>OV277872.1:32055618-33255618 GCA_922989275.2 Gari tellinella | reverse complement strand
ACTTAGCACAACAGTAGCGTGTCCAGTTACCACTGTTTGCCGTTTAGGTTAGCAGTTTGTGCCCCGTGTGCAGCGTGCAGAGTACAGTAGAGAAAACGTATTTTTTCCCAATGAAGGCGTTTACGCTAAAACTATTACATGTATTTTCATTGCAAACAGTTTGGAGCCAGATCAAACGCCGGGTTACCCGGGGTCTGATCAGGCTTCAAAACTGTTTGCACTCAGATTTAAAACTGGAAGTCAGAATTGTCAAAAAATTGTCATTTTCTTTATTTCATTACTATGCGTTTGCATTTAGACAGAAGAATAACGTTTTCTCTACTGTATTTCAGACAACTTGCAATCGATGACCAAAGACGGCCATCAATTTCTTTGCTGAACTCATGCCAGATGTACCAGTAATATACCAGCAGTGATAATTTTACCTGCGCATCCCCGAGTCCTTATACTCATTAAAATTTCCAGGGACTCATTATTTAAAAAGTTGCGAGTCCCATGGACCCATAGCTTCTGGCCTTAATTAACCTATTACTCATAAGCAAATAGTAGCTTAAAGAAGGTTGAAAGTTAAGCAGAATGTGCCATAAGGCACATTCTGCTGTACTTCCAACCTGCTTTAAGTAGTCACCTGTCTTCAAAACTAGAAATAAAATTATTACTGTACCGGTAGTGTGTTTCTAAATTTCAGGTTGTACCAGTAAAACATGCCGGTACTAGATACCAACAGGAACAGGCCCGGGCTCTACAACAGGGGCACCAAACACAAGGCACTCGGCTGAGGTAAATATTTCAGCTTTTAAAGATTAATTCAGGGCTCCAGATAAGAGGTAGTTATTTCAACAAATCAAACATTTTATCACTCATTTCAGCACCAAATCCTATGGTGGTACTACTCATTAGAATCGTCTCGAAGAGACGATTCTAATGAGTAGTGACACCATAGGGTTTAATTCAGAAATAAAGATTTTAAGTTTTGAAAAACTACCCTTTTCTGTTGCTCTGTTAATTGTTATTTTTGTACTCGTCTAAGTGATTGACATGTTAATATCTTATTATGTAATTAACCTTATTCTTGGGATACACATGCCTTATTAGAACGTAGACCCTGATTAGACTGCGCAAGAAACCTCCTCAGGATGGGTCTACACCAAGTTCATGAACAATATGGTTCATTGAACCAGTCAGGGCTCCAGATAAGGGGGGGGGGGGATATTTCAAAAACTAAAATCTTTATTTCTGAATTAAACCCTATGGTGTCACTACTCATTAGAATCATCTCTTCGAGACGATTCTAATGAGTAGTAACACCATAGGATTAGGTGCTGAATTAAGTGAGAAAGTGTTCAATTTGTTCAATTTACTCCCTCTTATCTGGAGCCTTGCCCAAACAAATATTTATAGGGGGAGACATTGTTTTGTCAGACTTATCTGTACTGCCATCCATCTATCTGTGTGTCCCTCTGTCTCCCTAAAATTTTGTCTAGAAGATATCTCCAATTCTACTTGTCACAGACAATGCTAGTAAAATGAAATTTCATATATGGTTAGAGCTTGATGAGAGGAAGTGCAATTTGCAAGGGCCCATAACTATAGCCATAACTATATATTGCATGACGATTTTTGGAGTTAGTGCCCTTTGCCATATTTTCTTTTCCGGAAGAAAAATTCAGTTTTACTGATGAAAGTGAAATGAAATTTCATACATTGGTAGAGTTTGATGAGAGAAAGGGCCATTTAAAAAGCGCCATAACACTTCTCATCTACATTTTTGGAGTTATTCCCCTTTATCATATTTTGTTGTCTTGAAGATAACTCTTGGTCAATACTCTTGCATCAATACTGTGTTTGAGTTCCCCTTGAGCATATTTTCTTGTAAGGAAGATAATTCAAGTTTGACTGATGCTAGTGAAATGAAATTTTATATACTTTGTATAAATATATAAAGATTAATTAATTGGAGGAAGTTTCATGCACAAGGGCTACAACTCTTACATCAATAATTTTTTAGTTATTATCCCTTTGTCCTATTTTCTTGTCCACAAAAATAACTCCAATTCATTATGACTGCAAGTAGCACAGAATCTATTTCTATATCCAAGTCATTGTAACTAAGTAGGCTGAAAGTAAAGCAGAATGCGCCTTAACCCTTTCCTCCCTGAAACCTCAATTGAACAGTTCTAGTTTTCAATTAAGTCTAGTCCATTTTTGACTTTTTAGGGTTGATTTTTACAATATATGTCAAAATGACAAACAGTGTAGACCCTGATCAGGGGTCTCTTTAAGGAGCCCTCTGATCAGGGTCTACACTGTTTGCACAGGACAAGTGTATTCCTCACATGTTCGCTGTTTGCAAATGACGCATATATGCGTGACGAGGGTTCAAAGAGTTAACCTATCTTCAAAACTGAAAACTCACTATGGGGTAAAGGGCTGAATGAGAAATTATAAATAACATCATGTCCACTGTATACAGACTCAGGGCTCCAGATAAGGGGAGTATTTCAAAACTTCAAATCTTTATATCTGCATTTAACCCTATGGTGTCATTACTCATTAGAATCGTCTCTTTGAGACGATTCTAATGAGTAGTAACACTATAGGATTTGGTGTTGAAAGAAGTGAGAAAATGTGGGATTTGTTCAGTTCACTCCCTCTTATTTGGAGCCCTGTCAGTCATGTCAATCGTTTTTTGTCAATTTCAGACTTCATTGGGAAAGAGACACAACATCTCCATGTAAAACATTGTTGATACCTCACAAAAACAGAGATGAAACTGAGTACATTATGTTCAGTTCACTCCCTCTTATCTGGAGCCCTGTCAGTCATGTCAATCATTTTTGTCAATTTCAGACTTCATTGGGAAAGAGACACAACAGCTCCATGTAAAACATTGTTGATACCTCACAAAAACAAAGATGAAACGGACTACATTATTACACACATTGCAGACAAACTTGGGGTTGGGCAGGCATATTTTAATTGGTAAGTACTAAGTCTGTCTATCATTGACAGGTGTAATAATGTGTATTAACCCTTTCCTCCCAAAGACCTCAAATGGACGCTTCTAATTTCAAATTTAGTCTAGTTCATTTTTAGCTCACCTGGCACATAGCTATTTTGATCGTGCTGTGTCCGTCGTCCGTCCGTCGTCAACAATTTCATTAAACGTCATCTTCTCCTAAACTACTGGACGGATTTTTTCCAAACTTGGCAGGAATGAACCTTATATGGTCATCTTTCAAAGCTGTTCAGATAATTCCGGTCCGTTGCATATATAGGTCACAGGGTCTAAAAATAGATCGTTTCAATGAAAACTTAAAAAATCTTCTTCTCTGAAACCACAGTATCCTGAGCTTAGATATTGGGCACAAAGCATCATCTACAGATCCTCTATCAAGATTGTTCAAATTATGTCCCTGGGGTCAAAAATGGCCCCGCCCTGGGGGTCACAAATTTACATAGAGTTATACAGTGAAATCTTCAAACCTCCTCTTCTCTGAAACTAATGTGGCTAGAGCTTTGATATTTGGCATGGTGTAACTTTTAGAGGTACTTTACCAATATTGTTCAAATGGTTCAGGTCCGTTGCATATCAAGGTCACAGGAGCTAAAAATAGATTTTTTTCAATAAAAAAATAAAAAATCTTCCTCTCTGAAACCACAGTACCCTGATCTTAGCTATTTGGCACAAAGCATCATCTTCAGGTCCTCTATCTTGATTCTTCAAATTATGTCCTTGGGGTAAAAATGACCATGCCCCGGGGGTCACAAATTTACATAGAGTTATATAGTGAAATCTTCAAACCTCTTCATCTCTGAAACTAACATGGCTAGAGCTTTGATATTTGGCATGGTTTAACTTTTAGAGGTACTTTACCAATATCGTTCAAATGGTTCCGGTCCATTGCATAACTAGGTCACAGGAGCTAAATATAGATTTTTTTAATAAAAACTTCAAAAATCTTCTCTGAAACCACAGTACCCTGAGCTTAGCTATTTGACACTCAGCATCATCTAATCGGCAAATTGCACAATCATATTGTCATAATTTCTCAGCTTTCCGAGATATGTTACATTTACATCAATGGCTCCAGGTGAGCAATTTAGGGCCGTATACGGCTCTTGTTGACTTTAGGGTTGATTTTCACAATATATAACAAAATGACAAACAGTGTAGACCCTGATCAGAGGGCTCCTTAAGGAGCCCTCTGATCAGGGTCTACACTGTTTGCATTATAAGGACAAGTGTACTCCTCACAGGTACATTGTTTGCAAATGAGGCATATAAGCATGACTAGGGTTCAAAGAGTTAATAATATATCAATCATATACTATACATGTATAGAAAAATTTACTCCTTTAAATTCAGGGACATTTCTTTTTTGTTGATTATATATACGTACGTCTAAAGCTTATCTACCAGTCAATAGTAATGCATATAATGGTAGTCAAAGGGAGGTAACTACATCAGAACAAAAATGCCATACAATTTCGATTTACTTCCCTTGATATATCCTCAAATATACACAAACAGAATATGTCAATCTGTTTTAAATCACCAACAGATTCCCAGGTCCAGGATTTAATGTCAATATAGATCCTTCAGTTAGCCTCCACCTGAGTGTTGTAAGCTGAGAACCAGAGGCCCGTTTTACTAAACTACTTACGCAAAATTTTTGCGTAAGTCAAAATTGTTTAACTCTTGTTTTTCAATCATAAACGTTTGCAAACAGCAAATAGCCAGATCAGAGGAGGCGCTAAAAGCGCGTCCTCTGATCTGGCTATTTGCTGTTTGTAGCAAGTGATAATAAAAAATATAGATTAAGAATTAAAATTTTGACTTACGCAAACAGTTTGTGTAAGTAGTTTAGTAAAACGGGACCCAGGTCGAAACAGCCCACTCTCTGGCTTGGTTGTTAGGAAGGAGTCATTGTAGGAAGGGAACACTGTATTGTCATTCATGTTCTACAGGTTGTATCTTCTTGTTGGTGGGGGAGGCTCACCGGATAATTACAAACTACTTTGGAGAAAAGATCGACCAGAACAAATAACCATAGAAAACAACATGCATCTACTGGCGACAAATAGAAAGGCTGATACACACGAGGTCTACTTTCCCATGGGAAGATCAGGCTTTTCTACATCCCCTCGTGCAAGTGTAAGCAGCGGACCAAATACTCCACAAAAGAGAAGTGACTTTAGCAAGTACGTTACAATTAAACATCGCTTCAGCTACGTACAGTCTAACTTTTATTATGTCCTGGCGCAAAGGTTATAAAGCTTCTGAATTGAGTCTGAAATTGTTCTCAAGCAAAAACTAAAATCTGACCAATCAAATGCTTGAGAACAATTTCAGACTCAACTCAAAAGTTTTATAACTAGGGCTGTAACGATACATGTATGGATTCGGTGCACTAAATATGCATGTCTAGCGATAACTGTATTGTATTCGCAACCTTTTAATCTTTGTTAACCGGATCTGGTCACGAGAACTGTTTGACCGGATCTGGTCTACCTAAGTCAGATCTGGTCAAATTAAAATGTATATCAACAGTACAATTTTATATAAAAATTATACATTTTAATAATCAGCTATAAAAATAGACTAAGCTGATATATTCATACCGGGTACTATTCTGAAATTATGCTTTAAAGCTGAAATCCTTTATTCTAATATTTAAATAAATTGATTAACCAGATCTGGTATATGTGACCGGATCTGGTATAGACCTAGACATTTGACCAGAAATTAAGTTATTAAGACAAAACTATATGTGATTCTGGGCATATCTATTATCAAAATATTCATACCTCATTACAATATTTGTCCATTTTCAATGATCAGTGGAATTCCAAAGATTTCGAATTTCGGTCACGGTCCGTCTTTTCTACTATACGAGTTGTTTACAAATGTCTTGTGTATTACGTCATGACAACATGTTGAATGTCAGTGTTTAGCGAAATCGCTGAAACAACCTCTCAAACTCCATAATTGGAGTTTGACAAACTATTTTAACAATAGCCTATGATTAGAAAAGGTTAAAATAATATAGAACTACTGGAAACATAATATTTTTTGCTTTAGTAACGCTTAAATATGTGATCTGCTAAAACGGAAGTTAACAACGGCGGATTATAAATAGCTACGAACAACCGAAAAAAACACACGAGGATATTGCCAATTTTGCTACCTAAACAGAATGAAAAGCTGATAAGTGTAGAAATAACATGCAATTTATGACCTGGCACAGCAATACGCTTTTTTACGCCTCTAATATGTTTCATCACTGGCGAAAATAGTTCCAGTTTATACAGTCGAGAATATGCACCATAAGAAATATTTTCTACGTTCTAGAAGTTTGTGGCTTAAATCAGGCTGAAAGTATAGCAGAGTGCACCTTAAGGTGCATTCTACTTTACTTTCAACCTTTAACCCTTTCCCTCATAGAAGCACCTTTTAGCACATTTGATTTATTCCTCCACTGAAGAAAAATAGTTCCAATTTATACAGTCTTGAAAATGAACCATAAGCAAAAATTTCTAAATCTTAGCACATGATAGCTTAAAGCAGACTGAAAGTAAAGCAGAATGTGCCTTAAGGCACATTCTGCTTTACTTTCAACCTGCTTTAAGTGGTCACATATCTTCAAAACAAGACACAGGCTATGTGGTATAGGGTTAAGCTGTTACCTATCTTAAAACTGGAAACTGACCATGGGGTATAACCCTTTCCCCGATAGCCTGTTTCTAATTTTGAAAATAGGTGACTACTTAAAGCAGGTTGAAAGTAAAACAGAATGTGCCTTAAGACACATTCTGCTTTACTTTCAGCCTGCTTTAAACTACCACCTGCTAGAAAAAAGAAAATATTCCTTAAAATACATTTTTATGAATGTATAAATTGAAACTATTTTCTTCAGCGCAAGAATAAACTGAATGTGCTAAAAGGCGCTTCTATGGGGGAAAGGGATAATTGGTTAACTCTTGTGTGTGTTTGTGTTTTCACAGGTATAGAAAGCTGCCTGGTATTACACCTGGCAGTAACTCCATGTCCCCCATGTCAAATGTCTCCGGCTCACAGGGAGGAAGGTAAGTCTCCAACAACGAACATACCCCCGTTTCATAAAACTTTGTATGACAAATGTAAATCAAATTTTAAAAGTCTCAATTTTTATTTATTTCTCAATCTAATCCTGTATTGTGACATATCTTTGGAATCGTCTTTCCAAGACGATTCCAGAGAGATGTAACAAGACAGGATTAGATAGGGAAATAAAAAAGTAAATGTATTTTAAAGTTTTGACTTACGACCGATTTTGTCGTACAAAGTTTTATTTAACGGGCCCCTTGGGGCTGTCTTTAGAAACGTCTTACGACAAAAATGTTCATAATCTAAAACTTTGAAATAAATCTTATTTCTGATTTCTCCATACATGTATTATAATCCTGTTTTGTGAGATCTCTTTGGAATCTTCTTGAAAATACGATTCCAAAGACATCTAATATCACAATACAGGATTAGATGCAAAAGTAATTGACAATTTAGAATTTCAGAATTTAACTAACGATAATATTTGTCGTACAACGTTTCTTAAGGTGGGCTCTAGATAAGGGGGGATATTCCATAAAAATGAAATCTTTTCGCATTAAACTCTATGGTATCACTCAGGACTCATTAGAAATGAGTGGTGACACCATAGGGTTTGGGGTTAAAATAAGTGCGAAAATGCTTGTTTTGTTCGGTTTACTCCCACCTATCTGGAGCCCTGACATACAGCAAAACATATGGAGGCCCGTCAGGTCATAAAACTTAACACAGGGCTTCGGATAAGAGGGAGTTAACTATTTAATTTCAATGTTTTCTCACTCATTTCAGCACCAATCGTATGGTGTTACTACTCATTAGAATTGTCTCGAAGAGACAATTCTAATGAATAGTGACACCATAGGGTTTTGATGCAGAAATAAAGACTTTAATTTTTGAAATACTCCCCTTATCTGGAGCCCTGTTTACCCTTGTCAACACTATGTAACTCTTGTGGGTTATTAGGTTCCCTAAGTGTAGATTATTTAGTTACCAAAACATGAACCAGTCTACTTGGAATTCTGGGTAGTAATGAATACTGGTCTAAATAAGTAAACACTGTAGACCCATATCAGAGGGCTCCTATAGGAGCCCTCTGATCTGGGTCTAAACTGTTTGCAAATGTAATGAGTAGATTTTAAAAAGCTAGGTCCATGGTTTTGATAGAGATAAAGGAACTCTGTGCTCAAAACTCAGAAATATTCTAAGTTCATAACACTTCGGCAAACATTTTATATAATTATAACGAGTATTTGTATACATAATTCTACAGTAAAAACTATATCCAAATGAGGTTACTGAAATAAGTTTGAGTGTGTTGTGTAAAAAGTAACTTGGATACTTAAACAAATTTTGCTTTGGACCTCTCCCAATCCATCAATATCACCCAAATATAATTTGACCTTATATGGACTTTGACTATTTTAAATAGGCTATTTCTTTACCATTTCATCTAACATCAACACTACTCACTACAATGCTTTGATATTAAAACAGTTGTTGCCTTTGACCATTACCAATCCACTCATATCATCCAGCTTTAATTTTGGCCTTGCATGACCTTGACCTAATTTAGACTTAGAATATGTCAAATGGGTAATTTCCCTGCTAACTAGAATGGTTTAAATATACTAAAACAGTCGTTGTCTTGGACAATTATGAAATCACCCATATTACCCAACCTCAACCTTGACCTTGATCTTATTTGGATATTCAGAATAAATTATCAGGGATACCACTTGTGTTATACAGTGCTGCCTCTATTCAACGACATCTAAAGGGAGTTAAATTAGAAATTGGCTTACATTTGCAAACAGCTTGAATCCTGATCAGATGCCGCGTTTCGCGGTGTCTGATCAAGATTCAAGCTGTTTGTCACTCGTTATTAGATTTTTTCTATCAAAATGTCCACTTATATGTAACTTTGAGAAAGAAGAGCAGACGACAATTTTAAGCAGACGATATTGCAGCATTAAAACGTTAGACACATAATTGTCCTGTTTAGGGAACTATGGCCAGGGTCATTGTAAGGAGGGAGTGGTGGTTGAGAGGGCCGTTGTAGGGAGGGAGCGCTGTAAGTGTTTATTGAATACAGTCTTGTATTAAATTGTAAGTGTATGGTTCTCTCTTTATCTTTCAGAGGTCGCAATAGACAGAGGCCTGCAAGACAAGTGAATTATGACAGAGGTAGGCAATATCTACAGTAAAACCTCTCTATTACAGTGGAGAATTTGTTATTCTTTCCCGATTTAACGCAAACTTACGCAAACACAAAGCACTAACACGTAGAAAAGAACAACTTTTGGACAATTCTGATAATTCTTGTTTATCTTGGTGGCAAACAGTTTGGAGCCTGATCAGACACCGGGTTACCCGGCGTCTGGCCTGGCTCCAAACTGTTTGCACTGGAAATAATAGTTTTAGCGTAAACGCGTTTATTGGGAAAGAATAACACATTCTCCACTGTACCACCACTAAATTGTGTTAATTATTAGGTGTTTAAGACAGGTGATTGCTTAAAGTAAGGTAACAGTAAAACAGAAAGCTCCTTTTGGAGCTTTCTGTTTTCCTTCAACCTTGCTTAAAGGTGTCAGCTGTCTTTTAAAGGGAAATGGACAGCTCCGGTAAAGTCAGTCTTATATTGTAGATTTTGTCTTACAAACAACATAATTATGTCCAAATCCTGTTGTCATTGCGATGAATATAAGCGTAAAAAATTGATTATACACTATCCGGGTGAGCCTTTCCTTATTAAATATGAGGCCACCATCTTTGCATATTCGCTAGCGGAATCCCTCGGTCTTTATCCTATTTGTGACATCATTTCTCCCTCGCATGTTGTCGGGGTACTTTGGCTGTACAGGGTACAATATAAGACTGACTTTACAGGAGCTGTCCATTTCCCTTTAAAAGACAGTCGATACCTTTAAGACTGTACAGCTTAAGTATTTATTTCTCTGATAAAAAGCTTTGAAACTCTAACTGATTTTTGAAATATTACTGGCTAAACTGTTGATAAAAGTACATTAGACAGATGGGAAACTTAGCAAACCCCTTTTTTCCACTTTTTGTTTTAACAAGAAAATAATATCACAACTAAACACAAACGCACACAAATCAGGCATTTATGTGCATTAACTCTTTCCTCCCTAAAACTTTAAATGGAAAATTCCAGTTTCCATTTTAGTCTAGTCCATTTCTGACTTTTAAGGGTTGTTTTTGTCAATGTTTGGCATTGTGACAAACAGTGAAGAACCTGATCAGAGGGCTCCTTTCGGAGCCCTCTGATCAGGGTCTTCACTGTTTGCATAGGACAAGTGTACTATTCACATGTACACTGTTTGAAAAGCACGCCTATATGCGGGACCAGGGTTCAAAGAGTTAACAGTGGCATGATGCATCATGATTGCAATTAGTCAATCCCTTGTGATAATTACCACCGGAAAAAAACAACACTTATCCGATTAGTGACAATAGAGTTATCAACCAGACCCATAAACCACCCATTGAGGCACACTTGCTATTTCGCGGACATAGGGGCTCATTGCTACCGGAAATATGTGATAACAACTGCATTATTTACTCGCTGCATGAAAGGTTGGAACAGTTGATGTCTTGCTCACTTTGTTAATGACCCGGGTCAATATGTCAAGAATATTCTTTAGAAAATTGAAGGCATTAAGTCGCGAAACTAAAATTATGATATTTGACCAATTTTTATGCCCTCGCACGACTTAATCGGGGGCATATTGTTTTTGGTCTGTCTGTCTGTTTGTCTGTATACAACTTTAACCTTGGCCATAACTTTTGAACCACATAGGATAGAGACTTTATATTTGGTATGTGTACTCACCTTAAGAAGCTCTTGAGCTCAGTAAAATTTGGGTCATGTCTGACAAAGGTCAAGGTCATTTAGGGGTAAATGGGGTGGAAAGGGAGGTAACTTATCCTATATTTTTTTCAAGTGAATAGGAAGGGAGATAACTCATCCTAACTGGCCATAACTCTTTGATCATGTGATCATTTCTAAAGGACAAGGTTCACGAACCCTCCGTTTTGGCCCTGTAAAAATCTTTTTTTTTCAAATTTATGTTTTAGCTATATTTTCTTTTTATTTGTCAATTTCAGATATTATAAATACTTCATATAATATACTCAACAAAATAATTAAAGGGGCAAAGATATAAGTTCATATATCTTTTTCAAAAATTCAAACATTTTCAAGTTAAAAGAGTGAATACGTGTTTAGATGCTTTAGAATAAAAAAATTAAGAAACAAACGTCACTTTATGCCAAAATGGTCATGGTAGAATGAATTGAAGCGGACAAGTATCAAAACCACGGTTTTTAACGTCCACTGGATTTTTGCACGATGTGTCTGCCTATTCTTCAACGATTAGTTTTATAGCTGTTTTCATTATATCGAGTGCATATTTGTATCTTAAGCAAAAATAGATTGCATATTGGTACAAAATTTGAAAACTATGCCCCTAAAGACGTCATTAGTCGTTTTCCAACGTCATGTTGCGACAGAATTTAACGTTAGCAAGGGTGTCGTCGACATGTTGTGGTAGTTGTACCTGGACACTGGGATGGTTAATTGGAGATCCGGTCAAGGTCGTTTGCAGGTCATATTTGAAGTAAAGGACCGATGTTGTCACTTATGGCATGACGTCAACGGCTCAATTCCCTCGTTACGCTTAATAGTGTTTATAAACAGACGTGTGGTTACAGTATTTCTGTTCAGATCGTCGGGAATAGACTTCATGCTGCAAACCTATGGGCTAGAAGACCTGTCGTGTGACCGGCCTTGACCCCACACCACCGAAAACGTCATCTAGCGTTTTGCCAGAAACAATGCCATTTGAACGTTTACGTTTTTGCGACGTATTGTGGACTAGTGCGTCAAATTTCATTTTGGATTTAAATGACGACTGCAGACGAATGTAAAGACAGCGAAACGAATGTTTCTTCGACTGTTATGTGGCAGAGCATGACGGACTCAGAAAGGGGTCAGGGCTCCTATGGGTGGGCATATCCTACAACGGTTGCACGGACCTTAACGTCATTAGGAACTGGACTCTGACAAGTTTGGGGTACAGGGACGAGACCCTAGACGCTATTGCACGCGCTGAAGCTGGAGCTTTTGGTTCAGGCTTCATCCCGACAGACGACAAAGCTCGTCCGTACCGAGCACGTATGGTAGACCAGTACTTGGAACACGAGGACATAGGGCAGATGGACTGGCCAGCAAGGTCAACACACGTCGGTCACATTGAGGATGCTTAGGACATGCGGCAACGCCGGATATCCGGTCGAGATCGTCACCTTAGTGGCTAACAGACATGCTTATTGAAGAATGACACAGAATGTCCATTGTATACATCCTTAAGCCAATTCTCCGATTTCCATGTAGATGCAAGGAAATGATTAATGCACGTGGTGAACACATATGATACTAGCTGTAATTTAATAGAAGAACCTATAAGCAGGGGCTCTTGGTCAAGTTGTTTGTTACCCCACCCACCTAGTCTGGCACACGGTAATTTTAGGGTGGTTGTGTTTGAAGGGGAACTGGGATATATATTTCTACTTTTCGAAATACAGTTATACTCTACAACGAAGTTAACATGTACTTTTACATGAAACTGTTAAAAATATATTGTATGAACTTATTTTTATATATTGGGCCTACCCAATATAGTTGCCCCTTTAATTGTTTTGTTGAGTATACATAAAGCTCAACCAAAATTCAAGTTTTGACAACTTTAAAGTTTCTTGTAAATGGACCACGAGGCCAAAAAGGCAGATTTTTTGTACAATTCAGGGTATAAATCATAGAAATAAACAATGAATGCACTAATGCGACACAAAGATATTTTAAGTACACAATAAATATTGAAGTTGAAGTAACATATCCAAATTTTGAAATGTCGCATGCCTGCCTTCATGGTTTGATTTTAGGATGTATATCGAGAATTGTACCAAAAATCTGCTTTTTTGTCTTTTTTGGCTTTTCGGTTCATTTACAAGAAACTATAAAATTGTCAAAACTTGACTTTGGGTCGTTTGTGTGTATATTATGGAGTATTAGTATCTGCTATTGACAAATAAACAGAAAATAAAGATAAAAATCTTTATTTGGAAAAATTATTTTTTACAGGGCCAAATCGGAGGCTTCGTGAACCTTGTCCTTTAGAAATTACTCCTCAATATGACTCTTGACACACTTTATTATGACAACAACGTCATCATGACATCAATATGACTTCATGATGTTATGGTGATGATGCATTTGAATAAGATAGAAAAAGCTTGTTTCTTTGTACAATTTTATCACAACAACAGCAAGGAATACAGTCATAACCTGCTGTTTGATTTTACTTGAAAGCCAAATGAATACATTGCAGTGACAAAACACCATGGGGGCGTTTGTCACTTTCTGTGACACCATTCTTGTTCATATTGAATTACTAATGATTTTAATCTGAGTGTTTTAGTGCTTAAAAATTGTACGATAAAAGTTTTGCCAAGAATCTAAGCGTTTGAAAATGTAGTCTTCGACAGATAAGTATGTTGAGGAACGAATGAATACTCTCTATGATGGAGATTGGGGGTAGAATGTGTACAGGGCTCCAGATAAGGGGGAGTAAACTGAACAAATCCAACATTTCTCACTCATTTCAGCACCAAACCCTATGGTGTTACTACTCATTAGAATCGTCTCTTTGAGACGATTCTAATGAGTAGTGACACCATAGGGTTTAAAGCAGAAATAAAATTTTAGTTTTTAAAAAACTCCCCTTATCTGGAGCTCAGTGGTGTATGAATTGTTCAGTGTTTAACCTTTATGGCTGTTTTATAGATGGACAGGGTCCGTACAGAGCTAAGAATTCCGGACATGCTCAAGATGCTAGACAGGTAAATGATACAAAGGATACCCGAACTGAGCGCCCAATCGATGACATGAAAGCGGAAATTGTAACTGAGGTAGGCTAAGCGGGCTAGTGTCTGAAGGTCAAGGTCATCCACTGACTTTTCATCTGTGTGACCTTGACAGAGGTCGTGTACATGGGAGGTCACAGTGACCAGTTTGGCCCGGAGCTAACCTTTGCATGCCTTTCTGTAGTTTTTCTGTCTGTCTCTTGTGATGTAACAAAACAATATGCATAATATTGTTGTTTTGGTGTTGTTTCTTCTAACCAGAGATAACCTTCCATTTCTTTACCCCTGTTTGTTTGAATAGACCAACCCACGTCCTGCTTTATTAGGGTACGTTTCAAAGTTGTCAAGTGTTACCTTAAATGTAGTATAAAACAGCTTGGATCCAGATAAGAGTCTCAGTTTCTGATCAAGATCCAAACTATTTTGAAAATACAGTCGAACTTCGATATCTGGAACTCGTTGTAATCGAATATACCCGTATTTCAAAGTTAAAACGTGGCTTAGCCACGCTTTAACTTTGAAATATGGGTATGTTCAACTTAACCAAGCTTGAAATTATGCAGTTCATGTGTCAAACTATTGGATAGTTTGAGTTAAACGAGTTCGAGATATCGAAGTTCGACTGTATCTGGCAAACTGTTTTTTCAGCAGTGGTCTTTCCCAATATATGCATTTATTCAGAAACATTAATTTGCAAACAGTTTAGAGCCAGATGTGACGCTTAGCAAACCAGGGTCTGATTAGTCTCGAAACTGTTTGACACTCAACTAAATATAAATATAGTTACACTTTAGAAAAAGTTGTTTTATTTAATATTATATTTAATTTGCTTTGTATTAAGTTTTGTTTAAATGGGGATTCATTGTAGTAGGACAAGGGTTGATATAAGTCTGATTTGTTTAACTATACAGTCAATCTTGTGTAAACCCATTACCCCAAAGCCTGTTTCTAGAAATTAAAAAAAGGTGACCACTGAACTCTTTCAACCCTCATGGACTTGTTTAAACTACACTCATTACATTTGAAAACATTGTAAACCCAGATCAGAGGGCTCCTGTAGGAGCCCTCTGAACAGGGTCTACACTATTTGCTAATTAAGAGCAGAGCTTATCAAGCTACCTACAATTCCAAGTAGACTGGTTCATGTGTTGGTAACTAAAAGACCCACAAGGGAACCTAGTAACCCACAGCAGTTATTTAGTGTTGTAAGAGAGAAAGCAGGTTGAAAGTAAAGCAGAATGCGCCTTAAGGCGCATTCTGCTTTTCTTTCAGCCTGCTTTAAGCTTTTATCTGATAAAATATAGAAAAAATTCTTATGTTATAAATATAATCATTACTGTATAAATTGGAAATTGTATAAATTTTCTTCAGTGGAGGAATCAATTAGTTGGGTAAAAAGGTGTGTTTATGGAGTAGTGGGTAAATACAAGGTCGACTGCATTCTTTAGATTACTACATGTATAAATATGATCTATTAATTGCCAGTAAGTTTATTTTTCTACGTAGGGCTCCAGATAAACTAAACATTGTCAAAACTTTCTCCTTTATTTCTCAACTAAACCCTATGGTGTGACTACTCATTAGAATCATCTCTCTGAGACGATTCTAATGAGTAGTCACACCATAGGGTTAAGTGCAGTTATAAAGACTTTCGTTTTTGAAATACTACCTCTAACTGGAGTCCTTTTGACTACATGTATGTAAATTTACAATTTGCATGTTGATTTAATTCTATTTTCCTTCTTGTGTCACCTGCAATGAAGGACAATACATAGAAGTTATTTTAGTCTCGCCCGGAGAAATGAGAAATTTTAAGAGAGAACTTCAAACAGTAACTATGTCAAACGTTTTGATTTAAGTTTTTGGTTTTATACGCCAGTTGAAAACTGGACCTTATATGATGGTATGACGTTGTCCGTCTGTCCATCAGTCTGTCTGTCCAGCTTGTTTACATGGCAATTTTAATCTAATGTTTTTTGTAGGTGACACATAATTATTTAGTTGATAACCATTTCTGAAGTTTCTGATGTAATGTTTTAATACTGCTTTTAACACCCAAGAATAAACATATGCACTGGCTTTATAGTAACTACACCTAAACTCTTCTATCTTTATCAGGGCTCCAGATAAGGGGAGTATTTCAAAAAAATAAAATCTTTATTTCTGCCTTAAACCCTATGGTGTCACTACTCATTAGAATTGTCTCGAAGAGACAATTCTAATGAGTAGTAACATCATATGATATGCCTCTGAAATAAGTGAGAAAATGTAGGATTTGTTCAATTTACTCCCTTTTATCTGGAGCCCTGTTTATACAGTAAAGTCATAGTGTCACTGCTTGCTAAACAGACTTTGTTTATTCTGTTAACACATTCAACCCTATACACTTTCTTTACAAACAGTGTACCTTTGTAGAGTACATAAATTTGCGAAAGGACAAACAGTATAGACCCTGATCAGAGGGCTCCTTTTGCAAATTATTGCAAACGTTTTTTAACAATTTAACAACCTAAATGGGCAAAAATGAACTAGGTTTAATTGAGATTGGTATTGACCATTCAAAATTTTAGGGGTGAATGAGTTAACCCTTAGCCCGCCAAATAAATTGTCGTCTGCTATATTTCTCGTCTGCTTCAAGTTTCAAAGTGCTCCAAAGTTGCTCAAAATTGCTGAAAATGTTGTCCGAGTGTCAAACAGCTTGGATCCGGATGAGACGCCGAGTTACTCGGCGTCTCATCCGGATCCAAGCTGTTTGCATATGGAGCTATAGTCGTGACTGGCAGGCTAAGGGTTAAAGACAGTTTGTTGTTCAAAGCAGGATGAAAGTAAAACAGAAAGCCCTGGCCCCTATAGGAGCTTTCTGTTTTACTTTTATCCTGTTTTTAGTACATGTTCAGTCCCCTGTCTAAAACCTGTAAACTTGCATTAGTCTCAGTGGCAGGACTTAACTGTATGTTATATTTGCGTTTAATTCTTTGACATTTGAACAATCAAAATAATTAGTTTAAAACTTTTGCAAACAGTTGGAATTGAGGTAATGTTCCAAATTGATGTTTAGATCAGATTCCAAACTTACTCAAAGCTCCAGATAGGATTATTATTTCAAAAACTAAAAACTTTATTTCTGCATTTAACCCTAAGGTGATGCTACTCATTCGAATCGTCTCTTTGAGACACCATAGGAGTTGGTGCTATAATAGTCAGAAAATGTTGGATTGGTTTAGTTTACTCCCTCTTATCTGGAGCCCTACTGTTTGAAATTGAGATAATTTTGGTGAAGACACTATTTAGTCAATGATTGTTCATTGTTCAGAGGATTAAACTGCATGAGTCACTATCTTGTGCAATGCACTTTTGCTTGCATTTGTTGTTTTCTGCATGTAGACCTTAAGCAGATGGTTTTTGTCATTTGCTTATATCTGCTACTTTCTTTATATTATCTTTGTTGGATCATTTTGGCCATGCCTGTATAATTCCAATAAGTCAGTTGATACAGTTAATGGCTTTACAACATCTGTTCCTAAATTCTTCTTTAACTCTTTCCTCCCTGAAACTTTAAATGAACAATTCCAGTTTCCATTTTAGTCAAGTCCATTTCTGACTTTTAAGGGTTGTATTGGTCAATGTTTGGCATTATGACAAACAGTGAAGACCCTGATCAGAGGGCTCCTTTTGGAGCCCTCTGATCTGGGCCTTCACTGTTTGCACAGGAAAATTGTACTATTCACATGTACATTGTTTGAAAAGAACGCCTATTTGCGGGGCTAGGGTTCAAAGGGTTAAAATAACATTAAAAAAAAGCACAAAACAGATTAATATTTTTAAGCAACAGAATTGTGGCAACAGTCTATCAAGTTTGTAGTAAGTGACCACTAAAAACTACAGGTAGCTTAGTGCAGGACACAAGTAAAGTAGAAAGCTCCTATTGGAGCTGGAGCTTCCTTCATAACTTTTGACTGTGGTAACCAAAGTCAGTTCTCAAATGGTGCATACTTATTACTGTATTCTCATTTTTTCCGTTTTACGGAAATGGCCAAAGTTTTCTAAATAAGATAGCCTTAGTCCACAGTCATTCAGATGCTTGGTGTCCAAAGTATTGAGTTATATGCATAAATGCATTGATTAAAAGTTGTGACAGTCCCTTTCAAAATTTTCATAAAAATGTGTTGGTTTTCGTTTCAACCCACTAATCTGATATATTTATTAAGCCTGTATATATTTCTGAAGGCATGTGACAAGCTGAAAGCAGATTGAAAGTAAAGCAGAATGCTCCATCAGGAGCTTTTTGCTTCACTCTGAGTGTCAGCCTGCTTTAAACTCCCATTTGCAATGATGTACAAATTATTTGGTATGTTGCATATTCATCATTGTTTAAGATGGAACTACTTTCTTAAGGGGAGGAATAGATTAAAGGGAGTGAAAAGGTGTATTCATATATGAAGTAATGGGTTAAAGAAGTAGAAGGAACATTGGTATTTGTGTTTTGTAATTGTAGCATCAAGCAGCTGAAAGATTGTGACATAATTATGACACCAGGCCCCGAGGTTATAAAACTTAAAACGAACTCTGTGCTCAAAACTCAGTTTTGATCTCATGCTCTAGTTTTTACATAACATGCATTCACTTATTTCTGTTTCCTCATTTGGATATGTCTTTACCGTAGAATTATGTAACTATGCAAATACTCGTTGTATATAAAATGTTTACCGGAGAATTATGAGTTGAGAAAAATTCTGAGTTTTGAGCACAGAGTTCATTTTAAGTTTTATAACCTCGGGGCCTGGTTGTGTTCTTTCTTTCTCTTTTTTCTTTTGTTTATTTTATATTATTTTTTTATTTAAAGAAAAAAAAGAAATGAATTTTCCTTAACAACATATTAGGTATGATAAGGTTTGGCTAATTTAGAACACTGTTCTGATGTTGCTAGCAGTATTTATTAAATGATAAGTACCCCTATGGAAATGTATTAAATTATTGAATATTCATGAACAATTCTAGAAGCGGCCATTCAATGTTCATGAATTTTCTTTAAAAAATCTAGAAAAATTCTAGAAACTTGATGGTTTTAGAACCATTAATGTTCTAGAATGACAAAAGTTCTTGAACTCCTTTACTAGAATGTTTAAGAAATTCTTGAAGTTCTAGAAGCGATTTAACGTTCATGAACTTTCTAAAACACTTTTCACAGGGGTTGTCTATAACACTATGAACCTGTAGTACTATTGTTGTTTGCAACAATGTTTGTCTCCTACTGTTTTCTAAAATTCCTTTTCAAAATTAAGTGTCAGGTTGTCAAACAGTTCTGACCTAATGAAAGACAGGTGTCAGCTGAAAACAAGGTGACAGTAAAACAGAAAGCTCCTAAAGGAGCTTTCTGTTTTACTGTCACCTTGCTTTAAGCAGTCACTTGTCATAAACACCTTTTATTGAGGGCTTGGTGCAAAACTATTGTAACTCCTTCAATAGTTTCAATAGTTTTGCACCAAACGCTCGATATTTAACACAATTTAGTAGTCGTAATAGAGAGGTTTTACTGCAATTCTGCCTGGGTTGCACTGTATTATAAGCTTTCAGAGACTTTACTCAAATACAGAAAACCATGTGTATAGTTGCCGCTGAAGATTAAAGACAGATTATTGCTACAAAGAGGATAAAAGTAATGCAGACAGCTACTGTAGGAGCTGTCTGCTGTCTGCATTAATTTTTTCCTATATTAACCCTTAGCCCGCCAAATAAATTGTCGTCTGCTATATTTCTCATCTGCTTCAAGTTTCAAAGTGCTTCAAAGTTGCTCAAAATTGCTGAAAATGTTGGCCGAGTGTCAAACAGCTTGGATCCGGATGAGACGCCGAGTTACTCGGCGTCTCATCCGGATCCAAGCTGTTTGCATATGGAGCTATAGTCGTGACTGGCAGGCTAAGGGTTAAGCTTTTATTCCAAGACCAGGCTCCAATGTTATACTGTGTTTGAGTTGAGTCTGAGTTTGGTCTCAAGGATCTGACCAATTATGCCATCAAATGCTTAAGAACAACTTCAGACTCAGCTCAAAAGAGTTATAACCTTGGACCCTGGTCAATCTTTGGAGTAGCCAATGTATTCTGATTCTGCTGTATATTGAAAAGGTCTTAGTTCAGAGTGGCCAAAACAATGTAACTGTTTGGTGAAGAACACAAGGACGAAACATGTCTGTGTATAGAACAAAACAGGGCACCAGATGAGGGATGGATTTCAAAAACTAAAATCTTTATTTCTGAATTAAACCCTATGGCGTCTATACTCATTAGAATCGTCTCTTTGAGATGTTTCTAATGAGTAGTAACGCCATAGGATTTGGTGCTGCAATGAATGAGAAAATGTTTGATTTGTTCAATTTACTCACTCTTATCTGGAGCCCTTCAAAAGTAGGTCTGATGGATGTAAGGAAGAGCAGTTGAAACAGAACAATTGCTGTTACAGCGCTCCCTCCCTACAACAGTACTCCCAAGTATGTCTAACACTTTCACTGCTGCAAAACCGTCTGTTTAAAACTGTCATCTGCTTGTTTTCTCAAAATTCCATAACGGACATTTTGACAGAAAAAAATTAATGACAAGTGACAAACAACTTGAATCCAGATCAGACGCAGCTTTACACAGCGTCTGATCTGGATTCAAGCTGTTTGCACATGTAAACTGACTCCCTCCCAACAATGCAAGTAGTATTTGTCTCCCATTGGGTGTCGTTGTAGAGAGGGAGGGCTGTAGCATAATGTATAGGTACACTTAGCTTTAAAAAGTCCTCAAGCTATAATATAACACTCAACAATCAGACCCAGTTGTTTTACTTTTCAATTTGCATTTTTTGATACATAAAAAAAGTATTTTGAAGGGTTCTACATGTAATAATTAGTGAACTGAAAGTTTCCAACATTTTATATGGAAGGAAGTTCAAGTATTTGAAATGCCCATCTAGTATATAGCCTTAAATAAGGGGAAGTTAAATTCCATGTTTGAGTTAGGTATCGGAGTGAATTTCTCTGTATGTAATTGTTGTACCAAACAGTTGCTAAGGATTGGCTGCTGGCCTGAGTCAGTAAACAGGGCACCACATAAGAGGGAGTAAACTTCATGTCAGCACCAAATGCTATGGTGTAACTACTCATTAGAATCGTCTCGAAGAGACGATTCTAATGAGTAGTCACACCATAGGGTTTAATGCAGACACAAACATTTTAGTTTTTGAAATACTCCCCTTATCTGGAACTCGAAGTATATAGCTTTGTTTTGCTCACTTCACTATTGATTTGCACTCTCTTTTGTTTGCCGTGATTTTGCTAGGAGGATATACGTCATAAAGAAAAGACCACACCCATTCCGCCCGGCACTGAACTTAATAAACAACCTTCACTGGAGATAAAGCAGAACGCTGATTCAGGCATGCAAACTAAAACCAAAGAGGTAAAGAAAGGCAAAAGTAAGAAAGAGGCTGAGAAAGCCTCTGCCTCAGGTCAGGAGCTAGGTGTCGATAAAGACAAGGACAATAAAGATAAGACAAAAACAGATAAACCCGATAACAAACCAGTGAAGGACAGTAACAAAACCGATACAGTTGATGCTAGCAGTGATAAGAAAAAAGATAAGAGTGTTAAGAAAAAAGATAAAAAGTCTGATGAAATGAAATCAGATGATAGTGATAAGAAAAAAGCAAAAAAATCTGAGGGAGTGAAATCAGAGAAGCCTAAAAGTCCTGAGAATGATATAAAGAAGCAGGTATTTTACATGTCCGGGTGACAGTGTATAAAAGGGTGACGGTGATTTGGCTTCAGGTTTTTATGAAACTCTTTCACTACCAACATGACAATACAGTTGCCTCCATCGCTGGTTTTTCAACGTTTAAAAACTGAGGTGGTTGATTAAAGCAGACTGAAAGTAAAGCAGAAAGCTCCTGAAGGAGCTTTCTGCTTTACTTTCAGTCTGCTTTAAGCGACCATCTGCTAGGATAAGGAAAATATTCCTTTTGGAACATGCCCTTGACTGTATAAATTTGAACTAATTTCTTTACTGGAGAAATTAATTATTCTATTATGGCATTCATATGGGGAAAGGGATAAAAGGGGAAGCAAATAAAGTGCATGACCAAAATATCCACTCCTTATACCTTGCATAAAGCTTTTGTCTGTCTGGTTTTCTTCCCTAAAAAAGAAACATACTTCTTGTAATTGGTCAGTCATGGTGGTGAAAGAATAAATTGGTCCATGTTTGACTTATTTTGACTGTTTGTAAAGTATCCGTGTATCAATGTATACATGTCAATGCTTGTTATTGTCCAAACTGGTCTGAACTATTAACACTAAGGGTTTATCTATTTGCTAGCGTGGAAGATTAACACCAAGGATTTGTCTGAACTGGTCTGATTTATTACTATTAACACTACCAAGGATTTGTTTTTGCTGGTCTGAACTATTAACACCAATGATTTTGTCTATATGCTGGTCTGAACTATTAACACAAAGGATTTAAGTCTGTGCTGGTCTGAACTATTAACACCAAGGATTTAAGTCTGTGCTGGTCTGAACTTTTATTACCAAGGATTTGTCTATGCTGGTCTGAACTATTAACACCAATGATTTGTCTATGCTGGTCTGAACAATTAACACAAAGGATTTAAGTCTGTGTTGGTCTGAACTATTAATACCAAGGATTTGTCTATGCTGGTCTGAACTATTAACACAAATGATTTAAGTCTATGTTGGTCTGAACAATTAACACCAATGATTTGTCTATGCTGGTCCGAACTATTAACACAAATGATTTAAGTCTATGCTGGTCTGAACTATTAAACAAAGGATTTAAATCTGTGCTGAGTGAACTGTTAACACAAAGGATTTGTCTTATATAATGCTGGTCTGATATATTTAAACCAAGGATTCAAGTCTGTGCTAGTCTGAACTATTAAC
The DNA here is from genome assembly GCA_922989275.2 of Gari tellinella. Lineage (NCBI taxonomy): Eukaryota > Metazoa > Mollusca > Bivalvia > Cardiida > Psammobiidae > Gari > Gari tellinella. Next base: position 33,232,654 of record OV277872.1, on the reverse strand, counting down.
ACCAAGGATTTTATCTATTAGCTGGTCTGAACTATTAACACCAATGATTTTGTCTTTATGCTGGTCTGAACTATTAACACAAAGGATTTAAGTCTGTGCTGGTCTGAACCATTTATACCAAGGATTTGACTATGTATGCTGGTCTAAACTATTTACACCAAAGATTTGGCTGTGCTGGTCTGAACTATTAATGCCAAGAATTTGGCTATGTTGGTCTAAACTGTCAATGCCAAGGATTTGGTTATGCTGGTCTGAACTATTTATGCCAATAATTTGGCTATACAGATCTGAACTATAAATGCCAATGATTTGGCTATGCTGGTCTGAACTATAAATGCCAATGATTTGGCTATGCTGGTCTGAACTATTAATGCCAAGGATTTGGCTATGCTGGTCTGAACTATAAATGCCAATGATTTGGCTATGCTGGTCTGAACTATAAATGCCAAGGATTTGGCTATGCTGGTCTGAACTATAAATGCCAATGATTTGGCTATGCTGGTCTGAACTATTAATGCCAATGATTTGGCTATGCTGGTCTGAACTATAAATGCCAATGATTTGGCTATGCTGGTCTGAACTATAAATGCCAATGATTTGGCTATGCTGGTCTGAACTATAAATGCCAATGATTTGGCTATGCTGGTCTGAACTATAAATGCCAATGATTTGGCTATGCTGGTCTGAACTATAAATGCCAATGATTTGGCTATGCTGGTCTGAACTATTAATGCCAATGATTTGGCTATGCTGGTCTGAACTATAAATGCCAAGGATTTGGCTATGCTGGTCTGAACTATTAATGCCAAGGATTTGGCTATGCTGGTCTGAACTATTAATGCCAAGGATTTGGCTATGCTGGTCTGAACTATTAATGCCAATGATTTGGCTATGCTGGTCTGAACTATAAATGCCAATGATTTGGCTATGCTGGTCTGAACTATTAATGCCAAGGATTTGGCTATGCTGGTCTGCACTATTAATGCCAAGGATTTGTCTTAGCTGCCTTCAACAAACAAGGCCTTAATTAACAGCTTAACTCTAACACTAGTCTTTATATTATTCTAATACTTCAATTTAAACTAGTAATTATTAAATAATATGTACAACACATATTAAAATCAAACCATTAATCTTATATATTAACAGTCTAATATTACACATTATAATTTGTAACATCTTTTATTTAAGATTATCATATACTAACTTTAGTTTAATACATGTATATTCATATATGTATAACAATAATTGTATTGCCCTGACAAAGGAGCAAAGCTTGTTTAACCCTTTCAACCCTAAACTTCTCTTGTGGGTATTTATACTCCTTTTGGACTCTTCTAGTACAAGTATTTTGAACCAGTCTACTGTTACATTTTTGGTATGACAACAAAAACAAATGAAACTATCAAACAGTGCAGACTCTGATCAGCGGGCTCCTACAGGAGCCCTCTGGTCAGAGTCTACACTGTTTGCATTTGTAAGCAGTAATCTCTACAGTAATCTCTACAGAGGCCTTTCTGGCTGAGATCATGGCATCTTCAGACATTTGGAAGTAGCTTGAATGTTAAGGATTTTTTTAAACCATAAGTACAAATGTAATTGCAGTACGGAATTCTTGCTTTCTTTTCTTTGTCAGGACAAATTAAATTTATGGTTAGAAAATGAAATAAACTAAATCAGGGCTCCAGATCAAAGAGGGAGTAAACTGAACAAATCCAACGTTTTCTCACTCATTTCAGCACCAAAACATATGATGTCACTACTCATTGGAATCGTCTCAAAGAGAGGATTGTAATGAGTAGTAACACCATTTGAGTTTGTAGAAATAAAGATTTTAATTATTGAAATAACCCCTGATCTGAAACTCTGGACCTTATTAATTTAACTTAATGAATGACATCTTTATTTTAAAGCTTTTATTAATTTTTTTTTATTTTATATTTATTACAATATTTAAGTAATAATAACAACTGAATTATCAGCTTTTGTAAACAGCATTTTGTTGTCATATATTTTCACAACTGTGCTTTATGTCTTAAATATGCATGTATATTAGTATAATATTACTATTTGCAGTGAGTTTAACTTCCGTTTTATTGCACATGTGCACTTCTCTTATTTCTTGCACAACTAGTTTTTCAGTAAAAATTGCTTTACCTGTTGAAGTACGTATTTCAAAAGTAATGATGAAAATTATTGTTTGTTTACAGGATTCTGATAAATGAAATATGTCTGTTTGGAATTATTTTTGTAATACTGTCAAATTTGTGTTTAGCAGCCAATTTCTTTGATATTTAATCAGAGCTCCAGATAAGGGGGATATATCAAAAACTAAAATCTTTATTTCTGATTTAAACCCTATGGTGTCACTACTCATTAGAATCGTTTCAAAGAGACGATTCTAATGAGTAGTAACACCATAGGATTTGATGCTAAAATAAGTGAGAAAATGTTGGATTTGTGCAGATTACTCCCTCTTATCTGGAGCCCTGTTTAATGTATGCATTGGTATCATCAAACATAGGTGATTCCTTAATGCAGTACAAAAGTAAAGCAGAAAGCTCCTAAAGGAGCTTTCTGCTTCACTTTTGTCCTGCATTCAATCTATGCTCTGTTCTAAATACTTATTACTACCATTTCTGTGTTCTGGAACATATCTAGAATCATACAAGTTACAAGATACAAAATGTCATTACCAATAACAAATTTTCAAAACATAAGCTATGTATAGCTTTTGGCCGACATAATGCTTTTGACAGACAAATTTCTGGAACATTTATAAAAAAAAATATTTCAGAATTTGTCTCATTTATCGTACTAGAACTGTTCTAGATTTGTTCTAGGACATATCCATTGATTGTTTCAGAACAGCTTTAGAACAAAATGTTCCAGAACAATTCTTGTGAAGTTCTAGAACTCACAGTTCCGGTCTTTTTCATATGGATGGCTGCATAATACATGTTTAACTGTATGTCCCTTTTGGCATAGACATGCTATTGTTAGACAGTGGTAATAATTCTTTGTTTTTCAATTTTCTTTCAGGAGAGAATGAACGGAGACGCTGTAAGTACCTGATTTTGTTACAGTCTTTAAATACTTAATGGATATAAAGAAGGTATTTTTCAAGGATTTTTTTAGGCAAACTGGTTGATTATTATTTCAACTAAGTGTTAAAATGATAATGATAATTTGAATGTTACAGGTAGTTATAATGATAGATATAATGATTAAATTAATGAATATATCAATAAAAATGAAAATAATGATTATAGATCTAATAACAGTTAGAATGGAAACAATTAACATCATAATTGAAAAAGGTAGTAATGATAATAATAACAATAATTATAAATACCGTAATACATTTGACACATATTTACTATAGTAATAATTGTAACCTTTAATTTGAAGTCAAACTTGTGTTGAGCAAAACAATAAAAGTGGCTTTCAAAAGAATGCTATGATCACAAACCGGCTTATAGCTCTGAAGACAGGTGACCACATAAAGCAGATTGAAAGTAAAGGAGAGTGTGCCTTAAGGCACACTCTGCTTTACTCTCAGCCTGATTTAAGCTAACATCTGCTAGGATAAAGGAAACCTTTCTTATGATACATATATTTTTACTGTATAAAGTGGAACTATTTACTTCAGTGGAGGATTTTATAAAAGGCATAGAAAGGCATATTTATGGGTTACTGTAAAACCGGTTTTATTTGCGAGAATATAATTTATACGTTAATTCGCAAATGTCTCTTGTTTTGAAAATTGGTGACTTCTTAAAGCAGGTTGAAAGTAAAGCAGAGGATGTGCCTTAAGGCACATTCTGTTTTACTTTCAACCTGCTTTAAGCTTGTAACCACCTGCTAGAAATATTGCATTTTGTCGCGAATTAATACAAAATCGCATTACGTGAAATATTCATGATGCGAAAAATACCTGTTTTACAGCAATACAGAACAAAATTAATGCAGAATATTTCTGTAATACATATGACTTATATTGATCAGCCACTTTTATTGTGAAGATAGCTGAACACAAGAGTGACTGTAATTTGTGATTCTAATGATCAATCAAAGGCGATCAAGTCATGCAGTTTATTTACAACCCTTTCCAATAACTGTTAAATTTTATAAACCAGATAATAACTCAGATTTAAGTGGCAAACAGCAATGATCTTTAGATCAGCTGAGGTTCCACATGATGTACCTGCATGATCTAAGATCAAAGCTGTTTTGCAGAGGACAGAAACAAAAACTGATTTATCTTTGTTTTCAAAAGTGTCAATTGTTTTATTACCATGGCAACGTATCATGTATGTCTTAGGACCAGAATGCATCATCAGAGAAACAGCATGAATCAAACTCACAGGTCAAAAACTGACCCTTCACAACCTTTGACCTTTAACCTGTAAGATATGTGTGTATAGTATAGAGGAATAAGGTTTCTGCACTAAAGTTTTAATTGCTACAGTGTGGGAAGCTCCATTTTTTCTTTCCGTTTAAAACAAATCAAATAAAATGAAATAAAATGACGGGTAAATGAAAAATATTACAAAATTCTAAAAAGTCTGAGTGGCAAACAGTTTGAAGCCTTGGTTCAAGGTTTTAATACTTTTGAGTTGAGTCTGGGTTCATTCTCAAGCATCTGATTCGTCAGATTTGAGCTTTTGCTGAACAAAAGCTCAAACCTGACAAACCCCATGCTTGATAATGATATCAGACTCAACTCAAACCTTGGGACCTGGGTCCAAGGTTATAAAGCATTTGAGTTGAGTCTGAGGTTGTTATCAAGCATTTGATTGGTCAGATTTGAGCCTATGCTCAAATCTGACCAATCAAATGCTTGGGAACAAACTCAGATCAGTTCAAGCTTTATAACATTAGGACTTGATCATACCTTTGGTTACTAGGTGTGTGATCTGGTTCCAAACTGTTTGCAGTGAGCATAATTGTTTTAACACATTTATTTGCAACATACATTCATTTCCCACCTGTACTTGTCTCTCTTTAAATTAAGATGGGTTTAATGGATGAAAGCACATTGGAAAAGGGGACACTGAGGTCTCATTGGTAGTCTAAAATTCATAAGTCATGGTGGCTAATTGAAATTATAACATAAAAATTGTATGTCTCTTCTTTAACCTGTTACCCTATAGCCTGGTTCTGAAGACAGGTGATCCCTTAAAGCAGGTTGAAAGTAAAGCAGAATGTGCCTTAAGGCACATTCTGCTTTACTTTCACTTTGCTTTAAGCTAGGATTTAGAAGATAATTTTATTGATAACCTTTGGATCTAGATGCAAGACCCAGTTACTTGATCTTTCATCAGGATCCAAAATATTTTATGCTCCGGAAAAAATCTTGTTAAGGAACATTTGTAAATAAATTTACTTTGAATTTATGCAAGCTTCTTTTTCTGCCAGGACGAAAATGCTTAGAGTGAAGACCTTGACTGAAAAATATCAATTTTGCTTAAAACTTGATGTTACATTTTGGAAGGAGGAATCAAAACAGTTGAGATATATATATATAGTAATACTATATACTGTATCATCAACTGACTTCGTCATCTTTTCATATATATGAAAAAATATACCAGGAAACAGAGAATAACTTTGTTATCAGTCAGAATGTGTAGGCAGGTTAAAATAAAACTAGTGGTTATAGAAATAATTGTGAACATGGTTTGAATTGTTCATTTCTATTTTTAAGTGTACATGTATCTTTTTTCAGTAATATTTATCCTTCCTAAGTAGATTCATTTTCTTTTGAATATATATTTGTATAGTACCATACATTTTTCATATATATTTATACCTATTTTGTAATAGAATGTAGAATATAGACCATTCTATATCAACACATCTTGACATGTACTTTGACCTTGATACAGTCGAACCTCAGTAACTGGAAACTATTGTTGAACTCACCTGTACAGTACTGTAACGGCCACCTCACAATATTAACTTTTCAGTGTTTAACCCACCACCCCATAGCCTATTTCTAGTATTGAAGATAGGATACCAGTTAGGGCAGGTTAAAAGTAAAGCAGAATGCGCCTTAGGGCGCATTCTGCTTTACTTTCAACCTGCTTTAAGCTTCCAGCTGCTAGAATGTAGAAATTCTTTCTAATGTTAAATATTCACAACTGCATAAACTGGAACTATTTTCTTCTGGGGAGGGATAAATTAGAGACGTAAAAAGGCGTATATGGGGTAATGGGTTAACTCTTTCAACATTAAGTAAATCTTTTAGGATTTTTAGGTTCCCTTGTGGATCTTTTTAGAACCAGTCTACTTAGAATTCTGGGTAGTTTAATAAATACTGTTCTAAATTAGCAAACAGTGTAGACCCAGAGAGCCCTCTGATCTGGGTCTACACTGTTTGCAAATTTAATGTAATGAGTATATTTGATAAAGCTCCATGGTGTTGAAAGAGCTAAGGAAGGTGACAGCTTAAAACAAGTAATTTCATATTGCTGTATACTGTCACCTTACTTTAACCCATTACCCCTTAAAAACGTCTTTTTACGCCTCTATTTATTCCTCCACTGAAGAAAATAGTTCCAATTTATACAGCCAAGAATATGTATCAGAAGAATTATTTTCTATATCCTTGCAGATGGTAGCTTAAAGCAGGCTGAAAGTAAAGCAGAATGTGCCTTAAGGCACATTCTGCTTTACTGTCAACCTGCTTTAAGTGGTCACCTGTTTTCAAAGCTAGAAATAGGCTAAGAGGTAATGGGTTAAAAAACATCAAATAGTTTTCACTTTGATGTTTGTTATAAAGTTTTTTTTTACTGCATTATAAAGTTGAATCTTGGCTAAGCCATGTTTTAGCTTTACGGGTATGTGTTCAACGTAAGCATAGTTGACTTAACGAATTTCAATAGAAGCAATATGGTAAATTCCAGTTTAGTAAGTTTGAGTTATCATGGTTTGACTGTACTTAATGTTCTCTTTTTATACACATCTGCATGGGAATGATAACGGCTTCAGTAATGTTTCATTATCACTTTTAAAACACTATATGTTCAAATTGAACTGCATTTTTAATAAAGACATTTAAATACAGTTAAACATGTTAAAGCAACCATTTAATAAAAAAAAAATAGCATGTGCAGGCAATCTTGTATTATATTATGCCAGCATTGAATATAGAAACCACTGGGCTCCAAGTTGAAGAGGGAGTAAACAGAACAAATCTAATAATTTCTCACTCATGTCAGCAATAAATCATATGGTGTTACTACTCATTTAGAATCGTCTCTTCGAAAGGATTCTAATGAGTAGTGACACCATAAGGTTTGCTGCAGAAAATAAAGATTTTAATTTTTTGAAATATTCCTCTCATCTGGAGCCCTGAATGCATTTTATTTACAGTTGTTACTTAACCCTTAGCCTGCCAGTCACGACTATAGCTCCATATGCAAACAGCTTGGATCCGGATGAGACGCCGAGTAACTCGGCGTCTCATCCGGATCCAAGCTGTTTGACACTCGGACAACATTTTCAGCAATTTTGAGCAACTTTGAAGCACTTTGAAACTTGAAGCAGACAAGAAATATAGCAGACGACAATTTATTTGGCGGGCTAAGGGTTAATACAAATTTGGATGTACATGTATAATATTATAGATTTCTAGATATAGTGGCAGCTACATGCAAAACAAAATAATGCTAAAAGTGCTTTCTGCATTACTTTGATTCTGCATTATGCTCATTCTTATGACAAGGCAGACTCATGCTTCTTTTAAATGTTTGCTTTATACATGTTTAACTTACTTTATTAGCAGCATGTATCATTTAACTGTTAGCTGGGTATTATGTGTACAATATTGTTTTCCAATGGACAAAAATGTTAAGAGCAATATGTTAAAAAATGATGCCACAGTGTTTGTGACTGTTTATTCATATAATCTTCAAATCATTAAATGTGATGATCCAATTAATCTGTTTGATAATCCTTAGTATATTATGCAATATTTCTTTTACTTCATCCATACTAGAAATTAAGTATTTTGTAGACTATGATCAGAGGGCTCTTGAAAGAAGCTCTCTGACCAGGCGTCTGCACTGTTTGCTTTCATTTTGAATTTGTTTGGAAACGGATCTATAAATATATGATAAAAACTACTGGTAGTAACTATCAACATAACAATTGCTCTTAACACAAATTGCATGATTCATAATTAAACTGAAATGTGCCTTTGAATTTTTTAAAGCATCGCAGCAATGGGGTAAACTCCGTGTCCACTCAAGTCTCTTTCGATATGTCTATCGACAATGCTGAAGTAACTTGACATTTATATTGAATTTTTGTCTGGATTTGTGACTGAATAGAAAATGTGTTGCTTTCTGTAATCCATTTATGCCTTGATTATGTAAATGAATTCTTCTATTGAGCTTTTTGGAAGCATTTAATATTGACAGTAGGGATGTTCTATAGCCAATTTATTATTTATCGATATTGTAGAAAATAAGATGATAATGTTCGAAGAACCATTTTCAGCTAGTCTTGGTCTTTGGTAATAAAGCTGGAGATCAATCTAGTAATTTCAGATTTTGATAAACAATAGATTTTTGTTTGCAAAAAGTTTATAAAAAACCGTTTGGACCCAGGTGAGAGTTAGCCTCCTATCTGCATCTACACTGTTTGGCATTGTCCTTTCTTGTTGGTGTTAGGCATTCTTGGGTTATTTATTTTGTGAAAGTCGCTTTGCTTTTAACTCAAAGGCACATTTTTGTGATTAAAACAGCATGTCTCCAGGACTCTAGATAAGGAGAGTATTTCAAAAACTGAAATCTTAATTTCTGCATTAAACCCTATGGTGTTTCTACTGATTAGAATTGTCTCTTTGAAACAATTCTAATGAGTGGTAATACCATAGGATTTGGTACTGAAATAAGTGAGAAAATGTTGGATTTGTTCAATGCACTTGCTCTTATCTGAAGCCCTGTATCTCCTAATTTCGTAGCACTGTTTAACTTTAGCTAATGTTTTGCACTAACCCTCCCTTATCTGTACGCAATCTATGTCAGGAAAATTATGCAAGTTTGTATAGAACATTTAGAAGTGTTTAAGATCATATATCCATGAATCTAGATCATTTATGTTTTTCCCTGAGAGTTAATTTTGTGTTCCAATATTGTACAGCTTTAGGACCAAGGCGCTGAATGATTCTTTAAAAAAGATGGAACCCTGAAAACTTTGCTGGGACAAAAAAAGGGCTGATATGATGGACTTCACGGCAAGACAAGATGAACTGAAGATAAATCTCTTGAGAAATTCACTGCATACGACCAGAGTCGTGGTTCTTGTTCCATTCTATTTTAACTTTTTACACAGAATAAAACGTAAAGTTTTATAAAAAAAAAATGTGACCTGTTCTTATTTTGTTATTTTAAAAAGTGTTTGGTATATAAAATCGAAAAGTTGAAGCATTTTGGCAATGACAATACTTATCATTTTCATTATATCATCAGTTAAATAAGGTGGATTTTTCAGCATTGTTAAAGCATACATATTTAACATTGTTATGGAAGCAATAAATGTTTAAATTTTGGAGGAAACTCACTATAATTTTGCAGTTAATCTATGCCAAGTGCATTTATGATTCATTGAGAATTTATCATCATTCCTTATTACATGTGGCAACTCAACCCTTTCCTCCATAGAAGCGCCTTTTAGAGACTATGATCGATGCATTTCGCTGCTGAAGAAAATAGTTCCAAAGAAAATAGTTTGAATTTAATCAGTCAGGAAAATATATATTATAGGGAATATTTTCTATATTCTAACACATGATAGCTTAAAGCAGACTGAAAGTAAAGCAGAATGTGCCTTAAGGCACATTCTGCTTTACTTTCAACCTGCTTTAAGTAGTCACCTATCTTTAATACTAGAAACAGGCTATGAGGTAAAGGGTTAATGCTGTAATATCATTTTTTCACACTTTATTTCCTATAAAGTGTGAAAAATTATTTCAAACTTGTTTAACTTGAATATTCCTGTATTCCTACAGTTGAATTTCATTATTTCTACTTCGCTACAGTCGAACATATCCTCATTTCAAAGTTTTGAAATACGGAAATGTTCAACTTTAATGAGTTAGAGATACCTAAGTATGATGACTGTAGCTGGACAAACTTCTGCTCAAAGACAAGCTGCTCAATCCACCAGTTTTAATATTCACCATACATCATGTTTTCAAGAGTTGCACAAAGGTTATCATCATCTCTCATAGTTCAGGATTTGCTATCATGAAGAAATTGGCATGCTTTATCTTTATCAAGCAATATTATAAACAGGAACATCTTTCTTCTGACTGTACATAATCATCTTGCTTCATAATTCACCCAGCAGCTGACAAATCATGACTTGCGAAATCACACAAACGCTCAAACAGCATTCCATGTAATAACCAAAAACTAATATAATTATGAATACAGTAAAACCTCTCTATAACAGCCACTAAAACAAGGGCTATTTGATTGTATAAATGACAGGTGACAGCTTAAACCAAGGTGGCAGTGAAACAGAAAGCTCCTAAAGGAGCTTTCTGTTTCACTGTCACCTTGCTTTAAGCAGTCACCTGCCTTAAACATCCAATAATCAACAAAAAATAGTGGCCGTTATAGAGAGGTTCTACTGTACTTACAAACATATTAGCTCAGCCATTGTGTTCCGAAAGAAGCACTGCAAAGAAGTCTTTGAAATAGGTGACAGTTATTAGAGAACAACTGTAATTCAGAAGATCCCTTTGGCCATCAGCCTTAACCCTTAGCCCGCCAAATAAATTGTCGTCTGCTATATTTCTCGTCTGCTTCAAGTTTCAAAGTGCTTCAAAATTGCTCAAAATTGCTGAAAATGTTGTCCGAGTGTCAAACAGCTTGGATCCGGATGAGACGCCGAGTTACTCGGCGTCTCATCCGGATCCAAGCTGTTTGCATATGGAGCTAGTCGTGACTGGCAGGCTAAGGGTTAAGCCTATCCTCCATAGAATCACCAGAGAATATACAGCGCTCCCTCCCTACAACGGCCCTCCCAACAATGATACCCTCCTTACAATGACGCTTTCAGCTGTTCCCCAAACAAGACATTTATTTTCCAACCTTTTCATGGCTGCAATACCGTCTGCTTAAATTTGTCGTCTGCTGTTTTTATCAAAGCTACATATAAGTGGACATTTTGATAGAATGAATAAAATGACAAGTGACAACTAACCTGAATCTAGATCAGACGCCCCGTTACGCGGATTCTGATCTGGATTCAAGCGGTTTGCAAATGTATTCCAAGTCTAAAAGTTCCCTCCCTATAACGACCCCCTCCGCACACCACATACAATCTGTGTCTCCCATTGGGTGTTGTTGTAGAGAGGGAGCACTGTACCTTTACCCGGTAACTTCTAGTAGCTAAATGTCACAAATGAAATGCAACTTGAGAAAACTAAAATTATTGCATTGCAAACAGTGTTGGCCTTGATCGATTGTCCACCACATCAATGATAAGCGGTCATTCAAGGTCTATACTACTTGGAACTGACCAAAATGTCTGCAGTATTAACTGATGTCAAACTTGTTAGAAAATGTAGACCTGGAGCAAGCAATTAGCCAGAGATGAGGTCTAGGCCTCCATGCACCAAGGTTATAAAGAGTTTGAGTTGAGTCAGAGATCGTTCTCAAACATTTGATTGATACAGTCTAGCATTAGCTCAAATCTGACCAATCAAATACATGAAAAGGATCTCAGACTCAACTCAAACTCTTTATAATCTGGGGTCCAGGGGCCTGTTTTACTAAAAGTCTAAATCGTTTAACTCTTATTTTTCGATCATAAACGTTTGCAAACAGCAACTAGCCAGATCATAGGACGCTCTAAAAGCGCGTCCTCTGATCTGGCTATTTGCTGTTTGTAGCAAGTGATAATGAAAAATATAAATTAAAATTTAAAATTTTGACTTACGTAAAATTTTTGCGTAAGTAGTTTAGTAAAACGGGCCCCTTATATATATTTAATAATGGTGTTGTTTCTCAGGAAGCAGATTGAAGCAAGATGAAAGTTAAGCAGAAAACTTCTATATCTTGCTTTAGCAGCAGCCTGTATAAAACATGATTGGATATTGATTGGTCATGCTTTTTGCTATAGAAAAAGGATTAAATATTTCCATGTTTCTACCTTAAATCATAACCTCTACTCTCAGGATTTATGGTTACATGCACTTCCCAAATTTCTTAATGTAAACTAGTCAGTGTAGAATAGATGACCCCATTCCCCATGGTTACAGGTCCCTAATGTTGCATCAAATGCACTATAGGAAAGCACATTCTCTTTTCTATATAGACAATTTGATCCACCTATTTCAGCACATGGGGATGGTTAAGTTTCAAGGCTTAGGGTTTCTTACTTTTTCCTAGTTTATTTAGGGGGAATAGGGTTCTATTCAACAAGACTGAAACTGACAACTACACACTTAGAAAACACATTTGTCATTGTCAAAAGAAAGCCAACCTTGAATTTAAAAGCATAAAACTAGGTGAACAAAAATATTTGCCATAGCTAAAATATTGCAATCATAAGGGTAAATTATTATGGTACTATTTTTCCCTTTGTACCATCAAAATTGAATACCCATTAGATGGTTTTTAGTGCAAAGTTGTTTGCATGCCCTAATTGATTCAGAAGGCTGTTACTGGAGCTTTCTTTATTAAAGCAATGAGCATCATGTTTCTTCAATTAATGGTTGCCTTAACCCATTACCCATGGCCTGTTTCTAGTTTTGACAACAGGTGACTACTTAAAGCAGGTTGAAAGTAAAGCAGAATATGCCTTAAGGTGCATTCTTTTTCACTTCCAGTTTGCTGTAAGCTTCCATCTGCTAGAATATAGAATATATTCCTTTTGGTGCACATATTAAAATACTGACTATAAATTGGAACTATTTTTTTCAGCGGAGGAATAAAGTGAAGGCATGAAAAGGCATATTTATGTAGTAATGGATTAATATGATAGTATGTGACCCAGATTTGGCACAATTGGTGTTTTACCTACAACTTCTTATGTGTAATGGCATAAACTATACTGATGTTATCATAGTTACTATATTGAAAATATATCATGAAAAGTTGCATGATTTTCCTGAAATTGCTTTACTTAGCTTTTCACACTTTTATTACTTTTCACATATTTTATTACTAACCTTCTATGTTCCTCTTGTTTCTGACATATTCCCTTTTTGTCTTTGGTGGTGTTTGACTGTAGTTTCTAACAGAAATGCTTTACACTGTCTTCCATATATTGTATCTGTTTTGTGCTTGTTTGTATGTAATTTATGCTTTTCCATAAATACATTTATAACACTGGATACATAAACACATCAGAGAGATATCAACATCTTAACACAGACACTCCTGCATTGAGGTAGCTGTACTGAAAAAATAACGTTTTATAAGAGTAGCAAAATATAAACTGCTCTTCAACATTTAGTACTTTTTATCCTACTATGATAATGACATAGTAGGAAAAACTCAAAATTTAATATTTTTAGTGTTTTTAACTTCAAATCTGATTATTTTCTGTTCATGTACATGGAAATAATCAGATTAGTTTAATTGTTCCTTGAGTACTTAAATAACCATGGGCCCGTTTCATAAAACTTCGTACGACAAATGTTGTCGTAACTCAAATTATAAAAGTCTCAATTTTTATTTATTTCTCCATCTAATCCAGTCTTGTGACATCTTTTTGGAATCGTCTTGAAAAGACGATTCCAAAAAGAGGTCACAAGACAGGATTAGATAGAGAAATTAGAAATTAAATGTATTTTAAAGTTTTGACTTACGACAACATTTGTCGTACGAAGTTTTATGAAACGGGCCCCATGTGATCAAATTCAAATGAGCAGTGGGAAGAGATTTAAATGTGATATTATCTACATGACCCCAAAGGTAAAATTGTCTGGAAACCAACAATTGATGTGTTTTCATTTATAATCTTAAAGTGGGGATTTCTCAGACCATAAAGTGAGCAATTTAAACATCGCATTTCATGTGGTATATCTTATAAAGTTTAGTTCCAGATTCATATTCAGAATTATAGTGTATTATATAACTATTAATAATGATATATTATATGTTTCAACCCTTGTTGATAAACCAGGATTATCATGATTCAAAACTTTTAATGGATTCATATGTTGAGATGGATTTTGGATCAAGATCAATGTCACCATTGCTTAGGAATGAACATCCATGGAGTGTCAGGGTTGCTGTTTGGTGTAGGCATATTGTCACCATAATGAGATCAAAACAAATCAGATTAAGGGTAGACTATATAGATTATATAAGTCATTCAAAAGGGTTTGCTTATCAGTTGGTTTTAAGATAGAAAGTGCCTTAATGCAGAGCAGCAGTAATGCAGAAAGCAACCATTTGACACGTGGTATATCTCTTTGAGGAGAGAATGATGAGTAAGTAGAACAATGTTTTTGGACTGAGAAACTGGCTAAGTTTTGAGAGAGAAAATGTTTAGTTCTGATAAGTCATATTGTGACAATTTAATGAGAGATACTTAGCTGTGTATCATTTTGTCAGCAGGTGTCTTGACCACTGACCATTGTACATTAATTTAGAAATGCTGTTAAACCTAAATATTGTTTTGAATAGTGTCATTAACCATACTTTATGGCAAGGTTTAGTGGATTCGTAAGTTTGTATTGGATTTTAAGGTCAAGTACGGATTGGCATATTGTCAATATTGACCATTGTCTAAGGCAAGGTTTGGTAGATGTTTCAATTTGTATTGGATTTTGGATATTGAGTTCAAGCAAGATCAATAAAGTACATATTAGTATATTGTCATTGACCATTGTCTAAGGCAAGGTCTTGTAGAAAACAAAATGTGTGCTAGATGTCGGATATTGAGTTAAAGATCAAGTACAGATTGGCATATAATCAATTACCATTGGCTAAGGCAAGAGTTGGTAGATGTTTGAATTTGTATTTGATTCCAGATTTCTATGTCAAGAACAAATTGGCATACTGTCATTGACCATTGTCTAAGGCAGGGCTGTGGAGAGAATTAAGTTTATGTTGGATTCTAGATATTGAGTTCAAGGTCAAGTACAGATTGGCATATTGTCTTTGACCATTGTCTAAGGCAATGTCTTAAAGAGAATTAAGTTTGTATTGGATATTTGGTTCAAGATCAAGTACAGATTGGTATAATGTCATTACCAGTTGTCTATGGGAAGTTCATATAGAGCTTTAAATCTGAATAAGGGGAGATCCTTTGAAAGCACAGAAAACAAAGCAAATACTGAAAATTGCAGACTCAGTTTAATTGAGTCTGTTCATGAGCAATACTGAAATATGCAACAGTGCTCACGGCCGAAGTGAGCACTGTTGCATATTTCAGTATTGCTCATATTCATTATTGCTTAAGTTTGTATTGGATTTAGGATTCTGAGTTAAAGTTCAAGTGCAGATTAGTATATTTTCAATGGCCATTTAACATGGCAGTGTTTTTTAAATGCTTACTTTTGTTTTGGATTTTGGATATTGAGTTCAAAGTCAAGTACAGATTAGTATATTGTCATTACCCATTGTCTAAGGTAAGGTCTTGTAGAGAATTTTTTTTGTATTGGATGTTGGATATTGATTACAAGGTCAAGTGGACATTGGTATAATGTCATTATTTATTGTCTAAGGAAAGATCTTATGGAGCCTTAAGTTTGTATTAGATTTAGGATTTTGAGTTCAAGGTCAAGTGCAGATTAGTTTATTTTCATTGGCCATTTTACATGGCAATGTTTTTTGGGTGCTTATTTTTGTATTATATTTTGGATATTGAGTTCAAGGTCAAGTGCAGGTTGGTATGTTGTCATTACCCATTGTCTAAGGTAAGGTCTTGTAGAGAAATAAGTTTGTATTGGATACGGATATTGAGTTCAAGGTCAAGTACAGATTTGTATATTGCTATTACCCATTGTCTATGGTAAGGTATTGTAGAGAATTAAGTTTGTGTTTGATTTGGATATTGAGTTCAAAGTCAAGTACAGATTTGTATATTGTCATTACCCATTGTCTATGGTAAGGTATTGTAGAGAATTAAGTTTGTATTTGATTTTGGATATTGAGTTCAAGGTCAAGTACAGATTTGTATATTGTTATTACCCATTGTCTAAGGTACGGTATTGTAGAGAATTACGTTTGTATTTGATATAGGGTTCAAGGTCAAGTACAGATTAGAATATTTACACTGACCATTCTACATAGCAATGTTTTTCATGCTTAATTTTGTATTGAGTTTAAGGTCAAGTACAGATTTGTATATTGTTATTACCCATTGTCTAAGGTACGGTATTGTAGAGAATTACGTTTGTATTTGATATAGGGTTCAAGGTCAAGTACAGATTAGAATATTTACACCGACCATTCTACATAGCAATGTTTTTCATGCTTAATTTTGTATTGAGTTTAAGGTCAAGTACAGATTGTCATATTGTCATTGACCATTTTCTAAGGTCAGGTTTTGTAGAGATTTCAATTTGTTTTGGATTCTTGATATTGAGTTCAAGGTCAAGAACATATTAGCATATTGTCATTGACCATTGTCTTTAAGAGAATTAAGTTGATATTGGATTTAGGATTTTGAGTTCAAGGTCAAGTGCCCATTGGTATATTTTCATTGGCCATTTTATATGGCAATGATTTTTGGATGCTTATTTTTGTATTGGATTTAGTCATATTGTGACACTTTAATTTAGCTGTGTATAATTTTGTCAGCAGGTGTCTTGACAACTGATCATTGTACATTAATTAAGAAATGCTGTTTTAAATTACAAACCTAATCACTGATTGATATAGTGATATTGACCATACTGTATGGCAAGGTTTATTGGATGCGTAAGTTTGTATTGGATTTAGGATTTTGAGTTCAAGCTCTAGTGCAGATTGGTATATTTTATTGGCCATTTTATTTGGCAATGATTTTTTGTGCTTACTTTTGTATTGGATTTTGGATATTGAGTTCAAAGTCAAATACAGATTGGCATATTGTAATTACCCATCGTCTAAGGTAAGGGGTCTTGTAGCGAATTAAGTTTGTATTGGATTTTGGAAATTGAGTATAAGGTCAAGAACAGATTGGTTTATTTTTGTCATTGACCATTGTACAAGGCAAGGTCTCGTAGAGAATTAAGTTTGTATTAGAGTTTTATATTCCCACACGACTCAGTAGGGGCATATTGTTTTTGGTCTGTTTGTCTGTCCACAACTGTAACCTTGGTGATAACTTTGGAACTACATATGATAGATTGATTGAGTTGGGGTTTACGACCCCAGACACATGAATAGTCATATAAAGACTTTATATTTGGAATGTGAACTCACCTCAAAAAGCTCTGGAGCTCAGTACGGCTTTGGTCATGACCTACAAAAGTCAAGGTCATTTAGAGGTAAAATCGGGTGAATATAACATTGGCCATTACTTGGAAATGCGTGTGATAGAGACTTGATATTTGGAATGTGTACTCAACTGAAAAAGCTCTTGAGCTTGGTATAACTTGGGTCATATCCAACAAAGGTCAAGGTCATATAGAGTTCATATACAGTTTATTAAACATTGCCCATAATTCTGATCATGTGATCAGTTCTAAATTAAAAAAATGTTCCTCAATATGACAAACGTCATCATGACACCAATATGACGTCATGATGCTATGGTAACGATGCATTTGAATGAGAGGTTTCTAGATTTGCCAGACTTTTTGTTATACATAGTTAAAACAACATTGTCTTTGACCATTGTCTTGTAGAGAATTGAATTTGTGTTGGACTTTGGATATTGAGTTCAAGCACGGTCAAGTAGTGTACATATTAGTATATTGTCATTGACCATTGTCTAAGGCAAGGTTTTGTAGAGAATTAAGTTTGTATTGGATATTGAGTTCAAGGTCAAGTGTTGCTGTGCAGATTGGTATATTGTCATTTGCCATAGTTTTAGGCAAGGTCTTGTAGAGCATTTAGTTTATACTGGATTTTGGATATTGAGTTCAAGGCCAAGTTCAGGTTTGCGTATTGTCATTGACGATTGTATAAGGCAAGGTATTAGTTTTGTATTTGATTTTGGATAAGTTTAAAGTCAAGTACAGATTGGTGTATTGTCATTGACCACTGTCTTGTAGAGAATTATGTTTGTTTGGATTTGGATATTGAGTTCAAGGTCAATTGTAGATTTGCTTTTTGTCATTGGTCATTGTCCATGATAAGGTTTTGTAGAGACTGAAGAAAAAAAGAGATAGCTTAAAGCTACATTTAGGCTTCTTTAAGTTGTCAACCGTCCTCAAAACTAGAAACAGGGTAAACGACTAATAGCAGATACACTTCCAATATAAAAACAAACATAAGTACTTTAAAGATGCTTCAAAACAACTAAGCTGTGGAAATGCCAAACAAGCATCATACATCATATCGTGTCTCAAACCTTTTCCCAAACTCTTAAAATGATCTTCGAAGGGCAAATTAAATAATGCATGCTAAGAACTGAAGATCCAACAGTAAATTTATTAAATAGTATGCAGTTGTAAACTTTAATTCAGTTATCACTAATATTTAAAAATACCAAGTTTAATAACCCTTTAAATGCTCCATGCATGTCTTCTACAACTAAACAATAATTACAACAAAAAGAGAGATTGCTTTTTTATGAAAAAGAAAGTATGGTGCTGAAAGCAGTACGAACTATAAGCACAAAACTCTTGTATGAGCTTTCTGCTTTACTTGCATCCTGCTTGAAGCAGCAACTTTAACACAGTCAAAATATAATTTTCATTAATATTTTTGGCTCAATCACTTTTATAGTCGTATTGGTATTTAACGATATTTGAAAAACTGCATGCTTGACAATAGTATGAAAAAATGACATTCTTTGAGTAACTTTAGCAATGTTTTACCCTACAACACAACATGTATGGAATTATTCATCAACACCACAACATTTATATATTTATATTAATTTCATATATATTACCATCTGTTCGTAGCATTGTGTGGTTCAATGGTAGCACTATAGTATGATCCACTGTACTTCTTTGCATGCTTTGCTCCTTCACAGTTCTTAGTCTCCCATTCTTTTTTCCCTTAAACCAGCCGTACTTAGCAGATTCCCTAGCACCATACCCCTCCCATACTGCAATTAGTATATAGAAAATAATAACTGTAAATTTGGTCTGAACTGTATGCTTTCAGGAGTATCATTGTATCCATTTAGTTCTAGGGTCCGAAGGCTATCAAGAGTTTGAGTCGGAGGTCTATATCACACATTTGATTGATCAGTTTTAAGCAAAACCTCAGATCTGACCAATCAAATCCTTAAGAACTCACTGGACTCTGTGTTCAGCAGCCATTCTTGGAGATAAGGCTTTTGCTTTATAAAAAATGGGTCTGACAATATCAGATGGTAGCTGAAAGCAGGCTGAAAGTAAATCAGAATGTGCCATAAGGCGTATTCTGCTTTACGTTCAACCTACTTTAAGTGGTCCACCTGTCTTAGCAACTAGGAACCGGCTTTGGAGTAATGGGTTAAAAGGACAATTTCAAACACTGAATTAAAACCAAGTTTAACCTGAAAGCATACAGTCCAGGTTTTATGCACATAGCCAGACGGTATCATAAGCAGATCAATGATTTAGCTTCCTAATGCTTAAACTAACTGGCAACAATCCATTCATCACTCAGGGTCATGATCAACGCATTGACGAGTTTGAAGAAGACTCATTCAACAACACGGACAGAAATGAATTACCACCCACACCAAAAGACCCACCCCGATCCTCCACCCCCGCATCACGGGGAGAGGCTCGCAGAAAAGAGAAACAACAGAAAGTCGAAGATCAGGTAGAATCATTTGGTATCAGTGCTTCTGGGTATTTTACGGGCTGAAAATTAGTTCTTGGCCGTTGCCCTCAAGCTTATGATCTCTATACAGTATACATGTATACATTTAATGTTTTCCTAGATACTTTTGGAGCCAAAATTTGACCCCTTCCGCTCTCTGAATTTAGTCACATATTTTCACTCAAGTTTTAATGATTTCTACTATGAATGAAAAAGTTCATAAAAATATCAAACAATCCAAACTTAAACTTTCCTTAGTGGAAATACCCTTTTCATACATTTATAAATTTCTAATAGGAAGTATATTTCATGTGTCTACCCTATCCTGATATTTGAACAATGGGGAACTGAGACTATGTCTAGGCTAGTGACTGCTGAATGCAGATTGAAAGTAAAGTAGAAAACTACTGCATCAGCTATTTGCTTTCCTTTCAGTCTGCTTGAAGTAGCAACTTGTCTGAAACACTTAACCCATTACCCCATAAATACACCTTTTTACACCACTAATTTTTTTCCTCCACAAGAGAAAATACTTCAATTTTAAATAATTACTAAAATGTACCATATGAAAAAGGTTTTCTAGTCTTGCAGAAAATACCTTAAAGCAGGCTGAAAGAAAAGCAGAATGCGCCTTAAGGCGCATTCTGCTTTACTTTCAACCTGCTTTAAGCGGTCATCAGGCTTCAAAACTTGAAAAGGCTATGGGTTAAACACCAATCTGAAACACAGCACAGTATGCCAAAAAGACCCCACCACCATTCCCATACATAGGTGAAAAACACAATGCTGAGCGTTGGACAAGGCGGTGCTAAGTCTATCCATACATTCTACACAACATTTCGCAGAGGTTTTAACAGCGCAAACACTGTAGATCCTGAACTCCAAGGGAGATTATTTGAGGACCAAACAGTTTAAACATATCATCAGATGACACACTCTTCATTGGGGGGCATACTATGCGTTTGTAGCGTATATCTAGAACAAGTAAACAAAATTGCTTGGTAACTATTACCCCTCCCGCTCCTACGGGCCGGATACATATGTCACAGTGTGTATGTTTATCATCACTTGTACGGCCTCGCTGTACAAGCGCGTTTTTATGGCGATGTGGTAGACTGCATGACCGGGTCTGAGCGGATGTTTCTTTATAAGAGCACCCGGCTACACATAATTTGTTCGAGTATAAATATATTTGATGGCAAATTACTGTGAGAGTCCTGTTTCTAATGCAGAGGCCCTACATTCTTTACAATGGCCAAGTGCCCCATTTTATCATAGTAGTTGGATGGCTCATTTCATAAAACCTTCCCCATGCTTTTTGCAGATTTATTATAACATTTGCAAGCAGTTTTGATAAAGTTGAGATGCTGAGTGCTCAGCATCTAATATTTACATTAGCTATTGACATAAGGAAATTTTCATCAGTAAAGAATATTGACACATGTCTGACTGACCCTTTAAAAAAGTAATGCAGTCCCTGATCAGAAAGCTGCAGTCTGATCTCGGTATTTACGGTTTTCAAAAAGTGTCAGTATACCCAATTTACAGAAGAAGGATTAAAGAAATGGCAGATAAATCTTCTCTGAAACCGGCTTCAAATGACAAGTTTTACTGACAAAAATAACAAAACAATGAATGTCTCTACAAGTGCTGACCGGTGTGCTTCAAAGTAGCAATCATCAGAAAAAGCCATTGTTTTGCTTATCTACTGGGAATTTTAGTCGAGTTTTACATTTACAGTAGTATTTATTTCATTACACACACACTATATACCCCAGAAACAACAACAGCACATTGCCTTCATAATCATGCTGATTTGGTGGTAGGAGTTTGCCTTAAGCTTTCTAACATTTTTTGCTTATTGAATCATGCATAAAGATAAAGCTTGCCAAAGATATACAGCAATAAGGGTCCAAGGTTATACAGTTTATTTGAGTCTGAGATCATTATCAAGCTGTTGATTAGTCAGATTTGAGCAAAAGCTCAAATCTGACCAATCAGTAGCTTGAGAATGATCTCAGACTATACTTATATGATAAAATATAGCCATGGGACCAGGATTTATCATTACATGTATGCAGTCAATCTTGTGTTAAGCAACCATCCAATTAAAGACTTAATAGTAATATTTTAAGTACAAGTGGTTACTTTATGCAGGATAAAAATAGTGGAGTAGTTTAATTCTGTCTTATTTTTATCATATATTAAGCAAGCAGTTTCCTATTAAGTCTAATCCATTTTGTTCTGTTATATGTTATTTTTAACAGTATTTACACAATTACTAACAGTGCAGATCCTGTTCAGAGGGTTACTGTAGGAGCACTTTGAACAGGATCTACTCTGTTAATGAAGTACCATTGTACTCTTCACTAGTTCACTGTTTGTATTTGTAATGCATTTAGGTGCCACCTAGCCACTAGCAGTTTACATGTTGAATGATTGTTAAATGCAGATTGACTATTGATGATTAGATATTTCAACTTAAATACAGTTATAAGCTTGTATTGAGCAACCACTAATTGAAATGGTGTACTGTAGAGATCTCTTAACCCTTTGAACCCTAGTCCCGCATATAGGCGTGGTTTTCAAACAGTGTATATGTGAATAGAACACATGTCCTATGCAAACAGTGAAGACCCAGATCAGAGGGCTCCGAAAGGAGCCCTCTGATCAGGGTCTTCACTGTTTGTCATAATGCCTAACATTGACAAAAACAACCCTTAAAAGTCTAAAATGGACTAGACTAAAATGGAAACTGGAATTGTCCATTTAAAGTTTCAGGGAGGAAAGAGTTAAGACAGATGACTTCTTAAATGAAATAATGCAGAACATTTCAGAATTTTCTGCACTATTTTTTGATTGTGTTAAGAAACCATCTGTATTAAAAACTAGCCATTGGCATTCTGTTAAATAGTTGCTTAATACAAAGTTGACATAAAACCCAACGTATCAGTCAATCATCATAATCTCAGATGAAAAAAATATCATTGTCATATTAGCTATTTTCTAGTATTGCCAAAATGTTTTGACTCTTTGAATTTATATACCTGCTTAGGCTGCCGCCAAAATACAAGCTGGATTCCATGGCATGAAGGTGAGGAATGAGTATGCCGAGAAGAGGCGTGAGGCCCGGGAAGCCAGAGATAGACAGTATGAATCATCGCAGAGAGATGCAGAGGATTACAACAGGAGACAGGATGATGCTGCAAGTAGGATACAAGCCTCTTACAGGGGTCACAGAGTCCGTAAGGATATGAGGGATAGAAAGGTATGTGAGAATGAGAAACATGCTAGGGAGGATTTGGCCGCCTCCAAAATTCAGAGTGGATTTAGGGGACACCAGACTAGGAAGCAATATGCTTCTAAGCGTGAACAGAAACGTAATGAACTTCTTACTGATGAAAATGATAATAAGAAAACAATTGAAAGTAATGAACAAGAGATGAGAGATAGAGCCGCAGAGAAAATTCAAAGTAGCTACAAGGGGTATGTTACCAGAAAGAATTATCAAGCTACCAAAGCTAGTACAAAACAGATAAACACAGTTTCTGTTGATGATCAGAACAGAGCTGCTGCCAAAATACAAGCAGGTTTTAGGGGTCACAAAGTTAGAAAATCTCATGCAGGTAGAAAGGTTACAAAAGCCACTGAAGTAACCGAGTCGACAGTTAACAGTGGCGAAGATGATGCGGCATCTCGAATCCAAGCTAACTTCCGTGGCTATAAAGGAAGGCAGCAGTATGCTGAGATGAAGAGGAAGAAACAAGAAGAACATGCAGCGAGCAAGATCCAGGCCTCTTTCAAAGGTCATCAAACACGGAAATCATTAGCAGAGAAGAAGAAAGCCCAGCTACCTGATCCTTCAGAAACCAACAACACAAAGCCAACAGATACAGATTTGGACAGAGCAGCAGCTAAGATACAGGGTGGCTATAGGGGATATAAAGTTAGGAAAGAGTTTAAGAAGGTAAATGAAGACAGTGATACAGATTCTAATGTAGATCAGCTACCCGAATCTGCTATCGCTAAGCAACTCTTAAAGAAAAGTCAGTTCACTATAGATAGTAAGGATGATGTAGCTTCCGCACTTCAGTTATGCTATAGGGCTTACCATTTCAGAAAGGTGTTTTATGATGATTTTGATGAAAATATTTTAGATGACAAAAAACTTCAGGAAGACAAAATAAGGTCAGCCTACCATGGTTATTTAGTTAGAAAACAGGCTAAGAAACAAGCTAGGAAAGTAAAAGTAGCTCTAGAAGATGAGAATTTAAGAACAACTGCATCAATTAAAATTCAAAGTTATTATAGGGGATACAAAATCAGGAGCACCAAATTCTATTCAGTAAGACAAGTGAATAAACTGCATGCTGCAGTAAGGGCCCATATAACAAGAAAGCTGAATTTAATCCAAACAGAAGTAGTTACAAGGGTTCTAGAGGTAGAAGGGGGTGATTATTATGCCACACTGATTCAGAGTTTATGTAGAGGTTACATGACTAGACATGCAATAACAGGTCATACTGCAAGGTCCCCAGTCAAATCAGCCCAATCTCTGCAAGGTCCAACCAGGTCAAGTCAAGATGTTTCTTACTGGGAGGATAGTCATGTCAAAATGTACTCTGATAACACACTGAGATTAGCAGCCACTAGAATTCAATGTGCTTACCATACGTATATAGTCAGAGGTGGATATACTCTGATCAAACAAAACAAGGCTGCAGCTAAGATTCAGGCTAATTATAGGGGGTATGCAGTGAGAAAGAGATTGACAAGTGAAGTTGATAAGACTGTAGAGGATAAAGCAAACAGTGAAGGAGAGCATGGTATTGCAAGAGATGACAGAGAGCATGTGTGTTTGAGTGAAGGAAATATGAAAAACCAGGCTGCAACAAAGATTCAAGCAAACTTTAGAGGATATGCAGTGAGAAAGAGAATGAACAATAAACAGATGGGTGAAAATGTTGTGGAAGAGAATGAAGTTGGTGTTAGCAAAGCCGTTTTACATTCTAGGCCTTCCACTGGCAGAAGTAGGGGGTCTAGACAAGCAGTCACTAGTAGCCCAATTTTGGGAGCTAAGTTCTCACAACCAATAACACCAACAGGCAGAAGTAGTAGGGGATCAAGGGGGAGTTCTGCTAGAAAGAGAGACCATTCAGGAAAGATGAAGACACATAATCAAGTGAAGAACGAAGTAGGCAGAAAAACTGCTGATCTATATTCTATGAGTGATATTGGTAAAGAAGGAACACTAGATAGTTTAGACACATTGCACACAATTAGCACAATACCAAGCAAGGACACTGAGAAAAGTTCTAGTGGTGAGGTAGAAAAAGAGGGTGAGAGTCCTAGAGAGGTAGAAGATGATGCTGGTGAGCTTAATGTAATGAAAATGAATGCAAATCTGGTGAGTCAGGTTCAAGCAGCTTTTAGAGCATACAGACTGAGGCGGGAGGTGTCAGAGCTGTTGAGTGGTGGTGGAGAGCTAATAGATATCAGAAAGATAGACAGGGCAGTTTCAGCATTAAGGAAGGACTTTAAATTACGAAGTGCAAAAGTAAGAAGACTAGCTTCCTACCAGTTCTCGAAAGGCTCACCAATGAGTAGTCTATCAAGTGAATCAGATGATACAACAGATGTGATTAAGGCTTTTGCTGCACAGACTGTGCAAGATGCATACAAAAGCTATTCCTACAGAAGATCACAGAAAGTTAAGTTTGGTGACCTATATGACCAGGACAAACATCCACCAAGTAATGACAAAGGAGAGGAATTAGTTGAACAGAGTGAGAAATATCTACTAATAGATAGTGAAAAGGCAATTGAAAGTATAAGTAAGAAGGAAATTGACAGTATAAATACTTTTAAAACAAAACAAGCTATTACGATTGAAGCAGCATACCGTGGATACATTACAAGAGAAACAGAGAAAAAGTTGAGAGCAAAGCTTGAAAAGGCGCCTAGCACTGTCTCTGCTGAACTTAAACAAGATATAAAAGAAGAGCCTGATAGTAAAGTGAAAGAACGTGGTACTAAACTGGATATGAGAGAAAAGGCAAAGCAGCAGATTCAGGTAGGTTTCAGTGCGTATTCCAGAAGAAAAAATGTTAGAGCTGAAAGGAAGAAACAGTTGTCTGTGGCTAAAATAGAAGCAGCATTCCGTGGTTACAGAACGAGGAAGACAGAGAGTAGCATTAGAAATAAATATGAAACAAAGGCTTGTGGGAATACGGCTGATGATGTTGGAATGCCCAGTAAAGTTTTGAACAACAGAGCCACAGAGTTACAGGCTGCCTTTGCAGGCTACCAGACACGGAAAGTATTTATTTCCCTAACAAAAATGGTGGAGCAAGAGCAGAGTGCTGAGACAGGCGATGAAGGTAAAACTTTGCAAAGAATGGGATCCTTGTCTGAAACTGATGACTTCAAGCTCAGACACAAGTCCATAGCCAAAATACAAGCACTAGAAGCTGAAAGAAATGAAACAAATAATCACAAAGGCTTCAGTGAGACTAACGAACAGAAGAATGGCAAATGTGTTCAAGGTTCAAATAGACTTCCATTAATTCAGTTTCATAAAGTGAATATAAACTTACGGCCAAAGTCTGGTATGGTAGTACACAAAAGGAGTTTGCACACTATAGATGGAAAGTCAAAAACCCAGCCTGAAATACAGAAAAGTCCACTGCGCTCCAATTCAAATGAGAAGTTACATGGTATTGAGAAATTTATTAAGAAGAAAGTTGCTGCAACTGTTATTCAGTCCTACGCTAAAGGGTTCCTAGTGAGAGAAGCACGTGGCAAACAGGTAAAAGACACAACAGGTGAGTCTGAGAAACGCTCTTTGTCCAGAAAATCAGATCGACCCACAAGTAAAGTTAGCTTCAATTCAAAAGGATCAGATGAAAAGAGCAAACCTATGAGTATGAACGACGAGATAAGGGCTCGCACTGCATCTATAAAACTTGAAGCAGAGCGAAGAAAACAAATAGCACAAAGAGTGAAACAGAAGAAGGCAAAAGAAGAACTTGAACATGCCCAGTCTGCCAAAAATCAAACTAAGAATACTGAAGAAAATACAAATAGGAAACCAGATAAAGATAGTTCATCGCCACAGCAGTTGGCACCCATTATGTCAGAAAGAATTGTAAAACAGAATGACTTGAAACAAAGAGAGGATTTATCTGCCCTAAAGATTCAGAAGGTGTATCGTGGCTATATAGTGAGAAAAAAGCTGAAAAAACAATTGCAGGGCACAACACAGCTTGAAAACGAATATGAAGACTGGAAACAAAAGAGAATTCAAGCTGCAGTTGCTATTCAGAGTAGTTGGAGAGGTTATGTTGTCAGAAAAGAGTTACAAAATGAGCAGGAAGACCGTGAGAACATGGTACAAGACACCTTTTGGCAATGTGACTCACCTCCAGGGATGCTTGTCATTAATATTGGAAGAAGTAAGTCTGAAATTGAGAGAGCAGACAGAACGTATGACAACTGTAGCATGATTCAGATGGTTGTAAGAGCTAGTAAGTTGCGAAGGAAGATGCAAGTGAAACTAGCAGTCAGAAGAACTCAGAAAAAAGATCTTGCCGATCAGATTACTGCAGTTTTTAGAGGCTTTCAGAGAAGGCGAAATAAGAGGTTACATGTCTGTGCAATAAATATTCAGAACATAATGAAGGGATTCCTGTCTAGGATGAGAATGCAGCAAAGAGCAATGTTGAAGGAAAAGGCACGACAGAAGGCTGCTACTCGCCTACAAGCTGTTTGCAGAGCGTATATGAAAAGAACAGACAATGAAGCAATGAAAGAAGCAAGGCGAAAGCTTGCTGAAGCCAATCAGGCGGCTGTGTATATACAGTCTGCATACAGAGGACATGCACTGAGAGAGGAACTGGGCGATACATTGAAAGTGATGCAAGAAGAGGCAGCAGTTAAGATTGAGGCTGTAATGCTTGGGCGAAAAGCGAGAGAGAAGATGGCTGAGAAAAAGAAAGCTGCAGTAAGACTGATAGCAAGCTATAGGTCATACGTGAGAAGGCATCAATTGCGACTGTATAAGGAGAAGTTAGAGAGAGAGAGAGTTGCTGCAACAAAGCTTCAGTCTGCATTTAGGTCATACAAGACTAGGGAGAAGAGGAGACTATATAAAGAGAAACTGGAAAGAGAGAAAACAGCAGCAACAAAACTTCAGGCTGGTTATCTAAGTTATAAAACTCGATGTGAAATGAGAAAGTATAAAGAAAAGAAAGTAAGGGAATATAAGGCTGCGTCTGTGATTCAAAGCTCAGCAAGAGGAAAACTCAGAAGAACAGAATGCCAGCTGCTAAAGGAATTGAACCGTAAGAGAGGAGAGGCGACTTTGAAGATTCAGTCTATGTATAGAGGCCACAGAGACCGTCTTACAGTAAAGCAATTGAAACATGTGGTTGAAGTGAACAATGCTGCCAGGGACATAATTGAAGTGTTGATTGATAGATCTGTTGATTACCTTAGAAGAAGATCTGCATCTGCTAGGAGAATACAAGCAACTGTTAAAGGACACAAGGTGAGATCCAGGATGACCCAGTTGAGAACCTCAAGAAATCAGCAGAGATACAAAGGGGCCTCTAAGATACAGGCAGCATTACGTGCAAAACAAGGCCGAGCTTTGAATGAGCAGATCAAGGTTCTTGCTCGCAAGAGTGCAGCAGCATCAAATATACAGGCAGTGGTGAGGGCAGAACAAGGCCGGGCATGGAATGAACAGATGAGAGTCCTTGCATATAAGAATAATGCTGCAGCAAAGATACAGAGTCTGTATAGAGGGTATTCCACGAGGAAAGAACTGGCTAGAGAGAGGGCGATCATCGCTGAACTCGAACCACCATTCATCAGTGCCAGAACAAGGTCTGGTAGAATGTTGGCCTTGTCATTAGATAATGTTTTAATGAAAAATGCTAGGGCCATGATTTTGTTCCACAAGAAGGCCAGTGAATTACAAGCAGCTTTTAGAGGACAAAGAGTGAGACAAGGGGTGCATGAGAGACTGTTTATAAAACAGAAGATAACTGATATGACACCAAGAAGAGAAAATACCTATAAAAGTTTCAATAATGAAGATAAAGCAACACTTTTGATCCAGAAAACCTGGAGAGGTTACTCTGACAGAAAAGCCTACAAGATTCTATTAACCTCTAAGTATAAAGTTTGGAATGCTGCAGCCTCTATTGTTCAAGCTTCATGTAATGGGTATATGAGAAGGAAAGAAAGAAGGAAGAAAATAGAGAGGTTTAAACGTGAGGGTGTGGTAGAGATATCGGAAGAGAAAATGAAAGCTGCAGACATTATTTCATATGCCTATAGAGCATTGAAGAAGAGGCGAAAGAAAGTGGCTATGCGTGCTGAAATGTAAAGCATGAAAGGCAGAAAGGGGAAATATAGATAATTATTTTAAGTCATATTTCAAAGAAGGAGTAATTATTCATTTATCAATGAGGAACATACAATAGTGTATTGTAGAATTTTATTGTCATTAATTTATCTAAGTTTGTCAGTTTGTATTTCATAATTAAGCTGGTGCAAATAGTGCAAACAATCGCCTAAGCTCGTCAATATTATTATGAAAAAGAGAATATGTGATCAGTATTTATGAAAACTTTACTGTCAGTAAAGAAAAACCTAACTGTCAATGAATGAACACTTTACCGTTAGTTATGCAATTCTTATCATCATTCAAGGAAAATCTACCGTCAACTGGTGTCAATATAAGGAAAATGTTACCATCATTGAATGAAAACTTTAAGTCAGTGAATGAAAAGCTTCCTGTCAGTGAATGAACATGTTACTTCGAGGGGAAAAAAATCTAATAGTCAATAAAAATCTTACTGTTTGAATGAAAACCTTACTTTTAGTTAATGAAAATGTAACTGTAAATAAATGAAAACCTTACCATCAGTGAATGAAAAGCTGACTTTCAGTGCATGACACCCTTACTGTCAGCAAATGAAAACCTTCCTGTCAGTGAATGAAAACCTTACCATGAATAATAATAAATAAAAGTCGTACTGTCTGAATAAAAACCTTACTGCCAGTGAATGAAAATGTTAATGTCAATAAATGAAAACCTTACCATCGGTGAATGAAAACCTTACTGTCAGTGAATGAAACCCTTACTGTCAGCGAATGAAAACCTTACTGTCAGTGAATGAAAACCTTACTGTCAGCGAATGAAAACCTTACTATTAGTGAACTGGTTTGTCTCTATGTTGTGTTGTTAATTGATATCACCGAATAATCGTGTTAACAGACTCTAAAACTGTGAGTTGAAAGCTTTTGATACTCTTTTTGCCAACCAACTATTTTAGCACTTTCGCAGACAAAAGTTTGTCTTCTAAAATTTATTGTACGTAAACATCATTTGTTTTAGTTTTGACTGAAGCAATATTGACCTCAGTGCCTTACAGATTTGATCATGATCAGATGCTGCATTAAGCAGTGTCTGATATGGATGAAAACTATTTTCAAGGTCTACCAGTCACCTTTATTATGGTTGTCAATGTTATAAATCACAACCTCTAAATGTAAATATGTTAAACATCTCATATCAACTAAATAGTTTTGGAGTCCGTTTTGTCTCACTAGTCCACTGTATTTGTTTTTTTTATAACATCTTTATATTGCTGCAATTACTACTTCAAATTTTCTTCACAAATCTGCTACGCTCATGTTGAACGTGATTAACCCCATCACATTTCAATTTATTTTGTTTGTTTAATTGTGTTTCAAGAGTTAACTTACCAATACTCTGCAACATTCAATGTTTACAAAGTAATTTACTTATGAAAAAAATAAAGCATAGCTTAATACATTAAAAGAAAAATATCCTTAACCCTTTACCTGATAGCATTGTTTCTAGTATTGAAGATATGTGACTTCTTAAAGCAGGTTGAAAGTAAAGCAGAATGCGCTCTAAGGCGCATTCTGCTTTACTTTCAGCCTGCTTTAAGCTATTAACTGCTAGAATAAGGAAATAATTTAATATGACACATATTCATTACGGTATAATTTGGAACTATTTTCTGCAGCGGATGAATAAAATGAATGTGCTAAAGTCGCTTCTATAAGGGAAAGGGTTAATGTGCAAGAACCCATATTTATTAAACAGAATTGTTTTACTCCATGACTATATACATAAAATAGCTATCATTATAAGAAAAGTATCCTGAACCCATACTTCGAGAGAAATCACATTCATTAAACATAATTGTTTTACTCTATGACTATATAAATAGAATAGCTATCATTGTAAGAAAAGTAACCCAACCCGTACTTTGAGCGAAATCACATTCATTAAACAGAGTTATTATAGTCTATGATTGTAAACTTAGAAAATCTATAATTATAAGAAAAATATCCAGAACCCATTATGTGCAGTAATCCACTTTCATGAAACATATTTGTTTTACTCCATGACTATATACATAGCTATCATTATAAGAAGTATCCTGAACCCATTATGTACATGAATCTTTATTTATCAAAAAGAATAGTTATAGTCTATGACTATATACATAGAATAGTTATCATTAAAAGAAAAGTATCCTGAATCCATTATGTGCAGGAATCCACATTCATTAAACATATTTTTTTATAGTCTATGACTATAGACTTAGAAAAGCTATCATTATGAGAAAAGGTGTCCTGAACCCAATCTTATCCAAAATTAGGTGTTAATATTACAATATGTTGCAAAATATTATTCAGTGCAGACCATGATCAGATGACTCCTTCAGGGGTACTTTGATCTAAGTCTAAACTGTTTGCATAGAACAAAAATACTCTTCCCAGGTTCACTTTAACTCACTATCCCCTGAAACTTCCAATGGACGATTCCAGTTTGCAATAAAGGCTGGTCCATTTCAGACTGTTCAGGGTTGTTTTTGTAATAAATTGCAAAATGACTAACTGTGAAGTTCCTGATTAGAGGGCTCCTGCAGGAGCCCTCTGATCAGGGACTTCACTGTTTGAATAGGACACGTGTACTTTGGTAAGTAACGCATATATGCGCCACTAGGGCTCAATGAGTTTAAGGATGAGTATAATCTTCTCTAGAGCTCATTGGGTGAATACAGGTGGTTGCTTAAGCCAGGCTGACAGCAAAATAATCTTCTTCAGGAGCTTTTTGCATTAAATTAAACCTGGTTTGAATAACCACTAGTCATAAATTAGGAAAGGTTTTCGGCATCATTGGCTCTTGATCGATACATAGTAAAACATGAAAAGGCATCTTTATGAAGAAGTCATAAAGTTGTGATCAAATAAAAAATGAAAGAAACGGTTAGCTGAAAATGTATAGACGGTTACATGTATTAAAATCAGTTGCTGCTTAATGCAGAAATACAATATTCCAGATTTGTTTTTAAAGAGCACCCTGCATTTAGAATTGTTGCCCAATAAAATTTAATGCCTGTCATAGTATTAAACATCTTAACTGTTAGAATGTAGAAATATACCATAGCAAGCTGCTAGATCTAAAGTCAACAACTGTGAAAACAATTCTGGATGGTAAACAAATAAATATATCTTATAGAAAAAGAATGTAGCTGATGAATAAATTTAGACTAGACCATAGTTTTGGGGGCGCACTATTTAATCGGAGATACATGTACTAGTAGTCTGGAACTATGGTAGCTTAGTAGAAGTAGGATGCTTGTTGTAGCAGTCTATATTTAACCTTCACAAAGCGTGCGAGCAGTGGTGAGGAAAATTTGGGGTTATATCCAGCATTCAGTATTATTATATTTTATATCAACCATACTTGATGTTAATAGAAATATTAGGCAATGTTGTGTCACTCCTATTGTATAGATTCCCCCGATATGCAGACAAACTTGTATTTAATAGCCATTCAGTGAAAATGTTCGAAAACAATAAAAGCAAGTGACTGCTTGTTATCATGCTGGTTACAAATACTGTCAAATTTTTTGTGAAGACGCTAATTTAAAAACC
Organism: Gari tellinella; assembly: GCA_922989275.2. Lineage (NCBI taxonomy): Eukaryota > Metazoa > Mollusca > Bivalvia > Cardiida > Psammobiidae > Gari > Gari tellinella. Next base: position 33,199,772 of record OV277872.1, on the reverse strand, counting down.
TTTAACTCAAGCTAGTTTCTAGTTTTGAAGATAGTTGACCACTGAAATCAGGTTGAAAGTATAGCATTCTGCTTTATTTTCAGCCTGCTTTAAACTTCCATCTGTTAGATTATAGAGAAAATAGTTCTTAATATGATACATCTTCATTACTTTACAAGATGGAACTATTTGCTCCAGTAGAGGAATAAATAAAATGTGTTAAGATGCATATCTATGGAGTAATGTGTTAATACAACTTAATGCATAGCAACAGTAAAGCAGAAAACTCCTAAAGGAACTTTCTGCTTTACTGTTATCATGCATGAAGCAGTCAATCGTCTTCCTTGATGTCTGTATTGCTTTAACTGAATGACCACTGAATCTATGTGAACACAGTACCTACCGGTATGTGCTAATTTTAATGGGCATTAACCGCACATGACCTTTTTATGGAACGGCTATTGAATGGGAGTTTGTCATTTAAATGTCATTGCATGCTAAGAATGGTGGCTGGAATACGAAAAATAAGTACTAGAATGTATCATGCAAGGACAATTTAGTGGTAGCATGGAAAAAAATGAATTGAAGACCACATGGTGAGTGTTTTTATTTGTGCATGCTTTTGTGATATTTATATTTTTTCTTTTATCATTTGGTTTCCAAATACTCAAACCTTGCTAGGAACATTATAGATATACATATGTTGCTTTTTAATTCATCCTTTTTAAATATTGGAGTGACACAGCATTGATAGGGTACAGTCAAACCTGTTTTTCAGTAGCCATTCCGGTAGCTTCAGAGAAAGTGAGTATTTGAATTTCAAATACTAACTTTCTTATTTCTTCACCAACCCCTATGTTCTGACCACTCATTAGATGTGTCTCGAAGAGACTATTGTAATGAGTGGTCACATAGGGTTAAGACGAGACATAAAATAGATATTTTTTTAATTCTTTAGCGTAAGCACTCTTATCTGGAGCCCTGCATTGAAATAAAACTGACTGTACTAAGGCAGTCATTAAGACAGGTGCTTGCTTAATGTAGGAAATAACTTTTGTCCTTCACTGTGAAACCACCTGTCTATACCTATATTTATGCTTCATTTACTTGCATTCCCAAACATGTTTGACAGTATCTTATTTTCTTTCATGTAAAATGTTTACCTTTGTAATAATGTGTTATATAGTCGGACTCTGTAAAGGCAAGCATGAGCTGCGTTTTTATTCAATATATTATTTCTCTTACTGAATCCTTTTCCCCATACTTAACTTTAAGTATTTAGGACAGATGGATGCTTAAAGCAAGCTAAACCTATAGCAGAAATCTGACAGAATTTTTAGGACAAGAACCACTGTTGGCACGTTTCTTTTTCCCCCACTTTAATTGAATGTTTTTTGTGTTGTCGAGAATTATGACAAAACATTGTCTATATATACCTTCATTGTAAATGACTCTTGCACTGTACTATAGCATGCTACAAATATTTATATAGAAAAGTCCATTATTACAACCACTCCAAAGAAAACTAATGGTTTTGTCCCGCCACGACGAAACTCCCGCCATTCTTGTAATCCTTGTAGAATTTCCTGGCAATTTTCTGGGATCATCCGAAGAAATCGAAGGAAATGTTTTGTATGATATCTCAGGAATTTCGATGTCCTATATGTTGGTAGTTGGAACAAATATACGATGAATTCTTGAGATATTATAGACTGTGGTCTTGGAATATCCTTGAAATCGCTAGACTATCCTTGGATTTCCTGGTATATCCTTGTATTTCCTCGTCTCGGAAAATTCCTAGCAATTTTTAGCTGGTGGTAATTGGAACGCCAATCCTGAGAATTCCGGAGAATTCCTGAAATAATATAAACATCCAGGATATACTTTTGCAGGGAAATCCTATTTGTCTGCATCCCACATTGGAATGTACATGTAGATTGAACCGTAAGTTTAACTATTTACTCCTTAGTATGTTTCTTGTTTTAAAGAGAGGGTACCAATTAAAGCAGGTTGAAAGTATAGTAGAATACACCTTAAAGCGCATTCTGATTTACTTTCAGCTTGCTTTAAACAACAATCTGCTAGGATATACAAATAAGTTTCTGTGGTTGAGAACTTGATATTCATAAAAGTTACTATATAAAGTGGAACTGTTGTCTTCATTTGAGGATTAAAGTGCATAATTATGGAGTAAATTTAAGAGTTAATAAAAGGCAGAAAAGTTATGGGACCATGGGAACTCGCAATTATTCAACAATTGAGTCCTTTAGCTAGCAATTTTAATGACTATCATAGGACTGGAGATGCACAGGTAAATAATATCGTTCGAATGGTTGTAATTGTGTGACTTAACTATATTTTATCGTAATTCATCAAAACTGTACGCAGATATTACCAACATGAGTATATTGTTCACTATGTTAACACTTGTCTACCCCTTGTATAATTCATGCTTGCCTTCAATGTTAATTGCATATTGTGTATGTTTAGGACAGGTGGTTGGAACTGCATGAAACTACAAATGATACTTTGTTAAGCAACAGTTTAATGTTGATTCGAAGGAGGAAATGGTCAGTTTTATAGACATGTCTAAGCTTGGAAGGTACACTAAAACCAATCATTACAATCTTTTAACAATCCACCCTATTGAAGCATCTTTTAGCGCATTCAGTTAATTCCTCTTCTGAAGAAAATAGTTCCAATTTATAAAGTCATGAACATGTACTATAAGAAATATTTTCCTTATCCTAGCAGATGGTAGCTTAAGGCAGGTTGAAAGTAAAGCAAAATACACAATTAGGTGCATTCTGCTTTACTATTTACCTGCTTTAAGTGAGCACATGTCTTCAAAACTATATACAGGCTATGAGGTAAAAGGTTAACCCTTTACCCCATAGACTGCTTCTGGTTTTGAAGACAGGTTACTACATTAAGTACCTTTAAAGTAAAGCAAAATGCTCCTATAGGCACATTTGGCTTTACTTTCAGCCGGCTTTTAGCTATCATCGGTAAAGATGTAGAAAATATTTCTTATGACACAAAAAGTTTGACTACTTGCTTCTGAGTGGAGGAATAAAATAAAGACGTTTTAATTCGATAATGGATAAAAATGATGAAATTAAGTCAAAAAGTTCCTGAAAGACCTTTTGCTATACTTTAATCCTGCTTGAATCGTTCGCATGTGTTTAACAGCATCAATGAGTCTTCTATGGATCAGTGGTTGTATACCATATCTAAAGCGATTATGTTTGTAAAATAGATTATGAAATCAGTCCAGGCTTTCTTAAGACGGTTGTCATCTTAATGCAAATAAGCCATATGGGCTATCTTTTTACTGCATTAAGCTGCCATCTATCTTAAAACTGGCCATTCTTCTCTTGTTTAATGGTTGCTTAACAAAGTTTAAGTGGCTAGAACTTGTATTAGAATAGTTTTCGACATAGATGAAACAGTTTAGCTGTGTATATAGGTTACAGAATAATATTGCGTCTTGTATAGATTATAGAATATTATCGAGTCATAGAACATTATTGGGTCATATTTGAAAAGCTAAATTGGCAATAACATATTTCTACAAGTACAAGCTATGGCCATCTATGCGTCATTCATTTGTCTTTGTAGCTGTATGCAAGTCTTGCTATTCTAATGGTCACTTGTTGTATAAGATTTCACTTGCAGTAGTGTTGTGTATAAAGGACATATTTCATGTCTATTGTAACTGTTATAATCATTGTACTTTCAGACAAACACACTGAGAATGTAGTCATTATTCTGAGTTGTTATTTGCATGTCTGAGGCCATTTTCTATGGTGATTTTTTATTGTTGCAGAGTTTGTAGTTTTTGCACTCGTTTCTGATACACATAATGGATGATGTAAAAAGTTTTCTAAGTAACCAGTAAATCTTGTATCTAGCAGCCTTTCTTTTAATAATCATGGATTTCTGTAAGGAATTCTTAATGCAGGGCACACGTAAAGCAGAAAATTCCTTTCTGCTTAACTTTTTCCTGCATTAAGCAGCCACTTGCTGGTAGCTCATCTTTATTTGTATTGCGACTTAATACAAAATTGATTGTTTAATTTTTGTTACCTTATAAATCATGTCAATGTGTTAAGTCAGCATAACCGCTATGTTTACTACTGCTTTCTGTTAAAACATCACTACATGTCAAAAGCATGATTATTGTAAATACACCATTTTTAACTTCCTTCTTTAATATGAAATTTATTTTACATACATAATGGACATAGAATTTATACAGATCATTGAAAAACTTATTTAATATAATTATATAAATGAGTATAGAATTTATATAGATCTTAGAGAATGGTCAAACGTTTGTTGAGTTCATGTTTAATGACGAATTATGTGGATTATTTAGGAAAGTTGGGTGGCGCGGTTGCATTAAGCTGCCCGCTGTCGTAAACATTATCATGCCTCTTTGTTAAATTGGCTGCTCAGTAGAGATATTATAATATTTCTGTGACAATCTTTTTGAACAAGATCTGTTAATACATGAAGATCTAAATGAATTACATGTATATAGAATAGATACTAGTTGTTGCATAGATTTAGAAGAATAGACTCTGGATAAGAGTGTAATTTCCCTACACTCTCCTTTTTTTACTACCAAAGCGTATGTTGTGACTACTCATGAGTGGTCACATCATAGGGTTTGGTTAAGAAATGAGTGTCAGGTTTTGAAAAACTCAACTTATCTTGAGCTCTGAGCAGAGTAACCAAAACTGTAAATTATTATTCTATATCATAATCTATGTATTACATGCATGGACCATAGCTGGTAAAGAGTTGCCCTCATTGCCTTTAAATATGATACTTTGATACTTAATATGTCACTGTCTATACAATTTCATCTACATTTCCCTCTCCCACCTTTAAAAATTAACGGTGAGCCAATATCAAATCAATTAAATGTTAATTTTGATAACTTTGCCAAAGACAATTTGCCACCATATAAGATGTGTATGGTATAAGGGTGTTTGCTTTAGTATGCACTGCGGACGTTTGAGTGTATTGAACGGTAGTGTATTTGGTATATTGCACGGTTGCAACAGGGTACTGGTAAACCAAGATTGTGTTCATTCTTTGACCTTTTACTTCATAGCCTGTTTCTAGTTTTTGAAGACAGGTGACCACTTAAAGCAGGTTGAAAGGAAAGTAGAATGTGCCTGAAGGCACATTCTACTTTACTTTCAGCTTGCTTTAAGCTACCATCTGCTAGAATATAGAAAATGTTCCTTGAAATACATAACAATAACTGTATAAACCATTTTCTTCATTAGAGGAATACCTGTATGTAAATTGCATAAACATGCTTATCTATGGAGTATTGGGTTAAGTGCAATGGTGTAAACAATATTCTTTCCCATAGAAACGAAAAGTAATTAATTTGCATTGCAATAAGATAATATAGAAAATGACACTTTTTCAATGATAAATTTTAGTACTGGATGGCAATCAGCTTGGAGCCTGATCAGATGCCTGTTTCCCGGGCATCTGGTCAGACTCCAAACTGTTTGCAATAGACATCAGTTTTGAAAAGTTAAAGTTCAAATATCTGTTGGGATAGAATAGAGTATTAACCATGTGTATTTCTGTTAAATATACAATTTGATCTTGCATTCACCAAAACAAGAGCAAAAATGATGAGACAAAAATGGCACAATGGCACGATTACATTTAAACTTTCAGCACTCTTTGAATTTCAGCATTTAAAATTGCTTTTATCCTTTCTCCACAACAATTAAATACATTATTATATAATACAGCACGTGTATTGAAGTATTTAAAACAGCTGTTACAACCATATAAAGAGTTTGTATTTGGTTTTTAAAACAGATTGCTGCTTGAAGTAGGATGAAAATGAAGCAGGAAACTTTGTGAGCAGCTTTCAGCTATACTTTCAACTTGCTTAAGCTGTTAATCTCCTGCAGCACTTACAGCTTAACTAGATAACTCGAACTAATTTTGGTTGGCAAGCCATCAATGTTAAAACATGGCTTAGCCAACCAATATCATAAATCAAAGTTAAAACATGGCTAAGCCAACGTATATTTCAAAGTTAAAACATGGCTAAGCCAACCCATAATTCGAAGTTAAAACATGGCTTAGCCAACCAATATTATAAATCAAAGTTAAAACATGGCTAAGCCAACGTATAATTCAAAATTAAAACATGGCTTAGCCAACCCGGTAATTCAAAGATAAACATGGCTAGGCCAACGTATATTTCAAAGTTAAAACATTGCTAAGCCAACGTATATTTCAAAGCTAAAACATGGCTAAGCCAACGTATATTTCAAAGTTAAAACATGGCTAAGCCAACCCATAATTCAAAGTTAAAACATGGCTTAGCCAAACAAAATTCAAAGTTAAAACATGGCTTAACCAACCAATATTATAAATCAAAGTTAAAACATGGAGAAGAACTAAATAAGCTTTAGCTTTCATTCTAATCCTATAATAGATATGTTGTATATTTTATGTATCTGTACATTTTCTGAAATAAATATGTTTAAACTAAGTTAAAACATGGCTTAGCCAACCAATATTATAAATCAAAGTTAAAACATGACTAAGCCAACGTATAATTCAAAGTTAGAACATGGCTAAGCCAACCCATAATTCAAAGTTAAAACATGGCTTAGCCAAACAAAATTCAAAGTTAAAACATGGCTTAACCAACCAATATTATAAATCAAAGTTAAAACATGGCTAAGCCAACGTTTAATTCAAAGTTAAAACATGGCTAAGTCAACGTATATTTCAAAGTTAATACATGGCTAAGCCAACCCATAATTCAAAGTTAAACATGGCCAAGACAGCTCATATTTCAAAGTTAAAGCATTGCTCAAAGCCAGTCCATAATTCTAAGTTAAAGCATGGCTTAAAGCCAATGTATAATTCAAAGTTAAAACATAGCCAAGCCAACGTATATTTCAAAGTTAAAACATGGCTAATCCAACGCATATGTCAAAGTTACAACTTGGCTTAGCCAGCTCATATTTCAAAGTTAACGCATGACTTAAAGCAAGCCAATAATTCAAAGTTAAAGCATGGCTTAAAGCCAACGTATACTTCAAAGTTAAAACATGGCTAAGCCAGCTCATATTTCAAAGTTAAACCATGGCTAAGCCAACGTATATTTCAAAGTTAAAGCATTGCTTAGGCCGGCTCATATTTCAAAGTTAAAGCATGGCTAAGCCAACTAATATTATGAATCAAAGTTAACCCAGATTTCAATCAAAGAAGATACTTCAAGGAAATAAGTGAGCTGGAGTTATTGAAAGTTTGGTTGTATTGTGATTAAGTGTGAAGGTGTCTTGCTGCATTTCTATGGAGTCATTTTAGGGTAAAACTTATTGCTAATGCATTTCTGTGTGGCAAACAATATGCTGAAGGTTTATATGTATACTTGTGGCAGTGTAGCACTGGTCTTACACATCTAGGGTCTTTTCTCTTGTCTCAGCGTCACCGTGATGTGTTTTGCATGTAGTTACCTAGTGCTGTGCGTGCAACACATTGGTGACAAGATAAAACTTTAAATAACTATAAAAAGTGTATCGTTTTATTCGACAATCTTCATGGTCTTTGTATTCATTAATTTTAAGAAAAACTATAGATTTGAAAGTAAAAAATGTTTTACTTAAAAAGTAACTGGTACTTTTCGTATAATTTTTTAAAAATTAGAATTTTTGCAAATACAGAAAAACCTTTCTTGAGCAACATACGTTTGAGAAAGAATTTCGATCTTAAAGTCAGATGACTTCTAAATGCAGGACAAAAGTAATGCAGAAACTCCATTCGGAGCTTTCTGCATTACCATTGTCCTGTATAATACAATTATTACAAAGATCTATGCTTTTTGGAAAGCTTTTTGAATTGCATTGTCTGAAACCTGTGCGAAATAGTACAAGAAATAGTCTTATTTTAAATATCGCTCAAGATAGATATTTCTGTATTGCTATAAATGTAATACACCCATTTTGATATGAGAAAAGCCCTTATTGTTTGTATCACATGATCTTTTGCTGTGTGGGGACACTATCTTTACACTGTTCTTTTCTTTTTCCTTTCCTCAGGGTCGCAAGTGAGTGATTGGGGCACGTGACGCACGGGACACATCCTGCTGTGTAGAGTGTGAAGCCTGTAGAGATTTGGATCAAGACTTTCCATTTTGATTTTAAAACACTTATAGACTATGCCGTATGGAGAAGACTTTGTGATGAAGCCCCCACCTCACCCTCCTTTATTATTATGTTATGTTATCAATATCGTTTGTAGTACATGTATAGGAAATATATGTGTCATGGTTTTGGATTTCAGAATTTTATATCAGTTAGATAAGTTTTACCACTTTTTGTGAAGAAGGTGAATTCCCAGAAAAGGATTGACTATAATATTTCGCTGTAAATGTAAAAATGTATATGTACATAAAAACATTCAATTGGAAGAAATTCCACTCATCAATTTAGATCCTTTGTGTATGATTTTATAACAGTAGAGAGGATTCACGTGTATGCTTATTTTCTACAAGTTTTTTTCTTTTTTGGAAAAAAAAAGTAAGACAAAAAAATCCGTCCTACCGGTAACCCGTCCTGTTCTTTTTTTGTTACTGCAATATCTATAAGTCAATGTGCTCATCGAACTCTTCGGAAGGGAAGGTCATTGTTAACTGCCATTTTTTGCCATTTTGTATAAAGTTTTGACCTGTCCAAGTCGTTTTCCAACAGTTGAAAATGCAAATAGCATACCTCAAGATAAAAAGAGTATTTGAAACAATAAAATCCTTGGTCTCCACCAAATCCTATGATGTGACTACGTGTATTTTGACCTAAAAAACTCTAATAGTTGTTTTAGAGACATTTGCAAACGTTTGGCCGCAGATCACGGAGCTCAAGCTAAGGGGAGTATTTCAAATCTTTAGTTCTGCATTAAACCCTATGATGTCACTGCTTATTAGATTGATATCAAAGAGATGATTCTAATGAGTAGTAACACCATAGAACTTGGTCCTGAAATAAGTGAGAACATGTTTGGATTTGTTCAGTTTACTTCCTTTTGTCTGCAACCCTGAGATTAGCCACTGCTTAAAATGAAATCCTGAACAGGATCTAATGTGAGATCTGATAAGACAGGTTTAGAAAACTAACAACAATAAGAAGAGTTTGGTGCGTCATCGTCTTAACACTTGGTGCAACAAAACCTTGCAATTATGCTCACTCAATTCAAGACACATCGATTGTGTTGAAGACGTAGGACAACTTAAATTAAAATTAAGTTGAACTCACAAAATTCCTACAGGAGCGTCTTGCTTTACCCTTTACCCTATAGTTTGTTTATAGTTTTGTTTCCAGGTGACCACTTAAAGCAGGTTTAAAGTAAAGCATAATATGCCTTATGGTGCATTTTGCCTTTACTGACAGCCTGCTTTAAGCCATAATTTGTAGGATTTAGAAAATACTTTATCATACATATTCATGACTGTATAATAGGGGCTAGTTTTTTCAATGGATTAATAAATTACAGGCTTGAAAATGCGTATCAATGAGGGAATGGGTAAAGCAACCATCTGCCATACACACCAATATTCAAGCCTTCTTTTTAGTGGTCATAATAGAAGGGTTTTACTGTATTAAGCCTTGTCTTGAAAGAAAGGGGTTTTAAGGTCTTGTGAGTGTAGCACCTAATTAGGGTTTTCACTGTTTGTATTGGCAGTGGGTTTTTTAATGCTTGGCTGATAGTGTGGACCCTGATAAGATGAGGGATCTGGTCTTGGTTGAAACTATTTACTATGGCCAAGAAAACCTCTTTTCTCATGAGGTCCGTCCCTGTAGAAGAGATTCAATTTAATTCCAAGAAATGCAGAGCTCCAGTGTAAGTGGGATATTTTAAACACTTCTTTTATGTCTCAACAAAACCCTATGATGTGACTACTCATTAGAATTGTCTCCTTGAGACAAGTCTAATGAGTAGTCACATCATAGGGTTCGGAGGAGACATAAAGACGTTAGTGTTTGAAATATTCACCTTTTCTGGAGCTCTGCAAGAAATGTATTGCCAAAATATATACTCTGCATTGTTATCATATGTTTATATTAATATTTTGTAGTACGGTTATATTTTTAAGTAAATGGAAACTTTAAAAAAAAAAAGCTGAGCAATTATTTCTGCTCTAGGCAAAGGTGTTAGAGAAAAGTAACAGCTTGTAAGGTTCAAAATATAAACATTCTTTGAATAATAAATAAATGTTCATAATGCTCTTGAGGTTATTGAATACTGTCTATATTGTATAAGTCACCATGCAATAAAGACCTACCGGTAAAGTTTTAAATAGTTGCTTAAGGCAGGATAAGATTAATTCTGAATACTCCTATTGGAAACTTCTGCATTATTTTGTCCTTCAGTTGGCAATCACCTGTCTTAAGATCTGCACACTACTGCAAGAAGTGGCTGCCAAACATAAGACTGACTTTATTTTTTGTAGAATCAACAGAAATATTAGCCATCAACATCGCTTTTTTGAATCCCTGCGAGTTTCACATCATCTGAGATGTTCTGTTCCAAAAGAAAATGTGGAACATAATGGACAACTATTTATTTTTTAGCATTACAAGCAGATTGTTTTTTATACTTTGATAATGTTCACTGTCATTTATACTTAACTTTTGACAAGGATATTAATACATTGATGCAGCCCATCTTGAATTAATAGTCATTGAATAAAAAAAGATATTTTTAGACAAGTGTCAGCTGAATACAGGATAAAGGTAATGCAGAAAGCTCCTATAGGAGCTTTCTGCATTACTTTTATCCTTCATTCAGCTTCAACCTGTCTCTTAGATCAATAAACGTTTTCATAGTGTGTGGTCACTTAACACCGTTTGACTGTTATTTATGCTGGTACATGTAATTGTTTCATTATAATCATAAAAAATGACAAAGCTAGGCAAAAATTGAAATTGTTTGTGAATGTTGATCACCATAATGAATGAAAAGAGGACACGTGCTTCTATATAAAATTCCTTAATAGAACATACATGTATTATTACTCAGAAATGTGTTACACTTAAGGAGCAGTAGTTTGAGGTCAAGAATAAATTTTGCTGATTTCAGTTTTTTCTTCAAAAATATAACTATACGAGCCAAGTTGTGTAAAAAGAGACCATCAGAAATAGCAAGCAAACAGAATAGAACCAGATTAGTAGCTACAGTGAGAAAAAGATTCCCTGGTCAAAGAAAAGCAGAAAACTTGTTTATGTTGTGTGTTTTGGGCATGAGTCGGCTCACATAGATACAAGTTTACCAAGTTAACCCTTTGTTTCCATTCTTTGCCGTATACTGTAGTTCTTTAGTTTAGAAGATTGTGTAATGTTGTTGTTGTTTTATTTTCCTTTCTAATTACTGTTTCAAAACTAACCCAGTGTATCTTTGCTTTAGTTAACCCGTCCAAGTTTTACATTTGTTATATATGCTTAACCCTTTCCTCCATAGCCAAGACTTAAGACAGCAAACACCTTTATCCAATATTTTAAAGCAGGGGACTGCTTTAAGCAAGATGAAGTAAAGCAGAACGCTCCTAAAGGAGCATTTTGTTTTACTTTTATCTTGTTTTAATCTGTGAGGTGTAAGCACCACAATCAAAGGAATTTCATTTATGATGATTATGTGTAGGGATTAGGGTGAACTCTTTGCATGCTAGCGGCGGATACATGTATATCCACCACAGTGATTGCCTATGCAAACAGTTTGGATCCAGATGAGACGCCGCGTAACGCGGGGTCTCATCAGGATCAAAACTGTTTGCCATTCTGACCCGGAATTTAAAAGAAATTTTGAAAATGCTAATTTTAGAACAGTAGCAGACGTCAAATGTTGAAGACGTAGCATGCACAGAGTAATGGTACCTTTATGGAGGAAGGGGTTAAGAGATGAAGAGGACCTGCAGAGGGTTCTGAGGTTTATTGAATTTATCTGTTAGGGCCTCGGTATTATCTTGAGCAAAATTATTTTAAAAGTTATCATTGAATTTTACCCTTTTTCACTTATTTTGTGGAAGATCAGTATAGTAAAACCTCTCTTTAGCTAAATGAGCTAATGTTTTCAGCTTTACAGACAGATTGTTGCTTAAATCAAGATAAAAGTAAAACAGAACTCCTTTAGGAGCTTTCTGCTTTACATTTTCTTGCTTTGAGCTGTTAGCTGTTTTAGAAATTTTCTTTTAGACTCATCTTCATTGGTCGTAATAGAGAGTTTTTCTGTAGGTTCGAAATAATATTAATAATGTACTATTGCTCTTGTGAGTGCATATTTAAAATATTACAAAATCATTCCAAGATTTTATATCGGCCAAGTGTAAAACCTTTTTTTACATGTGAAATGTGCAGTATAATAACTATGTCTGTGATAATCTTGTTCAGGTGTTGAAAGTAATGGGGTTTTCCCACTTTGCCCATATATGCCAGGCAGTAAATAATTGTAGTATTAGGCAAATACGAGTGAAAACATTGTAAAACATAGAGCTAACCCTTTACCGCAAACAATTTGTTTTCAGTGTTAAAGACAGATGGATGCTTAAATCAGACTGAATACATTGGATGGATGCTTAAAGCAGACTGAAAGTAAAGCAGATAGCTCCTTAAGGAGCTATCTGCTTTACTTTCAGCCTTCTTTAAGCATCAACCTGACAGGATGCAGGAAACGGTTTCGTACTTATTTTTTTAACAGGACATTGAAAGGTATTTCTTTTAGGAATAGGTAAAGGCAACCTAAAGAGCTTCTTTACAGAAAGGGGTACGTTTCTTTATCAAAGTTGCTTTTTTACCAACCGACTGATTTCTATAAGCAATATGTTAAGATCTTTATTGAACGGCTACTGTGATTTATTATGCCTGGTATGTGTGGGTGACCCGTCCACTTCAATACTGTTGTTTGATGCCGGCTTTCAGTAATAATGATTCAGAGAGAAGATGAATATATTCATGTTTTTGTCAATGCTTTGAACATCCATGTTATGATATCCGTCAACAATGTGTCATCTTGTATTGTTTTTCCATCAGTCAATCTTTGTATTAGACCACCATAAGATACAGGTGATTGCACAATGCTGGATAAAATGAAGGCAGAAAAACATATTTAGGAATTTTCTGCTTAAGCAGTCACCTCTCTGTATATAACTTCATTGTATTTCAAAAAGTGGTCATCCAACATAATACGATTATACATACACGTTGGCATGAAAGTGTGTATAAATACAATAACTGCATATGTATGGAATTTACTGAATTATATATTGTATGAACAACAAGGTGTAAAGAAAGAATAATCGGTCAGTTTTGGGTTTGCCATGGAAACGAAGAGATTTCAAGAATACAAAGCAAACAGCAAGAGCTTATATAAATTACATCGTGGAATATCATTTTTTCTGCTGATTCAGAATTGACAAACAGTGAAAACTATGTATAGCAATCACTCAATTAAAGAACATAGGGGGTATTAAAATATAGATTAATGCAGGACATAAGTGGTGCAGAAAGCTCCTATAGGAGCTTTCTGCATCACTTTGTCCTACAGTAAGCTTCATTCTTTAGATAATACTCCCTTTGAATGAAGGTTATACACAGGTTTAAGTGTATAAGGCATTTGTGATATAAAGAAGTTTTAGATTTTTTTTTACATAATTTTATTTTTATTGCGTTTATTCCCATATTTGTTTTAATCTCTATATTTATCATAGATTTTTATAACGTAGATAAATTGGTTTCCAATAATTTTGTTACATTCAATATTGAAGCTGCTTCTATCTTGTATCTAGCATAGACATTTCATATGTTTACTTGTTGAGTGCTTACGATGACAAAGTTTGACTTTTTAACCCATTACCCCATAGTTTGCCTCTAGTCTTCTAAGTACCGTACTGTGATAATTGGGGTGCAATAAGCATACCCTGATAAGAGTGGCCGTATCTCCAAGTATCAAGTAGTGTTAGGGGGGGTCAGTTAGAAACAGTTAGAAACACCGCTTTAAAGAAGGTAGAAAATAAGGAAATGAACCTTCTGCTTTGCTTTCAACATGCTTTAACCCTTTAACCCATAGCCTGTTTCTAGTATTTGAGATATGTGACCTATTAAAGCAGGCTGAAAGTAAAGCAGAATGTGCCCTAGGGCACATTCTGCTTTACTTTCAGCCTGCTTTAAGTTACTATCTGCTAGTGTATAGAAAATATTTCTTATAGTACATATTCATGACAGTATAAAATGGAACTATTTTCTTTGGCGGATGAATAAAATGAATGCGCTAAAAGTCGCTCCTATAAGGGAAAGGGTTAAGCTACCCTCTACTGGTAATATTTCTCACAGTACATATCCATTACTGTATAAATCAGAACTATTTTCTTCAGTGGAATAATACAGTAAATTAAAGATGTGAAAAGGTTATTTGTGGGTTAATGGGTTAATTATTTCAATACTGAAAATAACATTGCATCTAATAAGAATCCAAAAAGCTTGCCAATGAGCCTAAATTTTGTATACTTAATAAAGTCGGGACACCAATGAAGACAAATTGTTGTTCATTACAGTCTTAGGACTGTAGCGAAATTGATGTGTCCCAACTTTTCCATAAAATACAGTTTAGAGAAGATAGTACATGTATCGATTTCAGAAGCGAAGCAAACAGAGTCTATTATTTATTAAGCATTCCAAAGGCTTAGTCTTTGTCACAGATCCTCTGAAACTGCATGAAAAAAAAAACTTAACGTAGGAGCCTAATGTAAGACAAAAGTAAAGCTGCATTAAGCTGTCTTCTGTATTAACCCTTTCCCCCATAGAAGCGCCTTTTAGCGAATATGATTTATTCCTCCGCTGAAGAAAATAGTTCCAATTTAATCAGTCACTAATATATATCATAGGGAATAGTTTCTATATTCTAAAACATGATAGCTTAAAGCAGGCTGAAAGTAAAGCAGAATGCGCCTTAAGGCGCATTCTACTTTACTTTCAACCTGCTTTTAGTAGTCTCCTATCTTCAATACTAGAAACAGGCTATCAGGTAAAGGGTTAATCACTTACAATACATCATCTTCTTTTAATAAAAGACACAGTAACACAAAGTAGACTTTGATAAGTTTGTATATTTTGAACTGTTGTCATGAAAACATTAGTTGGTCATTATGAAAATATGTGCATCACTGTGACACAGAAACCGTGTTTGAATATATAAGCCAAACTTCAACCAGTTCTGGAAGAAGACTGGCTTGAAAGCCTGTATTCTAATTTATCAATATACTTGATCAGTATAAACACTGTGACTGTATGTATTATATCTATGAGTTATTGAGATACTTGTGTATGTTATCGGTTTGTTTTTTTGACATCAAGAGTTTATTATTGCTTATGAAAGCAAGTTACATGTATAAAGAGTTATATTTACATGTTTTAAAACTACATGTATCTTTGTATAGGTCAACCTATGTCCAGGCACAATCTATGAAGAAGTACAGAGGGACAGGTGGTAGCTTAGTGAAGAACAAAAGTAAAGCAAACAGTTCCTTATTGTATTACATTTGTTCAGCACAAAGATAAACCCTTTACCCCATAACATGTTTCTTCGTTTTAAAGACATGTGACTACTTAAAGCAGGTTGTAAGTAAGACAGAATGTGCCTTATAAGGCGCATTCTGTTTAACTTTCAACCTGCTTTAAGCTACTACTCATAAGTATGTTGCATATTCATATTTGTATAAAGTGGAACGGTTTCCTTATGTGGAGGAATTAATCAAATCTGTAAAAAACGTATATATGGAGAAATGGGTTCAACTTTGACCTAAAGATTGACAAGTCATCTTCATAATGGTTGCTTAGCATAGGGCTGATGGTAATATATATTTGAGCCAAAATAACATATTTATAAAGAATACATGTTGTGCACAGTTTTCGGTGTCTCATAAGAAAACTAACTTTCGGAGATCATGCCAAATGAAAGCATGTCTTTTACTGCTATGTGATAATATTTAACAGTGCCTGTTTGGATAAACCAGTGATGTTTTTGTCTTGTTAGAATGTTAACCATGTATTAGAAAAGGTATACAACCCTAATACAAAACCTTTCCAATATCACGGCCAATAGGAAATAGTCTTAATATAGTACAAGGGTAAACGATTTGTTTCTTATTGCAAATCTTTTTCCAAGGACACGTGATAACCAAGGTCTAGACTTAAAGTTGAAATTTATTCAATAGATTTTAGCCTTATTAAGTAAAGTTCGTCTTTTCTGAATTCTCATAAATAAGTTTGAAGTGTTCGATGCAGGTGGCTGCTTAAAGCAAGAGGAATATATGGCATAAAAATTTAAACAAGGTGAAAATTAAGCAAATGCATCTCCTGGCCAAAAGGAGTCTGAGATCGTTCTCAGGCATTTGATTGGTCAGATTTGAGCTTTTGCTCAAATCTGACCAACCAAATGCTTGAGAACGATGTCAGACGTAACTAAAACGGTTTATTACCTTGGACCCTGTAGTCTAATCAGGTTGGTTACGTGATAGTGGAAAGGTATCTTACTGCAAAGAAATTTGAAGCCTTGTCTCAGTACATGGATAACTTGAGACTAGTGTATACCTCTGTATGTAGTGGGAATAACTGTACAGGTCATATGGCATGGAATTACACAATAAATGTATCCAGTTTATAACACTTGCTGTTTGTACTTCATTTATTAACCTATTGAACAATGCAGTGGAGAAGACGTTATTCTGTCCTGTTTAAACGCAAACGCATTACAATACGTGGGACGTGTGTTTGATTATGTCATTGGCGTCCTTAAAGGTGCAATATAAAATATGTGCATATTTCGTTCTGTCCTACCTTGAAATCCATTTCTCTTCGACAGAAATATATAATTTTAACATTTAAATTTGAATTTAGAAAGGTAAAACATAGCCTGTTTTAGGCCTACCCTGTAAAAACTATAAAACGGCATGGCCAAGCTTACATTTAGCGATGGCTCAGCATTAGAAAAGTTATCTTTCTTCGATAAAGGGAACGAAAACCAAATATAAGAGCTTTATTGTGGCGAATAAAACCGGCGAGGCAACTGGGTTATCGTTTTATTACCTAGGAAATTATTTACCATTAAACATGTGGGTGAATCTACAATGTTATTTTTAAGGCATATCTTCAAAATTTGGATTGCAAGTTTAGGTTTTGCATAGTATTTCTTTATTTTCCAGTATATTGACTTTGTAAACTCTCCTAATAAATGTTTGGTCAATTGGTGTTTGAATGTAAGTAATGCGCGATCGGATTTCGAGAGTAATTGCATTTAAAACTTTTTCCCGCGCATTTTAGTATTTCGCAATAAGCAATCTAAATTTCTCTTTACACATCGTCTGGCGATAGAATGATAAGTATTGGTTGCTTATAATTATAAATCACTTGAAGGCAGCTCAGAAAATGTATAATTTGTGTTATATTATTGCTTTTCGACAACGATTTAACAATGTTTTTCATGAGTATGTAGTATTATTCACAATGCAAAAGATGAGGGATCCACCAAACAAACATATTCTAACTTTACCTTTACGTATCAAAAGCATATATATGAACCCGATATTTGACCAACACTATAATTTTTTTTTACTTAAATGCATGTCCTGTGTACTGTTTTAGTAGATCACCAACAGCAGCAGCTTTAACTTTGGCACCTGCCAAATTGAATAGTGGCCGTCCTTAACCCTTTCCCCCATAGAAGCGACTTTTAGCGTATTTAATTTATTCCTCCGCTGAAGAAAATAGTTCCAGTTTATACCCTCATGAACAATTATCATTACAAATATTTTATATAGCCTAATATATTGTAGCTTAAAGCAGGCTGAAAGTAAAGCAGAAGGTGCCTTAAGGCACATTCTGCTTTACTTTCAGCCTGCTTTAAGTGGTCACCTGTATTCAAAACTATAAACAGGCTATGAGGTAAAGGGTTAAGTAAAATTAATAATGTTTAAATCGCTTGTTTTGATTGGAAAATGACATTCATGACACTGCAAATCTCCCATTTATCAAACAAAGTTCAAAGTATATCTATAAAATCGACATCTTCAAAATTATTCGACGTTTACCGCAAGTCCGTATTTCACCGCACGACCATTACATACACTACAATTGCCATTGTCTATGAATGTACTAAGTTAAATCTACAATAATTTCTAAAGTGCCTCACGGATTCAAACGAAATTTTCAGTCAATATGTCAAATCTATACATTGTGAATCATACTAAATTTCAATGCGCTCGTGTTAGTTTGAAGGTAGAAAAATGCAAGAGTGACATAATTAAATGAACGTCCCTCGTATGTTTGCAATGGAAATAATAGACTTAGCGTAAACGCGTTTATTTGACAGGAATAACGTTTTCTCCAGTGTTTTCTCGAAGTATATGCATCCTTTTACAAACATTGTACCTGTGAAAAGTACACTTGTCCCATGCCAACAGTGTATACCCTGATCCAAAATTTTGTTGTGAACAGTTTGCAATGGACATAACACAAACGCATTTATCGAGAATAACGACCCCACTGTTTCTAACGGTTGGTGTCTTGGACCAAGGTCAATGTCATTGTAGTTAAATATGGTAAGCGTATTTTCAATGTCCATGTATGGTATCATATTTCTTGAAGGTAAGGAAAGTACCGATTCTTTTAGCCGTTGGCCTTTGTCTGCCGATCGCGAATTCATTGGTCATGGCAAACAGTTCTGATCAAGATCAGACGTCGCATAAGTCTTTAGGTTTCTTTAACCCATTACTCCATAGCCTGTGATTAGTATTATACATAGATGACAACTTAAAGCAGGTTGAAAGTAAAGCAGAATACGCCTGAAGGCGCATTCTGTTTTACTTTCAGTCTGCTTTAAGTTACTCTGCTACGATATATAAATGTCTTATGACACATGTTCATGACTAGAAAGTGGAACTAATTTCTTCAGTGGAGAAATAAATGAAAGGCATAAAACTGTGTATTTATGGGGTAACGCCGTAACGGGTTAATTAAGAATGGATAAATCTAATTCTTAACAAATTTGGCAAACGGCTAAATTAAACAAATTTGGCAGACGACTATTTCAAAGCAGACGATAGGTAGTTACGGCAGGATATTACGACAAGGTTCTTGTATTGGTTGCTGTTAGTGGTACAATAAAACTGAATCAACTTTCACAAAATGCATTTTAATATATCCAAATCACGAACAGCAACATGGAACCATGACTATCCCACTAGTGAGACTTCATCCCTGAAAAATATACAAGAAAATTATAAGTGCATGTACAAACACAGGATAATAATAATACATGTACAGTGGAGAATCTGTTATTCTTTCCCAATAAACGCGTTTACGCTAAAACTATTTTTTCTTTTACAAATAGTTTGGAGCCAGATCAGACGCCGGGTAACCCGGCGTCTGATCAGGCTCCAAACTGTTTGCCACCAAGATAAACATGAAATATCAGAATTGTCCAAAAGTTGTTCTAATCTACGTTTTAGCGCTTTGCGTTTGCGTACGTTTGCGTTTAAACGGGAAAGAATAACAGATTCTCCACTGTACTAAAGACTTTATTGAACGATAGAGGTCATTTGATATAATCTTCCATGAAACCCTCAACATATATACAATACAAGTAAACACAATGTAAAACTTTTTGAGGCCTTCGCAAAGGCATTTCATACAAAACGTTAAACTCGTGTCGACATTTATTCAGTTCTAACGTCGGAACGAATGTTCTGATAACATTGTCATTATTATTATTAAAGTTTTGTCGATTAACTAGTTAAAGCTTAGAACAATTATATTTCTTCAAAATAGCTAATATGTAATTTTACGGAAAAAACCCAGCAGGCGACAATTTTAAGCAAAAAGCAGACGATATTGAAGCAGTGAAAAAATACTGATAATTGTATTTTTGGGGAACAGCGGTTATCGTTGTTGTAAGAGAGAATCGTTGTTCGGAACATCGTTGTGGGATGGGAGCACTGTATCGCATGTCTAAATTACCGTCTGCTTTTATATCTTTATTTTAGATTTTAGGCAATTCGACTGATGAAAAAATAAATATGAGTGTCATGCATGCAGTATGTTAACCCATTTTTGCACACGGTCCCATAAACATGGGACATAGACAAACAGTATAGACTCTGATCAGACGCCGCATGATGCGGCGTCTGGTCAGAGTATACCCTGTTTGCTGACAGGAATTTCAATATAAAACAAAATGAAAATAAAATTTTTGACCAGGCATCCCTTTGATAAAAAATGGACTAATCTAATATATAAACATCGAAGAATCCGCTGGGTATAAATGGGTTAAGGCCAAACTATTTTGGTCAATGATGAGTTCAAACAGACAAGGTCTACCAAATTTGACGGCTAAAGTCTTACGAGATCTCGCATATGAAAGGGTGGTCCTCGGAGCACGGCCTGTCTTCCCAGCGATAGTTCGTCTTGCTGATTCCCATACAGTCCTCGTCTGCAGTACCACCTGCCGAGTTAGGTTGGGCTGTAGATATACATGTGTGTGGGGGTTAAAACATTTTGATTTCGTTCAAGCGAAAATCAAACGCAATCCAATCAAATGTAGAAGCAATGACAGTTTTTTTTAAATCAACAGTCTAAAGAATCGAACCCAGAAAGGTACAGTAGAACTATTTTTTACAGAAGCTTTGAGAGCTGTTAAGATAAACCGGATACTCGGCGTCTAATTTTGTTCGTAACCATGGTAACCGATTACGTTAGCTGTTAGAAAACGTTTGCAGCATTATAAGCGCATTGAAAAGGAAGGGTAAACGCCTGCAACGCCCCTCCCAGTGTATATACACTCAGTGCAAAAAGAAACGCACATCGTGCTCATGCGCAGAATAAGAATCTTTTCTTGAAGAAAATTAGAATACTAATACCATATCTCAAGATTGATTTAATTCTGTAACAAGTTCAGGAACAAAAAACTTTAAACCAGTGTGCTGCTTTTTAACACTTTCACTCTTAATGACGCCAAAAAGCGCATTTGCAAACAGTTTGAATCCTGATCAGACGCCGCGTAACGCGGCGTCTGATCAGGATCCAAACTGTTTGACACTCGTATCGATATGTTTTAATTCATACTTCATTGAATCTTACTTTGAAACGATCTTACAAACAACAAATTTGAAGCAGACGACAATGAAACGGTGAAGGGGTAAAACTCTCACGATTAATTTGGCAGAGAAAGAGAACTACAGCGTGTTTTAAACATCGCACCGATTTGTGCAGGTTGTGTTTTTCAACATTGATACACCCAGACAGAACTACTGACCTTAATGAAAAGAATAATTCACAAATACGTTCCTTCTACATACAAATAGTGTAATGAAAAATGTGCGTTTCTTTTTGCACTGAGTGTATGTACAGTGTAGAAGACGTCATTACCCCCAATAAACACTTTAAACTACGCTAAATCTATTACATGTACATTGTATTTCCATTCCAAATAGTTTGGAGCCAGCTCTGACACCGGGTTACCCGGTGTCTGATCAGGCTCCAAACTGTTTGCGGTTCAGATTAAAATGGAAATGTCAAATCTCCAACACGTTTTCATTTCTAACACTGTTTTATTGCAAAGCGTTTGCGTTTAAATGGGAAAGAATAACGTCTTCCACATTGTATCGTATGAGGACTTGTACCTCAAGCACAGTGTGGAAATTCATTGAGAGTACTCTTGAACATGTATATTACGCAAACTGATTAAGTTTATCGCCAAGGTGTTTTACAATGAAACAGGGCTGCCATTTCTCCGGATTTTTCCGAAATCTTTTTCTAACAGATAGAAGCTTATAGCAGGCTGAAAGTAAAGCAGAATGCATCCGAAGGCGTACTCTGCTTTACTTTCAACCTGCTTTAAGCATCACGTGTCTCAAAACTAGAAAAAGACTATGGGTTAAAGGTATAATTCGGAAAATCGCGTTTGAAAAATTTGAAATCTTAGGATTGTTTTTATCAACTTATGGTAGTCCTGATGAAATAATGCTCAAACAGTAGAAACAAGTGACGTACAACTGTCCCAATTAGTGTAGCCAGTAATGGGAGTGTCCTTTCCCTGCCACTCCCAGAAGCCCTCGTTCTCATCATCGGATCCACCTATCCAGAATGTGGCGTCGTCATCGACTGTAAATGATGGAAATAAACATTTCTTATCAATTTTAACATAGTTCGTGATCATTTAAAATAAAGTGGTTATTTTGTCAATGCAGGTACATGTAACTACTTAAAAATAGATAACAGGCCTGTAGTCAGCAAAATGGGATGGGGGCCACTCTTCATTGAGGGGCACCGATATTTTGTTTCTTGACAACGTTATTTTTTGGTTGTGCGCTAAAATTTGCGTAAAAGCAACGTCTGAAAAGCGGTTTCTGGCGTTTATTTAGTTCAAATAAATAAAAATTTGCCTTGGTTACTGTAATTGGCAAAAATATTGCGTGGGGGGCACGTACGGCCCCTTGTGCCCCCCTCCCATCCTGTTCCCATCCCATTCTGTTCCCCAACAGTTTTCGTCTGCTTTTATTTCTCAAATTATTAATTTGCATATCATTTTGACTTTAGAAGTATTGGAATCAGTGTCAAACAGATGTTAAAAATTACTGTTGAACGCGAGATAAACCAGTGAAGACGTCAACTCATTACTGCCTAAATATACAATGAACACTCCCCCACAACCCTCCACACGAATAGCGTGCCTGTCTGAAGATTCATTACAGGTACTATAAAACCGGTTTTATTCGCGAGAATATAATTTACGCCTTAATTCGCGAATGTGTTGCCTCGCGTCTCTTGTTTTGAAAATAGGTGACTTCTTAAAGCAGGTTAAAAGTAAAGCAGAATGTGCCTTAAGGCACATTCTGCTTTAATTTCAGCCTGCTTTATGTTACAACCTGCTAGAAACATTGCATGGTGTCGCGAATTAATATAAAATCGCATTACGCGAAATATTCATGATGCGAAAAATACCTGTTCTACAGTATACAAGGGTCTTTAAGCACATAGACACTACGTGTTTAACCGTACAACAAACATGTCATGAAATAACAAGCGATACAGATCTAGATGAGACGCGATGTCTTATCAGGGTCTACACTGTTTGCCAATTTCTACTTTAGTATACACTAGGCTTAGCTGGAAAGAAGTATCAAGCATATTTGATAATGCTTTTAAAAACGCCGCATAACGAGGTGTCTAGTCAGTATCCTTTCTATTTTCAACTGTCATTGCTATCGGCCTTGGTAATGAAAGGGTTGAACTTAACTTATACTGTTATAAAATAAAACTATTTTAATCCTTTCACTGCCAATGACGCCAAACGGCGTGTTTACAAACAGTCGGAATCCTGACAAGACACCGCGTTATTCCAACACTCATTTCGGAATTTCGTCAGTTATACTGCCTTAAATCGAAATTTGAAACGATATCGCAGACATCGGCTTTGAAGCAGACGACAGTATGGCGGTGGAGGGGTAAAACTCTCACGCTAAATTGACAGTGAAACTTCAAAGGATTAAGAAAACAAAAGCTTACAGTCATTGGAGTACTGTTCTAGTTTTTTAGCCATAAATGTGTTTTCATCCGCCGAGCTGATGACTGCCAGGTGGCCACCTAATCCAAAACACTTAATCTGAAAAAAATATAAATGAGCCATGTCATGTGAAAACGGACTTTTTACATTTCAAACAGTGTAGATCAATGCCAGTCGCCGCGTCTTTGACGCGGCGGCTGGCCTTGATTGTCACTGTTTGACACCCACAATTATTAACACTTTCGCTGTCATTGTGATATGGTATTCCGTAATACACAGTCACTGCCATACTAATAATAATATAAATAATAATATTAATAATTATTATAATAAAGATAATGATAATAACGATAATAATAATCGATGATAAAGAAATAAAAAAAAAAAAATTTCATATTGTTTAAACTGCCATAGAATCGTGTGCTTAAATAACATTCACGCCTGTTTTATTCATAAAATTGGGAAACATTTTCGGATTGACATATATTTAAGTTTCGATTCAAACTCTTTGCACGTATCAGAGTTTTCAGACTTAGTAGTGAACGGGTTTAAAACAGTGGAGAAGACGTTATTCTTTTCCAAAAAATGCGTTTACGCTAAAACTATAACTTCCATTTCAAAAAGTCAGATCAGTCTCCAAACTGTTTGCCGCTCAGATCGAAATGACTAGTAAAATTTGTCAAAATTTTGTTATGTTCTACATTGAAGTGTTTAGCGTTTGCGTTTGATCTGCGTTTAAATGGGACTTTCCGAAAAAGTTAAGTCTTCTCTACTGTACCTACTGCAGTGGAGAATCTGTTATTCTTTCCCAATAAACACGTTTACGCTAAAACTATTATTTGCAGTGCAAACAGTTTGGAGCCAGATCAGACGCCGGGTAACCCGGCGTCTGATCAGGCTCCGAACTGTTTGCCTCCAAGATAAACAAGAATTATCAGAATTTTCCAAAAGTTGTTTTTTTCTACGTTTTAGTGCTTTGCGTTTGCGTACGTTTGCGTTTAAACGGGAAAGAATAACAGATTGTCCACTGTATATGGGCGAATCTCTTGGTAACCTTTCATTAAGTTATGGCATGTCTTGGAGACAATGGGTAACTAAAGAATCCGCAAGGATCCAAACTCTTTGACACTCGCCTGTTTTTGTTCTTTTAATAGTTGCAATAAGATTGGTTTATTGTACGTTTCGAAAGAAACATAATAAACACAGAACTTGTTGTTGTTGTTGTTGTACTAGACTGAAACTGTTCAAATCATGTTATGTGTAAGACTGTATAATTGAGCCTTGCCATTACAAAACCTGCCATATTGCATGGCTACATTGTACAGACCGAGCACCATTGTCCTCCCAGCCTTTATATCTAAATTTGGTCTACACTGCCAAATGCAGTATTACAATACAGCGACATAAACTGCTTTAGATGCACGTGGATGTCAAACAGTGTATATCAAGACCAGCCGCCGCGTCAAGGCGCGGCGGCTGGCCTTGATCTACACTGTTTGCAATGCAATAAGGCAGTTTCTCATGGCACGGCTCATATATAATCTTACCGTGGCTTCTGTCCATGTTCTTTCATCACGGTATACCCTGTAGCAAGACTTTCCATATGACGACCATGCAACAGGACAACCGGCTGTAAATAGTATGCACATTAACCCATTCAATCCCAAATTTCTCTTGTGGGTATTTATAGTCCCTTTTGGATTTTTATAGTATAGGTATTTTGAACCAGTCTATTGTTGTATATTTTGGTATGACAACAAAAAACAATGAAAATATCAAACAGTGCAGATCCTGATCTGAGGGCTCCTATAGGAGCCCTCTGATCTGCGACTACACTGTTTGCATATGTAATCAGTAATCTCTACAGAGCGATGTAGGGTTGAAAGGGTTAAGTAATATAGGGAAAACATTATTCATTTCTGTTCATTTCATTCACCCCTTAATCCTTTCACCCTCAATGAAGCCATAAAGCGATTTTCAAACAGTTTTGATCCTGATCAGACGCGTAACTGTGTGACACTCGTTTCGAAATTTCATCAGTGTTTCTGCCTTAAATCTTATTTTGAAACGATATTGCAGACAACAATACTGAAGAAGAAAATAATATGGCGGTGAACGGGTAAACATCTCACAATAAATTTGATCATGAAAGGGTTAAACTCTAACGCATTTTCCCAATAACAAGGGGTTAAAATGGGTACAGTGGAGAAACTGTTATTCTTTCCCAATAAACGCGTTTACGCTAAAACTATTATTTGCAGTGCAAACAGTTTGGAGCCAGATCAGACGCCGGGTAACCCGGCGTCTGATCAGGCTCTAAACTGTTTGCCACCAAGATCAACAAGAATTATCATAATTGTCTAAAAATTGTTCTTTTCTACGTTTTAGTGCTTTGCGTTTGCGTACGTTTGCGTTTAAACGGGAAAGAATAACAGATTCTCCACTGAACCTGTGAAGGGTCTGAGCCGGTACTGCGGCTGCCTGTGCGCCATATGTTAGCAGGGCTCAATACTGTAGGTGAGTAAATGTACAGTCGAATGAGCGGTCATTCAGACTGAAAGTAGACTATAGCTTGGTATATTTTTTATATACTGTTTCTACTTTTGAAGACAGCAAACGACATAAAGCAGGTTGTAACTCAAGCAGAATGTCGCATTCTGCTTTACTTTAACCATGATTGAAGCTATCACCTGCTAGGATATATAGAAAATAGTTCTCATGGTGCATATTCGCAACTGTGTAAAGTGTAACTGTTTTCTTCCGTTGAGGAATAATTTAAAGTCGTGTTTATGGAGTGTAACGTTAAAACTAGCCAACCCCGTTCCTATGTTAGTCTCTTTCAGTTTTCTGAAGTAAGATTGTACAAGTACATGTATGTTATAAAATGACAAACACTGCAGACCCTGAGTACAAGGCTTCTGTTAGGTCCCACTGATTTGCGTTTACATTGTCTGCAAAGGACACATGTACTCGCAACATGTACTCTGTTTGTAATGGACGAGTCAACAGGTCACTATGGGTACATATGGTTTAACAAACTACAGCGCTCCCTCTCTACAACGACACCTCACGGGAGAATAAAATGTGTGCGTTGTTCGGAGGGAACCGTTATAGGGAGGGGAAATTAAAACTTGGTTTACATTTGCAAAAAGCTCGAATCCAGATCAGACGCCGCGAAACGCGGCGTCCGATCTGGATTCAAGCTGTTTGTCACTCATCATTATATATATTTTATCAAAATATCCATTTATATGTAACTTTGAGAAAAAACAACAGACACAATCTTAAGCAGACGATATTGCAGCAGTATTAGCGTTAGACATAATTGTCCCGTTGAGGAAACTGCGACCATGGTCATTGTAAGGAGGGAGTCGTTGTTGGGAGGGCCGTTGTAGAGAGGGAACATTGTAATCGCAAATACTATGCAATAGAATGTAGAGATGACAATGTTTCCAAAAAAACGTTTTGTTTAACGCATGTGTTAAACAGTCTCTCGCAAAGACTACCAATGTACATATGAGACCAAGCACCGTTGTCATTCCAGACTTTGTATCTAAATTAAGTCTACACTGCAAAAACCGTATATAACACATAAAATGCTTTAGCCACACGTCGATGTCAAACAGTGGTCTTAATCTAGACTGTTTGCAATGCAATAAGGTTGGATTTTTCATGTCATTAATGTATAATTCTTTCTGTTTTTGCTTGATTAATACAGTTTTGTCGTAATGAAAATATTTTTTACCCATGACATCTAGGATCTACGAAACAAAATGAAAGCATAAATATTATTTACCTGTTGCGCAAGATATAAAGAAAATACCAAATAAAGCCACAGGAGAGAACATTGTCATATAGGCTTTATCATATGTGTACAGCTATGGAATGGAACCCAGTCAGAAGGTTACAAATTGGGACTTTTGTTCCATTCTGGTGCCTCTTTATCAGTGCCTCGTTTTCATTTGATGATAATAGTACATAGTGATGAGATAATTGTATACACACATAACAGTTTGAATCGTCATTTCTTGTTTTGAAAACGTGTGATCACCAAAAGCAGGGTAACAGATTTCAAACGAAATAGGCACCGTAACGGCATTTTGTATCTAAAAATATGTACGTACATTGTAATTAAAAAGATAATCATAACCAAGTAGTGTGTCACAATAACTAAATAATGTCCTCCAAGTGATGTATTGATACTGGACTGAGTGTTGTTGTAGGCAGACATGATATACAATGTTCCCTCTCTACAACGGCCCTCCCAACAACGACTCCCTCCTTACAACGACTCTTGTCGCAGTTTCCTGAACGGGACAATTATGTCTAACGTTTATACTGCTGCAATACCGTCTGCTTAAGATAGTGTCTGTTGTTTTTTCTCAAAGTTACATATAAATAGAGATTTTGATAGAATATATAATGATGAGTGACAAACAGCTTGAATCCAGATCAGACGCCGCGTGACGCGGCGTCTGATCTGGATTCGAGCTGTTTGCAAATGTAAACCAAGTTTTGATATCACTGGTTGCTGTTGTTACTGTTTTGCCTACAATTGAGGTCAAACTTGGAAATGGTACACGATACCCAGGCATCCCAAGAAGTACTCACACACCCAAATTTGGTTCCCCTAGCTGATGCGGTAAAGGAAGAATGTAATAGACAAGCAGTTTCGTTATTTAAGGTTAACGGTCAAGGTCACATTGACGTGAAACTGGTAACGAACCTCAACAATTCTAAAATGTGCAAAACTCTTAGAATCATTAGCTGAAGTTAAGTAGGAAACACAGTAAAAATATTTTATTGTGACCACTAAAATGAAAGCGAATTGATTGTATTTAAGACAGACGACAGCTTAAAGCAAGGTGACAGTAAAACAGAAAGGTCCTTAAGGTGCTTTTAAGCAATTACTTGTCGTACCCGCATAAAAAATAACACAATTTTATGGTCGTTATAGACAGGATTTGTATGTGAAACCAAAGCCACTCCTTTGTCCCGAAGTCCTACTGTTTGCCAACGACATACATACTCGCAGGTTCCATTTACTTACAACCTTCTGCATGCTACGTAAATCAAAAACAGTACTCGCTCCCTTTTAAGGCAATCCGAACAACGTTTTTCTTCTGACAATAATGCCTACCACTGCTCCCGAAATAAGACAATTATGTGTAATGCTTTCACTGCTGCAAATCGTCTGCTTACAATTGTCGTCTGCTATTGTGTTTCAAAGTTAGAAATTGGCAAAAAGTAATGCCGGATGACAAACAGATTAAACCCAGATCAGATGCCGCAATACGCAGCGACTGATCTGGATTTAATTCGTTTGCAAATGTAAGCCAATTTCCCTCCCTATAACAACTCCCTCCAAAAATACACACAATCTTTGTCTCCCATTCGGTGTTTTTGTAGCGAGTAAACACTGCATGCGAAAGGTGCCGTCTGCATTTATTTAACGATGTGATTTACCTGCATATCATTTGAGAAAACTATAGCACCAGGGAACCAGACGGATTGATCTATTTTGAGACGCCGAGTTACTCGATCGATAATATATATCCAAACCGTTTCAAAGTTTCTAATATAGTTATAAACGACATCATCAAGGTAAAGTCCATGTCAAGGAGAAGCACTTGATAAGCATTAGCTTTAATTCGTTCTAATCTGTGGTGGCATATTTCTGACACCACTTACTACTTAGCTTTTCTGAAAGGTTTCCAGTTAATATCTCACATAGTTATCTAATATGGTGGCATATTTCTGACACCAGTTAACCATTTAATTATCATGATAGTTTCCTGTTAATATCTAACATAAATATTTAACTACATGTTGTTACTTATCTAGAAAACTTTCGCGTTAGTTTTCAGATAATTATCGGGTAAGTGGAATGTGGAAACTTTCACGATAACCAGATAAATATCTGAACACGAACTTTGCCATGATACTGATTTAAACTACCATCACTTAACGTATTTATCTAGTTACTTAACTAGATAATTAACTAGAAAAGTTTCATGTTACCAGTTATCTAAAAATAGAAACATTGTATTCGTACTTTGACTATTTCGTAGGCCTATTTACAAAATGGCAAACAGCGTAGACCTTGGTCCAATGTTTCCTTTAGGAACTCTCTGATCTGGGTCTACACCGTTTACCCAGGGCAGATTTACACCACTAGGGTACACTGTTTGTGAAGGACGAGTCTACTCGTCGCAAGGGTCGAATGAGTTAACACAGGTGTCAGCTTAAAATAAGATGAAAGTAAATCAGAAAGCTCATAGGCCACTGCTATACCTTCACCCGCCCCAAGCAGCCACCTGATTAACAAAATAAACTACATTGTATTACCGAAGTCTAAGCGCCTTTCGGTCTGGATCTACGATATTTGCATAGGTCAGATACAGCGGTGAAAACATTATTCTTTCCCGTCTATACGCACACAAAACGCAAACGCTTTTAAAAAAATGTGGAAAATGACTACTTCTTGCCAATTCTGAATGTTAATTTAAACTTGGAAGGCAAACAGTCTTGAGCCCGATCAGACGCCGGGTAACCCTGGCTCCAAATTGTTTGCAAGGGAAATAATAGATTTAGCGTAAAAGCTTTAATTGGGAAATACTAACTACCACTGTATATACTTAATGAATATCATAAGTGCATTTTAGTGGCATATAACCTATATTAGGACTCATATGACTCTTCTGTGAAGGAGGAGGATTATTGCAATGAATATCGCCGAACATCACCAAATCCAGGATATATAAACTTGTGGTGACAGTATATGGCACTATCAGGTCATTTTGTCGCGTTAAGATAACTATCAGGTTTTCACGAAAAAAATCCACTTTCCACTTACTAGATAATTATGTCAGATATTAACTGGATTTTTTTTCAGAAAAGCTAAGTGGTAACTGGTGTCAGAACCACGCCACTATAATCTAATAATGTGAAACATGAATATTTTCATGCAACCTGATAATTATCGTATCGTGTCCAATGACATGATAGTGCCACATACTGCCACGACATAATATACTGCCACGACATAATATAAAGTTAACTGAAACGTTTCTTCAAAAGTTTCGTGTAAACTTATCTAAAATAAATATCCTCTACTTCCGGATCCCTACCGAAGTCATCCGAATGCAATATTCTACTTTTAGATAACTGATAACACGAAACCTTTCTTGTTAATTAATCTAGTCAAGTAACTAGATAATTTCGTTAAGTGATTGCAGTTTAAAGCCGTATCATAACAAAGTTCGTGTTTTCTGGTTATCGTGAAAAGTTTCCATATTCCACTTTACAGATAATTATCTGAAAACTAACGCGAAAGATTTGGCGAAAACTAACTAACTGAGTAGTTATGTGAGACATTAACAGGAATCTATCATGATAAAAAAAGGCGGTTAACTGGTGTCAGACTAATCCTATGAAATGTATTGTCTCTTTTATATTTACTGTACATTTTCTGAAATAGATATTTTCGCAACCTTTTTACTTAAATTATTATTATCCGGCCGTGGGACCTTTCTTAACTTTCGTCTAAGAAATATAACCATTTTTTTTACTTTCTGTTTACATGTTTAAAGCATACATTAAAACATACTAGTTCTATATTATATGATTTGATTTATGAAGGAAATATATGTAAAATATTTTAAACTGTTCATTGATTATATATCAACCTGTTACGAATAAGTGGTAATTTAATATCACATAAAATAGGGCACAGTTTTGCAACAAACATACCTATTTTACATTTTGCAATAATTAATTTGTTAATTCAACAACTGCAAACTTTATATATGAATATCGCATTCATAGACAAAGTACACTAAGCATTATTACATTTGTACTTTGTTTTGAAACTTTCACCTAGCATCAGTCATACAAAACTGTTGACACATTAAATCTAAAAACTACAGTATATTTGTCCCTTCAATGTATCACAACAGTAACTTTAAACTGTTTAAACAAGCACGGTGTCAGTGTCATTCACGTGTTATGTAATACCAACCAATAAAAGCCGTTTAAAATAAAATATTAACCTGCGTGAAACATCTAAAAATCCATATGAAATACTCTTTTCAAATTATGTTTTGTACATGAAAACTGTAGATTCAGATTTCTTGCAAATACCGAAGTAACAAAACTTTTTGAAGGACCCACGTGTAACCTGTTCCATTGCCATACTTTAGTGACAAAGTAAAATAAACGTGACCGTTATAACATTTTAGGAGGCGTTAATTTTCTCCGTTTAAACGCACATGAAACGTAAGTGTATTGCAACAGAATATGGAAAATTACAATGATTTGAAATTTATAACGATTTATTTTATTCCGATTTGCAAACAGTTTTGCAATCAGAGACAATGCTCCGAAATCTTTAGTTATGGTCATAATAGTCTCTCCTATAGACATGTCTCTCCCAAAGTATTCGACGCATTGCGATAAAATGGGATCACACGCGGGTAAACTGGGTTTGATCTGGCTTCACACTGTTTTCAATGAATAACATAGTTAAAGAACAAAATGCTATTAAAAAGACCCCGGCGTCGATCAAAATATTTTATAAACGCAATGAGAACCCCGGACTTATTGTATTACAAACAGTGTAAATCAAGACCAGCCGCCGCGTCAAAGACGCGTCGGCTGGTCTTGATAAACACTGTTTGACACTAGTTAACATCTACAAGCACTTTATGTAGCTATATTATATACGGTATTTAGTAGCACAGATCAAATTCAGATAAAGAGCATGTGATGAGAACGGTGCTTGATCTGAACAATGCTACAATGCAATAAGGCAGGTTTTTGTAATGGCACGGCTCATTTCATAAATGCCATCCAAACAGTTTTCATTTTATCACAGCCTTGATCCCTGTTGGCATACAAAAATCTTTATAGGTCATTATCAACACATATTCACCTACCAGTATGTCCTGGTCAGAAAACAGGCGATAAGGAAAAAGATTTCCCGACCGACATTCATGATTTGCGTTGTGCTGATTTTAACCTAATGTAGCAATCCGATTGTTTATAAAAGTATGTTTGCCAGTAAAGGAGTCTTTCTTCTTGTATTGCAAGTATGGAGCGCGCGGGCCGACTACAACTGTTTGTGCACGTATTCAGTGGAGACTCCGGTGCTCGCCTCGCCCTCTGCCAATGGGAATGTGCTTGGGTATATGTATGAATTTGATTGCAAACCTGTTTATCCGGGCATAAACATAACTGGTATGCAACAAATACAGTTTGAACATAAGGTATGGCAGATTGACAAATTTATGGAATGTTTGTGGCCTATCTAACCGTTCTCTTGCTGAATTTATTTAAAATACGTCCACTATCATCTGAACTAGTACATTGTTTACTAAACTAAGATAAATTAGCTAAATTTTCCTCAAACCGGAAAGTGTGCATTCTCTTGTCAGACATACGTGTATGCTATGAAAACAGTGCAGATCCTAATCAGACAGGGTATTCATTGTTTTAAAATGATGTCAATATACGCTATATGAACCCTCTTAGCAACCCAAACCCAAAGGGCTTCTTCCCAAAAGGTAAATAACACATTTTCTTCTTTTTATCATGATCATATTCAAGTTCAACATTGATGCATAAATATTCTGCCAGTCCTTAAAATATGCCAAAAATCATGCTTTCTTACTTTCAGTATATTTGCCCATAAAGCTCGCATGTGCGTACCAATCGGGTGTTATGTTGAGTTGAATCCTACAATGTTATCGTATTAAATGTGTCATATTTCAACATACAAATGTCTTTTTATCTGAAATATGTACAGTTTTCTCTGAACTGTTTTTTTTTCGTGGCGAAACTCTTGTTTTTCCGTTTCCATGGCAACCGAATACCGGAAAATAAGTTTTGGGGTAATTTTTTCATTCCATGTAGAGAGCTACAATTGGTGTAAGTTTCATGCAAATCGGTGACTTTGCGTGCCGACTCCTCTGTAAAACCTGGTCGATGGTTACAGAGCATTGCTATTAACACCCGAGATACAATTAGTTTGGAGCTCAATCAGACACCGAATAACTTGTGTTTCTGAACAAATGTGTTTATTGTGGAAAAAGATGTTTTTGTGTTGTTTGTTAACGTCCGTTGTAGTAGTACAGTGGTAACACGTTGGACTACGGTACCAGGGGCCGTGAGTGCGATCCCCCGCCGGACCAGCGGCCTGACTAGGATTTTTTTCCGAGTCCCCGATGATGTATAGGAATGTTCTTGAGCAAGATATGTACCGCGAATTGCCCCTCTCCACCCAGGGGTTAAAATGGGTACCTGTGAAGGGTCTGAGTCGGTACTGCGGCTGCATTTGAATCCGCCATATGTTAGCAGTGCTCAGTATTGTAGGCAAGATAGCTCAATGATCAGGGGAGTAAATGTACAGTCGCCTGAGCGGTCATTCAGACTAAAAGTAGACTATAACTTGGTATTTTTATTATATGGGCTAATTGGACGCCCCAGAGAGAGGAGAGCAGATACAGAGAACCCGGGTGTCATGTCCTTCTCTTATTATCGATAGGGTACCCGGGTTCTTTTAGATACCCAGTATAAAGCACTGATACATCAGACCTCGGTTTATAAAGTCTCATCCGAATGACTTAGTCCGGCGGGTGATCGAACTTACGACCCCTGGCGTCGTAATCGAGCGCTTTACCCGTCTACTACGCCAACTGGCTGAGAAAGATTGACGTCTTCTCTGCAGTGCGTATTTATACATTTTATACATATGCGATGTCATACAATGGAGAACATGTTATTGTTTCCCTATAAAAGCATTTATGCTAAAGTCTTACTAGTACTTAGTGTGTACTGCTTACAGTTTGTAGCCAGATCAGGCTCCAAATTGTTTGTCACTCAGATTAAAATAAAATAGAAACAAAACATTGCCATTTTCTGCATTTTATTGCAATGCGTTTGCGTTTAGTTTGCGTTTGGACGGGAAAGAATAACGTCTTCTCTTTTGCATACATGTATATATAGTGCTTCTTCATAGGTAGGGTATGTG
This sequence comes from Gari tellinella, assembly GCA_922989275.2. NCBI lineage: Eukaryota > Metazoa > Mollusca > Bivalvia > Cardiida > Psammobiidae > Gari > Gari tellinella. Next base: position 33,165,163 of record OV277872.1, on the reverse strand, counting down.
ACTCTCGATCAAACCCGACAAGTACAGCTGTGCCAAGGCAGTGTTTCTGGAGAGGACAAAGGTAAAGTATTAATCCCTTACACTATAGTCTGGTTCTAGTTTCATGAAAAAAGGTGAACGCTTAAAGCAGGCTGAAAGTAAAGCAGAATGCGCCTTAAGGCACATTCTGATTTACTTGCAGCCTGTTTTAATCTTCCATCTACTAGGATATAAAAAAAATCCCATACATGTAGTATATCGATACTTGTATAAAGTACTCTGTTTCCTATATCGTTTATAGAAATAATTAAATGTTGTATTTACACATCACTGTTACGTCTTAAGATTATCTTTACATGTGTATTTCTGTATTATAACATGTTCTAGAAACGTTCATAGTGGGAGTTCATTGCAAAAGACAGCTTAAAGTGTGGTTACTTCACTTGTCTAACTAATTGTATGAAACGGTGGCACACTGTGCCGTATCTTTCATTCTGTTGTAGTGTATACCACCACCGCCACCACCACCACCACTTCAACAATAACATCGGCCATACCTAGCTCAACTGTTTTATCAACAACATTAAAGATCACACATGCTCCGACTCACAATGCTACCACTGCCACCACATCCACATCAGCGTCTTTAACAAATTCAACGACGTCAGTATTAGCTACAAATGCACCGAAAGCATCTACAAGACAAACAACAACTTCAACTACTAAACCATCTACCACTAAACTATCAACGACTACCACAGCAACAATCAACACAACCACACCAACAAAACCAACAACAACTTCAACCATTAAATCATCACCAACTACCACAGCAACCACCACCACAACCACACCTACAAAACCAACAACAACTTCAACCATTAAACCATCACCAACTACCACAGCAACCACCACTACAACAACATCTACAAGGCCAGGTACTACTAAATCAACATCGTCTACAACAACTACAACAATAAATACAAAACCAACAACAACTTCAACCACAGCAACAACTACCCCATCAACCACTACGCAACGCCCACTAAGTAAGATCAATAAAACACATAAACATGATTTCCTAACATTTTCGATCGAAACCAAACACATGATTTCTCCCTATCAATGACATTTTGATAAAACTTTTCCTTCCGCATTAGCTGTCACTATCTACTCCTCCACATAGTATACACACTCATTATTTGTGCTTACGCTCGTTCTACGGAGCACGAACTTATACACACATCATTCCGTGTATGGATGGTAGCTTAAACCAAGATGAAAGTATATCAGAAAACTCTAAATCCATTTTCTTCTTCTTTGTCATCATGATTTCAGCAACAACCTCCTTTAATATATATACGAAAGAAGAACTAGTTGTAAATTTGCAAGTCATAGTCATATATCGTATACCGGTATTAGGTTATTTGCATTGTTGGTCGTAATCGCCCATCCAGCTGTCATTGTACAGTAAATTCCGTCTTTTACTACCACTGAATAAAGTCCCACTTATTAATTATCAAAGATAGGTGACAACCTAATTTAGACCGGACATCTCTGATATGAAAATGGACCCATCGAATATATAAGCATGTAAATATCCACTAGACGCACAAGGGTTAAACATCGAAAACTAATCCGCATTGTGTAGTGATCGTAAATTGTTTGTTTTAACAGTATATTTTTTTCATGGTTTCAGCGTGTCCCAGCGGCTGGCTCAAGTACCATGTGTCTTGTTATTATTTTGGCACCAGCCAAAGAGTTGAATGGGACAATGCAGCTGTAGGTTTTTATTTTAAGCCCGTAAAATGCTTTATATCTGCTGAAACAGTGTCGACGTGTTGTCATTATTAATACTTTTGAATTTAATTCTTTTTGTCTTAAGACACAGACATCATTATGCGTGTCTAACAAAATGTCATTGAATCCGAATTTTTTATTTAGTCTTTTCAGATCTCATTTATTAACAAATTATTTCCTGGAACTCTTAATCTACAACTTCAGTTTCAATTTAGTCCAGTCCATTTTCAATATATAGAACTCCTTTTAGCCCACAATAGCAAAGCGCTGGGTGACCTTTTGTGATGTTTTATATCCGGCTTTCGTCGAGCGTTATCTGTTTTGAACAAGTTTAATCTTTTCACTCTAGAAGCCGCTTTATCCAATCTTTTCCAAATCGACACATATTGAATATGAACGTAAGTACTCGTATGAATTCGATTAAGGTTAAAACTGGACCAATAGGTCAAGTGTAATCTTCCCGTAATGGGTTGAAAATGCCATATTCAACCATGTTTACACTCTAGCAACTACAAGCGGAGTTTAATTATACCTGCACAAAATGTATATAACGGGTACGTATAAGTCCTTGAATAATTGTCAGAATCGGATCATTTTGTCAAGGGCTTTCTGTCCTTAATGTGCTTCGAAATATTTCAGTGTTTACACATTTGAATGGATTTTAATGAACCTCTTTATATATATAAGTTATCTACGTAGTTCAATTAATGGGCGAATTTGTCAAGAGTTATCTGCCCTTAATTTGTTGAAAATGCCATATTAAACAGTGTGTATACGTAAGCAACTACAGTTCTAAATGGATTTTGATTATCCTCGCACTCCATTTATATGATTATAAGTTATTGAATGAGTACAGTTATTGTTTAATTCAGATCATTGTTTCAATATACATGTATATCTGTCTTGGATATGATAGAACTTTGTAAACTTATATACTGCTATGAATGAATTGAGTTTCTAACTTGTCAATAATTATCTGCCATCTGTGTTAAAAATGCCATGTTTAACAATGTTTACACTCTTGCAGCTAAGGCTTTGAGTGGATTTAGTATTTCTAAATAGCAAACAGTGTAGTTTCTGATCAAAATGCTCATAGGAGCCCTCCGATCTAAGTTTACAATATGCGCATAAGACAAGCGTGCTCTTAACCCTTTCACTCTCAATGACATCATATAGCGCATTTGAAAACAGTTTTCATCCTGATCAGATGCCGCGTAATGCGGCATCTGATCAGGAAAAAACTGTTTGCAACTTGTTTTGAAGTTTCATCCGTCATACTGCCTGAAAACTTAGTTTGAAACGATATTGAAGACAACAATATTGAAGCACACGGCAATATGGCGTGGAAGGGGTAAAATCTCACGATAAATTTGAACATGAAAGGGTTAAATAAGGAAGACAGATTTTAAAGGATGCTTACTACTGATCAATTATATGTTTTCTTGTAACATTTCAGTCTGTGTGTAAAAAGAAGCAAGCCCATCTCGCAATCATAGAATCGCAACTTGAAGATCAATTCCTTGGAGTGGAATTGAAAAAACGCATAGACACACGTAAGCTTTTCTTTATCAGTGCTAGTTGCATGTTGTTGCTAGTTGCATGTTGTATTAACTTATTTATTATTTTACCCATGATTACCCATGTTTCTAGTTTTTAAGACAGGCGGTCACTAAAGCAGGTTGATAGTACTCTTTCTTATGGTATGATCTTGGCTGTATAAATTGGAACTATTTTAGTGAAGGAATTAATTGAATGCGCTATGAGGCGCTTCTATGGGAAATAGGGGTTAAACTATTCATGTTGTTTTCTTCAGATCAAGACGACAGCTCGGACACGGGGGTCTGGGTCGGAGGCTCTGACAGAGGTACGGAGGGGAAATGGTTGTGGCACGATACATACACAGGCTCAGACAAATCCTTTGGTTCTTATAGCAACTGGAACCCTGGCGAACCAGATGGTATGTGGTATTTTTTTCCGGGAAGTATTAGTTGTAAATTTGCAAGTCATATTCACATACACTGCGCGGATATGGATTTAGGTGAGTGTTGAGGAGTTTCAATTAGATCACAACTGTTTGAAACTTTGATAGAATATCTTGAAACAATGATATCAATTCATTTCCATCCAGAATTCTCTCATTTAAATATCAAATATTTGGCCATATAAGTATAAAAATAAAGAATATTTGATATTTAGTTTCAGAGAAGAAAACGTTTGACGATTTCACTATATACCGGTAACTCTATGTAAGACTGTGACCCCCGGGGCGGCTCATTTTTTTTTATTCCAGGGACATTATTTGAACAATCTTGTTAAAAGACCAGTAGATTATCCTTTGTGCTAAATATATGAGTTCAGGATACTGTGCTTTCCAGAAGTTAAGAAGGAGAAGTCATTGAAAGAGATTGTTGACGACGGACGGACGACGATGGACGACAGACACTGGACGATCAAAATAGCTCACATTGGCAATAAGAAAAAGGTGATATAAAACAATATTGTGAATTTACAAGCTTCCAGCAGTTTTTCCTTTCAGTTTTCCTTAGACCTCAGATATTGGTCTACAGTGACTTGTGACATAGGGCAAGTGGATTTTTCCCGCACTGTTTATAAATGCCTATACGCATCACTAATTGTTAAGATCTTAATAATGTACTATATATATACTATACATTATATAGAGAGAGATAGATAATGTGAACAGACTACACAGTCAGACATACACATACTCGGTCAGATACGGCAGCGCGCCTAGCTGTAACAATGAAATGTACCAACAAGAATGAACCATCCACATCCCCAAAAAAGGATGCTTCAAGTTCATCTTATAAAGTACACCATTCATCACAACACTCCGAACCGGTACAGTATATTTGTACAGTGAACTTGTATCTGCAAAGATCCTACAGAATGGAAAGCATGCTGTTTGAGTTAGTTAATTATCTCCCTTTATCACATATTATATCGTCTAACTCTGTATCCTATGGATCCAGCGGCTTTCATCCAAATGAATGTTCGTAGCATGTGCTATGATTGAAACCCTAAAAGGGCACCATGCATATAAGCTATAATTGTATGTATGCTAATATACTGTACCGGTTCGGAGTGTTGTGATGAATGGTGTACTTTATAAGATGAACTTGAAGCATCCTTTTTTGGGGATGTGGATGGTTCATTCTTGTTGGTACATTTCATTGTTACAGCTAGGCGCGCTGCCGTATCTGACCGAGTATGTGTATGTCTGACTGTGTAGTCTGTTCACATTATCTATCTCTCTCTATATAATTTGTACAGTGAACTTGTATCTGCAAAGATCCTACAGAATGGAAAGCATGCTGTTTGAGTTAGTTAATTATCTCCCTTTATACTATACATTATATATATATATATACTATATATACTATATATTGTTGTAGCTGGAGATAATGAACATGAAGAAGACTGCATGTGTTTGATCGGGCGTGAAGGGTTCCAGTGGCAGGACTATAAATGCAGCGAGCACATGTACTACGTGTGTGAAATAGTATTGTTTCCAACCATCCCACTGTCTCCAACTACCTCCTCATCACCAATAAAGACGTCAGGTAATATCATTTAGATTAAATTTTCCATGCCATTAATAACCCCTTCACTGTGATGACGTCATCAAATTAAACAAATGTTGTCCGATTGTTTATATTTTTCAAATGTTAGACATTTTGACTTATGAAATTTTGAAATGAGTGTCAAATACGAGTAGGATCAAAACTATTTGCAAATATTGTTAAGGCAGTAATTAGAGTGATAGTTAACCCTTTTACTCTCAATCGCGCTTCAAAGCGCGTTTGCAAACAGTTTGGATCCTGATCAGACGCCGCGTCATGCGGAATCTGATCAGGATCCAACCTGTTTGACACACGTATCAATTGTTTAAGTGTTGTTGACTTATTTTTTAACCTAGAAACGAGGTTAAAACAACAAAATAGAAGCAGACGACTATAAAACGGTGTGGTGTAAAACCATTCCGAATAATTTTAACATGAAAGGGTCATTAAAAGAAGAAACCGAGTTACTACTGGGTGTCTGATATGGTCCCACACTGTTGACAGTAAACAGTATAGACACTTGTGAGACTCGGTGATTTTGACATTGAATATTCTGCTTTAATTTGGTCGCAACTGTTCTTAACTACTATAACAACCCATAACTAATTCATGATAGAAAAGACTTCATCGTAAAGAGTAGAACCTCTCTAAATCGGATACACTTTGATAACGAAGGCAGACCACAAAATACAGGTGATTACTTAATGCCGGATAAAATAAGACAGAAATATTTCTAACCTGCATTAAGCTAGAGCCTGTTACCAACTGCTATTGAGAAATCTTGTTGAAATATCTGTATCTTCTATAGGTTTAATAAATCCAACAAGGGAAGCATGCACTCGTCTTTGAGATTACACGCCTTCTAATCACGGTCTGCACTGTTTGCGATTTTGTAACTGTTCCAACAAATACTATATTGTCTATGTTCGAAACTAGAATTATCCATTTTAATTTCAGGAATGAGTACCTTAAGCTGTTCAAATGGTTGGGTCCTGTTCCAAGTTAACTGTTACCTGTTCGCCCTCAACAACGGCAACCAGGAATGGGAATGGGCGGTTGTAAGTAATCACGTACTAACTCTTATCATGCTGAATTATCGTCTGCTTCAAATATAATTATCGTATGCTAAAAAACTTAAACCCAATTTTTATACTTTTAAAACAGAAGAAATCTTTGAAAACAAGTGACAAACAATTTGGATCCAGATCAGACGCCGCGTTACGCGGCGTCTGATCGGGATCCAAACTGTTTGCACGTCAAGGCGCGCTCAGCATGATAAGGGAAATGTGTTGATTGTTTCAAATTGAGCAATATAACAAAAGATAATAGGATGTTCTTTCAAAACTGACGCATGTATAATTCAAAGAGTAATGTCCAATTGAAACAGTTTGGAGCCAGTCCCTTTAGCGGACGCTAAGCACAAATAGGTTAATGAACTGCAGTATAGTATACATACGTTGATCATTAATTTAATAAGAATAGAAATGTCGAAAGACATTTGTAGCATGGTGTTTGGTGAAAGGGCAATAAGAATAACTTTGACAGAATTTAATTTATATTTCAGGATAAATGTCGCAAGGATCACGCATATTTGATAATCGTCGATTCTACAGACGAACAAAGATTTCTTGAGAGCCATCTAAAGAATCATTTGGGCACAGGTACGTTTATCTAATTATTGTGCGACACATTTCGGTGTTCCTCAAACATGTAGTCAGGGCATCCATTGTTATTGTAAGACACCTTCTCTGTTCCCCAGACATGCAGTCAGGTTATCCTTAGATATTGTAAGACACCTTTCTGTGTTCTTCACACATGTAGTCATGACATTGTTAGTTATTGTTAGACACTATCATGTGTTCCTCCGACATGTAGCTTTGTAATGTTTAGTTATTGTAAGACACATTTCTGTGTTCTTTAGTCAAGTAGTCAGGGCATCATTATTTATTGTAAGACACCTTTTTGTGTTCCTCCGACATGTAGTCATGCAATCGTTAGCTTTTGTAAGACAGCTTACTGTATTCCTTAGACAAGGTACAAGGACATCGTTAGTTATTGTAAGACACCTTTCTGTGTTCCTCAGACATATAGTCAGGACATCGTTAGTTATTGTAATACACATTTCTGTGTTCTTCAGACATATAGACAGGACATCGTTAGTTATTATAAGACACCTTTTTGTATTCCTCCGACTTGTAGCCATGCAATCGTTAGTTCTTGTAAGATAGCTAAGTTAAACTGTATTTCTTAGACAATGTGCAAGGACATCGTTAGGTATTGTAAGACACCTTTCTGTGTTCTTCAAACATAGAGTCAGGACATCATTAGATATTGTAAAACACATTTGGTGTTCCTCAGACATTTAGCTAGGGCATATTTAGTTTTCTGTGTCCCCCCGACATATATTTACAACTATGTCCGTCACATTATTTTCACCATAAAGTACGAGATTTCCAAAGACAGTTGTGTTTTCAAATCGAAGATATGTGGCATAAATCAGTTCTACCTACCCAATATTATCTTAAAGAATCATTGCAAATAGGTAATTGAAAAATACGAAAGCACTTACACTTATCAAAAAGTTCCGACTGCATGAAACAGGCTAAGACGTTTATATAGCAATATAATTGATCTGTCTTTTGTTTTTAAAACCTACCAATCGGAAGGTGTGAATTGAAAAAACGGTACCCGAGTGTTCGAGAGCAATGACCTGGTTATAAATAAGTACATTTATTTTCAATTTGAATGTATTTTACCTCTTTTGCTCGTTAACATATCTATTCATGACTATTCAATGTAGAACAATCAACAAATGTTGCAAAAGGTATGCGCATGTGCAAAAATATAGCTACGGGGATTGAAAGCACAGGTCACCAGACTACTCATTTAAACTTTTCATAGATGATGACGATGGGGTTTGGATGGGCGGTACAGATCACGACCATGAAGGAACGTGGGTGTGGAAAAACACATTGACGGATCTGAGCACGCCGATGACTAGTTACTCAAATTGGCAGTCCGCTCAGCCACATCGTAAGACGTTTTACTTCCATTACCGCTAAACATCTTTTATAAGCCAAATCCTTAAAATACTGATAACAATGAAACACCCTCTAAACCGGATATGTAAGGGGACAAATAAATGTCCAGTTTAGAGGAGTTTTCGGTTTAGAGGAGTTTTAACTCATAGCTTGTTTCTAGTATGAGGGATAGCTGAGCACTTAAAGCAGGTTGCAAGTTTTATGTCAACCTGCTTTAAATTGTTATCTGATAGAAAATAGAAAATATTTCTGATGATACATATTCATACTGAAGGAATACATTCCGTCCGGTTTAGAGAGAATTACGTTGTTTAAGGGCTCCGGTTAAGAGGGGTTTCACTGTTCATGTAGTTATGTTAAAGAAATTTTACTGCCTGAAAAGGATAGTGCTCACATCTTGCTCTAAGCAATTACCTGCCTTTTAACGGAAAGTTTTGGCGTCCGTTATAATTTACATGACACTACATACAAAGCCTGAGTTTAATGTTATAAAGCCTTTGAGTTGATTCACATGCTGTGTCGGCTGTTAACGAACCCCTGTCCCGTTTTCCGAAAATCGGTTATTTCAGTGAGTACTCGCAGTTACTGTTGAAACTGCATGCTTACAGCTCATTTTATATTATGATTTTAAGAAAGGATATTATATAAGCTAGACAGAAAGACAACAAAAGTGCCGGTTAATCAATATTTATTCATGATATGCCCGGTTTTGTCGAGATAGGGTTAGAATATACTGACAATCAGCTGTACCCCTTGTCTCTATATATACTTTCTGACGTTTTTTTCTGATTTTTTTTCTGACAATCGTGTCAGGGCCCTGTGTTCAAAACTTTAAACGAGTAATGTGGTAATGGGTTACGCTGTCGTCTGTCTTTTTTACTATTATGTAATCATGTTTATAATTTGAATTTGTTGCTTACTGATTATTAAAATGCTTAAAAATGTGTTATTGTATCTTTAGAACATCTAGATGTACTTAGAATCTTCTATAATATGATTGAATAGTAGATACTATTTAGGAACATGATGGAACTATGTAGTTTGTTCTACACGTTTACATTTACTGGTAAACAAGATTAGTCACATGATCTTATCTTATTGGCAGAAATCACCCGAAAGCCTATATTTAGCAATGTTATGGTAAGCAAGTAGTCATATGATCTTCAAGAAATTCCATGACTGTTCAATACCGTTTTAGAATGGTTATCTGGATTAATAGAAGTGTGGGACATTATATTAAAAGTGCCAGTGTGATTGTAATTAAAAAAAGAGAAGAAATTAGATTATTTTCGGATTTAAAACATTGGCGTGTTTCTTATCGTTTTAATTTGATGAAGATTATAAATTTTGTTGCTGGCTTTGTCTTTCTGTTGCGCTTGGCTCCAAACATTACCGTCGTAAATAGTATTATTTTCGGTGCTGGTAATATACTGGTAGTTTGCTTTTTCTGTATTCTTTTTATTAGTGTTAAAGATTTACCCTGAACTATCCTTGTTTCTATTTTACCCAGATAACCACGATGATTGTTTGGCCATGTTCAAGAAAGACAATTTCAAGTGGCGTGACTATAGGTGTAGAGACAACATCAAATACGTGTGCGAAAAACCTGCGTAAGTCCAATAATATAGTCAAATCATCATGCAGTGGAGAAAACGTGATTCTCTAGATAATGAACACTTTTTAAAGAACTAAAGCGCTCCCTCTCTACTACGACATACAATGGGAGACCAAAATTATGTGCGTTGTTCGGAGGGAGACGTTATAGGGAGGGAAAGTGGCTTACATTTGCAAACAGCTTGAATCCAGATCAGACGCCGCATAACGCGGCGTCTGATCTAGATTCAAGCTGTTTATCACTCGTCATTAAGTTTTTTCTGTCAAAATGTCAAAAATGGAACTTTTAGAAAAGCAGCAAACGACACTTTTTAGCAGACGATATTGCAGCAGTTAAAAGGTTGGGCAGAAATGTCTCGTTTCGGGAACAGCGATAAGGGTCGTTCTAAGGAGGGAGTCGTTGTTGGGAGGGTCGTTGTAGAGAGGGACCACTGTAACATCATTCCATTGCAAACGCTTTTGGGCCAGATCAGACGCGCATATCTCATCCCAATAATACGCGAAAGCGGTGTTAGACATTTTGTAAAGAAAGATAGAAAGAAAGACGCTGGATACCCAAGTGTCTGATAGGAATTCGAACTGTTTACGGACAACATTGTTTTAATATAAACGTGTAATCGGGCAAGAATACTATAATTATAATACATATTCTCCTCTGTAAAGCCATCATACAACATACACTGTGTTTTGATTTCACTGATCGGTTTCAGTGGGGAAATACATGCTTAAATACAGCGCAGCATAATTTATTAGTGTCATAAATGTTGATGAGGCGCCTTGTCCAGAAAAATCTTCTTAATTTGTTTGATGTTTTTCGGGGAAAATCATGGGTCAGTCAATTATGTGTGTAATTTTTGTATTGAATCTTAGCTGATACAAGGAAGAAGGTGTTATTATTTCCTTATAAACACATTTATTCATAAACAACTATGCCATTTGCAAGCCGATCAGATTCCAAATTGTTTGCCTCTTAACCCTTTACCCCACAGCCTGTTTCTAATATTGAAGATAGGTGACCACTATTTCCTTTGGTACATATTCATTACAGTATAGATATACATTTAATTTGAAGTTACTTCTTTCGATAGAGAAATATCGCTTTATTGCAAAGTGTTTGCGTCTCATTTTATTCAGACTTTAAAGAATAACGACTTTGCTAACGTTGGAAGTGGCACATTCATAATTTTTCATTTTATATTACAGGATAAGACAATTCCAAAGTTTAGTTGGCTGAAATACTCTGCCTAGTAAGGGGAGGAACAGTAAACAGGATAATTAAATAAGGTGTATATCTATGTACAAGCCATTAGTTCGAAAAAAACATAAATGGAGGAAATGAAATTAATGTAACTTATGAGACACTGAGAAAATAAAGAACAAAAACATAAACAGAAGTCGAGTTTCCAGTCTTTCTATATTTTACAGGGATAACGTGTAATCAGGAAATACGTGAAATCACTGACAAATCATAGATTTCACGAAAAGCCTAAATCTCCCAGGGAAAATGCGTAATTTTGAAGCTTTTCATAGAATTTTTATATATATTTGGCAATTTTTGGTTAAAGTAATGAATCTTACCAAGTTCAAATGCAAGTACTACGCTATGAAATATTTTGTTAACCTTATTAACAAGATAGATGTATTGGTGTTTTAATTGTCCTGGCTTATATGAACACTGTTTCACTTGTGCGAGAAACTTTGTATGAACGTTCAATAGAACATGATATTTTAAGAAAGCATGATGTTTTAAAACAAAATAAATGTCATGATAATACAAATCTATTTATTTGATTATGAAACAAGAGGGCCATGGCCCTTAATTCGCTCACCTGAGGTCATTGTGCCTTAGCTTAATAGGCAAGACAACATTTTAATATAGCTGTAAATGGAATTATCTTCCAGACAAAAAAAAACATGACAAATTGGAATAACTTAAAAAAATATTGTTGGCAGAGTTATGGCCCTTATCCATGACACTTCTTCTTATCAAGCTACATGTATTTCCATATGATTATTTATTGCGCACTCTGCTTTACTTTCAACCTGCTTTAAGTTATCATCTACTAAGATATAGATACTATTTCTTATATCTTACATGTTTATGACTATATAAAGTGGAATTATTTTCTTTAGAGGAGGAATAAATTAAAGGCGTAAAAAGGCATATGTATGGGGTAATGGGTTAACATCAGTAGAACTGGAGTTATCTCAAAGACAAGAAAATATGACACTGGGAAATATCTCAAAAATGACATTGACCTTTGTAGGACATGACCCAAGTTATAAAGTTTCTAACTTTAACAAAGTTATGGCTAAGATTAAAGTTGTGGACTGACAGACAAACAAATGGACAAACAGACAAAAAAGCAGACAGACAAAAACAATATGCCCCCAACTGCAGGGCATAAAAATATAGCAGACACCACCATATGCAACCTCATCAGCTGACCAGCTGACCTGAGTTCAGTTATGTAACTCTGCCAGTAGGAAATTTGGCTAGGGTCTAACTCTTATAATGCTGAATTGCTGTCTGCTATACATATTTTGAATGTGAATTATGACCTAGATATTTAACCGACCAGAACCATTTGAACAAACTAGGTAAAGGACATTTAGAAGTGTCACCATGCCAAATATCAAAGCTCTGGCCATATCAGTTTCAGTGGAGAAGACGTTTGAAATTTTCACTATATAACTCTATGTAAAACTGTGACCCCCGGGGCGGGGCCAATTTTGACCCCAGGGGCATAATTTGAACAAACTTGATAGAGGACCTGTAGATAATGTTATGTGCCAAATATCTAAGCTCTGGCCCTTGTAGTTTCAGACAAGAAGATTTTTTAAGATTTCCTTATTTTTTCACTTTGGTTGCCATAGCAATCAGAGTTCTATATTGTTTTCAATTCTTTGAACAAATTTGAAAGAGCTTGACCCAAGGAACATTCCTGTAAAGTTTGGTTGAAATCTGTTCAGCCGTTTAGGAGAAGATGTCATTTGAAGCAATTGTTAACGACGACGGACGACGCACGACGCACGACGGACGACGCACGACGACGGACGACGGACACAGGGCCATCCCAATAGCTCACCTTGAGCCTTTGGCTCAGGTGAGCTAAAAAGGGACATTTCATCAATTCTCTAAAACGCCCAGTGATTACGCTTAATCCCTAAAATTCAGGAATTACGCGTAATCCTTGATTACACGTTATCCCTGTAACTTATACATGTAAAGCAGATATTCATTGATAAGTTTCCGAGTAAAGTTAACAATGTTCTGATTGGACTTGTCTTAACTCTTTCCTCCCTAAAACTTTAAATGGACAATTCCAGTTTCCATTTTAGTCTAGTCCATTTCTGACTTTTAAGGATTGTTTTTGTCAATGTTTGGCATTATGACAAACAGTGAAGACCCTGATCAGAGGGCTCCCTTCGGAGCCCTCTGATCTGGGTCTTCACTGTTTGCATAGGACAGGTGTACTATTGACATGGTCACGGTTTGCAAGGACGCCTATAGGCGGGACTAGGGTTCAAAGGGTTAAGTAGTTCAAACAAGATTGATGGATGGGTGAGTTGGGTTTTACGACACTGTGACACAAAACAGATCATATGGCGCCGATGAATGATGAGAGAAGCTGAGATAAGATGATGATGATTATTTTCGGAAGATGATTACGGCCAATTGCACTCGTCGCAAAGCAGCTCATGGGGTCAAAACCTACGACCAGCGTTCCGTTTAGTTTAGAGCGGTTAGTTAATCTCGGTCTAATAAACAGTTACAATTCCCTACGACAATTAAGCCCAGAACCACGACAAGGTTGGAAGATCTCTGGGAATATTTCAAACAGGTGAATGCTTTAAGAATGTTGAAAATAAAGCAGATAACGCCTTTCAGTCTGCTTTAGGCATCCATCTGTCAGTTGCAGGGAATGTCTATCTGGACATGGTAGAAGCATGATATGCATTTCTATGAGCAATAGGTGAACTGGTAAAGGCGTCAAAGGGTAGTTAATTCTATCGAGCAAAGGGTTAACCCGTCTCCCACTAAATATTCATATATTAAACTCAGCCCATTATGAAGATTTATCATCTACATTATTACATTGGTTAGAAATATAGGTTAAATATTCCACCGGAAAAGGTGCAAAGTAATGTCGAACTGTCCTATAAGAAAACAGAAAGACCCTGATCAGACAGCTCCTTCACTAACTGCCTGATTTTGTTCTACACTATTTCCAGAAAGCGTCAATATACGCTCATATAGCAGAAGAAATTGTTAAGGTGGACGATCTTCCCAGGCAGAATAGAAAGAATACTGAAAGCTTATGCATAAACTCTTAACTGTCACTCCAATGGCAACCAATTACCAAACAGTTTGGATCCTGATCAGACGCCGCGTGACGCGGCGTCTGATTAAAATCCAAACTGTTTGAATCTCAAGTTTATATTTCTTAATTTTAAATACCTATCCAAAACATTTTAAAACGGGCGATATTAATCAGCAGCATTTAAGTCAGTTTAGGAATAAATTAAAGGCTTAAAACAGGCAACCTTCTTTACTACTTCAAATTATGGTTTCATTCAATATCAAATAAGTCACCCCTGAAACTTCAAATGAGCATTCTAAGTTGAGGAATATTACGCATTGTTACCTTCCTGTTTACAAATTCTAACACACTTCGTGCACGTCCCTATATAAACAAAGAAGGGACGTGTCTATGTTTGAATTCTCAATAAAACTATCACGCGCTGTAATGTTCTAACGTGACGTCATATGACTTCGAAAATGCGTACGCCAAGAAATGTAGCGCCGTTGCTTCGGTGCAAACTAATATTAAATTATGTGTTAGAATCGATTTAATAAATTCATACCAGTCTTTTATCGTGCAATAAAACATGGGTAGTCGTTGAGATTCCCTTCGGCCTCGTGATTTAATTACTACGCATCTCAACTCCTACTCGTGTTTTATTGCCACAATAAAACACTGGTATGAATATATTATTTATTAAATTTAAAATATTCAAAGATTGTAACTCTACTTTTCTTGGGACAATGTTTTGCAAATACAGTTTGAGAGTATTATCCCTTTTACCTTTTCGACTGATTTCTTTCCTTTCTGGATCCACAAACTGTTTTTACCAGTCTACAGCGGAGAAGGCGTTTCCACAGTATGCGGACTCCACTTATTTCCGGTGTAATGAAATATTGTGACCCCCGTAATAGAGTGACCCCACGGTCGAAATATTTCAGAAAGTGACTTTTGGCCGAAATAGAGTGACCCCCTCTTGAAATAGTTTGACTCTAGGGGGTCACTTCATTTCAGGTATGACATGAAATGAAGTGACCCCCCATATTATTATGACCCCCTTCGAAATATTAGGAAAATGTGAATCCCTTGTCGTAATATAATGCCCCCCCCCCCCCCACTGAAATATGTTGACCCCCCAACGACCAAACCCGCTCTCCTCCCACCCCAAGTTGATACCGACATTATGTACATATATGCACTTTCAATTAAGTCCTTGATAGAGTTTATCTATAGTTTACCCTTACATCACTGAAAACTCAAATGGACAATTCTTGTTTTCAATTAAGTCTAGTCCACTTTTTACGTTTTAGGGTTGATTTTTTACAATATATGTTTAAGTGACAAACAGAGAAGACCCTGATCAGGCTCTTTATTACATGTCACCTTATAATAATCGAGCGTTTCCGCATGTGTCTTCCCAGTAAAATACAAGAGTCAATATCAGCCACCTTGTATCAGCCACTTTCTCCAACCTCGTTTTCGATTTAGCGTGATGTCAATTACGTACATGTACAAGTTCCGCGCTATTCTTTGTGACATACAAAAATTCTTGTTCTGCCTTAAATAATTAATGTTTCTGGGTATAATATGATTTAAACAACTATTAGCTGTTATGACTGATCTGCTGCAAATGACAACAAGAGCCGTATACGGCCCTAAATCGCTCACCTGGAATGACTAATGTAAATGAAATATCTTGGAACGCTGAGAAATGATGTATATGAGTATATGCCCAGAGCAATGTTTTGAACAAAAGAGATCATTTTTTAAACATTTAGTAAAATTAGCGAGAATGTGAGAATATCCGGTCTTTTGAAGCGGTTAGATCGTATTCTTCGGCATTTGTTGCAGTGTAACCTAGCCTTTCATCTCCGTTTTTAAACGGCCGTTAACTTTTTCAATCATAAAACCTTAGTTTTCAATCGAGTCTATTTCATTTTTTACTATACGAGTTTGATTTTACAAGTAAGTGCAATTGACAAACGGTGTAGACCCTGATTAGACGGCAACTTTAGGAGCCCTGTGATATGCGTCTATCCTGTTTGTACAGGACAAGTCTTTTCTCTACTGAAGTATTCTCGTCGCTGAAAACACATGTATAGTATCACATGAAGATGATTGAATATGCAAGTTAGATTTCTAAATATAATTATGTTGAAGGAAAGCTAATTCATGGCGAGTGCTTCGTTGAAAGATGAAGCTATCGTGACACAGTCAATAAAGTTCTTTATAACGTTCTTCTTTCAGTGTTGACGAAACTTAAAGAAAGCGCAATGCATTAAAATGAAGAGATGTTTATACCTTACAAATAGAAATTAATGTTCATTTTAGTTCGGAACAGTTTTTGAATCTTATTAGACGTCCTTGCTTGTTAGATCTGGTCCCAAAATATCTAAAATGACCACCAATTACGGTAACCCTGTAAGTAAGTGCCATGTTCTACAACTCTAAGACAGGCAAACAGTTTGAATCTAGATAAGAAATATGCACTTATGTAGAACATTGCACTTAGAGGGTTAGTTTTGACCTTTTTACCGAAACGTATTTAACATTTTACCACCATAAGCATCTACAGTCGTTTTTGCAAAAGGTGTGGAGCTAGATCGGTCGCTTAGTAGTCTGTCGTCTGTTCAGTATACGGTATACATTTGTTTCATAGGTACTGAGGGAACAGTCAAATCATTGACCCGAGGTAGCAGGGAAGACCTTGAGAACTGTTGCCCGAGGCCAACGGCCGAGGGCAACATTTCTCAAGGTCTTCCCTGGTACCGATCGAGGGACAATGGTTTGACTGTTCCCGAAGTAACTATCAAACAAATGATTTATTACCTGACTCTCTATTTAAGCAAGGCTGAATGAATGGCTAGATCTATATCTACAAGGTTTGAACAAAACGTGTTTAGATTCTACAGATGATTTTATATTTAATCTTTATTAAATTCAATACAACAACTAAATGTGAACATCACTGTTTTGTAAAAAGATTTCTCTACTAGATCTATATTCATTTTTCAATTACGATTGAAATTATTATTGTTTCTTTTTATAGACTGAAATTGATTGACACTTTGTTTGGTTTTCCAAATTACGTCATGAATTATGATATGACGTCATTTATTTTTGTAACGTCATTATTTGTTTTAAAACAAAAGAAGACGTTAGATCTGCAAGCGGTTTATCGATTTTATTCGGAGTTACTCTTAATACTAGATCTAGAACTATATAGCCTTTTAAGGGAATTTTCGGGAGAGAAAAAAAGACCCGATCAACCCCGTTTTAGACAGACGATGTATTGGAGACGAAATGGTTCAAGCTTTTAAGATAAATGTCCTATAGGAATTGAAAGGGTATTATTATTATAAATGCTTGAAAAAAAATAACAATGTTAGCACCTTTTATGCTACTCTGTCAAGTGCGACAATACTGGTGCTTACAAATAGTCTGGATCCAGATTTGAGGCCGATAAACTCGGCGTTGTTTCAATATTAAAACTGTTTGAAGCTCACACGGAGGGAGGGTGTTCCTCTATGCGCATATGGACCGAGAGGTGACAATACGACGGTAATAATACGACAGTACGACCGTTTAACTACGACGTGATAACGCGACAGTACGACAGTTATAATTCGACAGTAAGACGGTTGATAACGCTACAATACAACGGTGATAATGCTGTAAAGATGCGGTAATTAAATCACTCGGCCTACGGCCTCGTGATTTAATATTTACGCATCTCAACTCCTACCAGAGTTCTTTTACACGATGATACACCAGTTCATGTTATTATTTCTTAAAATGATACTAAACAGACACATGTTTGTAAAGGGGGGTCACTTTATTACGGGGGGTCACTTTATTTCATGAGCGGTCACTTTATTTCACGTAAGGGGGTCATAATATTTCGACCGGGGGGTCACTCTATTACGGGGGGTCACAATAATTCATTACACCAGACGATTAGGCATATAGTATCTGTATACCTAGTCGAAAGGTGTAATTGACATGGTAAACATTAGTATGTCAAAGCTCTTACGACTAGGCATACAGAAACTGTATGCCTAGTCGCCCGAAAGTTATATATGGAGTCCGCATACTGTGGTTTCTAAATCTGTATTTCTGCTTTAAACCCTATGGTGTCACTACTCATTAGAACCGGCTCGAAGAGACGATTCTAATGAGTAGTGAAACCATAGGAGTTGGTGCTGTATGAGTGAAAAAAATGTTGGATTTGTTCAGATTACTCCTTCTTATTATATACCTATCGATGATTTATAGAGATTTCTCAGTTAGATAAATTTGATATCGTCACAGTTGATATCATCACTACATGTAGTGATGATGATATCACTTTTTGTGACGTCACGTCATTATTAGTTTAGTGACGTCGCGGTAATCAAGTTTGTGTGTTTCTTTCTGTAAAAACATCATTAAAATATATAATAAATAGAATAATCAATTCCTTTGAATAGATATGAAATATATATCACGAGAATGGGTTGTTATCTGGTTAAAAAACGAGTCCGCAGGACTCGTTTTTTAACCAGATAACCACCCATTCTCGTGATATATATTTCATATCAATCCAAAGAAATTGATTATCCTCTATTTATCTGGAGCCCTGGTATAACGCTACAATCAGACTTGAAATGACATAGCGACATTCGCAACACCTGCAACGAAGCTATCAAAACACTGGGTTTCCTAAAAAGAAATTCTAATATAAACAGTTTATCTCGACTCGATACAAAAAAGGAACTGCAGTGCTCCCTCCCTACAATGGCCCTCCCAACAACGACTTCCTCCTTACAACGACCCTTGTTGCAGTTCCCTGAACGGGACAATTATGTCTATACCTTTTATTGCTGCAGTATCGTCTGCTTGAAATTGTTTTCTGTTTTTTCTCATAGTGACATAATGGACATTTTGAAAGAAAGTCAATTAATGACGGGTGACAAACAGATTGAATCCAGATGAGACGCCGCGTTACGCGGCGTCTGATCTGGATTCAAGCTGTTTACAAGTGTAAGCCAGTTTCCCTCCCTATAACTCCCTCCGAACAACGCACAAAACCTTTGTCTCCCAATGGATGTCGTTGTAGAAAGGGAGCGCTGTACATATAGTATACCAGTCTTAAGTTCGTCTGATCTGGCTACAAGCTGTTTGCATTGGGCGAAAGGGTTTTAAGCATAAATACGTTATTGGGAAAGAATGACGTCATTTCCACTGTCTTAATGGTTAGCTTATTGATCCCTTGTTTTACAATATATGCGCCCTTTACCATAAGTTTACATGTGAAGAATACACTTATCATATGCAAACATTGACGACCCTGCAAGAGTCCCCTGATCAGTGTCTTCACTTTTTGTGATTTTGTAATATATTATAAAAAGAAAAAGAAACAACCGTAAATAGTTTTAACCCTTTCACTCTCAATTGCGTCATAAAGCGCATTTGCAACAGTTTTGAGCCTGATCACGCGGTATCTAATCAGGGTCAAAACTGTTTGCCACGTGTGTTTAAATTACGTCAGTTATACTGTCTTAAATCTAACCTTGGAACGATATACAGCGTTCCCTCTCTACAACGGGTCAGTCTTTATTACAAACTGTGATTGGCCATTGGATATTACAGGGGAGTTTAAAGGTTATATCCTCTTCATTCGTTTAAATCCGGAACCCTTAGCGAAAAAGGATTATAAAGGTAATCAATTTAAATGGAAACTGGGAGATACATTGAACGAATATGGAGAAAAAATAGTTTTCTAACTGAAAATAACACTTAAAATAATCAAACAACTTCATTGTTTAAACATATACCAGTTATTCAAACTAACCTTCGGCTGTAAATGCAGCGCCGTGAATTCCTATTATGACGGAAGTTTGACGTCATCATCCGGGTAACAAAGGCGCTTGTACACAATCGGGTCAAATTTATACTGCATGTGAAAGGTCAATTTCCAGACACTCGCTACACGTAATAAGCATCTAGAGTTATATTGGAAAATGTGTTATTCGAAATCATTTTATAAAGGGATATTAAAAAAATAAGGTACGTGGTTAATTTTGGTATTCATTTTTTCAAAATATAATTTTCTTCAAAGTTTCACTAAAATTCAAAGTTTTTTTCAGCAGTTTTCTAGGCTATTATGCTGCCCGAATATAATATCTAACCGGAACCGCTTTTTGCGATGACGTAAGCAAACCACACGCGCTATATCAAGCGTTTTTGTGAGGCTTCCGGATATGTAGGAAGGGTCCGGTTTATGAGAATCAGGGATATATAGATACATTCCAATTCCTTATTACACCCAGTACGTGTTTTCACGTTAATACATTATGATAATTGTAGGCATAATTAATATCAAGTAAGTAGCCCAATACAGATAACATTAATAACTGAAAATTGAAAGACAAGACAGTCAACTTCTTTTTGAGTTTTTGATCTTTATTTTCTCAGAGTGCCTTTTTAAGTTACATGAATTTCAGTCTTCCCCGGTCCATTGTTTCCTGACGCAAAGATTTGTACATAGTTATTCACCTCATTCAATTACAATAAAACCTCTCTATAACGAGCACTTAATGCAACTCAATTTTCGGTGAATAAGAGTGTCGCTTAAAGCAAGATGTAAGTAAAGCAGGTAGCTCCTAAATACTTTAATTTAATCTTACTCCAAGCGGTCACCTGTCCTTAATACCATCAATTAATATTTCAGTAATTGTAATACAGAGGTTTTTCTGTGTTATGTTTACTGTTCCTCTTCTTACTACGCTGAGTATGTCAGCCTATTAAAGTTGGGAACCGTCTTATCCTGTAATAGAAAGAGGAAACATAGGATCTGTCATGAGTCGATGATTAAGACAAGCTGATCTCAAACGAGTCTAGAATTGAAATTTTATTAAGCGAGCATTAGCGAGCTTAACTCTTTCCTCCCTAAAACTTCAAATGGACAATCCCAGTTTCCATTTTAGTCTAGTCCATTTCTGACTTTTAAGGGTTGTTTTTGTCAATTTTTTGCATTTTGACAAACAGTGAAGACCCAGATCAGAGGGCTCCTTTCTGGGTATTCACTGTTTGCATAGGACAAGTGCACATTTCACGTGTATACTGTTTGAAAAGGACGCCTATATGCGGGACTAGGGTTCAAAGGGTTAATAGCTTTTCTATTCAACACGAGTTTGAGATCAACACGTCTTGAACATTGACGAGTGACAGCTTCTTTTACTCACATAGCCTACATGTACGATTTAATGTTATTTTTTTAAGCAATAGGCTTTTATTTGGAATCCATGTGACGCAATAACGCCTTTATAAATGATGACGTAATCAAGTTTATCTCACACATCTTGGAGACAAGAATGTTTGTGATCGTTGTTCGCTATAGAAAACAGGAGTAGTTATTGAGAAAATTCAATTCTACAATAGGGAAGACGTTGTTATTTCCCATTTAAATGAAACAAGATGCAACGCGGTGCAACAAAGATATGAGCCGTGCCATGACCAAAACTGCCTTATTGCATTTCAAACAGTGTAGAGCAAGGCCAGCCGCCGCGTCTTTGACGCGGCGGCTGGTCTTGATCTACACAGTTTGAAACCCATATGCATTTAAAGCAATTGATGTCGCTGTGTTTTATATATGGTATTTGGCAGTGTAGACCAAATTCATATACCGAGCCTGTGATGACAACGGCGCTTGCTCTGTACAATGTTGCAATGCAGTAATACATGCAGAGAATTTGTCATGGCACGGCTCATTATGTTTTTGAAAATAGTCGAATTTTTTTTAGCTATGAGTGGCAGACAATTTCGAATCTGACCATCCACCAAATAATTTTGTCTGGCCAGGCTCCAAACGATTTGCAACTGACGCAACTGTTGTACAGTGGAGAATCTGTTATTCTTTCCCGTTTAAACGCAAACGTACGCAAACGTACGCAAACGCAAAGCGCTAAAACGTAGAAAAGAACAACTTTTGGATAATTCTGATATTTCATGTTTATCTTGGTGGCAAACAGTTTGGAGCCTGATCAGACGCCGGGTTACCCGGCGTCTGATCTGGCTCCAAACTGTTTGTAAAGGAAAAAATAGTTTTAGCGTAAACGCGTTTATCGGGAAAGAATAACAGATTCTCCACTGTAGCATTAATGCTGATATTAGGAAGGAATGACACATTCTTTCTGGTATCAGAACAGCAGTAAAATATTACTCAATTCAGAGATTAGCATTGTGCATATACTATCTATCTTAACCCTTCTTAGTAGGGTCGAAACTCGATAAGTCTAAATCGTGTTAGTTCGGACATACCCGTATTTCAAAGTTAAAACGTGGCTCAGCCACGTTTTAATTTTGAACTAGGGGTATGTTCGTCATAAGCGAGATCGAGTTTTCAAATTTCACCTTATGAAATACTAGTAAGATCGATTTCACCGAGTTGTTTTTGTTAATCTGGCAATATGAAAAAAACTGAAGACATTGATCTAAGGGCTCGTTTAGGAGGCTTCTGGTCAGGGTCTTCACTGTTTGATCGGACAAGCACCGTCTTCAAAAGTGCGCTGTTGGCAAAGACGCATATATGCGTGGATAGGCTTTCAAGGGTTAAGCGAGCTTTAAAATCGGGGTTCGACTATACTGATGGACTTACGCAGGTTTTTCGCACACGTATTTGATGTTGTTTCTACACCTATAGTCCGTCCACTTGTAATTGTCTTTCTTGAACATGGCCAAACAATCATCGTCACTCTCTGAGTAAAATAGATACAAGACTAGTTCAGCGTAAGAAGACACATATACGGTGTTCCCTCTCTTCAACGACACCTTATGGGAGACACAGATTGTCAGTGTTGTTCGGAGGCAGTCGTTATAGGGAGGGAAATTAAGAGTTGTCTTTCAGTTGCAAACAGCTCGAATCCAGATCAGACGCCGCATAACGCGGCGTCTGATCTGGATTCAAGCTGTTTGTCACTCGTCTGTCAAAACGTCTACGTTTATGTAACGTTGAGAAAAAATAGCTGACGACAATTTTAATATATATACTGCTCTTTTCTAATATTTCGACCTCTTAGGGCCTTTTTCAAAGAAAATCACGTCAAAACACACGTCACTTTTTGTTACATGCATTCAGCCATAAAATCAAAGAGAACAATGTTAACAACATTGTTTGTTATTGCCCTTAGAGGTCGAAATATTAAAAAAGAGCAGTATATATATTAATATTAATTTAATTCCCTATCTGGAATATTGAAAAAATCATTGTGACAATTTTAAGCAGAGAATTTGGCAGCAGTAAAAGCGTAATACATAATTGTCTTGTTTAGGGAACTACGGAAAGCGTCGTTGTAAGGAGAGAGTCATTGTTGGGAGGGTCTTTGAAAGGAGGGAACATTGTATTTTATTTCCCGTTAAAAGGAAACTAAATGCACGTGAATGCATTGCATGTAAATGTAGAAAATGGCGGTTGTTTCTAAAATGTCGACAAATCATTTTTATCTGGGTGGCAAACAAATAGAAGCCTGACCATATTACGAATTACTCGGATTCTAACCAGGAACCAAACAGTTGACAAACATCAATGCATTCAGAGAAAGGCAATGAATGAGTTAATCTTTAGCATGCTAATTTTGACAAACATTTGCAATTTTTTCAAAAAGTTCGGAACCAGATTAGACGGCGTTTACTTTGGATTCAAAGTATGTAGAACCCATATCAGGGCAATTTATTTTTCAATTTAGAAGCTGTTCGAAATGGAAATAATTGTTGTAACATACGCGCGCTCATTGGGAAATAATTACACCTTCTTCACTGTACTTTGATTAAAGACTTTACCAACGTTTAGAAGCAATATATTACTTAAAACTATATAACCAATTACAGTGTTCCCTCTCTACAACGGCCCTCCCAACAATGACTCCCTCCTTACAACGACTCTTGCCGCTGTTCCCCAAAGAAGACAATTATATCCAACCTTTTCATGGCTGCAATGCCGTCTACTTGAATTTGTCGTCTGCTGTTTTTCTCAAATGTACATGTAAGTGGACATTTTGATAGAATAAATATAATGACGAGTGACAAACAGCTTGAATCCAGATCAAACGCCGCGTTACGCGGCGTCTGATCTGGATTTAAGCTGTTTGCAAATGTAAACATGTTTCCCTCTCTATAACGACTCCCTCCGAACAACGAACACAGTCTTTGTCTCCCACTGGATGTCGTTGTAGAGAGGGAGCGCTGTACAATTACATAATCCCTATATCACGATCATTCACAATGCTGCTTGTGTAAGTTTCAACGTTTTCACAAATGCATGTGTAGCTTCTTTCAGTTTTAAAAAGGGTCGTTGTTTAACACTTTACCTCGCAGCCTGTTTCTAGTTTTGAAGACAGGTAATCACTTAAGTTATCACCTGCTAGAATTTAGAAATATATTTCGTACAGTATATTGTCATTATGACATACCTGTGGAACTATTTTCTTCAGGGTAGGAATAAACTAAAAGCGCTTAAAACTGACTCAGCTTTTAAGGTCCAACAATGAAGTTGTAATTTCAAAGCTAGTAACGTACGTTACATGCGCACTTAAAATACGCAGCAATCTTCTTTTTGCTTAAGGTATTTAGTGATTAAACAAAAGTTACCTTCAGCGTAATAATATATGTCATATGTCATATGTCGTATGACTTATGTTCTTTCTGATTTGTTATATATATAGTATGTACTCAAGTGGTTTGCTTGACTTTGATTTTATTTTGATTTTGTAAAATGTATAGGGATGATAAACTGTATGTATAAATCCGAAATAAAATGTATTCTGATTATGTATTCTTAAAAGCGCTTCTATGTAGGAAAGGTTTAAAACAGTCACGGTTGTATGGTCACTTAACCCTTTCCTCCCTGAAACGTCAAATGGACAATGCCAGTTCCCAATTTAGTCTAATCCATTTTAACTATTTTAGATTTTTTTAGACAATTTATTGTAATATGACAAATAGCGAAAACCCAGATCAGAGGGCTCCGTTAGGAGCCCTCTGATCTGGATCTTCACTGTTTGCATAGGACATGTGTACTCTTCCCAGTTACACTGTTTGCAAATGACGCATATATGCGTGACTATGGTTCAAAGGATAAATATATGGTTGACTGTAGATCATAAAGCTTGTAAGAAGAATGTAATACGGTTGACTAGCTTGTAGGAAGAATGTAATACGGTTGACTAGCTTGTAGGAAGAATGTAATACGGTTGACTAGCTTGTAGGAAGAATGTAATACGTTTGACTAGCTTGTAGGAAGAATGTAATACGGTGATTAGCTTGTAGGAAGAATGTAATACGGTTGACTAGCTTGTATGACGAATGTAATACGGTTGACTAGCTTGTAGGAAGAATGTAATGCGGTTGACTAGCTTGTAGGAAGAATGTAATACTGTAGACTAGCTTGTAGGAAGAATGTAATACGGTTGAGTAGCTTGTAGGAAGAATGTAATACGGTTGACTAGCTTGTAGGAAGAAGGGAATGATAATCGAAAGTCTTACTATGTGGCTGACCAGGCTGCCAGTTTGAGTAACTAGACATCGGTGTGATCTGATCAGTCAATGTATTTTCCCACTCCCATCTTCCTTCATGGTGTTGATCTTGCCCTCCCAACCAAACCCCATCGTGGTCAGCTATAGATAGGTTAACCCATTACCTCATAGCCTGTTTCTTGTATTTAAGTTAGGTGACCGCTTAAAGCAGGTTGAAAGTAAAGCAGAATGCGCCTTAGGGCGCATTCTCCTTTACGTTCAGCCTGCTTAATTAACAATCTACTAGAGTATAGAAAATATTTCTTATGGAGTATTTTCATGACGTATCTTCCGTGATGGAGGAATACATTAGGCGTAAAAATGCGTATTTATGGGGCAGTGGGTTAACTGACAATATGTCCTTTGATTCGTTTCAACTCGGTTACGCAAGGAGTAGCAACTTAGAATCAGAGGACAGTACTCATTGGTCCTATACAAGGCATAAAACGGAAATATGGAAACACAGGATGGGGCATTATACTCTCTGCTTGCTACATCTCAATAACACGAGGCTTTTGCGAATAGGGGTACAGTAAAACCTCTCTATTTCGACCACTTATACGAAGGCTAATTGGTTGTATAAAAGACTTGAAGGAAGGTGGCAGTACAACAGAAAGTTCCTAAATGAACTTTCTTTTTTACTGTCACATAGCTTTGAGCAGTCATCTGTCGTAAAAATCATAGTGATTAACACAGTTAAAAGGTCTTAATAGAGAAGTTTTCCTGTACATAATTCGTCAACTAATTACAGTGGAGAATCTGTTATTCTTTCCCAATAAACGCGTTTACGCTAAAACTATTATTTGCAGTGCAAACAGTTTGGAGCCAGATCAGACGCCGGGTAACCCGGCGTCTGATCAGGCTCCAAACTGTTTGCCACCAAGATAAACATGAATTATCGGAACTGTCCAAAATTTGTTCTTTTCTACGTTTTAGTGTTTTGGGTTTGCGTACGTTTGCGTTTAAACGGGAAAGAATAACAGATTCTCCACTGTAATAACATTGATTGCCAAGGTCTTCAGTGTTAATTTATAGTTATGTTGTTGTTCAGAAAATATTAATCATTAATGCCTAAGGTATCTTTAAAATAAAAGTAGTTAATTAATAATGTAGGCAATATCAAAGGTACGCAAAAAAACGTTAACGCCAAAAATTGCATTGCCTATATGACTCCACACAAAATGACATAATGGACCATTTCGACGAATCAAAGGAAATGCCCAAATAACGCAGCAAGATGTCTAACAATAACTAACAGGGCATCTTCGGGCTACATGTCTAAAGAACATAGTAAGGTGTCTTACACCATCTTTGAAAGAGTTCATTATGCTGGTAAATCCATATTTTAAGTATCATTTTCTTCAAAAACACTGAACGAAAAATTCACTTACATTTGACGGTTTCGACTCTCACTGGAGACATAATCAGGAGTGCCAAACCCGGGTAATAAAGGAGTCAATGCACACACGAGTGAACAAGGACGTCCTGAATCACCAGCTCTCGATGGTCTACGACCAGGTTTTCGCCACATCCACGGAAAGTGGCGAAAATCATCGAGCATGACGAAAGCGTGCAGTTTGACACTTCTGATGATTTCTCCAGTGAGAGACGAAACCGTCAAATGTAAGATAATTTTTCGTGCTGTGTTTTGAAGAAAATGATACTTAAAATGTGTCCTGTAGACATTAACTAATTATACCCCGGGCTACATGTCTGAAGAACGCAGTAGTATGTCTTACAATAACTATCTATGCCCGAGCTACATGTCTAAAGAACGCAGTAAGTTGTCTTACAATAATTTACTATACCCCGGCTACATGTCTGAAGAACACAGTAACATTTCTTACAATAATTAATTATACCCGAGCTACATGTCAAAAGAACACAGTAAGGTGTCTTACAATAAATATGCACGCGCTACATGTCGGAAGAACGAAGTAATATGTCTTACAATAACTTGCTATACCCCAGATTTTCAGAAGCTATTGACAATCTTGATTTCAATTTCACTTTCGTTTCGCTGAAACCGAAAATTAAGGGTTTGCATTAGCAGACTACTTTGTTAATCGATGAATCTTGAGTTGGAATATAACCAATCCCTGTGGTTATCTTATCATCTGGAGATTCGTCCATGGTGAGGTAGATGTACGTGCGCGCACTGTTGCAGAAATAATGCACTTCAGCGAGAGCGCAGGCACAAACATCAACCTTCATGCTCGAAAATGTATGAGCCCAACTGTTCTGCAGTGAGACTTCTTTTAACCCATTCAATACCTACAACTGCTTATTTAATAATGCAAAAACGGATATCCGAGAAGGGCCCATGCTTATAAAGCGTTTGAGTTGAGTTTTAAATGATTCTCAAGCATTTGATTGGTCAGATTTGAGTCTAAGTTCAAATCTGACCAATCAAATGCTTGAGAACGAACTAAAACTCAACTCAAACGTTTTATTAGCATAGAACAAGCTCGTACTTTAGAAAGCTTCTATAGTAACTTGCTGCAGTACTATATTCATTTGCATGGGACCGGTCAGAAATCGTCTCACAGCATAGTTTACATCACGACATGTTGACTGTCGTTTTGTGTTTTATCCTACTTTGACTGCTTGCATTTTGTGTATTTTTTAAATATATATTTACATGTATATACGCAACGATTCTTATGTTAATAGTTATTAGAATGTATCACTCATCAGAAATGGTGGTATAAAAGATTATATACATGTCTGAAAGAAGTTATGTGTCTTACAATAACTAGCCGTATACACTGACTTCATGTCTGAAGAACACATTAACCCTTTGAACCCTAGTCCCGCATATAGCCGTCATTTTCAAACAGTGAACATGTGAATTGTACACCTGTCCTATGCAAACAGTGAAGACCCAGATCAGAGGGCTCCGATAGGAGCCCTCTGATCAGGGTCTTCACTGTTTGTCATAATGCCAAACATTGATAAAAACAACCCTTAGAAGTCAGAAATGGACTACACTAAAATGGAAACTGGAATTGTCCATTTAAAGTTTCAGGGAGGAAAGAGTTAAGGTGACATACAGTAATCAAAGATGCATACCTGTGCCAATATGACTGTTTAGATAGTTCTCAATGAACGTCTGTTCGTCGAGAGAATCGATAATCGCCAAAAAGGCATGATCGTGGCGACAATGACCCTGAAATTAAGGATTATCCGTCAAAACTACATTTATGCTAGTTAAAGTTTTACCGGGCGTCAGGCTGCAGCCTGTCATTTGATACTGTTAAAAAGGCGCTAACATTTCAACATATTTATTTTTATCTGAATGGAAAACAGGCGTCTGTCCACTAACCAATTTGTAGCTAGCATCCTATAAAAGGGACATAGGCAAACAGTGTAGACTCTGGTCAGATGCTCATAATGCCGCGTCTGGTCAGAGTCTACATTGTTGGCTGGTATGAATTTCAATATAAAAAAACGACAATGAAAAATTAGATCAGGCACACTTTACATAAAAATGAACTAATCCAAACTATACGCATGGAAGATTCAACTTGACATATTAGGCAAGTTAAAATCACGTTATTGGTATTAACTAATTCAAAACTACGTATTTCTTTGGGTTGTAAGGTTCCCCGTGTATCCTTTTATTTACCATAACATGAATCAGTCTATTTGGATTCCTGGGCAGTTTAATAAATATCATCATAGAATAGAAAGTACTATGGCTGTTTAACCCTTTCACTGTCAATGACGCTTAAAAGCGCGTTTGCAAACAATTCGGATCCTGATCAGACGCCGCGTAACGCCGCGTCTGATCAGGACCCAAACAGTTTGACATTCTTATCTATATTTATTAAGTCATACAACCTTAAATCTAACTTTGAAACGTGTCTTGCAGAAAACAATATTGAGGCAGACGACAATAAAGCGGTGAAGGGGTAAACATCTTCCAAATAATTTGATCATGAAATCGTTAAGTCAGTATACTAATCCAACCGCTGTTCCAACACATTTTAAATGTAGTTAAGAAAACTACTTATACAACCTTTGTACTGTCTCTTCTATGATTAGCATCATTTGATTATATCCAAGCATTCATATCAAACATAATTATGGAACTTTTTGGACTAGGGTTGAATTATTGTTATAATTATATGCCATGACACTTTATATATGTATTTATCTGAGGAGATGGGTGTTAGACAAGGTTGTTATAACTTGTAGCCCACTCCTCTTGTATATATAATATAATATTATGTAAATACACTCGAAACTTTATATTTCGAAATAACTTTAGTTCGAACATACCAATAATTCAAAGTTAAGTCATGACTTATAAGCCATGTTTTAACTTTGAAATATGCCATAGTTAGTATGTTCGACTTAAGCGAGATCAAGGTATCGAAATTAAACTTTTGAAATACTTGTAAGGTCGATTTAACTCTTTCCTCCCTAAAACTTTAAATTGACAATTCCAGTTTCCATTTTAGTCTAGTCCATTTCGGACTTTTAAGGGTTGTTTTTGTCAATGTTTGGCATAGTGACAAACAGTGAAGACCCTGATCAGAGGGCTCCTTTTGGAGCCCTCTGATCTGGGTATTTACTGTTTGCATAGGACAAGTGTACTATTCACATGTACACTGTTTGAAAAGGACGCCTATATGCGGGACTAGGGTTCAAAGGGTTAAGCGAGTTGGAAGTACAGCGCTCCCTCTCTACAACAACACCCAATGGGAGACTAAGATTGTGAGTGCTGTGCGGAGTGAGTTGTTATAGGGATGAAATAATGACTTATTTATTAACGGTGTTGAGTACGTCTTGGCTTACATTTGCAAACAACTTCAATCAATATCGGACGCCGCGTTACGCGACGTCTTATCTGGATTCAAACTGTTTGTCACTCGTCATTATGTTTCTTGTGTCAAAATGTCCAACATGACATTGTAACTTTGAGAAACGAACAGCAGACGACGATTTTAAGCAGACGATATTGCAGCAGTAAAATGGTTGTTTGGGGGAATAGCGGCAAGCGTTGTTGTAAGGAGGGAATTGTTGTTCGGGGGACGTTGTAGGGAGGGGGAACTGCATCGAGTTTCGAATTAAAATATGTTTAACCCATTGCCCCATTAATACGTTTTTTACGCCAATAAGTTATTCCTCCACGTAAGAAAATAATTCTCTTATATACAATCAAGAACATGTAGCATAAGAAATATTTTCTATATCCTAGCATATGATAGCTTAAAGCATGTTGAAAGTAAAGCAGAATGCGCCTTAAGGGGCATTCTGCTTTACTTTTAACCTGCTTCCACTGATCATCTTTCTTTAAAACTAGAAACAGGCTATGGGGTAATGGGTTAAACTAATCAAACGATAACACGTGACCACTAACAGCGGCTTCGTCCCATTCCTTTCTGTCGTCATCGAGGTCGAATCGATAACAGTGATCTTGATACAGGACCCAACCATGGGAACAACTCAGACCTGTAAAACATAAATATATCATTTATTTTACAATTGATTAACCATTTCACTGTTGAGACCATTGACGCCAAAAGCGCGTTTACAAACTGTTAAAATCCCGGCGTCTGATCAGGATCCAAACTGTTTGACACTCGTTTCGAAATATCGCCAGTCATACTGACTTAGATCTTAACTTTGAAAAGATATTGTAGAGAACAATATTGAATCAGCCGACAATGTGGCGGTGAAGGGTAAAAATCTCACGATACATTTGACAATCAAAGGGTTAACAACTAACATCATATATAGTATATACTATTATATTCGTCATTCAATTAAATTCAGTTTAAAAACGTGCAGTAAAGATCTCTAACTGCAAATCAAACGAAGGCTCAATAACGACAGGTGCCAGCTCAATCCGTAGACTGTCTGTTTTTTCCTTTACGTTCGATTGCCGAGAGAAACGTTGTACACATTTTAAAAACTGCAAGACTGTAGTCCGTAGACATCATGCGGCGATTGCACGATCACCGCAAAATCTCGATGCGAAATCCGCACAAACAGTATTCAGTACGATTTCCGTACAGGAACAACAGGGCTGCCATAAGTTGACATGAAAAATCCTAAGATTTCAAAATTTGCTTTTTTCAAGTACGATTTTACGAATCGTACCTTTACCCCATAGCCCATTTCTAGTTTTGTTGGCATGTGACTACTTAAAGCAGGCTGGAAGTAAATCAGAATACGCCTTAAGGCGCATTCTGCTTTACTTTCAGCCTGCTTTAAGTCACCATGTACTAGAAAAAAATCCGGAGAAATGACAGGGCTGGAACAAAACTCGGCAATTCCTTGACAGCCCGTATGGTGAGCTTACAAAATGCAAACACACTGTACGCCACTGCACGATGTCTCGTTCGTGTCATGTGGATGCAATATTATTAAACGTTTGAGTTGAGTCTGATATCGTTCTCAAGCTTTTGAACGGTCAGATTTGAGCAAAAGCTCAAATGTAACCAATCAAATGCTTGAGAATAACCTCAGGCCCAACTCATACGCTTTATAACCCCAGGGCCTGAAATTTTTCCCGTTCAACTTGCACAATGGTGATAATTATCGCTCCTTTGCATGTTTTAAATAGGGCAATACTGAATGTGAGGCGAACATTAAACAGTACCGCAACCTGTAAAACATCAACCGTAGAATGATTAATCGAAAACCGCTCGTAGCTAATTAGTAGAGGGCATTTAAAAATTTTGGGGGGAAAAAATGCACAGAAATGATTTTTGTGTTTTCATATGCTCCAATATGTACCGAATGACAGAAAAAAAGTCTAGGAAAATCAAACGATGCGAAATATGATTTTTTTGGGGTAAAATGATTGAATTGATAAACGAAAATGATAATTTTTGGAATTTCCATACTGTGACCCTTGGTATTATTATAAAGGCTTCAAATCTACAAATTAGACTGGAAGTTATATCCACTGTGGAATAGTACTAATTAGGATATATAAAACTTTCAAAAACGGTTCTTTTTGGGTGAAAATCATGAAAATATTAAACAAAACCCCAATTTTTGGAGATTTTAGTAGAGCTTCCCTGGTGTCAAACATCCAAATAAAGGAAAAGATGCACAGAAATAGTTTTTGTGTTTTCATATGGTAGAGCATGTACCAAATAACCGAAGAAAAATCTAGGAAAATCAAACTATGCGAAATATGTTTTTTGAGGCAAAATTGTTGAAATAATAAATGAAAACACCATTTTTAGGGATTTCAGTACTGTGTCGTTGGTTATCATTATAAAAGCTCCAAATTTACAGGCTAGATACTTATACATCTCTATTGTGAAATAGTACTATTAAGGATAGCTAAAACTTTGAAAAATGAATTTTGGGGTAAAATTGTTGAAATAATAAATGAAAACGCGAATTTTTGGGATTTCCCTACTGTGAACGTGGATATCAATATAAATACACCAAATATGCACGTTAGACAAAAAATCATTTTTACTGTGTAATGGTACTAGTAAGGATAAATAAAACTTTAAAAAAACTGGGTTTTTTTGGTTAAATTGTCAAAATATTAAACCAAATTCAACAATTTTGGGGATTTTTGTAGACAATCCCTGCCATCAAAGTCAAAAGTGATTTATGTGTTATTATATGCTTTAATATGTACAAACTGATAGAAAAATCATCTAGGAAAATCATACAATACCAAATATGGTGTTTTGGGGTAAAATCGCTGAAAAATAAAATGTAAATGAGCTTTTTCGGGATTTTACTACTGTGATGGTGGCTATTAATTAAAATAAAAGCTCCAAATCTACAGGTTAAACAAATATTCAATTGCGCTGTGGAATGGTACTGATAAAGATGAATAAACTGTCAAAAAACTGATTTATGCAGTAAAGTTGTTATAATAGTTAAACAAAAAAACACCAATTTTCGAGAATTTAGCAGAGATCTCCTGACCTGAAAATTCAAAATAAAACCTGATAAGCAAATAAAGGGAAAACTATTGAGAATTGATTTATATGTTTTAGTATGTATTAAATAACAGCAAAATAAAGGAAACTCCAACAAAGCCAAATATGACTTTTCGGGGTAAACTGGTTAAAAAAATTAGTTTAAATTTGAATTTTTTGAATTTCCACAACATGGCTCTAGATATAAATGTAAAAGCTTCAAATTTACAGGTAAAACACATTATACTTTGTACTGTAGGCTATACTCACTCTGATTTGGGTCCTCAAATGATATATATTCTTGTTTCGTATACAATTAGGGTTAAGTAACAACCTATATTCGCATCGCACACAATAAGGGTTAAATTACAGCATTTTGACAATTAAACCAGTGTACTAGCTTCGAGGCAGCATTTAAAATGCCGCTTGTCAAATCAGAGTGTGTACTGATAGTAGACAATAAGCACCACAAAACGAATATTGAATGTTATTGACCTGGTGATATATACACTATCAGTTATTTCATATATATAGGAAGCACTGTTAGATCAATTAATTACATAAATTACATGTACAATGTATGCCCAATGTGCGTATACTATGATTTGCTGATATTTCATACAGTTGTCAGATTCCATTATTACAGCTCAAAGTACAGGATAGCTCATGTCTATTAGTTTCCAACCAACATCAAAACCAACCAGTTTTGCGCAGAAAATCCAACATGGCAGAAAAGTGTTCGTTCGTTTATGTTTTGATTTTCTTTATTGGTGGAGGGGGTGTATTTTTCCAAAACCCTATATATTTATAAATTGTTATGTGTGATTTTGGATAAACTAGTTACATATCTCATTTAAAAGAACTGTGTCAAGCCTATTGATTTGGAGTTTTTATTATTAATTCATATCCTCCCCCATATACAGAAATTAAAAAATTGCTGTTTTATGTATATTTTTTAATGTTTTCCTCAAAAAGTTATTTTCAAACTTTGTATTTATCATCTTTAGTAAGCTGTTGTTTTGGAAAGAATTTATAACTTATTTGTGCATTTGAAAGCTTTACTGGTCATATCCACAGTCATATAGTCAAACAACCGGGCTTGACGTGTCAAAGGTCAGCAGAGTCCATTTTTAAGGAGAGCAGCATTCCGCATGTTCTCTGACCATTTTTATACAATCAAGATTAGTATAATTATTAGATACAAATGAAGGCGATATTATTGTTAGCACTTTAGAGCAGTAGGTAAATATAGGTACACAGAGTGTATTGCGATAGAATTATTTTAATAAGCGTAGGTTCGAATCCCGCGTCGACCTCAAACTTTTTTTTAATCTAAAATGAATTATCTAATTTCATACTGTGTGGTTATACTAACCATTTATACACATGTTCGTCAAATTTGGGGCAGAGGTGCATGGATTTCTAGCCCTATATTAGCCATACTTTCACAAAACAAATCGATGATAAAATATGAATATCAATATAAGTTTTAGTCACTTTCTTCAAGGGGCTTTCTGCATTACCTTAATGCAATGTAATTCTAGAATGCTAAATAGTGTTTTGGCAAAACAATATCATAGGTTGCTGCGAGATTCGAACCCGTGCTTGATAAAATGTTATCCGATCATATACTTCTACCTACGTCTTATCCACTACGTTATGTTTCCAATAACTAATTCGTTTATTTGTACCGATAACCAAACCTTTTCCTTTAAAACTTGACACGGGGACATCTGAAATGCTGATCTCCCTTATAAATGGACTCGGCCATCCTTTGACACGCCAGACCTAGCTGTTTGACTATAGTAATGGAATTCAAAATGGTAGTTATCCTTACTTATAAAAAGTTTCCATTTATATATTTGTCTTAACTATATTTTAAGTTTTACATTCATGTTATATTGCTGTAACAATATACTGAAGATATTGTCTTTTTGTTTAACTATTATAAGTTATACATGTATATTACTTCATTGAAACTTATATAACTATGCTAACAAATACACTGTAGTGCCTTGATGGTCACATCCAATGCCACTGTAAAAATCCTCAGTGAAAACTGATTTCGTTTAACTTATATCTTATCACCAAAATTTATTAATTTTAGAAATCATTATTTATTTGTACTAGTGCTATAGGCTTTATTTCATGGTGCCTGTTGCCTTTTAAATGGATTTGGAGCTTTTTTAATCATATTTAAAGTCACAATACATTAAAAACATGTGTCTGTTTAAATGTTTTACCGGTTGATTTGTCTTTACTTTAACTAAGCTACATTAAAATGGTGTATGTGTGTAAGTTATAGACTTTGAACGTTTGGTTTTATATCTAAGGTCACCGTAGTGAAATGAAAAGATAAGGGTTTTCATTTTAAAGCTTAATTCATCCTTAATAGTACAAGGCTACAGTGCACAGTAATATGTATCTTACCTGTAAATGTGTAGCTTCTATATTCCTGTCTAAGACCATAGTGTGGAATTTCCATAAACATGCATTTACATTAATTGTTTTAATCAGTATACCCCAAAATTTATATTTGGCTTTGTTGGATTTTCCTAGATTGTTTTACAAACAAGAATTGGTGATTTTGGTTTAACATTTTGATAATTTTACCCCCAAAAACAGTTTTTTGAAACCTTTATTTATCCTAACAAGGACCATTCTAAAGTAGACATGAATATGTGTTTAGCTTGGATATTTGGAGCTTTTATAGTGATATCCATGGTCACAGAAGGGAAATCGCAAAAATTAGCGATTTCAGTTATTATTTCAACCATTTTACCCAAAAAACATAGTTCGCATTGTTTGATTTTCCTAGACTTTTTGTCTGTTATTTGGTACATATTTAAGCAGATAATAACGTATAAATCAACTATGTGCACCATTTCCTTTACTTGCTTTTAGATGTCAGGGTCTGTTTGAATTCCTCAAAATTTGTGATTTTGGTTTAATATTTGGACAATTTCACCCCAAAATCATTTTTTTAAAAAATTTATTTATCTTTACAAGTACCATTCCACAGCTGACATGAATATTTGTCTAGCCTGTAGATTTCGAGCATTTATATCGATATTCTCCATCACAGAAGGGAAATCCCAAAAATTAACGATTTCAGTTATTATTTCAACCATTTTAGCCAAAAAACATAGTTTGCATTGTTTGATTTTCCTAGACTTTTAGTCTATTATTTGGTACATATTTAAGCAGATAGTAACGTATAAATCAACTCTGTGCACCATTTCCTTTACTTGCTTTTAGATGTCAGGGTCTGTTTGAAATCCTCAAAATTTGTGATTTTGGTTTAATATTTTGACAATTTCACCCAAAAATCATTTTTTTGAAAATTTTATTTATCTTAACAAGTACCATTCCACAGCTGACATGAATATTAGTCTAGCCTGTAGATTTCGAGATTTTATATCGATATCCTCGATCACAGAAGGGAAATCCCAA
Source organism: Gari tellinella (assembly GCA_922989275.2). NCBI lineage: Eukaryota > Metazoa > Mollusca > Bivalvia > Cardiida > Psammobiidae > Gari > Gari tellinella. Next base: position 33,127,928 of record OV277872.1, on the reverse strand, counting down.
AAAATAGCGATTTCAGTTATTATTTCAACCATTTTACCCCAAAACCATATTTCGCATCATTTGATTTTCCTAGACTTTTTGTCTGTTATTTGGTACATATTTAGGCAAATAATAACATATAAATCAACTCTGTGCTTCATTTCCTTTATTTGCTATGATATGTCAGGGTCTGTTTGAAATCCTCAAATTTGTGATTTTGGTTTAATATTTTGACATTTTCACCCCAAAAATCAGTTTTTTGAAAATGTTATTTATCTTAACAAGTACCATTCCACAACTGACATTAATATGTGTCTAGCCTGTAGATTTCAAGCTTTTATATTGATTTCTACGATCGCAGTTTGGAAATCCCAAAAATTCGTGCTTTCACCTATTATTTTAGCCATTTTACCCCAAAAATCATATTTCGCATCGTTTGATTTTCCTAGACTTTTTTTCTGTCATTCGGTACATATTGGAGCATATGAAAACACAAAAATCAATTCTGTGCATTTTTTTTCCTTTATTTCGATTTTTGACGCTAGATGCCCTCTACTAAATGTAATATATTTAAATTCACCCTAAAGTCTTTATGTAATCGTATTAAAAATATGCAGTCTATTCTTCTATGAACTTACAAATCGAAACTGGTACCAGCCAGTTAGAAAGAGTGTGGAGTCTCTGCCGGAGAGATACCGACTTAGCGATCAGCCAATGGTTGCTATGGCGTGTAATTAGGCTGAAATAAACATGCGCGACCTAATTTTTTAAAATATGCTTTAATAATAAATATTTAAGTTGCATTGTTTATTGTTAATGTCTTATAAGTGTTCGTTAAGCACACAGAGACAGTTTACCGGGTAAAGCTTGACTTTGTTATCAACTCCATAACGTGTATTTTGGACTCATTTGCATACCACGAATGGCTGTTACATCTAGGATTACATATATCAAACATAGTTGGCCGGTCTATGATATATTCATATACATGAACACAAATCTGGTCAAAATACACATTAACTGGACAAGACAGAAAGTAAAAATATAAAAATAAGGAATAAACGACATCTTTTTTGCCTTTTACGACGTTATGAACCCATTAGCTTCACGATGTAAGCTTACCCCCTGCGAAGGTAATGTGTTAATACCGTCGTAAACGGCAAAACGATGTTGTTTATTCCTATAATAGACATTACCTGAAGTCTGTATTGGTGACGGTGTGATGGTTACAGACGGAGACTTTTCACACACGTAGTACATGTGCTCGCTGCATTTATAATCCTGCCACTGGAACGCTTTACGGCCGATCAAACACATGCAGTCTTCTTCATGGTTGTTCTCTCCGGCTACAACAACATAATCATACTGGAGAACTATCCCGGAATCGTCTAGTTTAAACTTACCCATGTTCCAATAATCGAAATTCACTGTTTTTAACGTATTCAAGTTTAACATGCATGTACCCGTATATCAAATAAGTTGAACATACCCTTATATCAAACAAGTTTAACATACCCGTATATCAATATATCTTTACATCAATTAAGTTGAACATACCCGTATATCAAATAAGTTTAACATACCCTTATATCAAACAAATTGAACATATCCGTATAATATGTTGAACATCCATACCCATATATCAAATAAGTTGAACAAACTTGAACATCTATATCCGAATATCCAATAAGTTTAACATACCCGTATGTCAAACAAGTTTATCATATCCGTACATCAAATAAGTGTATCATGCCCGTATGTTAAACAAGTTGAACATATGCGTACATCAAATAAGTTGAACATCTATGCCAAATAAGTTGAACATACTCGTATATCTAAATTAAACCACGTACTTCCCCAGCAATAGGGACGGGACTGCGTGTTCCTAATAGAGAATACAGCAATTTTAAAGAAGAAAGTATGTTAACTATGGCTTATATTGTATAATTGTTTTGAGAAAAACGTCAACTTGAAATTCTGCTACTGCGACCAGTTAAACGAAATCCCCCGGCTTGTTTTCGGTAGTTAAAGGGAAATGGACAGCTGGTGATAAATATCTTTTAAATGAAAGATATTGAAAAAAATTCGCCTTCTGCCTTTGAAATTTTGAAAAATAATAAAAAATGAAGTAGTTAGAGCCGTTTAAACTTTGTGATATATGACTGTGCAAGCGACCATGGGGGCCGCCATTTTGTTTACCTGTGTGACGTAACTAAGGCCTTCCGCGACCTTCCGGTTATAGCGAGTCTAACCGGGAATGCCGTAGAGTGCGCGGAATTTACATCGATAACATTAATAAACTGAAATACTGAGAAAAATTGGACATGTGGAGGAAGGTAAAAACACTTTAGAACTTCAGTGTTACGATTTCGATCCTAAATTATCAGAGAATGTAATATTAGAAGACAGAGACTACGACGGGTCGGGCGAAGAGAAAGCGCATTCGCCGGACGAATTTGCGACTGCAATACTTGTGTTTAAATGCCTACAAAGGAGGTTAATACTTGCTGCAGAACAAATGAAATGACGATTGGGTGTCTTGGTGACAATGAGTGCATAGCAGAACCATCAAAAGTTCGAGCTATTAGTGCTTAATCCAGCCATACTTGAGGTAGCGTATATAAGATTACTGCCTACCAGATTAACAACTAATACAGACTATATGCGTCCATTGCGAACAGTGAGTACACTTGCAACAAGTGAACGCTGTAAATATTTAAAACTGGATATGGAATTGTCCATTTGAAGGTTCAGGGAACGATGACTTAAGGTAGATGACTACTTCGATTAACATAAATGTTTGTTTGTATTTGTTGGTTCGTTCATTTGTTTGTTTGTATTTGTTCTCATTCTATTTGTTTGTTTGGTTTGTCCGTTCATTAGTTCGTTTGTTTGTACCGGTATGTGCTGGTTGGTTCAATTGTTTGTTTGATGGTTCATTAATTCGTTCGATCTTTCATTCTTTTTGTTTGTTGTATTGTCTTTTGTCAGCTGTATCGGATTCCGTGATAAACATATAGGTAGCAACATTTAAATCAATTTTGACGCCTGAAATGATTCCTGAAACGGGTGTGTTTGTCATTCTTTCTAGGAATACAATCAAAGTGTCAAACATTGACAAACAGTGATCAAAATGAAACACCTTCTCCGCCAGTCCCATCTGGATCTTGGCAGGGTATATGTCGTTCAAATTTACTAAAGTAAGAAAATACTACTACTGCTACATGTATATATTTTACATACCATCTGGTTCGCCAGGGCGCCAGTTGCTATAGGTACCAAATGATTTGTCTGAGCCTGTGTATGTATCGTGCCACAACCATTTCCCCTCCGTACCTCTGTCAGAGCCTCCGACCCAGATACCCGTATCCGAGTTGTCATGATCATCTTAAGTAATAAATCACGACTAGTTAACTATTTCAACACCATAGACGGTGACCTGTGTAGAATACACTCATTACATTTGAAAACAGTGTAGATCCAGATCAAAGGGCTTCTATAAAAGCCGTCTGCTCAAGATCTGCACTGTTTGCTGATTTAGAGCAATATTAATTAAAGAACCCAGAATTCAAAGTAGACTGGTTCATTTGAAAAAAGGTTCCTTTAGCCGGTATTATATTTCATAGTGAACGTTATTGAGACACTGCTAACATGTATAATGGGCTGGGTAAATATACCTTTGTTAGCAGTGTCTTAAGAACGTTCACTATGAAAGACTGGTTCATGTTTTGGTATCTAAAAGATTCACAAGGAAACCTAATAACTCACAATAGTTGCTTAATGTTAAAAGTATTCACACTTTTAAACCTAGTGTCTACCACAGCGGTCATTGACAAAGAATGTAGACCTTGGCGGGACGCCGATTTACCCGGTGTCTCGTCAATGTCTGCACAGTGTGCAACTTCATCCGACATGTTCTGCTGTATGGATCACTACTGCTGTAGCTTTATTTTACGTGTATCATGGTTTATCTGAAATGAAATCTTCCAAAAAGCACACAAGAAAAGTTCATTGCAATTTCAATGCCGTAACACGGCATCTGATCAGGATAAAAAAATTGACTTTCTTTTTTAAATTTCTTTAGTCATAATGCCTTAGATTTAATTTCGAAACGATATTGCAGACAACAATATTGAAGCAGACGACAATGAAACGGTGACGGGGTAAACTTCTCACGATAAATTTGATCATGAAATACTAACCTGCATCTATACGCTTATCAAGTTCTAGTCCAAGGAATTCGTCTTCAAGTTGCGATTCTATTATTGCGAGGTGAGCTTGGTTCTTTTTACACGCAGACTGAAATATTATAAGAAAACCTGTGTTGTATGTCGGTAACTCAATAATGAGCATCAGAGAGCGTTAATGAGAGCATTAATGAGAGCGTTAATGTTCAATCTTTTAAGAGCTTTCTGCATTAGCTTTGTCTTGCATTCACCTTAACTCATTGTGCCCTAGTGACGCATATATGCGTCCTTCACCAAACGTGTATCTGCAAAGAGTACACTTGTCCTATGCAAACAGTGAAGTCACTGATCAGAGGGCTCCTGCAGGAGCCCTATGATCAGCGACTTCACTGTTTGTCATTTTGCAATTTATTACCAAGAGCAACCCTAAATAGTCCAAAATGGATCAGCCTTTATTACAAACTAGAATTGTTCATTGGAAGTTTCAGGGGATAATGAGTTAAACAGGATCTGAACAATTGCAAACGCGTTTTAAGTGTCATTGAGAGAGATAGGGTTAAATCAAAGAACAATAGCCAAGTTACAGGGTACAGTGGAGAATGTGTTATTCTTTCCCGTTTAAACGCAAACGTACGCACACGCAAAGCGCTAAAACGTAGAAAAGAACTACTTTTGGACTATTCTGATATTTCATGTTTATCTTGTTGGCAAACAGTTTAGAGCCTGATCAGACGCCGGGTTACCCGGCGTCTGATCTGGCTCCAAACTGTTTGCACTGCAAATAATAGTTTTAGCGTAAACGCGTTTATTGGGAAAGAATAACACATTATCCACTGTATCACAAAATTGAATGTGACAGTCTGTAAACCTTAGAGGTATTCTCACACCAACTTTGGTACCCCAGCTGATGTGATATTGGGTATATTCTCCGGAAAAATCTTTCTTTAATTGTGGTCGAGGTCAATGTCACAGTCCCTCCAAATACATGTGGAAGAAAGTTGTGTGTAAAGGCATTAGCAATCTTGAAGAGAGTTCCTGGTATGAGAGAACGTCTTCAGAGGAGTACATTCAGTTTTTCTGGATCCATCCAACTTTCGAAGATAGTATTATATGGCAACTTTGTAGACAACAACCGCACATGACACGATGTTGCAGAAATGTTATAAACATGATATCTAGAATGTGTTCATACAGACAAGAAAAACTATGTTCAAAATGTGGCCTTGTTTTTAACTATGATGTTAATCACTGTCTGTTTGAGTGTAATTATTTTGATCACGATCGAAGGAAACATATTGCCAATATCGAGGTCCTGTTTGGCAGTGCTGTTATTGTACGATTGAGTGTGCTAGACGACAATGCCAAACTAGGTGCTCTACTTGGCTCGCCTGGAATTGATTTATCAATAGAATTGGGCATTCACGCTCAAGATTTTGTGAAAGCAAATGTTACGTTCATCGGAGATCTTTGGGCGAGGTTCTGTGATTGTTAAGTTACTCCTTATAGTATTAAAGTATGCCGTTAAGTGCATTGGTAGCTAATTTAACTACAGTCGAACTTCGATATCTCGATGTTGGTTTTGTCGAGCATGCCCGTGTTTCAAAAGTTTAAACGTGGCTAAACCACGTTTTAACTTTGAAATATGGGTATGTTCGACTTAACTGAGCATGATATTATTCAGTTCATATGTCGAACTATCGGATGGTTCGAGTTAAACGAGTTCGAGTTATCGAGGTTCGACTGTACTTTGTAAAAAGGAAACCGTCAGCTTTTGTTAAGTTTCTAAAATTTGAGCTTAATTAGCCTGTTCTCTTAGTACATTATTGCTGGGTTGATGGTATACATTAAATTACTTTCTATATGCTCTTCACACCAATGTTGATGCCAAATCTTGGTGAAAGATTGTTTCAATTTTTCCCCAGACAATGCATTTGTATGTCTTTGTCTTTGCGTATGTACCATAGTTATTCTCTTTACTTACATGTGTATGTACTTTTGTATATAGTATGCTTAATGTATTTGATTGTATGTTCCTATATGTAAATCTTCAATATTGGAGGAAATAAAGATATATATGTGATTTTAGAATCGAGGTTTATAATTGAGATCAAATGTCAAGGTTCACAGTGACAGAAAAGTAGTTTTCATAAATCGGACATCCTAAGATGTATGTATTGTCAGGACTGGCCGGAGAGTGGTTGTAATAAGAATCAAAACACCAATAAACATTTCAACATTTAATTATCTTTACTTTTAAAGGTATATATATATATAATGACACTCATAATAATGTGGGAACCCGTAGCTTTTGATAAAAATATCTTCAAAGTGTTTTTCAATTGGCTGCCATGGTTACCACAATTTCAACTTGATGACCTATATTTGAAGTTATCTTACCTCGCAAGGAACACCTATGACGTTTCAATGCAATTGGCTCAGTAGTGTCCAAGAAAAAGTTATTTAAAGAGAAAGACGACGGACGAAGGGCGATCTCAATAGCTCACTTTGGCATTTCATGCAAGGTGAGCTAAAACGAGTTTTGATGGATTTGAAATTTAACCTACAGCTGCATCGTCCCATTCAACCCTGTGGCTGGTTCCGAAATAATAACAAGACCCATGAGACTGGAGCCAGCCGCTGGGGCACACTGAAACAATGAAGAAATTAGGTACAACAAAATCCCCCTACTACGGATACTAAATTATGTTTGGTGTTCGGTGTTTAAGATAGATGATTAATTGAAACAATGTGGAGCTTTCTGTTTTACTTCCATCTTGTTTTAAGCAGTCGAATGTCTTGATAACATATGCAGCGGTAACAAAATAAATGCCCAAATAAACTGGCTTCCATTCGAGGTTTATTAGAGACAAAGAAAATGTTCCCTAAAAAAATTCAGGATATCTGCCCCCCCCCCCCCCCCCCCCTACCCCCCCCCCCCCCCCCCCTCCACCGTCCCCTTCCCCCTCCGACTTAATAATTTGATTACATTTATTAAGATCAGGTAACAAATCTGCACATACACCACATACACACGGCTGTTATAGTCTACTTACATAATTACATAATTTACTCAAACAATGTGTATGCATCTCCAAATGAGTTTTTCCGTTTACTGCTCAGCGAACAAGTGCACAGCTTTTTGCGTTTGTTTTGCCGATTTCTCATACATTTAGCAGGTTATTTTTATTATTATTATTATTATACCAGATTTATATAGCGCTCTTTTGACACAGGTGCAGTGTGTTTAAAAGCGCTTCACATGAAATTACATAAATGTACCTACAAAGCGAGAAAGGACAAACAATTAGATCTAAACTAACATGAATAAACGTACAAATTATTATAAGTGTATTACAAGTTATGGATGAATTATAATCATTATTTAATGTAACACAATGTAATCAAAAGGTGACAATGACAGGTTGTCAAATAATGGCTTTACAAAAATATGAGTGGCAAACAGTTTGGAGCCCGATCAGACGCCGATTTACCTCGGCGTCTGATCGGGCTCCAAACTGTTTGCAATGGTAATATTTTGCAACGAAACCCGGCATCCACTAGAACAGTGCAGAAGACATTATGCTTTCCCAATATATGCTTTAACGCTAAAACTGTTATTTCCATTGCAAATAGTTTGGAGCCAGATCAGACGCCGGGTAACCTGGCGTCTGATCAGGCTCCAAACTAGTTCAGTGCCACTAAGATAAACATAAACTGTCAGAATTGTCCAAAGGTTGTACAATTCTACATTTTGTGTTTTACGTTTGCGTTTAAACGGGTAAGAATAACGTATTTTCCACTGTATACATACCCATAAGTTTGCTGGGCGTGTGGATTGTTGCAGGTGCTGCAGTATTCAGGTGAGTATTCGAGGTCCCCAAGGACATTTCACAGACAAAATACATTTGTTCGCTACAAGAGTAATCCTGCCAGGAGAAGCCCTTGTCCCCAATCAGACACATACAGTCTTCATCGTGGTGGCCACCACCCGCTGTATGGTCAACAGATATACAATATAATCACAGAGTTACAAAACATGCACTCATCTTATCATTTCAGATTTTCTCAGGTTTGTTTCGATTAAACCAGATTTTTTTTGTGATTATGTGCGAATCAAGACCGAAAGGTTATAAAGATGTTGAGTTGAGTATGAGTTATATCAAAACCTGTAGTCGACTTGTTTTTATTAGCGTCTGCCAGCCATTTAAAAATTATAAACCTTAAGCTATATAGAGCGGTCATTGAGCGGTCACAATTTAGAGCGGACATAAAACGGGCACAATTATTATTGACTTATCCGTTTTCTGATGTATGGATCGTTTACATTAACTAAACAGGGGGTAATATATAATATCATATAAATATCACATGTCTGACAAGGTGACTGTAAAATTGTCAACTTTCGGCGAAATACTGTTAACCTCGGCGAGGTTAAGAGTATTTTTCCGAAAGTTGATAATTTTACTGTCACTCTGTCAGACATGTGATATTTATCTTATTACATGTATATCGAAATCAAGGGCCTTAACCATGAAATATAGATCATCCCTAAAATGACTGGAATCGTGAATGAAACTAGATCCGCATGCGATTCATAATGAAATTAATTTGTTATTAAACGATTAGAGTTGAAAGGAATTATACAAACTCTAAGCTGTATCTCCAAATTATATAAATAATCGTGCATTTGATATAATATACCGTCAAACAAAGGTTTTCCTAACTGCTTCAAATTGCAGATCCAAGTTTTAACGTTATCTGAAGTAACGCTTTGGTGCTTTAACGTGGATTTGACGCCATCTTCGGTTTTACGTCGTAAACGACATTCCGTTACCCATAAAAGCGGGCAACAGTATTTTTAAGACAGTAATGTTTCCCCGTTGGGACTGACAGTATTTTTTATGCCCCAATTTCATTTACAATGTTATTTTCCCATAGGCCACCATGACATAAAAACACTAAGATTCTTTCCCACTTACCGCGTTTCAAACGCGTTTTAAAACGCTTTTAGCGTGTATGCGTTTACATGAGCATATAAACGCGTTTACTCAGTTTATGAACACAAGGGAGATAATCCATGTCGGTCAGGTTTTCCCATTCAGAACTTATTATTTATTTCAGCAAAAATAGCCTTTATCTATCTTTTATATAAATCTGAGCTAATTTTGACCAATCTGCAGTAGTTACCTGTCGTTATTCATTGTTAAGGAATAATATCTCCAGTTTTAAAAAAACTTATTCAGCTTCATTTTTTCACTTAAACGTGTTATACAATTTGTTTCAACCTAAAATTCAGCAGATGTTTAGCTACTGAATATGTGTCATCTACTTTACTTTTCGTCATTAAAAATCCGTTTGTGATTTATAAATCATAATTTCTGCGCTGTAAGATCCATTTCATAATACAGGAAGAAAGATATTATTTGAGATTCTACACGCACCTTTTGCAAAATAAATCCATATAGCCTTTTCAATGACACATTGTATTCTAACACTCTAAAGGTACCCAATTTAGCCCAACGCTACATGTACAATGAACAGCCATGAGCAACTTCCTGTCATGAAATCCCTACATCAGAACTGGGAAGATTGCGCAATTAGTCTCTCGGCTTGGATTTCCTCGCTCGATCTCCCCGTAGATGAAGAATAGTAACTTACTACATCAGTGAAGCAAATTAGACCAGTTTAAAGTAGGGAGTAGATTTTCAAACCGTATCATTGATTGGAGCGAGATCAGACGCCGAGTTGCTAATCAATTGATCTGAACCAATGATTGGATCCATATCACACCTCAATATCTGGTATGCATGAATGGTTCGATCCAGATCAGACGCCGATTTACTAAGCATGACTGAAATGTCAATTATTGGTGACTGAATACCTTTCGTTGTTTGTTATTTTCATTTGTATTAAATTTTAATTATAATTGATTGGTCTCGATTAATTAAAGGTATGCCGATTGAAACACTTTTATAAACGGAAAATCCGCTTATAAACGCAAAATCCACTTATAGGCCCTCAAACGCGTTTACCGTTTATCGTTTATTTACGTATCGTTTGCACATCGGTTGCACATGTGTAAGCATTAATGGAAAATATTAACAGTTTCTCCACTGTAATAATAACTCGCAAAAAATTGTTTAACTTGAAAATCGACATTTTACTGCATTGCGTTTGCGTTTTATTTGCATTTTACCCTTTCATTCTCAATGGCACCTTTAAGCGCGTTTGCAAACAGTTTGGTCCTGATCAGATGCCGTGTAACGCGGCTTCTGATCAGGACCAAAACTGTTTGACACTTTATTGATATTTATTAAGTTAAACAACCTTATATATAACTTTGAAACGTGTCTTGCAGACAACATTACTGAAGCAGACGATAATAAAAATCTCCCGAATAATTTGATCGTGAAATGGTTAAACAGAAAAGAAAACGCCATGCCATGGCCCGCTTACCTCAGGGCACCCACATGTCCACGTGCCTCCAACATTGCATACGTGTGTCGTTCTCCATTTCTCCATAGTCACTCCACCTTTGTACGCCTTGAGGTAAACGAGTCGTGGAAAAGTGCCACGAAGCGCCTTCGTTAATGAACGCAGGGCGGGTTCAAGCACTGCAGCCCTGCGTTTATTAACGAAAGCGCCTCGTGCCGCCTTGTCACCGCCCGCTTACCTCAGGGCACCCACAGGTTCACGTGCCTTCAACATTGCATGCTTTTGTCATTCTACATAGTCACTCCCCCTTTGTGCGCCTTGAGGTAAACGGGCCGTGGCAAAGCGCCGCGAAGCGCCTTCGTTAATGAACGCAGGGCGGGTTCAAGCACTACAGGTATTAGTGTTTTCTTCTAACCTGTCAGAGTTATTTTTAGATACGAACATTCTCAAATTTTAAAGGGATGATCACCGTACTCGTTGGTTTCCGTACAGTCAGCCAGGGATACGGAAACCTGTATTTATTGTGCGTAATGTACAGTAGAGAAGACATTATTATTTCCCGAATAATCGCAAATACAAGGCACAAAACTGTAGAAAATTAATTTTATCTTTTAAATCTTGCTGGCAAACAGGTTGGAGCCTGATCAGACGTCGGGTTACCCGGCGTCTGATCTGGCTCCAACCTGTTTGCAATGGACATAATAGTTTTAGCATAAACACGTTAACATATCAGTAAAATAAGCGCAGCTGTCTCGTGCTGCACGAGGATCATGCTTAAAGTGTACGACTATATAGAGCCGATGTTACCCTGTTATTTATTTACCATTATGAACTATTCTGTTCTAAAAATAACTCTGACAGGTTAGAAAAATATAAGGACACGTGTCTTTAGAATGAATTATCACCTACCATATACCCCGTAGCCTCTCTCTAGTGAAGAGGACAGGTGACCACTTAAAGCAGGTTAGATGTAAAGCATAATGCGCTTTCAGGTGCATTCTGCTTTACTTTCAGCCTGGTTTAAGCTTCAAATTGCTAGGCTACAGAAAATATTTCGTATGATAATTATTCATGAATTATAAAGTGGAACAATTTCTTCAGTGGAAGACTAGATTAAAGGCGTAAAGGGGCGTATTTAAGGGGTAGTGAGTTAACATACACCTAATTGTTCTGGTATACTTTCACAGGGCTGCCATAAGTTGACATGAAAAATTCTAACATTTCAAAAGTTGCATTTTTCAAGTGAGATTTTACGAATCGTACCTTTACCCCATAGCCTGTTTATTGTTTTATTGACAAGCGATTTCTTAAAGCAGGCTGTAAGTAAAGCAGATTGCGCCTTAATGCGCATTCTGCTTTACTTTCAGCCTTTTTTAAGCTACCATGTACTGGAAAAGAAATCCGGAGATTTAGGAAAAATCCGGGGAAATGGCAGCCTGCTTTCAAAGAACCTGGGAAGATACGTACAGTCTGGCTCGTGTTGGTACCAGTTATGGTAGGACCCAAGGCCGGTGTTCGAACCTGTGATTGGATCATGCCAGACCCATGTTCCCTCCTTATCATTGTCCGTCCCACCAACCCATACACCGCTGTTCTCGTCATTACCTGCAGAAATATTATATTCTATATTAAGGTTAAGGAGTAAGGACCCCTAATGAAATCGGACCAATATCGGTTCTCTACGTTCAACGATCGGACATTCTCGTCAACAGCCGGTCTGTTCCGAACCATGCTTTAGCAGAAATAAAGAGCTCTAGTCTATTTTTGACTACGGTTGTTTTTTGTCAAATTATGACAAACAGTGCAGACTCTCATCAGAGGGTTCCTATAGGAATCCTCTGATCTGGGTGTGCACTGTTGGCATGGGACAATTGTACTCCTCATATGTACACTGTTTGCATTTTAGACGTATATATACCATAATATGCGTGACTGTGGTTCAATGGGTTATCATTTTATATTGAATCTTTTCATTACATTTGGTGAGCTGTGATTGGTTGTAATTTTTGTTTCATAACCCCGTGAAAAAATAAATCATGCCACGCCTTGTAGGGACTACTTTATCTTAGTTCAACTGTTCTCCACAGGGGCTGCATGAAGCAGGACGTAAAATGACGTCATTGACGACGACGTTAAGTACTACGAAACAAAGTCGCGTTTTGGCGGGAAAATATATATTGCGGAGGGACTACAACCTAGGTTTAAAAAGTGTTAGATAATGAACACTCGTGTCAGATTAAATATTTAACTATTTTCTTAACCCATTTTATGTGGGATACACTTTTAGGTGTACCTCTAGGCAAACAGTTTTGATCTCAGATCAGGCCCGACATTGTGGGGCCTGATCTGAGATCAAAACTGTTTGCAGCTAGTTCAGTATTCTATCAGAAACTGCTAAAATCTTTTGCAAATATTTGAGTTATACCCTCTGCAGACGACATTTTAAAATGGCCGCCAAATATTACCCAGCATACAATGGGTTAAATTCAGTAGTGATATTAAATTATAAGGAATAATTCGCGGTTTCATACAGTGTGACCAGGTGCCCGTTTCATAAAACTTCGTACGACAAAAACGATCGTAAGTCAAAACTTTATAATACATTTAATTTCTGATTTCTCTATCTAATCCTGTCTTGTGACATCTCCTTTGAATCGTCTTGAAATGACGATTCCAAAGAGATGTAACAAGACATGATCAGATGGAAAAATGAATAATAATTGAGACTTTTATAATCTGACTTACGACAACATTTGTCGTACGAAGTTTTATGAAACGGGTCCCAGGTTTTTTTCTATAACTCCATGAATACAGTTAATATTCGAATTATTCCTTAACAGAAAATCGAAAGTTTGCAACCTTAAAGAATGAGTCTGTGAAGACGAAGGTCTAAGGGTTAAAAAAGTTATACTTACGGTTATGTACGAATGGTTGCATGTGTGTTTTCAGAAATTGGTCTTCGTCGTGAGTTTCTATAAACACAAGATGGGCGTGGCTGGATACGCAGGTATGCTTCAGAAATAAACATGTGAAAAGATATATTTATGCTGCCAAAAAATATACTTAACAAAGTTAAGGAATACTCAGAAAACCATTAAACAACAGTACACCAACACAAACTCTTTTCTATTATTTATTTATTCATTAGATACATTTCTTCGCTTGAAAAAACACACACAAATGTTTCCTTTAGTTTGATATCACTTATATCTTTGCTGTAGCAGTGTGTCAAGTAACCTAGGGTCAAAGGGTCAAAGTCATTTTTTCGCAAAATCAGTGTCTACAAGTAAATCCCATTTTTATACAAAACTCGTGAATAAGCTGTGAATTTTCAAAACTTGAAATTCGTTTCCTTTGAATATTACTTGGAATTACAGTGTTCCCTCTCTACAACGACACCCAATGGGAGACACAGAGTGTGTGTGTGTTTTTCGGAGGGAGTCGTTATAGAGAGGTAAAATTTAGACTTGGTTTATATTTGCAAACAGCTTGAATCCAGATCAGACGCCGCGTAACGCGGCATCTGATCTGGATTCAAGCTGTTTGTCATTCGTCATTATGTTTATTCTATCAAAATCTCCACTTATATGTCACTTTAAGAAAAAACAGCAGACGACAATTTAAGCAGACGATATTGCAAGAGTAAAGGCGATTGACATAATTGTCCTGTTTCGGGGACATCGGCAAGGGTCGTTGTAAGGAGGGAGTCGTTGTTGGGAGGGCCGTTGTAGGGAGGGAACACTATAACGGAAGTCCCTTCTCATGAGTCCTCAAATGTCTAGGGTTGAAGATGAGGATGCTCAAAGCTATGTTGTTGCTATGCTCATGGCTCATGTTAGAGTTATTGCATAATAAAGATTCTATTCTATTCTATTCTATTCTCAAACAAGAGCACTGCATGCGAATCTCAACGCTCGTCTTGTTTTGAAGATCAATGAAAAAACTGGACGACGACGACGGAAAAAAACGCGGATGCCCGAGGGACGACAACAGCTTGGTTTCTTCTTCGAAAAAACCCAACAACGACAAACTAAAAATCCGTTCTGTACGGTCGTCACATACTCCGAATAATTCTGTCGATTTTGGTGCTTATGGATCAGTCTCCCTTCCACCTGTAATGCCGCAGCAAGAGCCTAGAACGTTCTTGGTGCTGATACATGTACTTTGCTTCGGAATCCCGTCTCAGAATATCCCATACACGTTCAATGGGAAGCATTTCTGATGAGTGACCTTGACCTTTGGTCTAATTTTAATGTATTTTTACTGACTTAAAAAGCAGACGAGCGACTTGCATAAAAAGAGGAATACTCTGTATAAACTAATTTTGCGAAAATGACTTTGCCCCTTGACACAGTGCTACAGCAAGGCTATCATGTACCGATACTCGTAAGTGATATCAAACTAAAGGAAACATTTCTTTCAAGCGATGAACTGTATCTAATAGAATAAATACATAATAGGTAATTGTTTGTGTTGGTGTTCGTTTGTTTCATTGTTTTCTGAGGATCCCTTAACTTGTTTTGTTGAGTATATATTTATTATCCTACGTCTACCAATTACGCATACGCGCCGTGTCATTCTTTACCGAAGAGGTGTTAGTTCAGAGCTGTTTCACCCATTAGCCCATAGATCTAGCCTTTTACTAGTTTTGAAGGAAGACGATCAACCTAAATGGCCCCTACTGTGGTATTTTATTAACAAAATTTGGTAATATAATTATTAGTGCGGCTTTATTAGTTTGAATAAGTTTATGAAACTTTCAGTCAAATAAAATCAGACAATTATGCAATTTTTTAATGGTTTTAATTTTATAAAATTTAAAAAATATAGCTTATACTAAACACGTACTGAAAATATCATAAAAACTAATCTTCTTTCATGTATAAAGTAGTTGGTGAAAGCTCAAACTCATGTGTTACATGTATAATTGAAGACATTGAACGTTTCAAAATCAAAACGTAGATATACTTAGGTTCATATTGTGACTTATCAACCAATGTGATCTTATTGTGCGTTATACCATCGTGTAGGTAAATAATTGCCCTTTAAAATGATATATGACACATTTGCACTAATAATTTTGAAGTTATTGATCAAGTTACATTACTTTTAAAACGCCCCTCGAAAAGTAGAATGGTCTTTAAAGGGACTCGCAACCGGATGGTGTTCTTGTCAAAATAAAATAAAATACTCAAATAAAAGTACATTTGTGGCATTATTTGGCTTTTGACATTAAACAAAATATGATCAGTCCAAAAAACGTCTCAAGAATCGTCACCGAATCTTAGTTTTTTAGATATTTTCCATCGTGTTTCCATAGCGTTAGCTAACGGTATAGTTGTTGTTGTTGCTTCTCTACACGGGGTCAGACATAAACCCGAGCCGAATAATGTTCTATTAATAGCTATCATTGAAGTACGTTAATTCGCTACCATATATATAGACAGAGTCCGTAGCCGAGGGCGTAAAGGCTATGCCTCATTTTTCATTTTTGTCTCCGCATGGATGGTCACGGGTTCGAATCCCACCAGAGCCTCTTCTTTTTTTTTTTTTGGAAATGCATTTTTTAACAGAATTTATTATCCTAAACTAAATTTTACCCATTTATATAAGCATTTGACATATATTTACAAATTACTATTTTTAATGCTTGATCCGGTTGCGAGCCTCTTTAAGGCGCGTATATTTGCGTGACTAGGGTTCAAAGGGGTAAGGATTTTCCAAATGTATATCCATTGTAAATTCTTTTGGCGCAGTGGAGTAGGTGTTATTCTTTCCCCATAAGCGTGTTTACGCTGAAGCTGTTATTTTCATTGCAAACAGCTTGAAGCCAGAGCCTGATAAGTCTCCAAACTGTTTGCAACTCAAATTAAAATGAATCGTCTATTTTTCAAAACGGTGTCGTTTTCTCCCCGTTTTATTGTATTGCATTGCGTTTCGTTTGCTTTCGAACGGGAAAGAATATCACCTTCTCCTCTGTTATACACTAGTATTTGGCTAGACTAAATATTTCTATTGCAAACCGTTTGGAGACAGATCAGACGCCGGATTACCCGGCGTCTGATCAGGCTCCAAAACGTTTGCCACTCAAATTAAAATGAGTCGTCGAACTTTTCCAAAAGCTGTCATTTTCTCAGGTTTATTGCATTGCGTTTGTAGTTCGTTTGCTTTTGAAAGGAAAGGATATATAACGCCGTCTCCACTGTAATACACTAATTCTGGGTTAGAAGTTCTGTCACCAGACATACAGATGCATGACTATTATTTCCATTGCAAACCGTTTGGAGACAGATCAGACGCCGGGTAACCCGGCGTCTGATCAGGCTCCAAACGGTTTGTAATTAAATCAAAATGAGTTCAACAAGCTGTCATTCTCTCAGTTTTATTGCATATTTGCGTTTGCAGTTTATTTGGTTTTGTAATACACTAGTTTTGGGTTAGAAATTCTGTCAGCGTACTTACAGATGCATGTTGCCATGTCTTTCTATTGCTGTGGTAAAACAAGTAGCACGAACCTTTATACAGGACCCATCCGTGTTTGCACTCTGTAAGAAGTCATGAAACGTACAATGGAAAGGGTGTTACAGTGGAGAATCTGTTATTCTTTCCCGTTTAAACGCAAACGTACGCAAACGCAAAGCGCTAAAACGTAGAAAAGTACAACTTTTGGACAATTCTGATATTTCATGTTTATCATGGTGACAAACAATTTGGAGCCGGGTCAGACGCCGGGTTACCCGGCGTCTGATCTGGCTCCAAACTGTTTGCACTGGAAATAATAGTTTTAGCGTAAACGCGTTTATTGGGAAAGAATAACAGATTCTCCACTGTATTTATTCCCGTGTAAACGGGTTTTTTATGAAACGTAAACGTGTTTTGATAAAATGTAGAAAATGACAACTTGTTGACAATTCTGACTCGATAGGTATATCTTATCTGAGTGGCAAACAGTTTTGAGTCTGATCTGGCCCCGGGTTACCCAAGGTCTGATCTGGCTTCGAACTGTTTTAATGGGAATGATAGATTTAGCGTAAACGCGTTTATTCGGAAACTGTTCAAATTGGCAATCGCACTAAATCCTCTCTTTTACAACCACTAAAAATAAGAATACTGATTGGTGGTTTTAATGAAATATGACATGTTAGAGCAAGCTAAAAGTAAAACAGAAATCTTTATAAATATTTCTGCTTTATTTTCACTTTGTTTAACGCATGAAACTGTATAAATACCGACAACTTAACATCATTTAGTGGTCTTAATAGAGAGGTTTTACTGTATTGTAACCGAAAAACATTGTTGACGACTTTCAAACGAGTAATCGCACATTGTATTGCAATTCATTGATGTGCAGTTGTAGTTGAATGGTAAATACATGTTTACTGTAATGCAAAACATATTAGTGCAATTGTTGTTTAATTGTTAATACACTGAACTGCAAAGCTTTTTAATGTAGCTGTACTTGAATTGTAAATATACTATATTGCAAATCATATCAGTGAAGATGTAGTTTAATTGTAAATACACTAAACTGCAAAACTTTTGAGTGTAGGTGTAGTTGAAATGTAAATATACTATATTGAACATTATATTAGTTAAGTAAAGTTGTACAATGTAGTTTGATTGTAAATACACTGTATTAAAACATTTTGAGAAAACTTGTAGTTTAACTTTACAAATACTGTATTTCAAAACACATTAGTGAAGTTGTAGTTTAATTGTAGATAACCTATAAATGTATTGCAAAACATTAATTTTGTTCAAGAGTGTAATTGAAGTGCAATAACATCTTCGGTAATTGCAGTCAAATGCAGTCAATCTTGGTTTGAGAGATTTTAGTAAAATACTCATACAATCGAACTCGAATCTCTTAACTCGAAATTACCCGTACTTCTACAAATTAATTGCATTATTTCAAAATTCGATTATGTCGAACATATCCATATTTCAAAGTTTAAACGTGCCTTATACACGTTTTAACTTTGAAATGCGGGTTATGCCAGATTTAAGCGAATTCGTATAGCTGAGGTTTGACTGTATACATCTATCCTTTAATAGAAGTTGTTGCTTAATACAGTGTTAAAATGATGCAGAAAGGAGACGTATTTGTTAATGTCATCTTGCATCAAACAGATACATGTCTGTAGATATATCCATAATGTATAAATGAGTGATCGCTTAATTCAGTGTCGACTTTAACGAATACAACTAAACTACTCATACGTTTCTTATCCAAACTTTCGGGAATTGAGATTTTGGTAATGACTTTTGAAATAAAATTCTACAACAGATATCTAAATTCAGAGATCAAAATCAAATACATTTGTGTTAGTATCACATCGCCAAAAGTCCAAAACATGTATTTAGAGGACTATTATACATGTATTAACATTTTCTTTGTAGACAAACGAATCAGTTGACTAATGTATATGTGATCGACAATCTCTGGAAATACTTTTTATGCAGTTTTATGTACTTACTTAGTGGGCGTGTAGTGGTTGTTTGGGTAGTTGTTGCTGTGGTTGAAGTTGTTGTTGGCCTTGTAGTTGTGGTTGTGGTAGTTGTTGTAGTTTTGGTAGTTGATGGTGGCTTAGTGGTAGTTGGCTGTGTAGATCTAGTTGTGGTTGTTGTTGTTGTGGTGGTGGTTGGTGCTGGTTTAGTGGTGGCTGGTGTTGTGGTAGCAGCTGTTGTGGACATTTTGACAACCTTTACTGAAGAATGATAAATGGTAGGCGATTTACTAGAAGTTGTGGCTGAGGATGGAGGTTTTGTTATTTTAGATGTGATGGTAGAAGCTGTTCTGGAACTCTGGGAAGGTGTGTTTGACTGATGTGGTTTTGTCGTAATAGTAACAACCGTGGCAGATGTATTGGTGGAATAAGTGACTGACTTAGAAGAAGAAACAACATTACTGGCTGTTGATGATGTAGACGGCATAGTTGAAGAAGCGGTGCTATTTATCGCAGTACCTGTTTGATTTGTAGTAACTGACACTGGCATGGTGACGGATGCTGTTGTTTTAGGTTGGTTTGTTGAAGGTTTCGGCACGACAGTAGTTAATAAAACGGATGTCGTTGCATTTGTTGAGCTCATTGAAGCAGCTAATACGGTTGTATTAGTAAACGATGCATTTGTTGTTGACCAAACAGTTGAACTAAGCATTGTTGTTGTTGAAGCTCCTGCTGTTGTGGTTGGTGTTGTGGCTGATTGTGCTGTGGTGGTGGTGTATACTATAAAGAATAAAAGATATACAGTGCTCCCTCTCTTCAACGACACCCAATGGGAGACAAAAACTATGTGCGGTGTTCGGAGAGAGTCGTTACAGGGAGGGAAATTGGCTTACATTTGCAAACAGCTTGAATCCAGATCAGACGCCGCGAAAAGCGGCGTCTGATCTGGATTCAAGCTGTTTGTCACTCGTCATTATGTTTTTTCTGTCAATATGGCTCATATGTAAATTTGAGAAAAACAGAAGACGACAGTTTTAAGCAGATGATATTGCGCAAGTGAAAGCTGTTAGGCATATAATTGTCATGTTTGTGGAACAGCGGCAATGATCGTTGTAAGGAGGGATTCGTTGTTGGGAGGGCCGTTGTAGAGAGGGAACGTCTCCGTTCAACACATAGATGAATACATATACATGTACATCAATTAATCGGTCAGCTAATGAACATAAAAAAGAACATACTAATCATCAGCAAAGTCGTGCTCTTTGCAAAAACTGTTTTTAACCATTTCTTTACTGACGTGATTGTTTGCCTTTCATCTAGGTATGTACATGTACTTTTGTTAATAGATATTCAACGTGTAGCAGTCGCTTAACACTGCACGCAAATAGGCTGTTTCTGGTTTTAAAAATAGATTATCACCAAAAGCGTGATGAGTAAAGCGTAATGCAGAATGCTCCTGAAAAAACGCATTATGCTTAACTACCGACCTACCTTAATCCCCTATCTCGATATCTACCCCTTCACCGCCATATTGTTGTCTTCTTCAATATTGTTGTCTGAAAACTCGTTTCATAGTTATATTGAAGGTAGTTTGACTTAAGAAATATCGATACGAGTGTCAAAAAGACGCGACGTCTGATCAGGATCCAAACATTTCGCAATGACGACTTTATGCTAATTCGGCGAAAAAAGGGATTAATATGTCCTGTTCAGGACTTTCTAGCTTGGGACTACTTTTCTTGGTTTATGAGTAACTTATTTAACCTTTTGAACCCTAGTCACACATATAGGCGTCCTTTTCAAACAGTAAACATGTGAAAAGTGCACTTGCCCTATGTACACAGTGAATACCTCTGATCTGGGTCTTTACTGTTTGTCATAATGCAAAACATTGACAAAAAGAACCCTTAAAAGTCAGAAATGGACTAGACTCAAATGGAAACTGGGGTTGTCCATTTTAAGTTTCAGGGAGGAAATAGTTAAGTTGAAAAATGTATATTCATGGGGAAAGGGGTTAACAACAGTTTCAGAGTATAATGTTTTAGTTTACCTTTATCGTTTTTATCAACACTGCCTTGGCATAGCTGTATTTTTGTCGTGGCAACGAGAGTCACATACCCTACCTATGGTAAAGCATAAACATTCTAGTACATTATTATTATTAGTATTAGTATACTCGATTTCTATAGCGCTCTTTTCACACATGAGTTGTGCGTTCAAAGGCGCTTCACATGAAATTATATCAATGTACCTACACAGCGAGAAAAGACAAATAACTACATTCACAATAAACATGATACTTTATGGGGTTACAGTGGAGAAAACGTTATTCTTTCCCGTTTAAACGCAAACGAAACGCGAACGCAAAACACTAAAACGTAGAAAAATACAACTTTTGGACAATACTGATAATTCATGTTTATCTTGGTTACCCGGCGTCTGATCTGGCTCCAAACTGTTTGCAACAGAAATAATAGTTTCAGCGTAAACGCGTTTATTGGGAAAGAAAAACGTTTTCTCCACTGTATATGGGAACAGCTCAGGATATCATGTGTAATTGCTGTAATTACAACAAAAAATTAACAAACCGCTTTTATCACACAGTTATTAGAACAAAAATGTGCAACATGAATGGAAAACGGTGTAGACTCTGATTAGACTGCTTCCTCAGGGGCAGTTTGATCAGGGTCTACACTGTATGCTCAGGTCTGTCTGTCCCGATACTCATGGTCATTGCGGTATGAATACGACGTATACTGTGGGGATGGTGTTTTTCTTTCACATGAAATGCATTTGTGCAGAAACTTTGTTGATACAGTGCTTCCTGCCTACAACGGCCCTCCCAACACCGACTCCCTCCTTACAACGACCCTTGCTGCAGTTCCATAAACAAAACAAATACGTCCCACCTTTTCTCGGCTGCAATGTCGTCTACTTGAAATTGTCGTCTGCTGTTTTTTTCAAAGTTGCATAATTGACATTTTGACATAAAACCCTTAATGTCGAGTGACAAACAGCTTGAATCCAGATCAGACGCCACGTTACGCGGCGTCTGATCAGGATTCAAACAGTTTGCAAATGTAAGCCAATTTCCCTCTCTACAACGACTCCCTCCGAACAACGCACACAATTTCTGTCTCCCAAATTGAATGGGTGTCGTTGAAGAGAGGGGACGCTGTATTTGCAAAATGTTTTCAGTCGCGCTGTAATATCTGTGTACATGACTGTACAGTATACACAGTCAAACCTGTTTTAAGCGACTACTCAAACTAGCTATACCAGGGACACGTTTCATAAAACTTCGTACGACAAATGTTGTCGTAAGTCAGATTATAAAAGTCTAAATTGTTATTTATTTCTCCATCTAATATTGTCTTATGACATCCATTTGGAATCGTCTTGAAAAGACGATTCCAAAGAGATGTCACAAGACAGGATTGGATAGAGAAATCAGATATTAAATGTATTTTAAAGTTTTGACTTACGGCCGTTTTTGTCGTACGAAGTTTAATGAAACGGGCCCCTGGTCCATGGTGAGTGTTATGTTAAATATGTCTTGTATCATATTGATAGAATCCAGCACGGTTTTTGGACTCTATACCCGATGTTGGTCTGTTCCCAGTCGGAAACGAGCTTTAAACAATTGTCATCGTCTTTATTTCTCAAATTTAATATTAGGTATTTTGAAATAAGAAATGTTGAAACAAGTGTCATACAGTTTGGGTCCTGATCAGATGCCGCGTGACACGGCATCTGATCAGCATCCAAACTGTTTATAATTGTAGTCGGGGGAAGGCAGGAATCGATTGTGTCAATGCATTCATCTGACAGCTTAATGCAGAGCAAACGTAACATAGCAATATACTAGTAGTCCTATTTTATTTTACTTTTGTCATTTTGCATTAAATGGTAATCCGTCATGAAAGTTTTTTATGGTTCTTCATTCGGCGAATGCTCAACCCGTTACCCCATATTCTGTATAGCCTAGTGTTGAAGGCAGATTACCATTTAAAAAGCAGATGGAAAGTAAAGCAGAGTGCGCCTTACAGTTTGTTTTAAATGTTGGTTAACCATATACCCCCTTGTTCATGGGTATCTATTTTTACGGATTTTTCTAAAATCTTCGGAATCTTCTTAATTTCTCCAAACCTACGGCTTGTTTCTGAAATCTTCGGATTTTTATTAATTTTTTCCGAACCTACGGATTTTTTCCCGAAATCTTCGGATTGCTGCTCTTACTTTAAAAATTTGGAATTCTATGCATTTTTACATAGGAATAATTGATATGGGTATCAAACAGTTTAGATGAACTCTCACTGTGCTGGAAGATGCATTTATAGATAAACAAAAGAAGTTGAAAGATACTACAGTGTTTGCTTATACAGCAGGACAGTTTATACGAAATGGCAAACAGTGAATACCCTGATAAGACGCCGCGTAACGCGGTGTCTTGTCAGGGTCTACACTGTTTGCTGATGATATAGCGAAATGAGTTTTACGGCATCGCGACACTGTATAGGTCATATAGCGCCAATGAATGATGAGATGATGAGGAGGAATGATTTCAGGAAAATGAGTTCATAGGGGATTAAACTTCGCTCAATAAGAACATTCCTTTTGACAATTAAGCCCCAGAATCGAAGCAAGGTAGCAAGATTATCTTGTTGTACATAAAAAAACATTTGCAAGTGTCATACAGTTTGGGTCCTGATCAGATGCCGCGTGACACGGCATCTGATCAGCATCCAAACTGTTTATAATTGTAGTCGGGGGAAGGCAGGAATCGATTGTGTCAATGCATTCATCTGACAGCTTAATGCAGAGCAAACGTAACATAGCAATATACTAGTAGTCCTATTTTATTTTACTTTTGTCATTTTGCATTAAATGGTAATCCGTCATGAAAGTTTTTTATGGTTCTTCATTCGGCGAATGCTCAACCCGTTACCCCATATTCTGTATAGCCTAGTGTTGAAGGCAGATTACCATTTAAAAAGCAGATGGAAAGTAAAGCAGAGTGCGCCTTACAGTTTGTTTTAAATGTTGGTTAACCATATACCCCCTTGTTCATGGGTATCAACTTGTTCGTTGAAGTCTTCTACTCGATATTTTAGGACGTTTCCAAACTTCATTTTGTCACTGCTATGTTTAATTTAATGGTTACCATGGTAACGCCCAGGTAATTTTCAAACCTACCCTATGTGTAAAAATTGGCTATAACTTTGCCTCTAGGGGAGCTAGAGATATTAAACAAGTACCAAATTAAAGTAGAGACATAGGCCGTTAAGATGAGGTATAACTTAATTAATATTCATAATTTAATACTTATGAATATTCATGAGATCGTATGAGATCATACCTTATGTCCGTACTGTATTGGTTGCATACCCGTTATGTTTATGCCCGGATAAACAGCTTTGCAGTCAAACTCGTACAAATACCCAAGCTTATTCCCATTGGCAGAGGGTGAGGCGAGCACCGGAGTCTCCACTGAATACGCGCACAGACAGTTGTAGTCGGCCCGCGCGCTCCATAATTGCAATACAAGAAGTAAAACAGCAATGTCCCCTTTGATGGCAAACATAGTTTTTTTTTATAAACAATCGTGTTGCCACATTGGGGTTAAAATCAGCACAACGCAAGTTATGAATATCGGTTATAGGGAAGTGTTTTCCTTATCGGTTTATTTCAGGCCATAACATGAGCGGATCCAAAGGGCGGTGGTACCCACCCCCGGAAAGTGTTGCAAACAGTGTTGTTATTGGATTTATTCTATAGTATACAGGGTTTCTATTTTTACGGATTTTTCTAAAATCTTCGGAATCTTCTTAATTTCTCCAAACCTACGGCTTGTTTCTGAAATCTTCGGATTTTTATTAATTTTTTCCGAACCTACGGATTTTTTCCCGAAATCTTCGGATTGCTGCTCTTACTTTAAAAATTTGGAATTCTATGCATTTTTACATAGGAATAATTGATATGGGTATCAAACAGTTTAGATGAACTCTCACTGTGCTGGAAGATGCATTTATAGATAAACAAAAGAAGTTGAAAGATACTACAGTGTTTGCTTATACAGCAGGACAGTTTATACGAAATGGCAAACAGTGAATACCCTGATAAGACGCCGCGTAACGCGGTGTCTTGTCAGGGTCTACACTGTTTGCTGATGATATAGCGAAATGAGTTTTACGGCATCGCGACACTGTATAGGTCATATAGCGCCAATGAATGATGAGATGATGAGGAGGAATGATTTCAGGAAAATGAGTTCATAGGGGATTAAACTTCGCTCAATAAGAACATTCCTTTTGACAATTAAGCCCCAGAATCGAAGCAAGGTAGCAAGATTATCTTGTTGTACATAAAAAAACATTTGCAGGTATGCGCGTTTGCAAGTGCTTCTGTGGAGGAAACTGTTAAACTATCCCCTTTCAGAAAATATCTGTTTTTGTGTAGGTTTATTTGTTAATGCACGTTTCTGCCATATACGGGCTAATTGGACGCCCAGAGGTTAGGAAAGCGGATACAGAAAACCCGGGGGGGGGGCGATGCCCTACCCTTACACCATGGTTCTTTCTGATGCCAAGTGTAAAGCTCTGATACATCGGGGTCGAAAGTTATAAAGCTTTTGAGCTGAGTCTGGGCGTGTTCTCAAGTATTTGATTGGTCAGATGTGAACCTAGGCTCAAATCTGACCAATCAAATGCTTGAGAACGACTTTAGACTCAACTGAAAAACTTCATAACCTTGGACCCGGAACTCGGTATAAATAGCTGGATCTGCCCTAGCAGGCTATATGTGACTATATGGTGATAGTGACCTGGGAAGTTTCTATATGCCATCAGGGGTCAAGGTTCTGATAGACTAAAATCTGTCTGCTAATCGTGACTTGGGTGACCATTTATTTGTTTACAGCTGTCATAGACACAATACGCCTATATATACACGGCATATTATTAAGGTTGAGGACCACTAATAAGATAGGACCAAACTCGGTAGCCTACTCTGCGTACAGCGATCGGCGGCGTGCGTTTCGAACCATGCTTAAGCATCGTTCAGAACGGACAGACAGTTGATGAAAATGGACATCGTTCTCCGTAGACTAGAAATGGACCAAACATTCATAAAGGGTCTTTAACCTTAAGTGTAAATTATGTTATTCTGATTTTTGCTGTTTCTTCAGCTAATTACAAGACTTAGACGACCATTCATAAGAAAAAGAAATAACGACGTAATCAAAACAATGCAAACCAGAGTTATGGCAAAGAAGATAAACGGGAAACAATAGTGAGGTACACAAACACTAAGAGAGAGTGCGAGAGGCTATGACAATTATAGGTAAACAGATAAATCAGCAGATAGACAAACAGACGGACAGAGAGAAGCGGAGATGGAGAGATGGGCGACTAAGACAGACACTCACATACAGACACGCACACACACAGAGACATGCAGACAAACATGTGGACACAATCAGATACAAATATAGAGATGGGGACATACAGAGATAAACAGATAGGCAGGAAGAGACAATGACAGGCAGCACAGTGAGAGAGAGACAGAGAGAGACCGAGAGACATAATTATACGGATAGACAGATACAGAGAGACAGGCAGGCGGACAGGCCTGCAGCCAAACAGAGTCAGATAGAGACAGGGACAGATAGAGACGGGGAGAGAGAGACACACACATACACAAAGAGAGAGAGAGAGGGGTATATACAGAACAGAACAGAACAGAATATTTTATTTGGTTTAAGCATAACAGCTCATCACCATACATACATACATATAAACATTGCATGTGTTCAAAATAAACAACATATCATGTTTACCACATGCAAAATAGTGAAAAGCTGTGAGAGTGTTAATCTCGGAATATTTCAGTACTTAATAGAAAGGGACAAATACAGGCAGCACAGAGTAAGAGAGAGAAACAGAGAGAGAGAGAGACGGAGAGACAGACACGGAGAGACAGATACGGAGATACAGATACGGAGATACAGATACGGAGAGACAGAGAGACATGGAGAGAGAGACACTCATACAGAGAGACAGACAGACAGAGACAGAGGGAGAGGGAGAGGAACACACACTCAAACAGTCAGACAGAAAGAGGGCAGGGAAAGAGGGTTAAAATAGATCTACTAGATCTCAATTTGGATTGATATTTTATTACGTGTTTCTTCATAACAAACAGTTTTATTTAAATTCGAAAGTATGCCTTTAAACATTCACATGCTTGCGATAATATGGGACCCGTCTTGGCTGTAAAGAGACGCAACATCCATATTAATAAATAAATATTAATAAATTATATACATTGTATTAATAAAACATATATTCTGTTCTATTCATATTGCATACAAGATCCGAATATCAATGCTTAGATCGTGTTTTTGTTCCATGTTCCATATTGGAATTATTTATCAACTTATTCATTCCTTTCATGATTGCATCGACTGCGTGTAGCTCAACTGTACTTCTTTAAACCGGACAATTAGCTGAATGTTAACCCACTACCCCATAATTGTATGCCTTTGGTTTATATTTCTAGTAAAGAATAATGGTTCACTTTATAATTTGTATCATATGAAAAAAGCTTCTATATCCTAGCAGATATTATATAGCTTAAAGCAGACTGCACGTATAGCAGAAAGAGGCGCATTCTGCTTTACTTTCAATCTGCTCTAAGTGGCCATCTGTCTTCAAAACTGAAAACGGAAAGAATGCAGACACTTTTTAAAAACCTAATGGAGCTGTCTAA
Source organism: Gari tellinella (assembly GCA_922989275.2). Lineage (NCBI taxonomy): Eukaryota > Metazoa > Mollusca > Bivalvia > Cardiida > Psammobiidae > Gari > Gari tellinella. The sequence goes on along the minus strand of OV277872.1, from coordinate 33,100,111 downwards.
TCAGAATCTGCACTTATAGCATCTATCTAACATCAATCTGCCTCTTATCTGGTATTTTATTACTATTATTATTTCATTAGCCAATATAATTTTGCAAATGCTAGGTGTTTGGAGTGGGCGGAGTTTCATATATGAATATTCATTGGAAGAAAGGTTAAGATGTGAATCATATTTGTATACGTACAATGTACAGTAATCCCTCTCTACATGTATAACAACACCCAATAGGAGACAAAGAATGTCTGTTGTTCGGAGGGAGTTGTTATAAGTAGGGAAAATTGCTTATATTTGCAAACAACTTGAATCCAGATCAGACGCCGCGTAACGCGGCGTCTAATCTTGATAAAGCTGTTTGTCACTTGTAATTATGTTTTTTGTGTCAAAATGTCCAATATGTGATTTTGAGAAAAAACAGCAGACGGCAATTTTAAGCAGACGATATTTCAGCCGTGACTGAAAATGTAGAACATAATTGTCTCATTTAAGGAACATCCGCGAGCGTTGTTGTAAGGAGGGAATCGGTTTTCAGAGGACCGGTGTGGGGAAAAGGCACTGTCATATACATCTATACAAACTATGCTGACATCTCATTTTCAGCATGACATATTTGCGCTTTTGATTTTAACAATAAACGTGTATGTAAATCTAGTGCTTTATACCTTTTTTGCAAACATAAAACATTTCCTCAACGCAGTTACGATCTTGCCACATGTAACCATGGTTACCAACCAAACATATGCAGTCCTCCTCGTGATGGCCACTTCCGGTATCAGGTTGGCCTGCAGATAAAAAGAAACTAGCAAAAATTAGACCAAACGCCTTGTTAACTGAAATACTTTTTCGGGCATTGTTTCAGAATAAAGCGGGTTGTCGCGGTTGTGGTCCAGTGGTTGCTCACTTGACTGCGGTACCATGGGTGGCGAGTTCGATCCTAGCCGGACTTTGTCCTTCCGATACGACTTTATAAACCGAGGTCCGATGTGTCAGTGCTAAATACACTAGGCATCCATAAGAACCAGAGAATTATGTCGATAATTATTAAGACTATGGTACCGTGCTCGGGTTTCTGTATCCTCGACCCCTCTATCAATGGCGTCCAATTAGTTCACGCATAAATGAATCCTTTGCAAGCAATTGCTACCTGCGAATAATGCATTTGTCCTATACAAACACTGAAGTGACTGAAGCCCCATATCAGAGGGCTCTTAAAGGAGTTATCTGATCAGGGTCTACACTATTGAAATACATTGACAAAAACAGCCCAAAATTGTCACAAAAATGACTGAACTAATAAAAGAAAAAAAATCCATTTGAAGTTTTAGTGAGGAAATGCCGGTCATTACCGTTAAACTAAACGTAATGCACACAAAACAAATAATTAAATATAAACAATAAAATATAACACATTTTTAAGATTGCTGATGATTTCTTTTAGTTGGGTACAAACAAGCTGGTAGCCTTGTGCAGATGCCAAGTTATTCGATGGATACCGGGTCAAATGTTATAAAGTGTTTGAGTCGAGTCTGAGATCGTTCTCAAGCGTTTGATTGGTCAGATTTGAGCAAAGGCTCAAATCTGACCAACCAAATGCTTGAGAACGATTTCAGACTCAACACAAACTCTTTATGATATTGGGTCTCGATTGTGTGATACTGGGGTTTGGGTTTTTTCTACGATGTATGAGTTCGAATGTGCCCTTGACCAACGCACTCTTACCTGGGTACCAGTTGGTGTATTCTACAATAGGCTCCTTGGATTTATACCACGCCGACTTTAAATCAGTTAAGAAAATCTAGACAAAATAAGATCACCACTAGGGATTTAAAACATTTCCAAGTGTCCTAAAAACATTATCCCAGGCAATCCCGCAAATTCAGGCTGCAAATTAGGCTACGTAAAGCTCTAGTAGAACAGTGACTCAGACTGTTTTTCAAATTTAGACGTTACAACAATGATGACGTCGTGTTGCTATAACGACGTTATTTTGAAAACAAAACTTGATTCCAACTGTCAAATGATCATTTTTAGTCAGTTAGAACAGTTTTAAATTAAATATTAATTTAAAATTTTAATATGGTATAGGAAAAGTCTTTACACAACACATTGATGTTGATTTTCTTTATTTTAGTTTGATTGGTGTTTTTATCTATGGATGAATAAAACCGAATAACTCCTATGACGAATCGTTTTTCTAAGAGCCGAGGGAAAAGTGAAAGTAAGAGCGTTCGGATTTTCGTGTCATTTGGTGTTTATGTGATAAATAGGATATCAAATTCGTGTGTTGTCAGTCGTGAATTTATTAAACTCGTTGGATAAAATGATATGTTGCTCGCCAAGGCTCGCAACATATTATTTTATCAAACTCGTTCAATAAATTCACGACTGACAACACACTCATTCAATATCCTCTATATACGTTTGCGCTAAAATATATTTCCATTGCAAATAGTATGGAGAAGTCCTGGCGACGCAGGATAACCCGGCGTCTGGTCTGTCTCCAACTGTTTGGCACTAGGATTAAAATGAGTGAGCAACATTTTCATAAATTTGTCTTTTTCAATTTTATGGCAATACGTTAATATTTCGTTTTGCGTTTCAATCGGAAAGAATAACGCATTCTCCCCTATAACAACACTTACGGTGTCACACCTGTACGGAAGTGCTTCCGGGTCGTAGGGTGCCTAAATAGTTCCTAATTTATATAGTGAAAAATTGATGTGTGTGTGTTCATGGTCATATTTTTTATTGAAAATGCTGATTAACTGCAGATGCATTTGTTTTTGAGCTGAAATAGTGATGTTGTTGATAAATCAAAGGTGTTTCTGGGTTCTATTTGGGAACTAATTTGTGAGAACATGTGGTCAGAGATGCGAGTGTGGTGCGGCGGGTCATCAACTTTCATTTTGTAAATATTGACGGTGACCTTAGAAATGTGAAATTTGTGGAAAAGTTTAACCTTAATGGTATCTTTTTCTTTTGTTAATTCTGGTGCCATGTTATTGCTTTCCATGGAAACAGGGTCGTTATATTGACCGGTAGGTCCTGGAACTGGACAGAGACAGGAGAATATTGTCAATTTACTATAGAGTTCTATGGAGGAAGAAGAAGGGCTTTTGTACAGGAGTGACACCTTACTCTCGTCTAGTAGAGAATCAAGATGGTTCACGACGTATCTGTCCTCCTCAACTGAATTAATGTAAACGAGATGAGATGATGAGTTTGCACAGAGTCTGAAAACGGAATAGTACTATTTTATTGATTTCTACGTATATAATTATAACACTATGTCTACAAACGTGTCTTAAACCCAAAGTCTGTTTCTAGTTTTGAAGAGAGATGACTACATGTACTTTCAGTTGTCTGAATTGTCAAAATGTTGTCATTTTCTATATTTCATTGCGACGCGTTTGCGTTTGAACGAAAGCATAACGTTTTCTCCACTGTATTTCAGACCGGTAGCCAACTCGCAATCGATGGCAATCGATTTCTAATTTTACTGAACGCGCTACAGGCAGTCGAAAAAGAACACTGAATGTTTTCCTCCTCCCTGAAACTTCAAACCTACATTCCAGTTTCCAATTAACTCCAGATTATTTTGTTTTACTGTTGATGTTTTAGTTTTAAATTACTGCAATATGACAAACAGTGCATACCCAGAACAGAATGCTCCTCTGATCTCGGTCTTCGCTGTTTGCCGCTATTTCACAACTAGGCTACACTATTTTGCAAAGGACAAATAATGGACAAATACAGTGGATAATCTGTTATTCTTTCCCGTTTAAACGCAAACGTACGCAAACGCAAAGCGCTAAAACGTAGAAAAGAACAACTTTTGGACTATTCTGATATTTCATGTTTATCATGGTGGCAAACAGTTTGGAGCCTGATCTGGCTCCAAACTGTTTGCACTGCAAATAATAGTTTTAGCGTAAACGCGTTTATTGGGAAAGAATAACACATTCTCCACTGTAAAGCTGTTGTCTTAAAAGAAGCTTTCCGCATCAATATGTATCATGCATTAACCCTTTGAACCCTAGTCCCGCATATACGCGTCCTTTTAAAACAGTTTACATGTGAATAGTACACTTGTCATATGCAAACAGTGAATACCCAGATTAGATGGCTCCGAAAGGAGCCCTCTGATCAGGGTCTTCACTGTTTGTCATAATGCCAAACATTGACAAAAACAACCCTTAAAAGTCAGAAATAGACTACACAAAAATGGAAACTGGAATTGTCCATTTAAAGTTTCAGGGAGGAAAGAGTTAAAGTGCTATAGGTCGTTTGCAGTTAAAAAAACACGATAAATCTTAGATAATTTTAAAACTAATGGACGTATTTAAATTGAATTTTGCATACACTTATGATGTGTCTATACATGTACCAACTCTGACAAGAAATTCTGAATTTTTGAAAGTCTTACTAAAAACTTTTCTTCTTTGTTTTATATAAATTTTGTGTCGCTGAAAATGGTCAATTACGTGGGGTGTTATTGGCTATTACCTTGATCACGTTTGTTTATATTGGAGAATATCCCCAGGTAAAGTCCCGTGCAAGTTTTTTCTGTCTGAAAGGTGAATCCCGTGCTGATATTGGTTGTTTAGTTGTACAAAATTAATTGTGAGGCCCCATAATCCATTACATTTTTCTATGCCTATAAATCCATGAACTCTTCACCAGGAAATAAAGATTTAGTTTTTTTGCGTTTTGTTGATAAAACTTTCGTATGAGTGGCACATGGTTCAGATCCTATTCAGATACGAAATGGCTCCGGTGTCCGATTAGGATCTAACATGTGCGCAAATGACAGTATGGTCGGTTAATACGTTTAACGTACCCCAGTCAGGGCCTCGTTCGGTTAGTTGTAAACTGCTATGGTATGCGATGGCTTAACGGTGAGGCGATGCCGGGTCGTGAAAGATAGGCTGTTGAATAACTTGAAATCACCCTTCGAAAAACTGTCCCTTAGATGTGTAAACTTTATATAGAAGTTATGAATAAAACTTTTTTATTACGAAGAGAAAAAAATATTTCTTTTTTGTCAGAGTTGGTATAGGTATATCATAAATCTATGCAAAATTCCATTTGTTTCCGTTTTCTTGTTATGGAGATATTTGAAAATTATCGTGTTTTTTTGAACTGCAAACGACCTATACACGCTTTTAATAAATGTTCTTGCTTTCTTCGAGGACTGACTACTTATACCACAAAGTTTTACAGTATACAACGCTCCCTCTCTACAGCAACACCCAATGGTAGACAAAGAGTGTGTGTTCTTCGGAGAGAGTCGTTATAGGGAGGGAATATCAAGACATGGCTTACATTTGCAAACAGCTGGAATCCAGAACAGACGCCGCGTCACGCGGCGTCTGATCTGGATTCAAACTGTTTGCCAACAATCACTCGTCATTATATATTTCTTCTGTTAAAATGCCCAATAATATGTAACTTTGATAGAAAAAAACAGGCGACAATTTTAAGCAGACGATATTGTAGCTGTGAAAAGGTTAGGCATAATTGTATTGTTAGGGGAACAACAGCGAGCATTGTTGTAAGGCGGGAATCGTTGATAGGAGATCGTTGTAGAGAGGTAACACTGTACTTAACTTCACTCACCGCTGAATCGTTCCAGTTACGCCTGACATTGGTATTGAATTGATAGCACGAGCCGGAAAAACTAAGCCAACCAGAGGGGCAATGTGCTGACAATGCTGTGAAGAAACACAAAATGTCTTTATCGGTTGTCAGTCTAACCCATTTCCCCATTAATACGCATTTTACGCCGTTAATTTATTCACCAAAGAAGAAAATAGTTCCACTTTATACAATGTTGAATATGTACCAGAAGAAATATTTTCTATATCCTAGCAGACGGTAGCGTAAAGCAGGCTGAAAGAAAATGAGGGTACGCTTAAGGCAAATTCTGCGTTACTTTCAACCTGCTGTAAGTGGCTGCCTATCTTAAACACACAGACCAGACTATAATTATGTGGTAATGGGTTAAAATAACAGATCTTTGCAAAAGAAATACAAAATGTCATTATTGATCGCCAGTCACTGTCTATTTTATTAACTCCTTAAAGCGCATTTAATTATTCCTCATAGAGACACCCTTTCATGCTTTCATAATGATCTGTTTTAAAGAGCCATACATTGGCCCTGATACGGACAACAATAACAGAATAACCCTTTTTTTTTCAATAAAATCCGAATATTTCGGAAAAAACTCGTATGTCGAGAAATTAATAAATATGCGAAAATCCGAAGATCTATCCGAAGATATCGGAACAATATGGAGAAGCGACTGCATTGGGATAAGTATTGAGCTTATTATACATGCATTTACATTCGTAAGTATTCTACCAGATTGGAAAAGTTGCACTTACTTGGTGCTACCAGTAAAGTACATGTAAACAAAACAAACGCCCTCATTTTTGTCACCTAGTCACGTTGTACCTGTACAGTCATAATTTTATACATGGATATTAACCCATATACGCCCAGTGGATTCTTCCATGTTTATATATTGGATTAGTCCATTTCTTATCAAAGGGATGCGTGGTCAAATTTTCCTTTTCATTTTGTTTTATATTGAAATTCCTATCATAATGCGGCGTCTGGTCAGAGTCCACACTGTTTGCCAATGTCTCATATATGGAATCGTGGGCATAAATGCAGGCCTGCCATAAGTTGATAAAAAATATCATAAGATTTCAATTTTTTCAATTTTTCAAGCCCGATTTTCCTGATTACACCTTTAACCCATAGTATATTTCTAGTTTTTAAGACACGTGATGCTTAAAGCAGGTTGAAAGTAAAGCAGAATGCGCCTGAAGGCGCATTCTGCTTTACTTTCAGCCTGCTTTAAGCTACCATGTACTAGAAAAAAATCCGAAGATTTAGGAAAATTCCGGAGAAAAGGCAGCCCTGGTTAAAATGGGTGAACGTGACTCCATATCTTGAAAGTTCTCTCTAACGTGTTAAGTACAGACAGCCTTATCTCTCACCAGGGCCCGTTTCATAAAACTTCGTACGACAAAAACGGTCGTATGTCAAAACTTTAAAATGCATTTAATTTCTGATTTCTGTATCTAATCCTGTCTTGTGACGTCTCTTTGGAATCGTCTTTTCAAGACGATTCCAAAGAGATGTATCAAGACAGGATTAGATGGAGAAATAAATAATGATTGACTCTCTTATTATCTGACTTACAACATTTGTCGTACGAAGTTTTATAAAGCGGCCCCAGGTGTGCTATATTCCCAACTAATGCCTTGTTATTGTTGTCGCTGCTAAGGTTTATAGTCCCGCATACGCTTTTTACAGGTGCGTCATTCCATTGTCATCAGGATTTATATTTATTAAGAAATAATCTATGTTCTACCGTTGTGAAACGGTATTTTACAACGGCTGGGAGTTGTGGTGCGCAGGGGTCAATTCCTGCGCTTCACAAGGACCGACCGTTGTAAAATACCGTTTCACAACGGTAGAACATAGATTATTTCGATTCTAACATGACCAGATTCAAAGAAATTCAGTAGAAAGAAAATCAAATGTTCCATACTTATTTCCTCAGCGGATGCAGTGTTTCGACCGAATAACTTTTTCCGCGACATTACAAGAATCTAACACCCAACAGCAAATTTACATTTATACCGATCCACAATCTGGGATAGAACAAACATTACATGAAACAAGACAGAAGAATGGGAAAATTACAGTAACGTGACTGGTTAAAAGTATATGGTCTTTACGGGCTATATGACTAACGTAAGAAATTTAAAAAACTTAAAGTATGAACGCACGAGGTCATGTCATATAACCGCGGGAGAAGCGGGGTTGAGAATAGCGTTGTAAAACGTCTCAGGTATGCCACGATGAGCTTGTTCTATTTTTATAGTGACCAAAACGCGTGTCATGTTAGATTAGACAATGGTTAGCAGCATGCCTATTACTGTGTGGACTTTGCTGTGGTGGCCCTGAAAAGGCCGGTTGTTGCCGAGAAGGAGAAAACACCTTCTTATCACGGAGGTGTTTTTGATTCCAACTAATTCCTGACTAATAAAGTGTCATTTATAAAGTGTGAGGGGTGTGGTTGGTTGTATCTCACTTTAATAACCTTTTTTGTTCACACTTTACAAGTTCCCAACTATTTCTTTCACACCTCCCATTTACAGTGGAGACTCTGTTATTCTTTCCCGTTTAAACGCAAACGTACGCAAACGCATGTAGCACTAAAACGTAGAAAAGAACAACTTTTGGACAATTCTGATAATTCATGTTTATCTTGGTGGCAAACAGTTTGGAGCCTGATCAGACGCCGGGTTACCCGGCGTCTGATCTGGCTCCAAACTGTTTGCAATAGAAATAATAGTTTTAGCGTAAACGCGTTTATTGGGAAAAAATAACAGATTCTCCACTGTATACTGTTGAACAAAAATTAGACAGATCACCTTTCTATCATCTAATATCAAATGTTTTAATAAGGGTTGTAGCTCAATTTCCCAACCTTTTTTGTTCACATCTCTCAAATTCCCACTAGGAACAAGCTATGGGGTAATGGTATAGGGAAACACTACCAATTAAACATTATAATACTATAGTGTTATAAGCTAGAGGTTATACGGCCATCAATCGCTCACCTAGAACCGTTGATATAAATGTAAAATATCTTGGAAAGCTGAGAAATGACAATATGACTTTGCCATTTGCTGAGTAGATGATGTTGTTAGGTTTCATTAAAAAAATCTATTTTATCTCCTGTGACCCAGATAATTATGCAACGGACCGAAACCTTTTGAACGATTGGTAGTTTCCCAATGCCAAGCTCTGGCCACATAAGATTCAGAGAAGCAGATGTTTGAAGTTTCACTATATAACTCTATGTAAATTTGTCACCGACGGGGGGGGTCATTGTTGACACCAGGGACATAATTCTAACAATCTTGATAGAGGATCTACAGGTAGTTGATGCTCTGTGCCAAATATATAAGCTCAAAGTACTGTGATTTCAGACAAGAAGAATTTTGAAGTTTTAATTGAAACAAATCAAGTTTAGCTCATATGACCTTGATATGCAATGGACTGGAATTGTGTGAACAACATTGGTTAAGTACCTCTAGAACTGTCACCATGCCACATATCAAAGCTCTGGTCATATTAGTTTTAGAGAAGAAGAGGTTTGAAGATTTCACTATATAACTCTTTGTAATGTGTTACCCCCAACCCCCTGTGCAGGGCCATTTTTTACTCCAGGCATACACTTTGAATAATCTTGATATAAGACTTATAGATGATGCTTTGTGCCAAATATCTAAGCTCAAAGTACTGTGGTTGTAGACAAGAAGATTTATGAAGTTTTAAATGAAACAAGGGCCGCCATGGCCCTAAATTGCTCACCTGGTTCACCATGTAAAACTTGACCTATAATGATATAGATTATGACTGGACATGACCCACAATAAACCTCTAAAGTGTTAACAATAATTTTCTATGATTGACCTAGTGACCTAGATTTTGACCAGACACACTCCATGTTTGATTTCGACCTAGATTCGATGTAGGCAAACATTCTGACAATATTTCATTCAGATCTAATGAGATTTGTAGCCTCTAGAGGACTAACACTGTTTTTCTTTGATTTGACGTAGTGACCCAGTTTTTGATCAGACATGACCCATATTTAAACTTGACCTATATATCAATGGCAAACATTCAGACCAAGTTGCATTAAAATCCAATGAAATTTGTAGCCTCTAGAGTAATCACAAGGTTTTTCTATAATTTGACCTAGTGACCTAGTTTTTGACCGGACATGACCCACATTCACACTTGACCTAGATATCAATGAGGAAAACATTTTGACCTACTGTAATGAAGATCGGATGAGATTTGTAGCCTCTAGTGTTAACAAGGTTTCCTATGATTTGACCTAGTGACCTAGTTTTTGACCTGACATGACTCATATTCGAACTTGACCTAGATATCAATTAGGCAAACATTCTGACCAAGTTGCACAAAAATCCAATGAGATTTGTAGCCTCTATGGTGTTCACAAGTTTTTTCTATGATTTGACCTTGTGACCTAGTTTTTGACCGGACATGGCCCATATTTGAACTGGACCTAGATATTAATAAGGCAAACGTTTTGATCAAGTTTCATAAACATCCAATGAGATTTGTAGCCTCTAGAGTGTTCACAAGGTTTCCCTCTATAATTTGACCTAGTGACCTAGTTTTTGACCCGACCTGACCCACATTCGATCTTAACCTAGATTTTATCAAGACAAACATTGTCATCAAGTTTCATGAAGATCACATGAAATTTGTAGCCCCTAGAGTGTTCACAACCAATTGTGAACGGACGGACGGACGGACGGACAGACAGACGGACGTTCTCACAGTTGGACATTTGTTGGGTATATTTTTTGTTTAAAAGTACCCAACAGTACACTAAAATACCCAACAATAACAATAGGGCAATCACGGAATGAATGGAATCTATTGTTCTCCCTACCAAACAAAGGACCTTTCGTGCGCTCGGACATACCCACAATCTTCATTTAAGTGGCCATATCCTTCTTTATTGTATCGCTTTTATGTGGTTAAAATACGTGTGGTTAGCCACATAAATGAATAGTAACTTTGTAATAGAATGAGCTGGAGGATAACCCTACCCCTATGTCCCACAACTGGCCAGGTTAATGTCACAAGAAATGGCCAGGTTAATGTTAAAAGAAACTGCCAGGTTAATGTTTTTCAATTATGTGTCTAGGGTATGGAAACAATTTTAGCCACGTAACTATCATTTTGTGAGCACAGATGGACAACGGACATTCAGCGATCCTAAAAGCTCACCTTGGCACTTCCTGCCAGGTGAGCTAAAATATATATTTAGTTCCTGTGACCTAGATATGCACCAGACCTGATTTATTTGAACAACTTTTAAAGAGGACCATATAAGGATATAACCATATAAGGTTGAAATTCATCAAGTAGTTTAGGGGGAGATGTCGTTAAAAGAAAGTGTAGACAACGGACACAGGACGATCAAAATAGCTCACCATGGCACCAGGTGAGCTAATAAAACTTGGTCATGTGTAATAAAAACAAATCAAGCAAATAATGATTCCAATTATTTTATTCAATAAGTCAGAACAGTTGAAATCTCTTTAAAGATGTGCAACCATTAGAGCGTTGAATCATAGTCCATTCAATATGTAAAATAAATAAAATCAACAACAAAGTAGCACTTACTATCAAACAAAGTGTACAGAATAAGAGATTTAACACTGCTTCAATACCTTAACTCATTCGCCCCTGTAACTTTTAACACATTACCCTATAAATATGCTTTTTAAGCCTTTTATTTCTTCCTTTTCTGAGAAAATTGTTCCTTTTCATACAGTCATGAATATATACCATAAGAAATATTTTCTATATCCTATCAGATGGTAGCTTGAAGCAGGCTAGAAGTGAAGCAAAGCAAAATGCTAATATGATTTTAGCATGTTTTAACTCTTTCCTCCCTGAAACTTTAAATGGACAATTCCAGTTTCCATTTTAGTCCAGTCCATATCTGACTTTTCAGGGTTGTTTTTGTCAGTGATTGGCATTATGACAAACAGTGAAGACCCAGATCAGAGGGCTCCTTTCGGAGCCCTCTGATCTGGGTCTTCACTGTTTGCACAGTACAAGTATACTCTTCACATGGACACTGTTTGAAAAGGACGCCTATAGGCGTGACTAGGGTTCAAAGGGTCAAGTGACCGCCTGTCAAAAAGCTATTGGGTAATGGATCAAGAGCTTGCCTGTCTTCAATACTAAAAACCAGCTATGGGGTAAAGGGTTTACTATTGCCATCATAGAAATACCTATAGCTATTCTATAGATAATAGCATTTTCATGCATATGTTCTGAGAAAGACTTGAAAGGAATATTTCATACATTTTGACAGGTAGCTGTTTAAAGCAGAAATATCAATCTAGAGCTTGCTGCTTAAACTTTCAGTCTGCTTTGAGCAAGCACCTGTCTTAACCCATTACCCCATAGCCTGGTTCAAGTTTTGAAGACAGGTGACTGCTTAGAGCAGGTAAAAAGAAAAGCAGAATGTGCCTTATGGCGCATTCTGCTTTACTTTCAGCCTTCTTTAAGCTTCCACCTTCTAGGTTTTAGAAAATATTTCTTATGGTTCATGAACATGACTATATAAATCGGTACTTTTTTCTTTAGTGGTGAAATAAACTAAATGTGCTAAAAGGCGCTTCTGTGGGGAAAGGGTTAAGCAGTGAAACTACGCTATGAAGGAAAGGTCTCACTCTTTTGAAAGGATTACCCATTTCAACAATATAAAACCAATGTCTGCTTTGGAGCAGTCTTCTTTATATTTCATCTACATATAGAAGATTTGAGTGACAAACTGATAAGGATACAAACTGTTTGTAAAGGTTTGAATAACAGGTGTTCAGTGTTGAAAGAGTTAACTATCTAAGGAATTGTGCATTTACAGTGAAACCCCTCTAAACCGGAACCTCTAAATACCGGAATTCTCTCTAAACCGGACAAAAACTCTTCTTTATTTTAACCCATTACACCATAAATACAAATTTTTACGTCTTTGGTTTATTCTTACACTGAAGAAAAAAGTTTGTACATTCTAGCAGATAAAAGCTTTAAGCATCTTGAAAGTAAAGCAGAATGCGCCTTCAGGCGCATTCTGCTTTACTTTCAAGATGCTTGAAGTGGTCAGCTATCTTTCATACTAGAAACAAGTCAAAACCCCTCTAAACCGGAAACCCCTCTAAACCGGACATTTTTGTTGTCCCCACACATGTCCGGTTTAGAGGGGTTTCACTGTATATGCTAGAGTTTAGAATACTGTTCATATTGCAATCATCCGATGCTTGACATCTGTAGCAGTGGTCATTTAGGTCACAGCGACTTTTAAACATGAGAAATTTTTAATCTTTAGCCCAATCAGGAGAATAATAAAGTAAAACCTCTCTATCAGACCATTACACATTTTATGCGGGATACACTTTTAGGTGTACCTCTAGGCAAACAGTGTTGATCTCAGATCAGGCCCCACATTGTGGGACCTGCTCTGAGATCAAAACTGTTTGCAGCTTAGTCAATAAAAAAGACTCAATATTCTATCAGAAACTGCTATAATATTTTGCAAATATTTGATTTATACCCACTACAGATGACATTTTAAAATGGCCGCCAAATATTACCCAGCATACAAAATACTCAGGTGTTTAATACAGGTGGAGGCTTAAAGCAAGGTGATTGCAGAACGAAATGCTACTTAGGAAGCCTTCTGTTTTACAATCACCTTGCTTTAATCTGTCACCTGTTTTCAAACACTCAATTAGCCCTCATTTTAGTGGTTGTAAATGAGAGGTTTTACTGTATTTAAATCAAAACTGTTCTGCTGGCATTCTTTGAAGAATCATGCAGAATTCTGAAGATGAATCACTGCTTAACCCATTACCCCATAAATACGCCTTTTTATGCTTCTAATTTATTCCTGCACTGAAGAAAATTGTTCCAATTTATACAGTCATGAATACATTTAATAGAAATATTTTCTATATTCTAGCAGATACTAGCTTAAAGCAGGCTGAAAGTAAAGTAGAATGCGCCTTCAGGTGCATACTGCTTTACTTTCAACCTGCTTTAAGTGGTCATCTATATTCAATACCAGAAATCCGCTATGGAGTAAAGGGTTAATGCAGAACAAAAGCAATGCAGAAAGTTCCTATTGGAGCATTCTGGGGCCCGTTTCATAAAACTTCGTACGACAAAAACGATCGTAAGTCAAGACTTTTTAACACATTTAATTTCTGTATCTAATCCTGTCTTGTGACGTCTCTTTGGAATCGTCTTTTCAAGACGATTCCAAAGAGATGTCACAAGACAGGATCAAGTAGAGATACAAATAATAATTGAGGCTTTTATAATCTGGCTTACGACAACATTTGTCGTACGAAATTTTATGAAACGGGGCCCTGCTTTACTAAGTCCAGTATAGAATTGTCTTTTACTGAGTTTCTGAACATAATTTTGGTGTTACAAGTTTCTCAAGTGGCTTTTTTCGATTTACGAGTACATCAGACTTAACACATCTCTCGTAATGTAAGCTAATGTCATATACTATAACAGATAAGAAGAATTGAATGTTATGCATAGTTGTTAGCTATTTTAAAGCTCTAATAAATATTTGTATAAATTTATAATTAAATTACTACTATCAGTACAGTATAGTAGTTTGTTCTTAATACACTGTTCTTTTTATATTATAGGGAAATCCCAATATACCAAACATTCATACAAATTATCATCTATAACAATGCGACAATAGTAAAGAAATAGAGCAAGACAGAGTGTTACAGAGAGTTTTCTGCTTTACCTTTATAGATCTAGCTTTAAGCAGTTACCTGCCTTAAAGCCCAAAAGCAAAGCTTCTTTTGAGGGGCTGCAATAAATTTACTAAGATATATACTTAACAATGGTCAAGATCTGACTTTAACTCATTCACCCCTGAAACTTTTAATGGACAATTCCAATTTCAGTAAGTCTGGTCCATTTTTGACTATTTAGGGTTAATTTTAACAGTAAATTTCAAAATGACAGACAGTGTAGACCCTGATCAGGGTCTACACTGTTTGCATAGGACAAGTGTAATCCTCACAGGTACACTGTTTGTAAATGATGAGTACACTTGCCGCTAGGGTTCAATGCATTAAAGACTCAAAATGACATTTCCATAAATAATACAAATCAATTTCAGATATTTATACATGCCATTTTTTAAATACTGGTAGACACACTGTTGCTATGACAATGAAATACATCTAAGGAGCTTTCTGATTGACTGCTACTTTGATTTAAGCTGTCACTTGCTTTTGTACAATCAATTCGCCTTTATTTTAGTGCTTGTAATAGAGAGGTTTTACTGTAATTAGTGTTTCTTTGTAGTCAAAACATGAAATAACAAGTTTCAAATATTATTGCGTTCTTTCATATCCGTAAACATATTGTAAACATGACTGTTTCTGTACATTTAAGAGCTTTTTCAACTTTAATATATATGATGTACAAATGTACATATCATACAGCATATGATATTGTGTATCATGATTAATGTGTGACATGGAAGACAAATTTGTGTTAATTAGCTGGTGTTGAACACATGTGACTGCTTAAAGTAAGGTCTCAGTAAACAGAAAGCTCCTAAAGGAGCTTTACTGTCACCTTGCTTTAGGCTGTCGCCAGTCTTATATATGATCAATTAGGCTTTGTTTTAGTTGTCCTTATAGAGAAATATTACTGTAGTTTTTTTGTTATACAAAATAACTTTTGATACCCAACAATTCTGACGATTCAGTTCACACCACTGGTAAGATGAAGCAATGCCTTAATGCTTAAAATTATATATGTTACATGATGAGTTTACAGTTCTTAAAAAATTGCAAGTTTAATTTGTTGAAAAGAAAAGCAATTTCAAAACAAATCATGGGGGGAAATTGTACATACAGTAATTTGGGACACAATATTAGTGTAACTTCTCTGAACCCTATTATCTGGAGAAATGCTTTTCAGGTCTGTATCTTCTCCTGATAGATATGAATGTTCATGCTTCTACCCTGTCTAGAAAGCAATTGAAAAAGTATCTTCATACCCAAGGGAGATTTCTGCTTTACTTTCAGCCTGCCTAACCAGTTTAGCTGTCTTAGAAATTAAAGACAATCTTTGAATGAGAGGCTTATACAAAACTTTGCCAAAGGCTCATGTCCCCGTAGTGCCATTAGGGACCGAAAAACCTCAACTTGTCTTGACTGTTGAAAACAAAAAAGTTTTATCATTCCACGACAAACCAACAATATTCCTATAACAACTTGGTCATCACCTCATATTACATACAACACATATATGGTCAGACCTAAACTAACTAATAACCTTTAAGTGATTGAGTTTAACCCTTATTCTGCTAGTAGCATATAATATACTGACACTTTTTGAAAACAGTGTAGACCCAGATCAGACAGCTCCTTCAGGAGCTGTCTGATCAGGGTCTGCACTGTTTTCTAATAGGATATGTCCAACTAACATGAGTGCCCTCTTGTCCTGTGAACTTCTTTTTCGTCCATATTTCAGAATACAGATATTCATTGTGGGCGGAGTTTATAGATGAATATTCAACAGGAGAAGGGTTAATTTACACTTGGTTATGCAAATATTCTGATCAGTCCAAAGTCACTCTTGAAGCTGATACAGTGGGTAAAACACTACTCATTCCTTTTGTACATCACATCAATACCTGTTGTCTAATGCAAACAGTTTGGAGCCAGATCAAACCCCAAATTACTCGGAATCTGATCAGGTTCCAAACTGTTTGACACTCTAATTGGAACAAGATTGTCAACATGCTCAAGAAAATATAATATTCTTCTGTTCATTGCAAGGTTGACTGTACATATTAAAGTTTGCAAGCAACTTTTTTTGCAGGGAATTAAAAGGGATTATAATTTGGATAAACCCTCAGATGTTTCAATTCATTTTGTCTGTATAGTCTACTACTATTTTTCTGATATCCGGTTAACACAAAAATTCCGGCGCATTCTGGTTTACATTCAACCTGCTTTAAGTGATCATATTGTTTCTTATAACAACATAGTTGATAGGTTTTTTTAAGTATTTCCTAAACTCTGCCAGCCAAAGGGATTAATTTGGATAACCCCTAGATATTCCATTAATTTTGTCATAAGAGTCTATTACTGTTTCTTATTAACACCTATAACAACATGGTTGATGGGTTTTCTAAGTATTTCCTAAACTCTGCCAGCCATGTAGCTCCTACTGCACCGTCTACTACTCTATGGTCACAGCTCAAAGTCACTGACATCATTGTGGCCTCCGAGTATCTGGAACACACAAGAACAAAGACATGAATATTTTGGTTATATGACTGTGTTATAGCTTTGCTCTTTATCCGATTACCTGATAATTATGCCTTTTAATGGTTTTAACCCTTAGCCTGCCACTCACGACTATAGCTCCATATGCAAACAGCTTGGATCCGGATGAGACGCCGAGTAACTCGGCGTCTCATCCGGATCCAAGCTGTTTGACACTCGGAACAACATTTTCAGCAATTTTGAGCAACTTTGAAGCACTTTGAAACTTGAAGCAGACGAGAAATATAGCAGACGACAATTTATTTGGCGGGCTAAGGGTTAATGGTTTTAATTTATTCTTCCACTGAAGAGAATAGTTTGACTTTATACAGGCATGAATATATTCTATGAGAAATATTGTACTGCTTTAAGGGCATTCTGCTTTACTTTCAGCCTGCTTTAACCCTTTCCCCCATAGAAGCGCCTTTTAGCGCACTCAGTTTATTCTTGCCCTGAAGAAAATAGTTCCAATTTATACATTCATAAATATGTATAATACAAAATATTTTCTATATTCTAGCAGATGATAGCTTAAAGCAGGCTGAAAGTAAAGCAGAATGCGCTTAAAGCGCATTCTGCTTTACTTTCAACCTGCTTTAAGTGGACACCTATATTCAATACAAGAGATATGCTATGGGGGAAAGGGTTAAGCTATCATCTGTTTTACATATATATTCTACATATATTTATTACTGTATAATTTGGAACTATTTTTACCGGTTGAGGAATAAATTAAATGCGCTAAAGGCGCTTCCATGGGGGGAAGGGTTGAAACAGGCCTAAATTAAAGCAGAATGCACCTTAAGGTACAATCTGCTTTACTTTCAACCTGCTTTAAGTGATCACCTATTTTCAAAAGTAGAAACAGGCTATGGGGTAATGGGTTAAATAATGTAAACCCTGATCCTGCTTTAACATCATCTAAATTATTACCCATTACTCCATTAATACACCTTTAATATTTTCCAGTAATGAAAAAAATAGCTCCACTTTATACAGTCATATAAATGCACAAAAAGAAATATTTTCTGTATCCTAGCAGATGGTTACTAAAAGTTGGCTGAAAGTAAAGAATATGGTGCCTTGAGGCGCATTCTGCTTTTTCGGCTTTACTTTCAACCTGCTTTAAGTGGTAATCTGTCTTCATAACTAGAAACAGGCTATAAGATAAAGAGTGAATGCATACCAAAAACTCTAAAAGACACAAATTTAAATTATATTCTCGTTCTGCCTTAACCCTTTCCCCCATAAATACGTCTTTTTATACAGTAATACATATATGCAAATGTATATCATAAGAAAAAAAAATCATTATTCTAGCAGATGGTAGCTTAAAGCAGGTGTGAAAGTAAAGCAGAATATGCCTTAAGGCACATTCTGCTTTACTTTTAACCTGCTTTAAATGGTAACCTATCTTCAGAACTAGAAACAGGCTAGGGGTAATGGGTTAAGCTATGAATCCTTTCTTTTGGGCCACGCATTCATCCTAGATAGCAGTAATACTTTTAAGGACTCAATTTTTGTCTGAAGGACTCATTGTTTTACAGAATGTGCATTCATCATCTTTTATCTTCATTCATCTGAATTAGTAGAGTACTGATTCCACAATCCTTACCCAGTGTTACTTTCATCGTCCACGACCAGTCTCTTCTCTGCCCCGCCCACAGCCAGGATACAGGCCTGAGGTGGATTGATGACAGCTGAGAAAGATTTGATACCAAACATGCCAAGGTTGGAAATGGTGAAAGTGCCTCCCTGGAGTTAGAAAAAAATAAATAGCATGGTATTAGCTCTCTATGTCTACTTCAAGCGGGACCTGCTTAATTCATTCATCCCCTACACTTCAAATGAATTTCTTTTTATCTTTAATTAAGTCTAGTTCATCTTTTACTAAAATGAAATGAATTAATGATTTTATAAAATGAGAGTGACTCATACTATCTAGCAGTATTTATTAGAACATGTTGCAAACTGATACAACAGTGCAGATCCTGATCAGAGGGCTCCTTTAGGAGCCCTCTGATCAGGGTCTTCACTGTTTGCAAACACAAGTGTATTCTTCACAAGTATACTGTTTGCAAATGATGAGGACACTACTTGCTAGATTTGAATGTGTTTATTGTGTCATTGCCAATAAATGGGTGACAACCCATATGCCTACGACTTAAGCTCTCCTGGACACAAGTCCTGCAAGTAAAAACTATTGTTTATTGAATTCTCACCTGAAATTCTTGTGGTTGAAGTTTTCCTTCCCTGGCCTTTGCTGCTAGATTTCCCACATCTTCACCAATCTGGGCTAGACCCTGAAAATATTTACACCGATGTGATCATAACATTCATACCACCAATTACCAACAAAATTCGTCTTTTTACGCCTTTAATTTATTATTCCACCGAAGAAAATAGTTCAAATTTATAGCCAAAATTGGTATCATAAAAAATATTTCTATATCCTCTTCGAGACAATTCTAATGAGTAGTAACACCATAGGGTTTGATACTGAAATAAAAACTGAAATTGTTGGATTCGTTCAGTTTTTCTTACATTTATCTGGAGCCCTGTTTGTAATATACTTGACCATCAGTGAAAACACTATAATCCTAACCTGATTTAAATGCAAAATCTTAACATAGGCCACAGAGGTCAAGGTCAATCAAATTTAAAGGCACATTTAAGAAATAACAAATTTGTAGGTGTTCATTACCGTGCATTAGATCACAGTTAGGAGTTGAGATGTGGAGTCATTAGATCACGAAGCCTTTAGGCCGAATTATCTAATTACCCACATCTCAACGACTAACTGTGATCTAATGCACGGTAATGAACACCTACGAATTTGTTATTTTAATTCTATCGCAAATTTTATTATAAAAATACTATTTATATATTACGCGTATGGGGCAAATGGAACAGCGGATGGAAACGCCGTGCGTGAGTTCATTATCGCGGGGGTTATATAAGTTTCTCGGTATTCTGTGTCTATATGCCGTAGGTTTCGCGTCGTGTTATAATTAAGAAATAACAAATTTTAATTTTAACGCGACTATTATCATAAAAATATTATTTATGTATTACGCGTATGGGGCAAATGGAACAGCGTATGGAAACGCTGCGAGTGCAGTTCATTATCACTGCGTAATATACGTTTCTTGGTATTCTTTGTCTATATGCCGTAGGTTTCGAGTCGTGTTAGAATATATGCAAAGTTTTATGACACTAGGTGCAGTACTAAGTCCACAACTGGCCTAAACCCAAAACTTAAATAACCCATTAACCCATAAATACGATTTTTTACGCCTCTAATTTATTCCTCCAATGAAGAAAATAGTTCAACTTTATAAATCATATATATGTTTCATAAGAAATATTTTCTATCTTGAATCTTCTCGCAGAAGATAGCTTAAAGCAGGCTGAAAGTAAAGCAGAATGCGCCTTAAGGCGCATTCTGTTTTACTTTCAACCTGCTTGAAGTGCTCACATGTCTTCTAAACTAGAAACAGGGCATGGAGTAATGGATAAATGTAGATTGCAGAGGTGCAGAGTGATCAAATTGTAAGTTTTCATGTGTGGATGGGAGGGGGGGGGGGGGGGGGGGGGAGTAAAGACTATCAGTTAGTCAGCTTACCTTAAGATCAGCTCTAAATACTATGGGTGTAATCAGTCCTGCATCTGTTGCTACGGCTACATTGATATCTACTGTATTAAACCTGCACAAAATAAATAAAACAATTATAGCAAACAGATCAGTCTTCTAGATCAGGATTTGCTAGCTTTATTATCATCAACTTTGAAATTGTTGTCCGCAAAAATATCATTTTCAGCTTTTTAATGTTATTCTTAACAGTAACAATAAAATATTCAGTTTCCTTTTCGTGAATTGCATCGTTTAATTTGTACAAACAGGGCTCCAAATAAGGGAAGTTTTTCAAAACCTAAAATCTTTATCTCTGTATTAGACCCTATAGTGTCACTACTCATTAGAATCGTCTCGAAGAGACGATTCTAATGAGTAGTTACACCATAGGATTTGGTGGTGAAAAGAGTGGGAAAATGTTGGATTGTCTCAGCTTACGCCCTCTTATCTGGAGGGCTGCACAATTGATATCAGGAAATGAAAATGAATTTAATGAATTACAATTATCATCCTGCCACAACAATAAAATTAATACAGGCTCTTCTGGGAAACAAACTTGTCCATGCATTTCAGTATACCTGGTACGTTATAACCTTTACTTTCCTTAGTTATTAAACCCAATGTGTAGACATTTTGTGTGTCACAAGAAAGACATAGTCAGGGCTCCAGATAAGTATAGTTTTCAAAAGTTAAAATCTTTATTTCTGCATTAAACCCTATGGTGTCACTACTCATTAGAATCGTCTCGAAGAGACGATTCTAATGAGTAGTAACACAATAGGATTTGGTGCTGAAATGGGTGAGAAAATGTTGAACTTGTTCGGAAAACTTCCTCTAATCTGGAGCCCTGCATAGTCATGTCAAAACCTGTCATGGAAGTGCAAGGGTTAACCACACCAAGCAGATCTCCAGATAAGAAGGAGTAAGCCGAACAAATTCAACATTTTCTCACTCATGTCAGCACCAAATCCTATGGTGTTACTACTCATCAGATTCGTCTCGAAGAGACGATTCTAATGAGTACTTGCCAATATGTTTTAAAGCACAAATAATTATTTTAGTTTTTGAAATACTCCCCTTATCTGGAGCTCTGGCCAAGGTGACTAAATATCATATGCCACCTTATTTTTCAAATAGGGAAGCCAATTTTGATGTCAAACAATCAGCTGAAACCTTCAAAATATCAAAAGCAGTAAGGTTTTAATCATTATGTGATTAACCCCTTGAACCCTAGTCCCGCATATAGGCGTCTTTTTCAAACAGTATACATGTGAAAAGAGCACTTGTCCTATGCAAACAGTGAATACCCAGATCAGAGGGCTCCTTTTGGAGCCCTCTGATCTGGGTCTTCACTGTTTGTCATAATGCAAAACATTGACAAAAACAACCCTTAAAAGTCAGAAATGGACTAGACTAAAATGGAAACTGGGATTGTCCATTTAAAGCTTTAGGGAATGAATGAATGAATGAATGGTGTTTTACGGCCCATCGACACAAAAAGGTCATTTAGAGCCGAAAAAGCTTTAGGGAGGAAAGAGTTAAACTGAAATATGATGCATTAAAGCATAAGAAGATAGTCAGTGTTAAAAGCTCAATGAAGTTTAGGTTATATGTAAATGTTATTCACTCTACTTGGAAGTCACCAGGGGCCCGTTTTACTAAACAACTTACGCAAATTATTTGCGTAAGTCAAAATTTTAATTTATATTTTTTATTATCACTTGCTACAAACAGCAAGAAGCCAGATCAGAGGCGTCCTCTGTTCTGGCTATTTGCTGTTTGCAAAGGTTTATGAACGAAAAATAAGAGTTCAACGATTTTGACTTACGAAAGTTTAGTAAAACAGGCCCCAGTACATTAATACATCTTAGAATCAATGCCAACATAGAGCTCAAGATATGTTAATTTCCTCATGTCTCCATCAAACCCTGTAGGTTTACTACTCATTGGAATTGTCTCAAAGACACACTTTTTATTTATTCATCCCTGAATCATTTAATGGAAAATTCCACCTTCCAATTAAATCCATTTTTGACTATTTAGGATTGTTTTCTGCCATATATTGAAAGCTTACAAACAGTGCAGACCCTGATCAAAGGGCTCCTTTAGGAGCCCTCTGATCTGGGTCTACACTATTTGCATAGGACAAGTGTATTCTTTACAGGTACCCTGTTTTAATGAGTACACTCATCTCTAGGGCTGATTGTGTTAATGAGTAGTAACAACAGATTTGACATACAGGAGAAAATGTTGTAATTTTCCCTTGTACCTATTCTAATCTGAAGTCCTGTCAACACCTTGATTTTGTGAAAAGCTGGGAGCCAAATCAAAGGTTCAAGTATAATTCTAGAGTATCATACCTTAGAAAGCATTAAAGAAATCACGACCAGAATAAAATATTACATGTACAAAGTATATGTAAATTAACTCTCTCAATACAGAGTAACTGTCAGGTAATGAAAATATTTGTTAAAATTCTAAAATTGATTTGATCTTTGATTTACAGAAGTCAAACAAGATTTGATTGACAATTGAGTCCTGGGCCCGAGGTTATAAAATTTAAAATGAACTCAGTGCTCAAAACTAAGTTTCGATAAAAGGCTCTAGCTTTTACAAAACACATTTTATTTGATTTTTGTAACCTCATTTGGATACCTTATTACAGTATAATTATGTATGAAAATACTAGTTATGAAATAAAATGGGTGCCAAAGTGTTATGAGCTGAGAAAAATTCTGAGTTTTGAGCAAGTTTTATAACCTCGGGGCCTGGTCAAACCCCATTTTTGTTGGGGACTGAATCTGGATCCAAACTGTTTTTACAAAATCTTCAATACAGGTCCACATTTTTGAAAGTGTTAAAATAAAGATTTCAATTATAGAAGCTGTATAAGAAAGGGCTCCAGATAAGAGTGAGTAAACTGATCAAATATGACATTTCTCACTAATTTCAGCATCAAATCCTATAATGTTACAACTCATTAGAATTGTCTCAAAGAGATGATTTTTATGAGTACACCATAGGGTTTAATGCAGAAAAAAAGATTTTAGTTTTTGAAATACTCCCCTTATCTGGAGCCCTGATAAGAGAAGCATTAATTTTATGATAAAGTTTTTATATAATTAACAATTATATGTTAATTATTATCAGTTTACTTGTATGAAGTTAAGTCATGCATATTTACGTGATCATTTTATGATTATTCTCCATTTATGCAATATTACTTTTATGGATGTGTGTTTAAACAAACCCTCGGGTAAACAATAAAGGTCATTTTAAAACCAGCGTTACCTGCCTCAATATCTACTCCCGTCTAAAAGCCGTGCAACTACATCCATTAGTACATTCTCAGGGCTCGAGATAAATGGGAGAGAACTGAACAAATCCAACATGTTCTCACTCATTTTAGCACCAAATCCTACGGTGTTAGTACTCATTAGAATCGTCTCTTTGAGACGATTCTAATGAGTTGTGACACCATAGAGTTTTAAGCAGAATAAAGATTTTAGTTTTTGAAATACTCCCCTTATCTGGAGTTCTGATTCTCTCAAAATATTTAATCTAATACATGTATGTCACAATACACACTAAAAATGAAGTCCAAAGGTTTGGTCATACAGAAGTTTTAAAAAAATATTTATTTTTTGAAACAATTTGTTATTTTGCTAACCCATTACTCCAAAGATATGCTTTTTATGCTTTTAATTCATTCCTCTATTGAAGAAAATAGTTCCAATTTATACAGTCATGAATATGCAGCATATAAGAAATATTCTCTCTTTCTCAGCAGACTGAAAGATAGGCAGAATGTGCCTTAAGGTGCATTCTGCTTTACTTTCAACCTCCTTTAAGTGGTCACTTGTCTTCAAAACTTAGACACAGGTAACGGAGTAAAGGGTTTAACCAGTTTCTTCAAAGCCATCAGAACAAATCACATAAAGTAGATCTGCCAAAAACGTAACCATTCTGGACTAAGAAAACAGGGCTGAAGATAAGAGGGAGTAAACTGAACAAATCCAATATTTTCTCACTCATTTCTGCATCAAATCCTATGGTGTTACTACTTATTTGAATTGTCTCGAAGAGATGATTCTAATGAGTAGTGACACCCTGGGACACCCGCAGCAGTTGAAAAATAAAGTCAGGATCAAGTCAAGTCAAGACCATAGGGTTTAATGCAGGAATGAAGAATTTCATTTTTGAAATACTCCCCTTATCCGAAGCCCTGGAAAAGCATTTGGTTTAGAGACGCATGTTGATTTGGGATGTTCCGATCTTTTCTACGGATTGTGTAAACCTTTATCATATAAGACTTGTTACATTTCATTTGCTATAAATCAGTTTAATAACATCATGTTGCATGCTAACTGTTTGGGACAAAGACATTTCAACACAACACATTTTGCAGTTAATTGAAGCATTGACACTTAATTATTTAACAGCAGTATTTTTACATGCATGGTTGTATAACTGATGCTTGATGTTCATGCAGTTTGAAGCATATTGTAACAGCGAAGAGAACCCTGCCCGGGCTCCAGATAAAAGGGAGTTATTTCAACAAATCAACCATTTTCTCACTCATTTTAGCACCAAATCCTATGGTGTTACTACTCATTAGAATCGTCCCGAAGAGACGATTCTAATGAGTAGTGACACCATAGGGTTTAATTCAGAAATAAAGATTATAGTTTTTGAAAAACTACCCGTATCTGGAGCTCTGCCTGCTCATGTTTTTTCTCTGTCTTCATCTAGCTTTTTAAAGAATAATCATTGCATAATTAAAGGTGAGATGAATAAAATATGAGACACAGTTCCTTAAGTGCAATAGTTAAGTGCATTTCAGCCAAATTAGGTGTAAGCTGGTTATGACCGAGGACAACTTAGAAATCGATGTTTGAAATTTTCTGAACGAGCTTTAGAAATAAAATGAAACCTGCAATATTTGATTTATATTCAATGACTCATGAGCATAAATATTAATTTTGATGAGAACAAAATGGAAATCTTCACAGCTTCCTCAGCTTTTCCTCCATAGCCACAACTGCATATCGGATATATCCAACAGTGTTTAAGGCAGGTGACTGCTAAAAGCGAACTTAAAGTAAGACAAAAATATCCTTTAAGGACCTTTCTGCTGTACATTCTCCTTACTTTAAACTGCCATCTGTTTTCAACATCATCACTGAGTAATCATTCGTGGTGCTTATCAGGTCTCCAGATAAGAGTGTGTAAACCACTTATAATATTTTCAATGTTTTCTCCTTTATGCCTCCACCAAACTCTATGTTGTGCCTACTCATTAGAATCTTTGCTTCGAGTAGTCACATCAAGGGGTTTCGTGTAGGCATAAAGATTTTAGTTTTTAAAAAACTCCCTTTATCTGGAGCTCTGCCCCTAATGTGTAATGCGGGTGAGGTGTCCAGAGGCACTCCTGCTGACTAAGGGCTTTAACCCTTTCAACCCTACAGAGATTACTGATAAAAAATGCAAATAGTGTAAACCCTGATCAGAGGGCTGCACTGTTTGATAGATTCATTGGTTTTTGTTGTCATAGCAAAAACGTAACAGTAGACTGGTTCTAAATACTTGTACTAGAAGAGTCCAAAAGGACTAACTACCCACAAGAGAAGTTTAGGGTTGAAAGGGTTAACACTTGCTTACCAGGTACTATTTCATACTTACTGTCTTACAAATGAGTCCTGCCAGGAAGAGTTGGCCTCCGGTACTTGTTTGCAGGCCATGGCAGACGCCTTTATTATAAAGTCATTCACAGAGATTTTTTTGTTCTTCTTGGAGAGTATTGCATTTAGTTCTTTTCTCAATCTGAAAAAAAAAACCCCATAAAATTCATTAACTCTTTGCAAGCTGGGTAATTTTTTCGTCTGCAACAATTGTCGTCTGTTACTGTTCTAGAAATAGAATTTTAAAAATTTCTTTTCAAAACACCCTGGTCAGAGTGTCAAACAATTTGGATCCTGATGAGACGCTGCATTATGCAGCGTCTCATCTTGATCCAAACTGTTTGCAAAACTAATCACTGAGGATATATACGCCGCTAGCATGCAAAGAGTTAACATACAACAGATTTTAGCATTTGTTTTTTACATCATTTCTTTGCATACAAAATAATTTTCCAATTATCATTTTGTCAGCTTTGATGGCTTAGGCAATTGGTTGTTTTCAACTTCAGTTCTGCAGAAACTTAAACCTAGTGTAAAACAGTTTGAATCTGGATCAGGCCCCAAATTTGCTAGTTATTCATATTTTTAACAATAATTCTGTGGAACTAAATGTTTAGTCTATTTTGGCTTTGCCCTATAGTCATCACATCAAGCCTAGATACATCTGTAGGTTTGAAGCAGAAATATAAAAGAAAGCATGGAATTTTTTTTCATACTCTCTCTTATCAGATCCTGAACTCTGAATAATGTTAACCTATTACTCCATAAATATGCCTTTTTATGCCTTTAGTTTATTCTCCAATGGAGAAAATTGTCCCACTTTATACATTTATGAATAGAAGATGGTAGCTTAAAATAGGCTGAAAGTAAAGCAGAATGTGCTTAAGGTGCAGTCTGTATTACTTTCAACCTGCTTTACGCTACCATCTGCTGGGATACAGAAACAGACTATGGGGTAACAGTTATGAAAACACTGAAACAAACAAATAATTTGAACACTTACTGTAGGGTTTTTTCGAGATTCACATCTATTGTCAGATAATAATGTGGAATAGTTTGTTTAGACTGTGTTAGTCGTTTCGCTATAGTCTGAAACAGAAGTAAAATATACATTATGAAGATGGAATCCATAATTCCTTGTTATGAAAACTGAAAGCTGATTAAAATACTGTATCTAATAATTCAAAATATGAATAACATTTGAATTAATAATTGTGTTTGAGTTGTCAATATTTATATATAGGACTTTTTATAAAAATAATAAAAATTCTTATTGACAATCAAAATATCTGTTATAAATCACAACCAAATCTATGGTAAAACTACTCAATAGGGCCCTCTCAAAGATATCATATTTATGAGTAATCACACAATAGGGTTTGAAACTGACAAAAATGAGAAAATGTCAGAAAAAATATAATTTACTCCCTTCTATCCGATACCCACCACTATTCATTTTTAATTTGATTTGCTATGATTTTACGGTACATTTAACAGTAGTTCAGTAATCCAGCTTATTACAGGTGATTTATTGATTAGAATACAGTGCTCCCTCTCTACAACAAAAGCAAAAGGGAGACAATGAATGTGTGTGTTGATCAGAGGGAGTCTTTATAGAGAGAGAAATTGGATTACATTTGCAAACAGGTTGAATCAAGATCAGATGCCACGTTATGCAGCGTCTGATCTGGATTCAAGCTGCTTGTCACTTGTCATTATGTGTTTTTCTGTCAAAATATCCAATACGTAAATTTGAGAAAAACAGCAGACGACAATTTTATGCCGATGATATTGCAGCCGTGAAGAGGTTGGTAATAACTGTCTTTAGGGAACTGTGGCAAGGGTCGTTGTAAGGAGGGAATCGTTGTTGGGAGGGCCATTGTTGGGAGTGAGCACTATATTCATCTTTATTGATTAGAATAGTTACCTTTCTCATACTTGTTAGAGGTATATCTACATAGGCCCCTGGGGCAGCACCAGGCATTCCTACAGGAGCAGCGGGTGCTGCAGTTGGTGTGAAGTTCATCACGTCATCTGCCCGTATCTGACCATCTGGTCCTGTACCGGCAACCATCTATAAGTTACAAAAGACATGTAGACGTCAAATAGCATGGCACAGCTCCAGACGAGAGTAGATCAAATAATATTCTAACACACATCGCGCACGTCTCTATATAAACAAATATGGAACGTATCTGTGTTTAAATTCTCAATAAAACACTCACTTGCTGTTATGTCTTAACGTGACGTCTTATGGCTTTGAAAAACTTAGTGTTGAAAGATTTAACCAAACCTTGCTATTGTGATTACTTATTAGAACCGTCGCTTCAGTGGGGTTCTAATGAGAAGTCACAACATAGGATTTGAAGAAAAAATAATAAGAAAAGATATGAAATGCTAAAAGTATTTCCTTTTTTTATATGTGCACTGAAATTCAATTGAAGCCCTAGTGTGGCATGTATGAAGGAAATGAAAATAATTATGAACCTTTAGCTTATTAAATTAAATAATATTGGTCTTTTTCATGTACGTTTTGTGAATTAAGTAACAGGGCTCCAATATTCCAGATTTTTATCCTAGCAGATGGTAGCTTGAAGCAGGCATAAGTAAAGCAGAATTCTGCTTTATTTTCAACCAGCTTTAAGTTATCGCGCCTGATAATGGAAAATTTTGAATTCTAAGGAATTTTCAAGATCAACTTATGGCCTGCCCTGTAGTAACGAAAGTTCTTATGAAGTATGATGTATATTGCTTGAAAATCAATGAGATATTGAGTTTACACCATTTTTGCCCTAAAGAGTCTGGCTCTGTAAATTACTGACCGACAGTTAAGGTTAAATTCAACCTGCTTAACACTGTATTTGACAGCATAACACCACTCTTCTTCAGATGACCAAATTGATATACAAATGTAAAACCTGTTGTCTGTACAGTAGTCACTCATAAGAAAGTGAATTTTCAGCCTTATAATATAGTGGTTGTTCAACTCATAACCTCATAGCCTAATTCTAGTTTTGAAAATGGTGAATACTTAAAACAGGTTGAAAGTAAAGCAGAATGCGCCTTAAGGCGCATTCTGCTTTACTTTCAGCCTGTTTTAAGCTACAATCTGCAAGAATATAGAAAATAGTTCTTATCATACATATTCATAAAAGTATAAATTAGAAGTATTTTCATCTGACGAGAAAAATTAAAGATGCCAAAAGGCGTATCTATGGGATAATGCAGGACAATAGAAATTAATGCAAAAAGCTCCTACAGGAGCTTCTGTATGTCTTGCTTTAATCATTTACTTCATTGATATGCCTTGAATTTATTCTTTTATTGAAGAGATGAATTAAATTTATGCAGTCATGACTATGAATCATATTAAATTTTTTCTAACTGTATATCTAAGCTAATGATAGCTTAAAACAGGCTGGAAGTAAAGCAGAATAAACCTTAAGGCCCATTCTGCTTCACTTTCAACCTATTTTATATTTAAGTGATAAATTATCTTCAAAACTGTACAATAAGACCTCTCTTTAACAACCATAAAACAAAACATGTTCTGTTCTGTTCATAAAAATAACATTGATTATTGATATATCTAGAGACAGATGATCGCTTAAAGCCAGATTTAAATCTGGCTTTAAGC
Source organism: Gari tellinella (assembly GCA_922989275.2). Taxonomy (NCBI): domain Eukaryota; kingdom Metazoa; phylum Mollusca; class Bivalvia; order Cardiida; family Psammobiidae; genus Gari; species Gari tellinella. The sequence goes on along the minus strand of OV277872.1, from coordinate 33,070,198 downwards.
AGCCACCTGTCTTTAACACCAAAACTTCTGTAAACAGTGGTGGTAATAGAGAGGCTGTACTGTATATGCCTTACACTAAGATCCACCCCTTTCTCAGCAGCTAAAGTTCTGGCATAAGGTGTTGAAAATATTCTTGTCCCAGGTGCTGCTGAAGTCTGCGCTGGCTGTTGAGATGGGGGAGGAGGGGGCGGAGCCTGAGCAACAGGGACTGGCTTTGGAGCTGCTGGAGGCGGAGTTGGCTCAGGTGTGGGTGGAGGAGGAGGCGGGGCAGCTTTGCCGCCTCCTACTACTGTGTCGTCTGCTGCAGTAGGTACAAAGTCCTTGAAGGCTGCAATATCTCCCTCCTCTTCCACAATAATGCATAGAAGCTGTAAAATAAAGCATGTGTTATAACATATCTTAACAATACTAAGTATGTGCTTTCCTGATTTATCAAGCTTTTTTGCATGTATCTGTACAGTAAGATTTAATGCATTACCCCATAAATACGCCTTTTTATGCCTATAAATTATTCCTACACTGAAGAGTATAGTTCAAATTTATACATGAATATAAATATTTGCTATATTCTAGCAGATGGTAGCTTAAAGTAGGCTGAAAGGAAAGCAGATTGTGCCTTAAGACACATTCTGCTTTACTCTCAACCTGCTTTAAGTGGTCTCCTGTCTCAAAAAGTAGAAATTGGCTATGGGGAATTGGGTTAAGAGTCTGTATCTTACTCTTTGTATTTTACTGTTTTGTACTTTACTCTGACATTGTTAACGATACGTGTTTTGTCCTGTAGATAGTCAAGTTCCACGTTATTTGTTGTGGCATAAAATAATTCTTGTTCTACTTCAAATATCAAATCTATCCGGATATTAAATGGATATGAAATCTAATTGTAGTTGGTTGTAATATATTGAAGGCATATATAAAACAAATCATCACTTGGGGGTGCATTACAGGACGCTCTTCAGATCGGCTGTTTCTTACCAAGAACATCTGAAGCTGAATACATCACCCTGTATCTCACCACAAACTAGTAATGTGTATATATATCAAGAAGGACCTTTTCAGTGATAGCAATTAGAGGGTAGATATTAAATTTGAGCAAGACCATAACAAAATATAGTGGCTGTGCACTATAAGTCTATTCAAAGGAGTACAAATGTATTTTACACTCTCTCAAAACATTTCCCCAATACCTTGTTCTTAGTAAGACAGGTGGTTGCTTCAAGTAAATCAAAATGCTCCTAAAGGTTTGACTGCGTTTAGATGACATTTCTCTTTTATGTCCCAACAAAACCCTATATTGAGGAATCTTAATAAAATCGTCATGAATGCTTGAGAATGAACACATCTTACAGTAGAGAAAACGTTATTCTTTCCCAATAAACGCGTTTACGCTAAAACTATTATTTGCAGTGCAAACAGTTTGGAGCCAGATCAGACGCCGGGTAACCCGGCGTCTGATCAGGCTCCAAACTGTTTGCTACTAAGATAAACATGATTTGTCAGATTTGTCCAAAAGTTGCACTTTTCTACGTTTTAGTGCTTTGCGTTTGCGTTTAAACGGGAAAGAATAACGTTTTCTCCACTGTACCTTTCCAATTGGAACATCTTTACTCCCTTCAGGAATGAAAACTTTGGCTAAATAACCTTCCTCTGAAGATTCAAACCCCATTGTGGCCTTGTCTGTCTCAATCTCTGCCAGCAGGTCCCCTTCTGATACCTTATCCCCTTCTTTCTTCTGCCAGTTGACAATTGTGCCGAATTCCATTGTTGGGGACAGTGCTGGTAGAGCAATCTTAAAATGGGCAGGTAAATCTAAAATATATTGAAAAGCAGTAATGTAGGGTGCTGTTGGAGCGGAAATTTGGGCCCTTTATGCAAACTACAAAGTATACAGGGCTCCAGATAAAAGGAGTATTTGGAAAACCAATATCTTCATTTCTGCATTAAACCCTATGGTAGGCTGCTAAAAGCATGAAAATGTAAAGCAGTGAGTACAGAAAATCTCTGTGTTACTTTCAGCCTGCTTTAAACAGCAATCTCCACCCCCACTTGTTTAGGTCTACCATCATTCCCTTACAAGTCCAAAAGCCTTGCATTAATTTTGACTAATTATGTCCTATTTCTTAAAATGTTCTTGAGGCAATATTAACATTCACCTAAAGTTATTTTAGGTAAACTATCATATTCATGCCAAAGTTACATTAATAATTAGCCAAAAAGTCAATGTTCAGTTGTTCACTTAACCTGTTACCTTATAAGTATGCCTTTTTTTGCGCATATTATTCTGAAGAAAAGAGTTCCACTTTATTCAGTCATGAATTACACCATAGAAATATTTCTTTATCCAAGCAGATGGTAGCTAAATGCATGTTGAAAGTAAACCAGAATGTGCCTTTATGTCACATTCTGCTTTACTTTCAATATGTTTTTACTCTTTGAACCCATGGCTGTGAGGAGTATATTAAATTTTGTCCTATGCAAAAAGTGTAGACCCTGATTGGAGCCCTCAGACCAGGGTATACACTGTTTGTCATTTTGACATATATATTGAATATCATGCCTAAAATGTCCAAACTAGACTAGACGAAATCGAAAACCAGAATTGTCCATTTGAGGTTTCAGGGAGGAAAGGGTTAATTAAGTAAAGTGGTAACCTATCTTCAATAGGCTATGGGGTAATAGGTTAAGCTTTGTACAAATAAAACCAGTAAATTACCTGAAGTGTAGTGCCTTATGTGATGAAGACATGGTGCCATTTTCAAACAATGTTTTGGCGCAGCTTGCTGGAGTCTTAAAAAGACAATATTTCTTTTATTAGCAACTACATATAACATCTAACCCATTCCCCCATAAAAAACACCTTTTTACACCTTTATTTTATTCATTCCTCCACTGATGAAAATAGTTCCAATTTTTACAATTATGAATATGTGTCACAAGAAATAATTTCTAAATTCTAGCAGATGATGGCTTAAAGCAGGTTGAAAGTAAAGCAGAATGCACCTTAAGGGCGCATTCTGCTTTACTTTCAACCTGCTTTAAGTGGTCACCTATTTTCAAAATTAGAATCAGGCAATGGGGTAATGGGTTAACTTCGTTAAGGTATGTGGCAACTTTGAACAGTCGTTTGGCAAAATTCAACAGACTTGACTAGTCAAAATATACTCTTATGAAGAGATAGAATAGCAAGGTTTGATCGGAACATAATCATATGCATTTACTAGGTTGGTGCCAGCCAAAAGCTACAGTAGACAAATGTTTTGGGGTTGCTTACTCATACGTAAGAGTGAAGAGAGGCTAGGTGTAAGCTGGGTGAATATGATAACATAGAATCCTTTACATATCAGAGCTGTAGATAAAAGGAGTACTAATACGAATCATGTATCTCAGTCAGCCCATGGAATAGATACTTTACCTACATTTCCAACACCTCCTCTTATATTTAGCTCTGCATATACATGTTACGTATAGCATATCAGAATTTGAAAGAGAACAGTGCAGCACTAGATCTGAAGATTCATAAGAGCTCTCCAACCTGTACTGTTTTCCCATTGTTCCTATAGCCACTTGTACCATAATCCTGACTGTTGAAAAATGTATTTGAAAAAAACAACCCAGCTTTTGTTTATTTGCAAAAAATGATGACAAAATGCAGGGTATACATGATTGACTTGAGGGTAATAGTTGATCAGCCTTGTCAAAAACAAGAGCACTGCAGTGCGGCAAAATACGCCCGTCATGGCCGGCGGGTGTCAAAGTCGTCCGGACTCAGGCCGACTGGAAAAAGTCGCCCGGAGTGTAGGCCCGACTATCGATCTCAAAAAGACTATGCTGTTCATAGTATTGCGATAGCTCAAGTACTATCCCGATAGTATTCTAGGTTAGCGTTACCGGTCGCCAAAATCGCCATTGGCGATTACTTTTTACCGTCGGCGATTAAAAAATTCATTTCATCAATTTTGGCGATTGAAAATTTTGGACAGTCAAAAAAATGAAAATCGGTAAATTTAGTCGCCACTCGCCAGTCATTGCGACTATCCAAGACGCTAGCGGTTAGTAACACTATTCTTATCAGTTTGCTAATTAATCCGTGGGGTAATTGGGTGCCTCTCAGCAGGGGACAGTGATCTGCGTACCTCTGATTACGCTGTGCCCCTGAGGCAGGGATTACAATACCGTCACATGTCAACTGACAGCCATCTTACAACGGTGTCAATACAATCGGAACACCTTGCCTATTATCCTTATGAATAAGCCAAGCAATTACGATAACCTATCATAGCCTCTCGCAGCTTTACGTAATTCATAATTTATACTCGGAGGTTGTCGGCATTTGCCGGTAAGTGACGATTATTATCAAACAAAGCTTCCACTATATCGTGAATTTCCGTACTCAACGTGCGAGTTGACGTTTATTGTTTGTAGCAATGAAAATGCCACGCCCACAATTAAAAATGGGTTCTGTGCCTTATGAAATCAAATGAAATCAAATTCGATCAAACCTATTTCACGTACAATTATCACGTAGATCTATTTGTTTGAAATACGAGTGTTATATATTTTCCCGAAATATCGCTGTGTTGGTAACTTCAAAGTTAGCGTGAATGTTTTTGTTACCTTTTCATCCGTTTCCTTCAATCGTGTACGTACATTTTGTCATCAGTTTTCGCGAATTAACGATAGCAGCATTTTTCAATAGAAATAATATTCTACTTAAAGTTTAAATGTATCCCCGACCAATATGAAAGAAAGTATAGCAGAAGAAATAATAATGTCAGATAATCCGATTTTATGGTTTATCTAAACATTTTAGTCACGTTGTACATCCGTGATTGGGCACAACATAGTTTTCTCTAAATTATTATAGATCTTCATCTAGCAGACAGAAATAAAAGATATAGATCTAATCAAAAGATTTAAGAGGAAATACAAATGACATTCAGCATGTCTGTACAAAACGTATCTACATAAAGGGAGTTAGGGACATAGTAAAACAATGCAGACCCAGATTTGAGAGCTCTTATAAAAACCACCTGGTCTAGTACTGCACTGTTTGCACTTTTCTTTTTCAAATTCTGATAAAATGATACTGCTATATGCAGAGCTATATAAGAGGAGTTGTTGGAAATGTGTTTTATGTAGGTTAAATAATTTTCTTTATTTCTGTCACAACCTGTAATGTATTATATCTATTTCAGTGTTTGAGATATAAGATCTATACATATCAGTACTTCTTTTATCTGCAGCTTAAAAATGGCAAGGATTTCATTTCTTTTTTGTCATATTCGCCAAATTTTCATGTAGCCCCCTCTCCCACTTTATGTATATAATGTTAGCGATGCAAAAAATTTGGCTACTAAATATTTTTGGCTGGCTGAGCTATAGATAAAAGGAGTTGTTGGAAATGTTGGTAAAGTAATTTTCTTTATTTTTTCTGTCATTGTTGTAACTGTGTTTTGTTTAACTTAATTTGCTTTCAAATGACAACAATAAGTCACAACATAGATCTAGTTTATGAATTTTATAGGGACAAGTTACAAAAAAGTCTGGTAAATTCAAATTGAGGCTAATTTAGATAAAAAATATTCAGAAAAAATTACCTAAAAATAATCCCAGAAATGCCTCAGAAGCCACCTCCTGCAATGTAGATTTTAAATTTTTCCGGGGGAGGCCCCCCGTACCCCCACCAATGAGAGGGGGATACCCCCTCTCATACTCTCCCCCCTCGTGCCTTCGGCACTCGGCGCTCAATATTTTCCCCAACAAATTTTGGCTACTAAAATTTTTTGGCTGGCGCCAACCTAGGTATTGCTATAGTAAAGAAACTATTGCAATACTATCACGACAATAAAGGGGGCATAACTCTGCTAAAAATAGTCGCCAACGTCTGAAATTTAACAGGAACCAAAATTCACAGGTGCCTTCCCTGTATGATGAGAAAGCTAAATATGAAATTTGGTTACAATAGACAAAATGTAAGTAAAATGAAATTTGGTTACAATAGACAAAATGTAAGTAAAATTATTATCATGAAACAAATTATATTATATATTGTTAAAAAAATTGTGTGAAGGGGCATAACTCTAAAAATACGGAGTCAAACCAAAAACCCGTAATATATATTAAGTAACTTCAATCATTGTATCACAATATCAAATTTGAAATCAATTGAATAAAAAATAAAAAAGTTCTGTTTTTTTTTTTTTTTAAATGCCCATTTTTGACAATAAAGGGGCATAACTCTGCTAAAAACAGTCGCCAACGTCTGAAACGCGAACTCGTTCGAACTATTGTGGTATGGAATATTTGTAGGAAGTTTAATCAAAATCAGTCAATAAATGAAGATGAGAGAGCGCTAAGAAGAAAAGTTTACAGACGATGTGTGGCTTATTTTAAATTTTAAGTATGTAAAGGGGCATAACTCATAGAAAAATAATTTAACAGGAACCAAAATTCACAGGTGCCTTCTCTGCATGATAAGAAAGATAAATATGAAATTTGGTTACAATAGACAAAATGTAAGTAAAATTATTATCAGGAAACAATATATTGTTAAAAAAATTGTGTGAAGGGGCATAACTCTGAAAATACGGAGTCAAACCAAAAACCGGTAATATATGTTAAGTAACTTCATTTATTGTATCACCATATTAAATTTGAAATCAATTGAATAATAATAAAAAAAGTTCTGGATTTTTTTAAATAATGCCCATTTTTGACAATAAAGGGGCATATAACTCGGTTAAAAATAACCGCCAAAGTCTGAAACGCGAACTCGTCCGAACTATTGTGGTAAGGAATATTTGTAGGAAGTTTAAATAAATTGAGGTGAGAGAGTGCTAACAAGAAAAGTTAACGGACGGACGGACAGCGCTGGGTATACCATAATACGTTCTTCGATGACGGGCTTTAAAAACAATCACGCTAACAGTAATATAACCAGTCCAGCGATATTTCAGGGAAATAATATTTTATTAGACAATTCACATAGAAACCTTTTGTCTCATTTGTAGGCGAGACATTTTCATCAGTCACAACAAACTTCTATAAATGACAGGAATCAGGAATGAGCTAAAACTAAACGTCAACTTGAAAGAAGAAGAAATTCACGATGCTCTAGTGGAAGCTTTGTTTGATAATAATTGAAACTAACAGGTTAATTCCCACACCCTCCAAATATAAATTACGAATGACGAAAATTGTGAGGAGTTTTGATTGGATTGGCCTTGAAATCGTTATTTCTTGGAAGCCTCATACGTTGATGTTCTTCTTCTTCTTTCTTCAATTAATGTCCTAGTGGGTAGAGACCAGGCACCTCTTGAAGGCCATGACGCTGTCAGCCATCATGGTGTGTTCAGAACTTCTGGAAGTTGGTGGAGGGGGAAGAAGGAATGGAGGTACACCTCCGTACACAGAAAGGTTATATGTATCTTACTGTGTGACCTCCAGTACTGAGGGTTGCTGAGTGGAAGAAGCTGAGTGGAAGAAGATCGGATGTAGATGAGACAGTGGGTGATCCGGTAGACCATTAGGAGCTTTGATATGACTGTGAGGTGTTCAGATTGCAAAGAATATGCTTAAATAATGTGCCAGTAGATCAAACGTTCAACTATAACATCTGATTTTCTCATTGTGTAAAGTTGAAAGATTATGATAAATGTGACAGACATTTCACAATGGCTGTCAATTGACTACAAACAAATTGACAATGTGTGATGGGATTATGAATCCTGCCTTCATTGCAATCTTGAGGTATGCAGCATAATTGTCCGCTGCTGTACCCCTTGCATTAATTAGCAAACTGATAAGATTAAGAATAGTTTTATGACCTATCAGAAAGTTGTAACACGGCTGCGGCATTTTTCTATAGAAAAGTACCCCAGTTTAAGTTGGATACCGCACACTTTGTAGTGGGCGGAGTTTCCCCGCCCATGCAATAACTGGTAGAAAACCATGCAGTTAACTAGTTAACTGCACAGTAATGGCGGACATCTAGTTAACCGCACAGTCTGGCGCACATCCGGTGTGGCAGATATAAAGCCCCAGATAAGAGTGAGTATATGGAACAAATCCAAATTTTCTCACTCATTTCAACATTTAATCCTATGGTGTTACTATTCATTAGAATTGTCTCGAAGAGACGATTCTAGTGAGTAGTGACACCATAGGGTTTAATGCAGAAATAAAGATTTTAGTTCTTGAAATACTCCTCTTATCTGGAGCCTTGGCATAGTAATAGCAGCACAAGTCACAATGGAGAAATTACACGATTTGTTTTGAACAATAAACGATTTTGTGCAAAATTGATAATTCCTTTTCAACCAGTTTGGATCCAGACCAGACGCCTTGTACAAAGCGTCTTATCTGGGTCCAAATATTGTGCAAAGGAAAAATTGCTAAATATTTGATTGAGAAATGCAAACGTTTTCTCTACTGCAAATCGTCCCGTCATCACTGTGCCGATAGCCATATTAATCATTTTAAGTAAACACGCGCGAAAGCTAGTGACGAAAATACAGGGCTGCCATGAGTTGACAAAAAAAATCCGAAGGTTTCCAAATTTGCATTTTTCAAGTGCGATTTTACGAATCGTACCTTTTCCCCGTCGCCTGTTTCTAGTTTTGTTGACACGTGACTGCTTAAAGCAGACTGAAAGTAAAGCAAACTGCGCCTTAAGACGCAATCTGTTTTACTTTCAGCCTGCTTTAAGCTACCATGTACTAGAAAAAAAATCCGAAGATTTAGGAAAAATCCAGAGAAATGGCAACCCTGCAAATATTCCCAGAAACTAGAACATTCGTCTTTACAGCAAAACTTTAACACACTGCCCGCGAAAGCGATCTATGCTGGAAGTTGTCGGAATGGTTAACGAGTATACGTTCCAGTCTTTGATTGGTCTCTTTTATGGGGTTCACACTACCTTTGATTAGCAAAGCGCTCAACATTTGGTATAACTTGCGCAGATAGCGATGTTGTTCCTGTCACTGATTGGTTGTTCAAATGGGGATTCTAATGGATGTCAAAAGCGCTCAATAGTTGATGTAAATTGCACAGAGCCCAACCTCTTGGTCTATATTTAGCCATATTACAAGCAATATATTGCAGTATCTCCAAACTCGTTATCTAATTAAACACGCCCACATACACTCGTGCGCATGCGCGCACTCATGTACAGTGTGCGCGTTTAATTGAGATAACTCGTGGGAGCTATGCAATATATATAACTTAAATAATCACAATGGTTGGCTTATGGCGACTTGATATGCAGATTTTCAGTTTTATAATTTATCACAATTTTCAATCTTCAAAACTGATGAAATTGAAATTATAATGAAAACGATGGTAAAGACTAAAAGATTAAGTACAGCGGTTTTTTGGGGGACCCTTTGAAAACAAGGTATTTTTTTCTGAAAATGAGCATTTCAGAGCACAATTTCCCCCCAAAAGAGCCATTTACGACTCATCTGTTTGCCAAATTCAAGTATTTTACGCTGTGTTTAGGGCATATTTTTCCCAACTGAAGGGATACAAACTCATTCCAAAAGTGGTGAAAAACTGTAGCACTATGGGACTTAATCAGGCTCAACGATCGTATAGTGGTTATAACATTTTATTTAACTAACGCTGGCTACTCAGGTGCACAGGGAATCGGCTCATAGTCAAAGTGTTCTATATATAGATAATATAATAAAGGGAAATAACACGGATTTTCACCCACCACGTTTGATCGCTTTTTTTTCAAACCAGGGGAATCCTGGTCAATATCTAACCTATCCACGTAATAAGCAATAAATTATGATTCGAATGACACCAAACATTTATATTTACCCCAATCACGATAATGAGAAATGAACTCACAAGTTACGGTTTTGCGTTTTTTATTTGCTCGGAAGAGAAGTTGTCGGCGAAGCGGTCACGAATTACCAAGACTAAAAGAGGGCACAACCGCTTTTTGCACACAAATGACTGTCTGGGATAGATAAATTATCAATAAATATCTCATTTACTTACATCAACAGTCATCAAATCCGGATCTTTATTGAGGTTTATCACTCACTTATGGTTCTGTCAAGCAATAAAACGCATGACATCCATTTTATTTAAATCAAATCGAGGCTGGGGAAGTGAAACGATCTCAGTGATTGGTCAGTCAATAGAAAACAGTTCTTGTTACCGTCGCTAGAATTCATTGTATTAACAGCGGGCGGGAACCAATCTATATGCTTTTTGACATATCGTGGGAAATGCAACATACTGAAATTGCCAAATAATAAGAAAAAGGAAGCCGTACACGTTTTTTTGAGGGTCATTAGTATCAAATTGTTGAATGTTATCTACCAAGAGACAATCATGTTTTACTTGTTAAATCGCTTTCAAATGAATTCCTGAATTTTGACACTTTGTGTTTATACTGGAGATTGCTGATCTAAATTTAGCGCATGAACCAGCCAGCCAATGAAATCGCTCCATACCTTAGAGTAACAAAGCCTCGTTTTGAATTACACAAAATGGAACACAAACGTGTTATGAATATAAGAACTGAAAGAAACTAACATACCCCAATAAAAAGCATGATCTGGTGAGTGTCAATGTAAGTGAATGTATTATTTATTGATAATTAATCGATCCCAGTCAGTCTTCCGTGTGCAGAAGGCGCATGTGTCCGTGTATAGTCTTGGCAAATAGTGCTTGAGTAGACGACAACTTCTCTTCCGAGATCAAGAAATCGCCGCAAAACCGAAAAGTTGGAGTCCATTCCAATTTACTTTGGTGAGGGAAATATAAAAATTTGAAGTCGTTTGGTTCGTAATTAAGTGTTGATTACATGAGTGGGTTTCATTTCCCCCAGTCTTTGCACGACTGTAAAAAAATCGCCATCAAACGTAATGGGTGAAAATCCGTGTTATTTGACCACCTCGATAGCTCATTGGTAGAGCGTCCGCTTTCGAGGCGGGAGGTTGTGGTTCGATCCCAGGCCAGGTCATACCAAAGACCATTATAAAAACGGTACTAGTAGCTCCCTTGCCCGACGCTCGGCATTATAAGGGTAGTGCTAGGAAGGTGATTGTAATGCCCAGGTAAGTATGCATGTTAATGGATACCTTGTTAGTCGCAATAAAAGCTCTACAGAGCTTATGTTGATTGTTTACCATATGCGACGTTAAATCAAGCTTGCCTTTGCCTTTTCCCTTTATTATATTATCTATATATAGAACACTTTGACTATGAGCCGATTCCCTGTGCTCAGGTGTGCATGGTAGCCAGCTCTGAAAGGGTCTCCCCGTCTAGCCGCAGCTCCTGCTACTTAACGTCCGAGCCAACAGTCACGTGGTGATCAAGCATGTCCCTGTCAGCCAGACTACCTGTGATCATGAAGTAACATCATGATCACTGCATGGCAGCAGGCCATTGTATTACAAAACAACCCATGGTGAGTTTGGCAACCGATAACGCTAACCTAGATTTTAAGTGTTAGAAACACTTTCCTTCTCTTTGGCCTTGGTGTAGGAAATGAATGTATTTGTCTGCTCTTGTTAGTCTTGACTCTTAAGTCAAGACCTCTATCTTCTAAGTTCTAAGAGTAAGATTAGTGTCCTTGACATTCGACTTGTCGTAGGTTTCTAAACTGATCCAAAACCATACAAACCCTTCAACAATAATATATGGTACAGCATTATACTAAAGTATGAAGTATGCAAGCTGACTTGTTACAGATCATCACGTTAACTAGAGCGGTTTGTTTACCAAATTTCACCGCGAAAACTAATGACAATCACTGATTTTCAACCAACCTTGTGGTGTTATTTTGATTAAGATAAGTCTGTGATCTACACTTCGATGCGATAGCAAGGGTTCGTCTTTGAATGCCCTTTTGGACGACATGTCTCGCAGCTGCGGCTGGGCGAAACATTTTTTCTGCAGACAAGTTGACCGTCAGAAATCCTTGCCTCACTTTCGTTTTTCTAGATTACAGTGTTAGTTTCGTATTATTGAATTTCAATGAAAATGTATGTGCCAACTAATTTCATTATCAAAACGATAAAAAAAATACCTTTATTGAATACTTTTATTTCTGTTAATCATCTTATTTAACTTTCTTGCAAACTCTTTACGGCTAGCTTTACTTAATTCCCATGGAAACGGTTTGCAAATGGCGGCGCCCTGTGGAAATAACTAGAGTTTGTTTATTTTCAAAGATATACGGTCTTACGCATGTAAATTGAAACATGCCTGCAGGTATATTCACTGTTAAATAGAAAAATCTCATTCAGGCAAATATTTGAAGTGAACAAACTTCACCATTGAGTACACTTTAAGTTTTCAAAGATGTTTTGATTGATTTGTTCATAAAAATCATAAAATTTAATGCTAGATCTATCATGATTAATCATCCCTAACACCGCAGTCATAACAGCAGAGCTCAAGGTAATGGGGTATTTAACAAATAAAAATCTTCATATCTTAATTAAATTCTATGGTGTCACTACTCATTAGAATAGTCCCTTTAAATGAAGATCGAATGACTCCTGTTGCATGGGCCCTCAAACCACGGAATTATACAAAACGGAATAGCAACAAAGCGAAGTTGAATAGGCGAGCATCTGAGCTCTCGGGGCGGTTGAAATATGCGAGATTATGTGTCACGTGACAACATCCTCACTTTTTGCCTCGTTGTCCGCCATTTCTGGCGTGAAATTTACCGACTCGAGTGTTTTGCTGGACATTTTATAGGATTTAAACGATTTGGTGGCCATTCCTATCAATTCAAAGGAATATAAACCCGTGAACAATGCTTCGAAAACACACATTTATCATTTGGACTACCGATAAACAGCTAAATGATTTCAAGTTCTCGAAATAGCTTGCAACTAGATAAAATGCCAATCAACTTAGCCCCTACAGGGTAATTAGATTTCAAACACCTGTCCTCAGATTATGAAGCTGCAATTTCATAGACGGCAACATTGTTTTGATGCACTGCACAAGTGCATATTGAGTTTACGTGCCATCACAATTTATCCCGCCCAAATTGGTGTTTAAAACGCGCAATTTCTTATATGTGTGCATTTTCTATGTATTAAAACTAAGTGAAATTGGGTGTAAGAAGCCTGACATATGCACCCACTTCGTAAAGAATCCTACCTAAATGTGTCGAATTCTTATCGTGTTAGTTTACATTATAAGCGGGTTTGTTTACAAATAAGACTACGGGCTGGTTCCGAGAACTTTCGAACGATTGCATAAAGGTCAAGTGATTGATTCGGCCGCGACAATGTGTATACATTGCATCAGTTTGTGTAACATTTAGCGGCCAAACTTATAGGAGTTGTCTCTCTTTGATTGAAAAGCACTCAACTTCTTGTACAGAATTATGCAAATGAGCTTTACTGAGTATGTCCGTAAACTTTCGTCGCTATTCAAAAATAAACAAACTTGATTACTTGTGGAACCACAAATTTCACTGTTCGTTTGCAATATTGCTCCAAATATCACCACGAATTACTTCTTTTTATATGGAACGATTACGATAGTGACATAAATTTCATGTTAGAAAAATGTTCGATTCTGATTATGTGGGGAAAATATAGTGGCTTTAAGTTTTATAATTAGTTGGACTTAAATTCTAAGCCCCTCTCACTAAAAAGTAAAGTACCAAGTTATAGTCTACTTTCAGTCTGAATGACCACTCAGCTGACTGTACATTAACCCCGGGCTGATCATTGAGCCATCTTGCCTACAATATTGAGCACTGCATGCTAATATATGGCATGTAGGCAGCTGCAGTACCGGCTCACACCCTTCACAGGTACCCATTTTAACTCTTGGGTTGAGAGGAGCAATTTGCGGTACATGTCTTGCTCAAGAACATTATCTAAGTATGTTAGTTGTCAGTAAGTCAGTACTTTACCAAAGTATCTTTCAAATGTTTTTTGTGAGTTTCTTAATCGTCATCTATTCCATTTTCAATATTTTATAATGAGATTATTTTGTTACATTCAATTTCAGAATCTCTGGAAGGTACTCTTAATTCTTGTCCTGTATTTCATTGTTTGTTGCCTTGTTGAGCTGTTGTTGTTTTTCCCTTTTTTATTTTTTGTTTACAAAGATATAATGCCAGAGAATATCAAATGGAAATACTGTGCATGTTGATTACTTTTTGCAAAAAGTTTGACTCTGGATGAGTTTCCACATTTATAAGTCAATGATCTCACCCTGGTCCAAACTGTTTGACATTCAGAATGTACTTCAGTTAACTCATCGAGCCCTAGTGACGCATATACAGTAAAACCTCGCTATTACGACCACTAAAATGAAGGCTAATTGATTGTTTAATAGACAGGTGACAGCTTAAAGCAACGTGCCAGGAGCTTTCTGTTTCACTGTCACCTTGCTTTAAGCGGTCACCTATCGTTAACACCCTAATAATTTACATAATTTAGTGGTAGGGAGGTTTTACTGTATGTGTCTTTTACCAAAACTGTACATGTGTGTGAAGAGTATGTACACCTGTCCTATGCAAACAGTGAAGTCCCTGATCAGAGGGCTCCTGCAGGAGCCCTCTGATCAGGGTCTTCACTGTTTGTCATTTTGCAAAAATATAATAAGAAACAATACCAAATAGTCGAAAATTGACCAGCCTTTATTGCAAACCGGAAATGTCCATTGGAAGTTTCAGAGGATAATGAGTTAAGCAATACACTTTCAGATATTTCGAAGGCAGTATTCTGTAAGACAATGACTTTCTTAACTCTTTCAACACTGCAGAGTACCTCTTTGGGGTTATAATGCTCCCTTGTGGATATTTTAAATGACCAAAACATGAACCAGTCTATTTGGAATTCTGGGTAGTTTAATGAATACTCGGGTCTCGATTAGAAAACAGTGAATACTAGTGTTGTAGCGATGATCGATTATAATCGATCATCGATCGAAAAAAGCCAGGTGATGATAATCGACGTTAATCGATTATGATTTACCATAATCGATTATGTTCGATTATTTATGATAAAGTTATGAAGAAGCATTGTGCATATAAAAGACAGATTGTAGCTTAATGCAGGTTGGATGTAATGCAGAATGCTTTTATGGGAGTGTTCTGCATTACTTCCAACCCACATTTAACAAAAAGCTGCCTTTCATGTGTTCACTACCGGGTATGTATCCTAAAAGTATGGTTAAGTAAGCTTTGACTGTAATGTTAATCCGAAAAAGTTGTGTTCTTTAATATTTGTTCTTGAAATAATTTTTATAAATTGTTTTACTTACTTGCACCAAATATATAAATGAAACGTTGCATGATTCCAAACCAAGAGATTTTTCAAACAATTGTTTACCCAGATGAACTGCCGCAGCAATAGTAATTACAGGTAGTAAAAGAAGTGGTAACAATTAGTACAAAGCAAGCTCAATTAATTTGTTAATAAAATAAGAACATTAATTTAACTGTTTTATCAAATTGCTGCTTTGTTTTTTATTTGGCTTCATATGGGTGCATTGTTTGCAAAATTATGTAGATATATAAAATACAAATGCAAACATGAGTATCACATATATTCAGCTTTTCAGAGTACATATATAATAGTTTATGTTAAAACGATTATATAATCGATCATTGATCGATTATGGCTACCAATAATCGTTTATAATCGATTATGGTTTTTGGACCGATTATACAACACTAGTGAATACCCTGATTAGAGGGCTCCTACAGGATTTGGGTCTACACTGTTTTCAAAAGTAATTATTACATTTTAAACAGGGCCAAAGTGTTGAAAGTGTTAACACACTCATCCCTAAAACTCCAAGACAAATCTAGTCCAATTTTGACAATTCAGGATTATCTTTACAATGGGTTTCAAAATTACAAAAAGTGAAGACCCTGATAAGAGGAGTCCTCTGATCTGCAAGTCTACACTGTTTGCATTCTCTTCATAAGTAAAGAAAAGTATGCATAATATACTTAAAGTCACTTAGGGGTTCTCTGGGTGAAAGTGTAGCAGATGGTAGCTTAAAGCAGGCTGGAAGTAAAGCAGAATGTGCCTTAAGGTTCATTCTGCTTTACTTTAACCTGCTTTAAGTAGTCACCTATTTTCAATTTTAGAAACAGGCTATGGGGTAATAGAATACTTACTGGCAGTTTTAAACACCTGCATTATTTCTACCCTGCATTAAGCAATCACCTTTATTTAGAGTTATACCTATCCACACTGCTTGAATTAGTGGTCACTTTTGATTCTTTATTTATGCAATTTGCTCGTAATTAATGGCTCATCCCATTGAAACAAAACTTACTCAAGTTTAAGAAATTCTATTTGATTCTATAGCAATAACAGTATAAACCTCTCATGAGTGCCACTCGAAAGAAAGTCTTTCTTTGTATGGATTTAAAGTCATGCAGGCTGCTCCTTTAACCCATTACCCAATAAATATGCCTTTTTACGCCTCTACTTTATTTAAGAAATAATAAATTCATACCAGTGGTAGGAGTTGAGATGCATAGTAATTCAATCACGAGGCCTTTAGGCCGAGTGGTTTAATTACAAGCATCTCAACGACTACCTGTGTTTGATTGCAAGATACAACACTGGTATTAATTTATTATTTCGATTCTAACACATAATTTAACCATAAATTTGCACCGAAGCAACGGCGCTTCATTTCTTGGCGTACACATTTTCGAAGCCATATGACCTCACGTTAGAAGGTTACAGCGCGTGAATGTTTTATTGAGAATTCAAACACAGATACGTCCATTCTTTGTTTATATAGGGGCGTGTGCGAAGTGTGTTAGAATCTTCCATTGAAGAAAATACTTTCAATTTATACAGTCAAAAAAATACACCACAAGTAATTGATTCTTTAATCTAACAGATGATAGCTTAAAGCAAGGTGAAAGAAAAGCAGAATGCGCCCTATATAAGGCGCATTCTGCTATTCTACCCTCAAACTGCTTTAAGTGGTCTTCAAATTGAGAAACAAGTTATGGGGTAAAAGGGTTAAGAGCATAACTAATTATACATACATTTATTACTTTTGTCCTGCATCAGATTACCGGTATGTCTTAACATACTAAGGTTGCTCAAGAAAGGCTGAACTGAAATTAACCCATTACCCCATAGCTTGTTTCTAGTTTTGAAAACAAGTGACCACTTAAAGCAGGTTGAAAGTAAAGCAGAATGCGCCTAAAGGCGCTTTCTGCTTTACTTTCAGCCTGCTTTAAGCTATTATCTGCTAGAATATAGAAAATATTTCTTATGATTCTTGTTTGTTACAGTACAAATTGGAACTTTTTTCTTCAGAAGAGGAATAAATTAAAGGCGTAAAATGTCATATTTATGGGGTAATGGGATAGCTGTTGTATTTATCTATAGAACAGTTATAAAAAGCTTTGTTTGTAGACCATGAAGCTTCCTTGTTATTGTTTTGAACACGCCTGCATGTTTCATCCATGTGTCAATAACAATCACCATGAAATTAACAACCATCACAATCATGTTTTAACCCAGTCACCAAATCATAAACTGAGAGTACTTTGACTGAAACTTTAGATGAAAAAATCCAATGTCCGAATGCAGGCTCTTTTTAATATGTGACACTTGAGTGTATGATGTATAAAATTCGAAACTGTGTCAAGCTTTATTAGGTTTGGTGCTGAAATGAGTGAGAAAATGTTGAATTTGTTGAGTAAGTTTACTCCCTCTAACAGTGGTAAATACGATATTCCTACCCACTTTACGTGTTTCTTACGCATTTATTATCCGTTGCGTTAAACGCTGTTCCTAGCCGTTTCTTTATGCGTTTAAAAGAGCCCGTATGAAAGGGTCATCACTTAGCCGACGGACCCCTTAGCTTCAGCGGTTTACACATCCACTTTATGACATGTGTATTACAGAACATTAGGTGGTATCGCCGATAACATTGCTATCTATAATTGGCAATACACTGTTAATCCCCCGATA
Organism: Gari tellinella; assembly: GCA_922989275.2. Taxonomy (NCBI): domain Eukaryota; kingdom Metazoa; phylum Mollusca; class Bivalvia; order Cardiida; family Psammobiidae; genus Gari; species Gari tellinella. The sequence goes on along the minus strand of OV277872.1, from coordinate 33,052,241 downwards.
GCTGAGTGGCATTTATAGGCGGGTGGTCAATGCTTGTTCTAATTGATTGGTTACAGGTGGGTGGTCAGTGCCTGTTGTAATTAATGAATGACAGATTAATGCGGCTAGCTCTTAAACTAATTGTGTGATACTTTAATCTGCATCTGCATGTACACGGTTTGCGTTGCACTATTTTTGATAGCAGGGTAACGATACTATGGAATATGATCAACATAAATGCATGGTTCAATTATCTTCGCACAATTCAATAAGATCCGAAATATCTGCGTGAAACGGATAACCGACGCACCAATCACAACATCTCTGGTATAATCGTTAATTAACGTGTTTAAACGTGTTAAGAATGTAGGCGTTAACTGTTCGTTAACCGTTCCTTAACCGTTCACTTTATATGCGTTTCTTAGGCATAGATTAACGCGTAAATGGGTAGGAATAGCGTATTTACCACTGTATCTGGGGCCCATTTCACGAAAAGTCATACGACAAAATCTTTCGTAAGTCAAATTTTAAAATACACTTAAATTCTGATTACTCAATCTTATCCTGTCTTGTGACATCTCTTTGGAATCGCCTTTTCAAGACGATTCCAAAGAGATGTCACAATACAGGATTTGATAGAGAAAAAATAAAAATTGAGAATTTTAGAATCTGACTTCTAGGATAATAGTTGTTGTACGAAGTTTCGTAAAACAGGCCCCTATAGCCTTGTTATATTGTCGGGATGACATTGGCACGAGTGGTGTGGCTTAGAAGTTGTACCTTTTTGATAAGCTTTCATCAATGTTTGCATGTTCAGTGTTACAAAATGGGCAATAGTTTTAATCACTGTTGTCCATGAAGGGAAACAAATTAAAAGTCACTTGTACAATCAGTCATTTTAAGGAAAACTTAATGCATTGGTATTTGTTTGAAGTAAACTGTGCTCGATTTGTAAAAAAGTACATTTAATTTATCTAGATAATACACCATATGTAATGGGACTTTAACTACAATACATTTAATATTTGTCTGTGTTGAAATATTCAGGAACGAAACATTGTTAATTTAATACATGAATAAAGTATCTTTGTTATTTAAAGAAACAAAGAGTTTCAGATCAAACAATGTTTCTAACAAACCGCTCTATTACAACCACTAAGCAGAAGGCTAAATGATTGTATAGAAGATAGATGGCAGTTTAAAGTGAGAGTTAAACAGAAAGCTCCTAAATGAGCTTTTTGTTTTACCTTCACCTTGCTTTAAGCAGTCACCTGTCTAAAACACCAATTTTAGTGATTTTACTGTATCATTCAGATGTTTAACCAATTGTATGCTGGGTAATATTTGGCGGCCATTTTAAACTTAATGCATTGGTATTTGTTTGAAGTAAACTGTGCTTCATTTGTAAAATAGTACATTTATTTTATCTAGATAATACATCATATGTAATGGGACTTTAACTACAATACATTTAATATTTGTCTGTGTTGAAATATTCAGGAACGAAACATTGTTAATTTAATACATGAATAAAGTATCTTTGTCATTTAAAGAAACAAAGAGTTTCAGATCAAACAATGTTTCTAACAAACCGCTCTATTACAACCACTAAGCAGAAGGCTAAATGATTGTATAGAAGATAGATGGCAGTTTAAAGTGAGAGTTAAACAGAAAGCTCCTAAATGAACTTTTTGTTTTACCTTTACCTTGCTTTAAGCAGTCACCAAATTATTAACACAATTTTAGTGATTTTACTCTATCATTCAGATGTTTAACCCATTGTATGCTGGGTAATATGTGGCGGCCATTTTAAAATGTCGTCTGCAGCGGGTATAACTCAAATATTTGCAACAAATTTTCGCAGTTTCTGATAGAACATATTGACTTAAGCTGCAAACAGTTTTGATCTCAGATCAGGCCCCACAAAACTGATTGCCTTTAAGAGGTACACCTAAAAGTGTATCCCACATCAAATGGGTTAAACTGTCTTTTCATATATTATATGTATTATATTTACATATGTTTTTATTTACATTAATGATTTTACAGAAAAGAAAGGCCAGAAGAAGGTGGAGGATGCTGGGCCAACTATTCTGAATGGAGTATTCATGTTTCCCAATGGAGACAAATATGGTATAAAGCTTTTAACCCTTCTTTCAGTACATATTCATACATTACAGTCCACTTACTATGAATTGCTATCATTTGAACAGTATAAGACTGAACTACAATGAGTTTCACTTTGTATTGTATGGTATTATATACAAATACACATTTTTATGTCTTTAATTAATTCCTCTACTAAAGAAAATAGTTCCAATTTATACTGTCAGAAATATTTTGTATATTCTAGCAGATAATAGCTTAAAGCAGGCTGAAAGTAAAGCAGAATGCACCTTAAGGTGCATTCTGCTTTACTTTCAACCTGCTTTAAGTGGTCACTTATCTTCAAAACTAGAAACATGCTATGGGGTAATGGGTTAACCCTTAGCCTGCTGATTACGTCTTCACTGTTTTGTACATCAAAAGTGACAGAGATGAACGAGTGTAGATCAAGGTCAGTCTCAGCGACTTTGATGTGGCGTCTGGTCTTAATCTACTCTGTTTGCAATGCAATAAGTCTTTCTCATAGCACAGCTAAAATATTAATTCTACCATTCTATATATTGTTTCATTTTATTTATTTAGAGGGGGATTACATACAACAAGATGGCAGCATTATCAGGTTTGGTAAAGGCACCCACACAACCACAAATGGCAGTATATACGAGGGTGAATGGTCCAGCGACAAGATGAACGGAATGGGAAAACTAACTCACCCTTCAAAAGCAGTTTACGTTGGAAACTTTGTTAACAATCAGTTTCACGGACAAGGCAATTATACCTGGCCTAACGGATCCTCCTATGATGGTGACTTTGTAGAAAATAGGTGAGAAAATTTGCATTAACATTAATATCCAATAGATATTTATTATATACCTACCAATGTTCTGCCCGAAATATTTCCGTATTTTATCGAACAAATACACCTTGACGGATTGAAAATTCCGTATTACCCATGTACCTTGTGTAATGGGAAAAGAATGTTTACTGTGTAGTCGGAAGTTCGGAACTACTTTACACACTACAGGGGCATGGAAAATAGCTCGAAACATTTCTATCGTTTTTTATTTTATTATTATCATAATTTATGAGGTATATAATAAAAGGAACATTACTATACTTTGCATATCTTATGCACCGGATCACTCTCGTTGTGTGTGTAAAGGCTATATCCAACTCGACCTTCGGTCTCGTTGGATATCGCCTTTACACACACACAACTCGAGTGATCCGGTGCATAAGATATGCAAAGTATAGTAATATTCCGTTTATATTATATAATATAGCAAGTAGCTTCAAACGAAATGTTTGGTCCTTAAAGGAGCTTTCTGTATTACTTTTTCTTGCAGTAAGCAATCACTTACATCATGTTTAGTTTTTTATGCTGCTACTAATCTTAGTTTACGAATACCGAATTAACTCTTAACCCATAGCTTATTTCTAATTTTGAAAATTGAAGACCACTTAAAGCAGGTTAAAAATAAAGCAGAATGTGCCTTCAGGCACATTCTGCTTTACGTTCAGCCTGCTTTAAGCTACCATCTACTTGAAAATAGAAAATATTTCTTTTGATAAATATTAATAATTGTATAATTTGGAACTATTTTCTTATGTGGAGGAATAAACTAGAGGCGTAAAAAGGCGTATTTATGGGGTAATGGGTTAAAGTGCTAGCAATAGACTTTTGGCATTTGCAAAGTTAGGATCTGATCTGATCAGGTAAACTGGGCTCAAGACAAGAGTGATACTGAACTTTTCCTACTCTTTCTCTTTGATGTCCCAACTTAATCCTGAACCCTTTGAACCCTAGTCCCGCCTATAGGAGTCCTTTTCAAAAAGTGTACATGCGAATAGTACACTTGTCCTATGCAAACAGTGAAAACCCAGATCAGAGGGCTCCGAAAGGAGCCCTCTGATCAGGGTCTTCACTGTTTGTCATAATGTCAAACATTGACAAAAACAACCCTTAAAAGTCAGAAATGGACTAGACTAAAATGGAAACTGGAATTGTCCATTTAAAGTTTCAGGGAGGAAAGAGTTAAGTGACCATTCATTAGAAATGTCTCAAAGAGACAATTCTACTGAATGGTCCAAACTATTGTGTTTGGTGAAGACATAAGAAAATTAATGTTTAAAATGCAGTAAAACCTCTCTTTTACGACCACTGGAAAGAAGACTAATTGATGGTATTAAAGACAGGTGACAGCTTAAAGCAAAAAGGAAAGTTAAAGCAGAAAAGCTCCTAAGAGAGTGTTCTGTTTTACTTTCTTCTTGCTTTAAGCAGCCACTTGTCTTAAACACTGAAAATGAATTCTTATTTAGTGGTCTCAATGGAGAGGTTTTGCTGTACACGCCTTATCTTAACCCTTAGCCCGCCAAATAAATTGTCGTCTGCTATATTTCTCGTCTGCTTCAAGTTTCAAAGTGCTTCAAAGTTGCTGAAAATTTTGTCCGAGTGTCAAACAGCTTGGATCCGGATGAGACGCCGAGTTACTCGGCGTCTCATCCGGATCCAAGCTGTTTGCATATGGAGCTAGTCGTGAGTGGCAGGCTAAGGGTTAAGTTTGGTGAAGTCAACTGTTTGGGAAACTTTCTTTCTGACCAGCGTCCACAGGATTTGTCACTACCTAGAGATATACATGTACTAAGGATGGATACATAACTCTGAAATTTCAGCCAACAACTAACTTTGAAACAGTTGACTATTTATTCAATAATCCAATTATCACATAAATCTAAAACCACTGTCATAATAAATATATTTCATAACATTGACTGTATATCAATTACAAAACGATAATGGAAAAGGGTATGCTTTAAGCCTTTCACTAATTACTCCAAAGATACACATTTTTACCCATTTAATGTGTCCCTCCACTAAAGAAGACTAATTTATACAGTCATACACATGTATAATGACAGGGCTCCAGATAAGGGGAGTATTTCAAAAACTATAATCTTTATTTCTGCTTTAAACCCTATGGTGTCACTGCTCATTAGAATCGTCTCAAAGAGACGATTCTAATGAGTAGTGACACCATAGGGTTTAATTCAGAAATAAAGATTTTAGTTTTAGAAAAACTACCCTTATCTTGTGCTCTGTAATTTATACAGTCATACACATGTATAATGAGTAACCATTTTTATATTCTAGAAGCTGGTAGCCTAACCACTAATAACTCCATAGCTTGCTTCTAGTTTTGAAGACAGGTTTAGTCAGGTTACTACTTAAAGCAGGTTGAAAGTAAAGCAGAATTGGCCTGAATGTGCATTCTGCTTTACTTTCTGCCTGCTTCAAGATACGACCTGCGAGGATATAGAAAATATTTCTTATGGTTTATATTCATGACATTATCAGGTGGAACTATTTTTTTTAGTGGAGGAATAAATTAAAGGCATAAATAGGCATGCTTATGGGGTAATGGGTTAAGGAGACAAGTAACAAACATTTTGCAGACAGTAACTACCAGGTGGTTACCAAAAGATCTTGAATAATACAGTTAATCTTGTATAAAGCTATCTAAAGACAGTTTACTGTTTTCTGCAGGATATGATTAATGCAGAAAGTTCTGACAAGGGCTTTTTGCCTTGTTTTTATCCTGCCTGAACCTATTACTCCAAAGAATGTTTTAGTTTTGAAGACAGTTGACCACTTAAAGCAGGTTTAAAGTTAAGCAGAATCTGGCTTAAGGCACATTCTGCTTTACTCTTAACCGGCTTTAATGTTTACGCCTCTGTCTGATATGATGAAAGGTGAAATATTTCTTATGGTACCTTTTCTTGACTGTATAAATAGAAACTGTTTTTCTTTAATGGAAAAATAAATCAAAAACATAATTTATGGAGTAATAATCGGATAATGAATTAAGCAATCATCTGTGTTTAAGACTTTCAATAGGTCAATATTGAACATCAATCGACTGCCACTAAGAATGACTTTTTTCTGTGTACTATTCAAAGTATAAATCGGAGCTTCAGATGACAGGAGTATTCTAAAAGTTAAATCTTTATGTCTTCGCAAAACCCTATAGTGTGACTGCTCATTAGAATCACCTTTAACTAAAAAGTCTAAGAGACGATTCTAATGAGCAACCACACCATACGATTGGATAAGACATTATTAGAAGACAGAAAATGTTGAAAAAACTTCAGTTTACTCTCTCTTATCTAGAACCATGATAAATTATTAACACATTTAACCCTAGCGACAAGCCGACAAGTATACTGGTCATTTACAAACAAGTGTACCTGTTATGATTACACTTGTCCCATGCAAACAGTGTAGACCCTGATCAGAGGGCTCCTTAAGGAGCCCTCTGATCAGGGTCTACACTGTTTGTCATTTAGAAAAATATTGTTAAAATCAACCCTAAATAGTGAAAAATGGGCTAGACTTATTTTGAAATTGGAATTGTCTATATTAAAAGTGTCAGGGGTGAATGAGTTAATATTTCAAAACATTACAAAAAGCTCAACCTTTTTACTTGATCTGTTGTTATTTATTGCAGGCTTGAGGGAAAGGGCAACTTTATAGACACAGACAGTCAGACCTGGACTGGTCAGTTCCGATACAAGGCCGCCCCAGGATTACAGTTCCATCTCAGACTAGACTGATACTCCCAAACTAACATTTCAATATCACCTTCATCAACTTACATTGTTGCGAAATCTATTGATTTTGTGTTTTGATACAAAGTTTTAGTTCATATCTATTATACATGGAAATTAGTGGTTAACCCATTCCCCCATAGATTCACCTTTTTACGCCTAAATAATTTATTCCTCCACTGAAGAAAATAGTTCCCTTTTATACAGTTATGAATATGTTTCATAAGAATTTTTTTCTATATCCTAGCAGATAATAGCTCAAAGCAGGCTGAAAGTAAAGCAGAATGTGCATTAAGGCACATTCTGCTTTACTTTCAACCTGCTTTAAGTGATTATCTTTCTTTTGAACTAGAAACAGGCTATTGGGTTATGGGTTAAAATCTGCATTTATTGACTGATGAGGAAGGTAATTATTAACAAACTCATGTGCCAGTTTGAGATGTCCAATGTATATGGTGACCAAAAAAAGTGTAAACATATATATATCAAGTACAAGTAAAGATGTTATTGAATCAAAAGGTTGATGTTATCTTTGATTACTAATATATAGAGGATAATCAATTCCCTTGGATTGATATGAAAAATATATCACAGAATGGGTTGTTATCTGGTTAAAAATCGTGTCTGCAAGAGTTTTTGAACCAGATAACAACCCATTCAAGTGATATATTTTTCGTATCCATCAAAAGGATTTGATCAGTCACTGAGTCGATTATTCTATTTATTTATTTTCTTTCAATGGCATTGAGAGTTAAACGAATATACACAGACTTATTAATTTACACGTGACGCCACAAAAGATAGTTCCAGCAAAAATAATATCGACATTGGTGTGTCAAACAGTGTAGACCCTGATCAGAGGGCTCCTTCAGGAGCCCTCTGATCAAGATCGACACTGTTAGCATGATAAGGGTTAATATAGATGGCTAAGCATCAGTACACTTTCAAACAATTCACGCTTTACAATAAAACTCCATTTATTATTCTATTCAAAGAAGATTATTTTATGTGTTTTAATTACAGGGTAGCAAAAAGCACTATGAAAATAAAGCAGAAAGCACCTTTCCAAGCTTTCTACATTACTTTCATACTTCTAAACACCTTTGAATACACACATTCATAAATTTTGTCTTTCTGATAGAATAAGCAAAGAAATTCATATACATGTATGTATAGAAAGTGAAAATGCACATCTTCCAAATTTCTATTTAAAATGAAACCTTGATATCTTGTACTCACTAAAGTCAAATATATTCATATTTTAGAATTAAAACCTGGCATAGCCAAATGTTAACAGTAAAATACTGGTATTATCCGTTTACCCGATATCAAAATAATAAAATTCAACCATAGCATTGTGAGAAAGTTTGACTTAAAGGGAGTTCCATATATCGAGTTTCAGTCACCAGTCACAGAAATTAAATACCTTGGATCCAAGCTGCAGATCAGGGAGTATTTCCAATATTTAGTTTATCTGGAGCCCCCTTTGTTACATATTGTCGGCAACATTTTGAACAGTTTTGTTCCAAATAAGATGCTAAGAAAATCAATATCTTATTTGTGTCAATGCTGTTTTCTATTTGGGTCATAATTCTGAATGTATGGAGATTAAAGTCAATTACAAAATCTCAGTAGAATTCATTTATCAAGCACTTGAAAGGGATTAAAAACTCTCATGTAAATGTGTTACAAAAGTAAATGTGTTACAAAATGTAAGTTTTGTTTTAAAAAAAAACTATGTTATACTATAAATATTTAAAAAATAATTAATTGAATTTTGCATAAACACTCCAAAATTTGTTGTTGTTTTTCTTCCTGTCATTTGCTCCCGGCTTATATGTTTTTTAAATTACTGAGCAAGACATTCTGGCAAGAACTGCTGTATTAGTTTTTATGAAGATACAGCGCTCCCTCTCTACAACGGTCCTCCGAACAACGACTCCCTCCCTACAACGACCCTTGCTGCAGTTCCCTAAACGAAATAATTATGTCTAATGTTTTTACTGCTGCAATATCATTTGATTAAAATTGTCGTCTGCTGTTTTTTCTCAAAATTACATACAACTGGAGATTTTGATAGAATAAATATAATGACGAGTGACAAACAGATTGAATCCAGATCAGACGCCGCGTTACGTGGCGTCTGATCTGGATTCAAGCTGTTTGCAAATGTAAGCCAAGTCTATAACGACTCCCTCTGAACAACGCACACAATCTGTGTCTCCCATTGGGTGTCGTTGTAGAGAGGGAGCGCTGTACATAAACAATTTTTCTATGCTATAAAAAATAATCTTCTGGCTTCTAAATGGGAAAACTTATTTCAGAAGCAATCATAAGACAGGTGAATGCTAAATGCATGATAAAAATAGCTTTCTGCATTAGCAACCCCTATATTTAAATCTACTCATTTATCTTATATTGAGTAGATACTCAATATGAGTGACTTTTTAAACAAATCCAGTTACCGGGCAAGTAGGAAAGTCTTATCACAGTCTCTTTCAGGAGCCCTCTGATTTTGGTCTACACTGATTGCATACTAGCTTGAAAATTACACCTGTCATATATACAAACAGTGTAGAAACTAGAAACAGATCGGAGGGCTCTCCTGCAAAAATTGTCATTTTGCTATCACTTGCAAAAACATCCCTTATAAAAAATTATAGTCAAAAATGGACTAGACTTAAATAGAAACTAGTACAGTTAAACCTCTCTATTACGACCACTAAATTTTGTTAATTATTGGGTGTTTAAGGCAGGTGACTGCTTAAAACAAGATGACAGTAAAACAGAAAGCTCCTATAGGAGCTTTCTGTTTTGCTGTCACCTTGCTTTAGGCTGTCACCTGTCTTTCAAACAATCAATTGGCCTTCGTTTTAGTGATCGTAATAGAAAGGTTTGTCTGTATTGACCATTTGAAATTCTAGAGGGGAATGAGTTCCATAAAACTCTTTCCCCCATTGTAGCACCTTCAAGCAAATTTTAACCCATTACCTCATAAATACGCCTTTTTACACCTTGAAATCATTCATCCACTGTATAAAATATTTGGATTCCCTTGATACAGTCTTGAATATGTATCATAAGAAACATTTTTATATCCTAGCAGATGATAGCTTAAAGCAGGCTGAAAGTAAAGCAGAATGTGCCTTAAGGCACATTCTGCTTTACTTTCAGCCTGCTTTAAGCAGTCACCTGTCTTTCGAAATCAGAAACAGGCTATGCGGTAATGGCTTAAAAATTGTTATTCTTTGCTAGTTTTGAGTGTCAGTATTTATTAAGTGTCTTTCCCTGAGAATGAATTCTGTCACATTGTTTAGAAATTGTGCATATCCATCAAACTTTCTAAGCTTTGTTAAACCTGATAGCAATTCTCTTTCAAAGTTTGAAAACTCTTCAGCCGTACCAGTCTGAGGTAACAGACCCTCTAACATTGTGTTATCAGGTATGGTGTCCATACTTTCACTCAATATTGATGATGTGTCGTTAACACTTTCAGCAAGCCTTTGTGCAATGTCTTTTTCACTTTCCGCAGATATCTGTGTAGGGTCAACAATTTCAGAAGGTACCTGTAAGAAGTCTTTAGCATCACCTGACGATACTTCTACTACGTTTCCAGCACTTTTAGTAGAGATTTGTGCAGTGCCTTCAACATCGTCAGTCGATATTTGTACTGTGCTTTCATTAACTTCCCCTGATATATGTATAGTATTCTCAACACCTTCTTGATTAGATATTTGTACAGTATTTTGTGGAACTTCTGCTGATATATGTATGGTATTTCCAACACCTTCTTCATTAGATATTTGTATTGTATTTTGAGGTACTTCCTCTGATATACATGTACGTATAGCGTCTTCAATACCTTCCTCAGAAGAAATGTGTACAGTGTCATTAACAAAGTTTCTGTGATGTTCGGTCACATGTCCGAGGATTTCCAATTTCCTAAAACTTGTAAAATCCTTTCTCTCTTCAGTTGTGCCTTGAGTAGCTACCTCTGGTGTGTTTTCTGGCTGTATAATGATTTCATGAGCTACGTCACTATACACATCAGTATCACCATTCTCATACTTCTCATTCAGACTTGTATAACTTCCATTATCAGTATTAACAATCACATAAACCTCCTCAGTCTGTACTGTATCACTGTTACTATCAGGAACTGGTAGAAGCTTACGAAACACCTTTTCATAATCTCCCTTACTCCTATCATCAAGCATATTGGGCACATTTTGATTTCCCTCTTCATAATGTTGTACATCTGATTCCTCCGTCATTTTTTCTTTCCAAATAACAAGAATTTCATCTGTATCTCCATTCACATTCTCCACAGTAATTGACTGGACATTGTTTTTAATCCCATTTTCAAAATATTCACATTCAGGTGAGGTATAAGTATGTTTCTCGTTGCTACTGAATCTACTTTCCATTGGGACACTTTCTACATTCAAAACATTCTCTGAAACTGTTTCCACAACTTTTCCATTCTGTCCATTAGTCATATTAAAAGGCTGTTTTGAAGGCAAATGTATCTTTATCATATGTGTCTGAAGTCTGTATTTATTGGACAACAGAAGACCACAAAGAGAGCATCTAACCCTCTTGAAACTAGCGGTCTCGTGTTTTTCTAACTTTCCTTTCCGTGGGGGTCGTAATTTTCTGTGCTCCCTAAAAACATGAGATCTGAGAGACTTCTTGTTCCTGTGAGCCACACCGCAGATCTTGCATGGGTAATTTCTACCATGCATTTTGGAAAGGTGAAAGTCTAAAGATTTCTTCATCTTAAAGTACATGGAGCAGACCTGACACTTGAAGTCAGTGACTTTGGTGTGGAAACGCTTGTGTAGAGCCAGCTCCTTCTTGTTATAAAACCTGAAAACAAATGAAGCCAAACCTCTTTATTACGACCAGTAAATTGTGCTAGATATCAGGTTTTAAGGCAAGTGGCTGCTTAAAGCAAGGTGAACATAAAAACAGAAAGCTCCTAAAAAATTTAGCTGTCACCTGTCTTTTGTGCAATCAATTTGACTTCCTTTTAGTGGTCGTAATGGAGAAGTTTTACTGTACAGTCAATCCAAAGCTCCAGATAAGGGGTGTGTTTCAAAATCTAAAACCTATTTCTGCAGTAAACCCTATGGTGTCACTGCTCATTAGAATCGTCTCTTCGAGACGACTCTAATGTGTAGTCACACCATAGGATTTTGATCTGAAATAAGTGAGAAAATGTTGGATTTTGTTCAGTTTACTCCCTCTTATCTGGAGCCCTGAAATCTGTATTGAGCGTCACATGTTAGGCTCCAGAAAAAAGGAAGTAATTAGGGCTCCAGACAAACTTAACAAAGCCAGCATTTATTCCTTCATACCAACAACAAATTCTATGGTGTTATTAACAAGACTGTAGGGTTTAATGCACACACAACTAGTTAAGTTTTTGAAATACTCCCCTTATCTGGAGCCCTGTAGTGATGTTTATTTCAGAAGGCATACAGCAAATCACAGACAGACGACTGTCAAATGCAGAATAACAATAATACAGACTGCCAAACAACAATACAGACTGCCAAATCCAGAATAACAATAATACAGACTGCCAAATCCAGAATAACAGAATAACAATAATACAGACTGCCAAATGCAGAATAACAACAATATTGACTGCCAAACAACAATACAGACTGCCAAATCCAGAATAACAATAATACAGACTGCCAAATCCAGAATAACAGAATAACAATAATACAGACTGCCAAATGCAGAATAACAATAATACAGACTGCCAAATGCAGAATAACAATAATACAGACTGCCAAATGCAGAATAACAATAATACAGACTGCCAAATGCAGAATAACAACAATACAGACTGCCAAATGCAGAATAACAACAATATTGACTGCCAAACAACAATATACAGACTGCCAAATCCAGAATAACAATAATACAGACTGCCAAATGCAGAATAACAACAATACAGACTGCCAAATGCAAAATAACAACAATATTGACTGCCAAACAACAATACAGACTGCCTAATTCAGAATAACAATAATACAGACTGCCAAATGCAGAATAACAATAATACAGACCGCCATATGCAGAATAACAATAATACAGACTGGCACATGCAGAATAACAATAATACAGACTGCCAAATGCAGAATAACAATAATACAGACTGCCTAATTCAGAATAACAATAATACAGACTGCCAAATGCAGAATAACAATAATACAGACCGCCATATGCAGAATAACAATAATACAGACTGCCAAATGCAGAATGACAATAATACAGACTGCCAAATGCAGAATAACAACAATACAGACTGCCAAATGCAAAATAACAACAATATTGACTGCCAAACAACAATACAGACTGCCTAATCCAGAATAACAATAATACAGACTGCCAAATGCAGAATAACAATAATACAGACTGCCAAATGCAGAATAACAATAATACAGACTGCCAAATGCAGAATAACAATAATACAGACCGCCATATGCAGAATAACAATAATACAGACTGGCACATGCAGAATAACAACAATAATACAGACTGCCAAAAGCTAAATAACAATAATACAGGCTGCCAAATGCAGAATAACAATAATACAGACTGCCAAATGCAGAATAACAATAATACAGACTGCCAAATGCAGAATGACAATAATACAGACTGCCAAATGCAGAATAACAACAATACAGACTGCCAAATGCAAAATAACAACAATATTGACTGCCAAACAACAATACAGACTGCCTAATTCAGAATAACAATAATACAGACTGCCAAATGCAGAATAACAATAATACAGACTGCCAAATGCAGAATAACAATAATACAGACTGCCAAATCCAGAATAACAACAATACAGACTGCCAAATACAGAATAACAACAATATTGACTGCCAAACAACAATATACAGACTGCCAAATCCAGAATAACAATAATACAGACTGCCAAATGCAGAATGACAATAATACAGACTGCCAAATGCAGAATAACAACAATACAGACTGCCAAATGCAAAATAACAACAATATTGACTGCCAAACAACAATACAGACTGCCTAATTCAGAATAACAATAATACAGACTGCCAAATGCAGAATAACAATAATACAGACTGCCAAATGCAGAATAACAATAATACAGACTGCCAAATCCAGAATAACAACAATACAGACTGCCAAATACAGAATAACAACAATATTGACTGCCAAACAACAATATACAGACTGCCAAATCCAGAATAACAATAATACAGACTGCCAAATGCAGAATAACAACAATACAGACTGCCAAATGCAAAATAACAACAATATTGACTGCCAAACAACAATACAGACTGCCTAATTCAGAATAACAATAATACAGACTGCCAAATGCAGAATAACAATAATACAGACCGCCATATGCAGAATAACAATAATACAGACTGGCACATGCAGAATAACAATAATACAGACTGCCAAATGCAGAATAACAATAATACAGACTGCCTAATTCAGAATAACAATAATACAGACTGCCAAATGCAGAATAACAATAATACAGACCGCCATATGCAGAATAACAATAATACAGACTGCCAAATGCAGAATGACAATAATACAGACCGCCATATGCAGAATAACAATAATACAGACTGCCAAATGCAGAATGACAATAATACAGACTGCCAAATGCAGAATAACAACAATACAGACTGCCAAATGCAAAATAACAACAATATTGACTGCCAAACAACAATACAGACTGCCTAATCCAGAATAACAATAATACAGACTGCCAAATGCAGAATAACAATAATACAGACTGCCAAATGCAGAATAACAATAATACAGACTGCCAAATGCAGAATAACAATAATACAGACCGCCATATGCAGAATAACAATAATACAGACTGGCACATGCAGAATAACAACAATAATACAGACTGCCAAAAGCTAAATAACAATAATACAGGCTGCCAAATGCAGAATAACAATAATACAGACTGCCGAATGCAGAATAACAATAATACAGACTGCCAAATGCAGAATAACAATAATACAGACTGCCAAATGCAGAATAACAATAATACAGACTGCCAAATGCAGAATAACAATAATACAGACCGCCATATGCAGAATAACAATAATACAGACTGCCAAATGCAGAATAACAATAATACAGACTGCCAAATGCAGAATAACAATAATACAGACCACCATATGCAGAATAACAATAATACAGACTGGCACAAGCAGAATAACAACACTAATACAGACTGCCAAAAGCTAAATAACAATAATACAGGCTGCCAAATGCAGAATAACAATAATACAAACTGTCAAATGCAGAATAACAATAATACAGACTGCCGAATGCAGAATAACAATAAAATAGACTGCCAAAGACAGAATAAAAATAAAACAGACTGCCAAATGCAGAATAACAATAATACAGACTGTCAAATGCAGAATAACAATAATACAGACTGCCAAATGCAGAATAACAATAATACAGACTGCCAAATGCAGAATAACAATAATACAGACTGCCAAATGCAGAATAACAATAAAACAGACTGCCAAATGCGGAATAACAATAATACAGGCTGCCAAATACAGAATAACAATAATACAGACTGCCAAATGCAGAATAAAAATAATACAGAAAGCTCCTATAGGAGCTTTCTGTATTATTGTTATCCTGCATTTATGAGTCATTTGTATTAATAGACTACTAATGGGCATTTTATTGGCTGGTTGCTTAATACCACTTAACAGATTATTTAGAAGGTTTTATTTGTTTGTTAATGTCTATTTCTGCCAGTCAACAGCTAATAAGACGCCCCAGAGAAAGGGGAGCAGATACAGAAAACCAAGGTGGTGGGTGCAAGGCCCTACTCTTACTATCAACAGAGTTCTCTGGTTTTTTAGATGCAAAGTGTAAAGCAATGATAAATCGGACCTCAGTTTATAAAGTCTCATACGAAGGATTTGAACCGGCGGAGGATCAAACTCATGACCCCTGGTACCGCAGTCTAGCCTTCTATCACTGGACCACATTCGTCGGCAAATTTACATTACACATATACATAGAAACAACTCTAAAAGACCACTAAGTTCAGTTGAGTTTTCAGTGTGTAGCCAGGGTGTAAACTGTCACTATTAAGTGTTGTGTTTTACAATTTATTCAGCCCTTTAGGAGTCCTCTGATCTGAATCTTCATAGTCTGCAATTAAAGGACAAGTGCATCCTCACACTGTAGATAATGTGCCCTTTCTTGGCTAAAGTGGGTAAGATACAAGGCTGCTTAAGCCATTACTCCATAAATACACCTTTTAACTCATTCCTCCAGTAAAGAAAAAAGTTCTATTTTATACAGTCACAAATATGTACCCTTAGAAATATTTTCCATATTCTAGTAGATAGTGGCTTATGGGACATTCTGCTTTACTTTCAACCTGCTTTAATTGGTAACTTGTTTTCAAAACTAGAAACAGGCTATGGGGTAATGGGTTATAGAAAGATAAGAGCAAAGCAGAAAGCTCCTTTACAAGCTTTCTACTTTACTTTAATTTTGCTTTAAGCTGTCACCTGTCTTTAACTCATTACCCCATAGAATGTTACTAGTTTTCAAAATGGGTGACCACTTAAAGTAGGTTGAAAGTAAAGCAGAATGCGCCTTAGAGCGCATTTTGCTTTACTTTCAGCCTGCTTTAAGCTATTATCTGCTAGAATATAGAAAATAGTTCTTATGATTCTTATTTGTAACACTATAAATTGGATTTATTTTCTTCTTTATAGGCATAAAAAGCGTATTTATGGGGTAATGGGTTAATACAATTATTATATCCCCACCACCTGTGGTGGGGATATATAGGTATCATCTTGTCCATCAGTCATTCTGTTATTGTGCGTGTCATTTTCAGGACTTCTAAGATTGGGACTACTTTCCTTTGTTCAGAAATAAAGAAAGGTATAATAAGAGACCCATGGCCCTCAATTCGCTCACCTGAAGACACTGTACCTAAGTTGACTGGGCAAGGCAACATTTTGATATAGCTATACACTAGATTTTATCAAGGTGTCATTCTGAGCAAGTTTTATGACTTTGCAGCTAAAGAATATGGCTTATAAATAGGGTTAAAATGACCTACTTTTGAACCTTATGTAACCCATATTCATACATTGCCTAGATTTTGTCAAGATGATCATTCTAAGCAAGTTTTAAGAAGATTAGGCTATAAGTATGACCCCTGGAGAGACCAAAAGCCTTTTCTACGATTTGACCTACTGACCTATTTTATGACCCAACATGACCTATATTCATGAATGACCTAAATTAATTAAAGACATGACACTGACAAAATCTCTTTACGATATAACCAAAAATAACTTTTCATTCAATTTAACCGAACAAAGAAAATGACTATCCTCTCTGCCAGGCAGCGATATTTTTTGATGAATCAAACTTCTTTGAACATCTTTGAATTTCTATCCATAGAAAAGCATTTTGGTGAAAACCAAATTGAAATCAGAGCTGTGGTTTCAAAGAAGATTTTTCTAGAGTTGGTACATGGTTGCCATGGCAACAAGATCATAAGCCCCATCCACTTTCTTTGAACAACATTTGAAGCTCAAACCAACAGAATGTATCTGACCAAGTTTGGTCACACTGGGTCAATTGGTTTCAGAGAAATGTTGTTTGCCATTGTTGACGGAAAGATGGATGGACGACGGACAGAGCGGTATCACAATAGCTCACTTTGAGCACTTTATGTTCTGGTGAGCTACAAAGGCTTATTTATGAAAGCTGTAGCATACTACCTTTTAGAGCAAATATCACAAGCCTCTATTTTCATCTTTGCATGTCGCCTTACATGTTCTTGCTGAGTCTGTTTACTTGAAAACATTTTCTCACATATTTTGCACTTATACGAACGAGCATCTGTAACGAAAAAATAATAGCACACACTTTCAACAGGATCACAAGCTCAGCTACATCTCAATCTCTCTACTGAGCATACAGTGGAGAATCTGTTATTCTTTCCCGTTTAAACGCAAACGTACGCAAAAGCAAAGCACTAAAACGTAGAAAAGAACAACTTTTGGACAATTCTGATAATTCTTGTTTATCTTGGTGGCAAACAGTTTGGAGCCTGATCAGACGCCGGGTTACCCGGCGTCTGATCTGGCTCCAAACTGTTTGCACAGCAAATAATAGTTTTAGCGTAAACGCGTTTATTGGGAAAGAATAACGTTTTCTCCACTGTACAACCAGTAAGGTAGAATGAAAGCAACTATTACTACCTAAAATGTGTAAGGGGTAAAAAGGTGCATAACTCTTAAAATATTAACAGAGTTATGGGACTTGCACGTAGGTTAGATAATACTGTACAACTGAGCGGAATTTCAAATTGATTGAGGCAAATTAAGACAATATGGTCAGTGAAAGTTTGTTGTCGAAAAAACTTAAACCTGAAAGCAAGGCTAGGGCGAATATATTAACTCTTTGAACCCCAGTTACGCATAGATGCATCATTTGCCAAAAGCATACCTGTGAGGATTACACTTGTCCTATGCAAACAGTGTTGACCCTGATCAGAGGGCTCCTTAAGGAGCCCTCTGAACAGGGTCTTCACTGTTTGTCATTTTGACATATACATGTATTGTAAAAATCAACCCTAGAACGACAAAAATGAACTAGACTAAATTGAAAACTAGAATTGTCAATTTGATGTTTCAGGGAGGAAACATTTCTTATGATGCATATTCATGACTGTATGCATAGGAATTATTTTTTTCTGCAAAGGAATAATTTAAAAGCCTAACCAGGTGTATTTGTGGTAATGGGTTCATTCATTGAGCCATAGTGACACATATATGCATCTTTTACCCAATGTGTACCTGTGAAGAGTACAATTGTCAGATGCAAACAGTGAAGTCCCTGATCAAAGGGCACCAGCAGGAGTCCTCTGATCAGGGACTTCACTGTTTGGCATTTTGCAATTTATTACAAAACACAACACTAAATAGTCTAAAATGGACCAGCCTTTATTGTAAACTGGAATTGTCCACTGGAAGTTTCAAGGGATAATGAGTTAAACCAATATTCAGGCATACATACCAGAATGAGAGATCATGTGTTGTATGAGATAGCGGTCACACCCGAATGATTTACCACAGAGATGACACACATACATCTTCTCCAGGTTGTGCGTGTTTATGTGAGCTTTAAGGGACTGCTTCATCTTGAACGTCCTACCACATTGGTCACAAGCAAAGTTCTTCTCATCTGAAAATTTGATAAGTCCCCAAAGGCTATATAGTGAGTTTCGGGTTGAGTCTAAGATAGTAAGATAGTTCTCAAGCATTTGAATGTTTCAGATTTTCATAGAAACAGGCAATGGGGTAATGGGTTAACCCTTTGAACCCTAGTCCCGCATATTGGCGTCCTTTGAAAACAGTGTACATTTGAATAGTACACTTGTCCTATGCAAACAGTGAAGACCCAGATCAGAGGGCTCCAAGGAGCCCTCTGATCAGGGTCTTCTCTGTTTGTCATAAATGCCAAACATTGACAAAAACAACCCTTAAAAGTCAGATATGGACTTGACTAAAATGGAAACTGGAATTGTCCATTTAAAGTTTCAGGGAAGAAAGTTAAAGGAGGGATAAATTAATGATTGATGTAAAAAGGTGTATTTATTAGGTAAAGGTTTAAACAAGAAAGGATAATGTCTACCCCACAGTACCTGTATGTGAACTAAGGTGCGTGTGCAAGGTGGTCTTCCTGTTGAAGCCTTTATTACATATCTCACAGAAAAACTGTTTCACTTCTGAATGTCTGCACATATGACGGTTCAGGTAAGACTTCATTGAAAACGACTTGCTGCAAATTTCACAGACATATGGCTTCTTCCCTGTGGAGAAATACATACAGTAAAACCTCTATACATGTGTAACAACTACTAAATTTGGTCATTTTCAGGTGTTTATGGCAGGGGAATGCTTAAAGCAAGATGAACATAAAACAGAAAGCTCCTTTAGGAGCTTTCTGTTTTTTGTGCATCTTGCTTTAAGCTATCACCTGTCTTTTTGTAGTCAATTAACCGTCTTTTGTTAGTGGTCATAATAGAGAGGTTTATCTGTACACAATGTCACAAGAGAACAATGCAGTTCATGGCTCTTTATGGGTATTTTCACTATTTGGGGGGCTAAACTTCAGCCCAATCCCCTCTCTAAATATTGTAAGGTGAGCTAAAACCCTGACAAGCCCCAGGGCGGGGCCATTTTTGGCCTCAGGGTCAAAAGTTGAGCAATCTTGCTAGAAGATCATTAGGTAATGATACATACCAAATATCAGTTTTGGCAGTTTGGCAATATTCAGTTTCTGAGAAGAAGATTTTTTAAAATTTTCTTATGCATTAAAAGTTGTCTATACGGTTATGTTTAAAAAAACCTGGTCCCAAAGCAAGGGGATAATTCTAGTCAAAAACTTTGAACACTATTTCGTTCCCCCTTGTCACTGATCATGCTTCTGACAAAGTGTGGTTGAAATCAGGTCAGCGGTTTCTGAGGAAATGTTGTTTGAAAATGTGAATGGACGACATACGCCAGACACCGGACGACGGATGGAATGGTATCACAATAGCTTATCCTGAGCCTTCGTATCAGGTGAGCTAAAAAGCATCATAAATAAATACTCAATTTTATTATATATGCCTTTGTATAATATCGAGCGTTTCCGCGTGTATTTGCACAGTAAAATACAAGAGTCTGTATCAGCCACCTTGTATCAGCCACTTTGTATTTTACTCTGACCTCGCTTTCGATTTAACGTGACATCATTTACGTACGTGTACAAGTGCCGCGTTATTCATTGTGGCAAACAAAAAATCTTGTTCTGCTTCAAATAACTAATAAATTTTGGCTATAAAATGATTTAAACAACTACATGTATTTAATTGTTTCTGGTGTGTATTCAAGGCATATAACAAACACATCACCAGTTGGCAGGGTGCTACAGAGTGTTGCATTTAGCGTTGACGTTTTTTGCGGAAACAACCGATCAGACTCGCGCCAAGGCGCTCATCAGATCGGCTTTTTTTCGCCAAAATCGTCTCGAGCTAAACACATCACTCTGTATCGCAATGTCAACTGGTAATGTGTATATATTGTTGAATGCATGTGACAGCTAAAAGCAAGATGAAAATAAAGCAGAAAGCTCCTATAGGAGCTTTCTGCTTTACTTTCATCTTGCTTTTGGCACCTACATGCCTTGAACTCAGCTAGATGTATTGCTATGTTATGGATGAAGACTTCACAGTTAACCCAAAAGTATGCCTTTTTAGGCCTTTAATTTATAAATCCACTCAAGGAAATAGTTCCACTTTATACAGTCATGATTTTATATCAAAACAAATAACTATGTTCTATATCCTAGCAGATGGCAACTTAAAGCAGACTGAAAGGAAAGCAGAATGTGCCTAAAATGCATTCTGCTTTCCTTTGAACCTACTTTAAGTGGTTTTATGTCTTCAAAACTAGAAACAGGCTAGTGGGTAGGTACATATAGTGGGTTTTAGACATGGTTAATCATGCAACATTTTTTATCTACTATACCTGTGTGCCTAAACATATGTTTTTGAAAACTGTCTCTAGAACCAAGAGACTTTGGGCACAATGTGCATTGAAACTCAGGTTTGACTTCATCTTGGGCTTTGATTATCTTCTTGGCTTGGCTTTTCTTGCATTTGCTCTTGCTACCAATAGCTTCAACCCCCTCAATGTGTTTTTTTAGTTTCACACAGTCTTCAGCATTCTCTGCTTTGCTTTCTTTGCATTCCCTTTTGACTCCATCAGTTTCAAGATTCTCAGAATGTTTCTTGGGTTTGTTGCAGTCTGCAGCAGCAGCATCTTCTTTGCTTTCTTTGTATTCCTTTAAATTGGTTCCATTAATGTCAAGTTTTTCAGAGTTTGTTTTTTCTTGTTTTGTAAAGCCTTCAGAATGTTCTGCATCAATGTCTATTTTTTCCAGCTGCTCATTTTTTATGCTTGTATCACTTGTGTGTTTATTGCCTTGGATATTATTGTCACATTTGACAGCTCCATCTTCTACTATCTCTTCAGTACCATCATTCTTCTTCTTCTGAAGTCCTATATCTGTTCTAAAACATGCACGCTGCTTATTGCTTTTAACTCCCTTGTCTTTGAAATTCTTTGGAGATTTCTTTATGATATTTCCCTTGTCTTTGAAATTCTTTGGAGATTTCTTTCTGTTTGATTTATGGGTATTCCACTCAACAAAGTCACTCACAGTTCTTCTTTTCACAGTCCTTGAGCTTTTGCGTGTTGGAGTGCTGGTATTGTCAAATACTTCCATGATATCAAACTATCAGTCCTCAGCTGTTTATTTAGTAACCTAGAAAGTAAAGAAAACAAGAAAATTTGAGTCAGACTCGTATAATTATAAGTTAATTATTTCAGTGTGTATTTAGGCAATAGGAATATGTCTGCTTAACCCCTTGAACCCTAGTCCCGCATATAGGCGTCCTTTTCAAACAGTATACATGTGAAAAGTGCACTTATCCTATGCAAACAGTGAATACCCGGATCAGAGGGCTCCTTACGGAGCCCTCTGATCTGGTTCTTCACTGTTTGTCAAAATGTCAAACATTGACAAAAACAACCCTTAAAAGTCAGAAATTGACTATACTCAAATGGAAACTGGGGTTGTCCATTTTAAGTTTCAGGGAGGAAAGAGTTAAGGCAAGGAGCTTTCTGCTTTACTGTCTTCTTGCTTTAAAGCAAGGAACTTTCTGCTTTACTGTCATATAGCTTTAACCCATTATCCCCTAACTACGCCTTTTGATTTATTCCTCTACTGAAGAAAATAGCTCAATTTTATATTTTTTTATAAGCTATAACAAATATAACTTTGTTTCTTCAAAGTATTCAAACCCTTATAATTTATACTGTTCTTAACACTACTAACACTGTAACAGACACAGGTGCACACTGCCTGAAATTTTCCTGTGAGGGTGTGTCACAGTGTGGCAGAATAGATTAATGAAAGATGGGATAGATAGATGGATGGATGGTTGGATGATGGATGGATAGATGGTTGGATAGGTAGATGGATGGATGGATGGGTGGATGGATGGATAGAAACTATGACAGCTGGTCTGAACAATAGACAACAGAAATTGAACAGATCGATGCAATATTGCTGGATTTCAGCAAAGCCTTTGACAAGGTCCCCCATGAGCAATATCTTGCAGCCTGGAACTCCATCACTACCGGGTAGGTGGCCAGATACTTGGATGCATTCAGGACTTTCTGAAATGTAGGACCCAATAAGTTGTACTAGACTGTAAAACATCATTTCCTGCACCAGATACATCATGTGTACCACAGGGTATAGTACTAGGACCGCTCCTCTACCTGACATATATTAATGACTTGCCTACGTACATGTATGTAAAATTAATTTGCAAGCCCGCCTCTTTGCAGACGATTGTCTGATGTACAGTAGAAAATATTTCTTATGATATTGTGCGACAATATTGACCTGACGTTGAACTTTATGCATGAATAAATTATTGTAAGATGACGCTGTATAAATCAATAATCAATAGCGGATCGTACAGTGTCGGGTTGTTTCGGCTGATTACGTTAATTTTGTAACAGTTGTGATTCTCAGTGGATTAACACTCCACATTGAGCAAGTTCAAAAAGTTATTGTTGATAAACTATTATTCCCGAGTCTCCTAGCATACTTAATCGTATCTACTAAAACGCATCGTGTTACGCTTTCGAGTGGGTTTTAATTCAGGTAAGATCATTGATGTCTCACCTGCGACTCTTTCCAATATATACCTAATGTACAACCCTCAGATGTAACTCATCTGCAATAGGTGTGTCGGTAGAGCAAGGGACTAGTAACATCGAGGTTCCGGGTTCAAATCCCGATAGAGAAGAAATATTTTTATTTTATAAAATGTGATTTTATAGACCAAACAGACGCTATGATATAATTTTTAAAAAATAACATCAGAATCGTGTTCCAATCGAAATAGATGTTGTATGAATACTTAAATCAAAGCGCTGAAGGCGCTGGAAGACTGTCGGTATGATAAAAGAACACCTGCTTCCAGTTGTACCATTCTGATTTATTAAACGTTCTGAGATATTTCCATGCAAATTCCCGTAATGAAGAAAAACGGTTTTGTTTACTTTGTGCGCAAAATGTAACATGGTGAAAAAGTTGTGACTCAACTGGGACTTTAATCTAGTGCCTTTGGCTTACTATGCCAGCACTCTACACACTGAGCTATCAAGCCAGCCAGCGAAGTCTATCAATCTGTTTCACCATAATTTCAAACCAGCTACATAAAGGGATATGTGCAGTGGATTAAACATTTTCTTTTCAATAAACGTGTAAAAAACTAAAAATTGCTCTAAATTATTATTTCCATTGCAAACAGGTTGGAGACGCTGAGTAACCCGGTGTGTAATCAGGCTATAAACTGTTTGCCATTCAGATTTAAATGGATATTCAGGATTGTCTAAAAGTTGTCATTTAGTGTGTTGCGTGTGCCTTTCTGTAACATTTAAACGGTAAATAATAACGCCTTCTTCACTGTAAGTAAAAAAGCAATGGGCAAAAATGTCCTTTATTCCTTTCCAATTGCAAGTTCTTTCAATTAAAAATTAACAACTAGCAAAAACAACAACATTTAACCTATTCTTAGTCAGATTACGATTGGAAAACTGGGTCTGTTACAAACCAGGAGAGTTTTAAGATGAAGGCAATTTCTTCTCGTAAAACAATATACTATTATTATATCTATATAGTATAAAAATTAGGTGTGTACCGATTATCGCTAGATGGTCGACAATCAATTATTTTCCTCCGAGTCGCCGATGCTCAATTTAACTTATATCATTCTCTTCCGCGACGTCGTAAATGTTTTTAAATTGTTCAAATTATGAAAAGTTTTGAATGTTGTTGTAAAATGTGGAAAATGGAGCTTTTTATTCGTAACAGCAAACACTGAACGTTTTTATATTCTAAAACATCTATTGTTTAACTGATCATCACCTCATACTAAGTTTTTTTGGAGAGAGGTGACCTCATAATACAATGTACACCTTAGTATGCTTCACCGTCAGTCTAATTTAGGCTAAATATAATGCATGCCTTTAATATTTCGAAGGTTTCGACAGTGCACGTAAATAGACCCAGCCCCCGCTTAAACCCTTAGTATGTTCACTCCATTTTCAGGCTGATCCAATACGAATATTAGTTTCACTGTTGTCACGTGATATTATATGTACATGCTATACTATTCATACCTCATCAAATGCGAGCGTATTAAAGATGTTACAAATTACTCCATAGTCTGTTTCAAGTATTGATGATTACTGTTGCCCTTCATTAAGCAACAACTTCTCTTCAAATGTGACCTATCATTGAGTGGACGTATTATTTAAATTAGTTCCAAAGTTGATTCTGATTCTCGATGATTTAGTGCCTGATCAATTATTACTATACTTACCGTGCAGAGACTAATGAATCAAAGCTCCTAGTTCCAGGGCTGCCATAAGTTGACATAAAAAATCCTAAGATTTCCAAATTTGAATTTTTCAAGTACGATTTTACAAATCGTACCTTTACCCCCATAGCCTTTTCCTTAATTTGTTGACATGTGACTACTTAAAGCAGACTGTAAGTAAAGCAGAATGCGCCTTAGGGCGCAGTCTGCTTTGCTTTCAGCCTGCTTTAAGGTACCATGTACAGGGGAAAAATCCGGAGATTTAGGGAAAAAACAGAGAAATGGCAGACCTGGAAAACAAAACGAAACAACCTTAAAGAGGCTCGCAACCGGATTTAGCATTAAAAAAAGTAATTTGTAAATATATGTCAAATGCTTATATAAATGGGTAAGATTTAGTTTAGGATAATAAATTTTGTTAAAAAACGCATTTCAAAAAAAAAAAAAAAAAGAAGCTCTGGTGGGATTCGAACCCGTGACCCTCCATGCGGAGACAAACATTATAAAAAGGGAAACGCCTTTATCCACGCGGCAACTGGGCCTCTCTATCTATATGGTAGCGAATTAACGTACTTCACTGGTAGCGATCGATAGTACTTTATTCAGCTCGGGTTTATGTCTGAGCCCGTGTAGATAAGCAACAACAACAACTATACCGTTAGCTAACGCTATAGAAAAACGATGGAAAATATCTAAAAAAACTAAGATTCGGTGACGATTCTTGAGACTTTTTTTTGGACTGATCATATTTTTTTAATGTCAGAGGCCAAATTATGCCACAGATGTGCTTTTATTTGAGTATTTTATTTTATTTTGACAAGTACACCATCCGGTTGCGAGTCCCTTTGATAGTTTGTAGTCCTAGCTTGCATCCACTGGCTATGTAAACCCTTTCTTTTACAGTTCTACTTTTTACAGCCTTTTACTCTTGTTTATATTATACTTGTGTTTGTCGGAATGAGGCTGTTACTGATATATTGTATCCGACGTTAAATAAATCTTGTATCTTGTACCCGCTGAGTAAAACATGTACTTGTTGCAAACTGTCTAAACAACAATTTAATGTATTGTATGGAATGTCATAATGACATTGTCTGATCTAAAATATGTCGAACAGTTTGGATATTGATTAGACCCAGCGTTACGCGAGATCTTGGTTCACACTGCTAACACTTTGATGTATAAAAAAATGTATTGCCGCGAGTTTAGTATATATCATAATGACACCCATTGCAATCTTTACAGTCTGTAACTAATACTCGATAAGTATTTGATAATTAAAAAAACAAATAAATGCAGAAGTGTTAATTTAAGAACTGGCTTATATACATGATGCAATTAAAAGTTAATGTTTCTACACGAGTGATTTTTATGCATTGTATTTCATCATGAAATATCATGCAGAGTGTCAAACAGTTGATCCAGATCTCATCTGGATGCAAACTGTTTGCAACAGTAATAATGAATTCGCGGTATCGTGTATAAGGTTAATAATCGTCTTGATTCGTACTATTTCCATCAATAATAATACTTCCAAATTGAGTTAGCCTTCTCCTTGATCAAGTATGAAAGTTTCGTCTGCAAATTTCGTCTTAGTGGATTGTAATGCATTTCATATCAACATAGAATAGCATCCGAGTGTAAAGCAGTTGTTCCAGATCTCATCTCGATCTAAAATATTTGCAAAAAAAATGTTTTTACAAATAATCACTCTTGCCAATTGGGTTATTTTAAACATATTTTATTTCCATATATACATATTGAAATGGGGTCGGATCACAAATTCTCACAGCGTTAGATTCGACCCTCCCCCTCTGGGTTAGCCCTCTAGCTGCTTGATATGTAATTGTCGTCTGCAAACTTTGCGTCTTCAACAATTCCATGAGGTTTTTTAAATCTTTATAAATCGCACCCGATTAGTCAAACGGTACGTATCACGATCTGATCTGGATCCAAACTATTTGCAGCAATAATCATGAATTCGCTCGTAGCGTGTAGTCATTTGGATCCAAACTGTAAAATCGCACCGAGTGTCAAACAGTTCGTATCACGATCTGATCTGGATCCAAACTGTTTGTAGCAATAATCACGAAATTGCCCGTAACGTGCAGACGGTTAATATTCTTCTGGATCCGAACTGTAAAATCGCACCGAGTGTCAAACAGTTCATATCACGACCTGAACTGGATCCAAACTATTTGCAGTAATAATCACGAAATCGCCCGTAACGTGCAGAAGGTTAATATTTTATCTGAATCCAAACTGTAAAATCGCACCGAGAGTCAATGTACTGAAGCACGGAATTATTCCGTGCCTCTGCCTGCTGGTCGCGACTATATTGATTTTCTCAAACAGTTTAGGTCCAGATCCGACACCGCGTTACGAGGTGTCTGGTCTGGATCCAAACTGTTAAACATGACACTCTTCATTAGGTTTCTTTACTTAAAAATGTATAAATCTAAATTAAAACAAAATTTGCAGACAACAATTTCGAAGCAGACGACATCACCGCAGCCTAAGGATTGACATGTGCAGGGGTATCTGGTACCAGGCTTTATTAACAGACCCTAGGTCGATAAGGGTACCAGCGTGAAATAAACAGGTGTTGACCTCACATAATCTTGGTTTGCTTTTGGTATTTTAACACGGGATATACTGTGTAAGGCAACACTCACTGCTTTATTGAAGTAATTAGGTTTTACTACAAAGAATTTAGCAAAAACTGCAAGAATTTTCTTGAAATATTGCTTTAAAACTTTTATCACGCGCACTATTTTTCACTGCGTAAGCCTACACCCGCTGACTCACCAGAATTATGCACGCCAGCTTGTAATAAGCCCAAGGGCGGATCAGCAATTCCTTTACCCAACCAAATACGCATTCTGCAAACGCTATGCGTGTTTTAGTTATTTTTTTCAGTAAATAACTTCCAAATTCGTCTAAAAAATAATATGTGAGTAAAAGTCCAAATGTAAGTGGTGTTTCTACATGTAGATCCTAACCACTATATTGCTCCACTCAATATTGTTTGAGTGTGGATACGCATCTGGCGCATTGATCTGAAATAGTTAAAGTTGCAAGTCTTTCAGAGGAGCACTACCTTGGAAAATAGCTTATACACTTCAAAATCCTGTCGTCCCGACAGTCTAAAAACCAGTATATTAATTTTTAAATTATAAAAATGTGAAAAAATGTATGAGTATTGCATGGGATTCGAACCACTGACTGTACGAAAAAATAATGTATAGTCGTCTTCCTTACCACTTGCGCTAAATATTATACCTGTAGATATTTGTGGAACCGGCAATGCTATATTTACATGTACTCGGTACCGATGTGGTTACAATGTTTGTTCTCGTATAATTTAAATGATAACGAAGTATTCCGAAGCTATATTTAGAAATGCAACAAAGTGTGAAATTATGCTAATAAAGGTCACCAACGTCAGGTCAATATTGTCGAACAATACATATTCATTCATTCATGATTAATATACATTTGAACTATTTTCTTCAATGAAGCAATAAATTAAGAGGCGTAAAAATGGGTTTTATGGGGTAATGGGTTAATAAACACAGACAATGACTCCATTGGGAGAGGACCTAGCAAGTCTTGAGGAATGGGAAAAGGATTGACAGATGATGTTTATAATGTATCAGAAATAAGAGGAAACTCTTCTGTGAATCCTATGTAGTTACTTAATGAATCTGATCACAATGAATACATCTCAGGAACCACTTCTGGCTTTACTGAGACGGGAACATAGTAAATCAGTAACTCCGAGTCTGACCAACAGGACAACTTGACCCTGCGGGGATTGAATCCGCAACCTCCAGCAACAGTAACTTACCACTGACTGGCTTTGCCATGCATCCGGTTGGATGGATGGATGGATGGATCATATTATGCTGGGACTTGGAACTGCAACTAACCTACCATGGGCCATACCCATATCTCCAAAAAGACTCCATGAAGAGGTCATGGATTGAGGAATGATTATTAAATGAGAGACAAAACAACCAATTTACTGTAGGCAGTGGCTAGACGTACGGAACCGGACGGCTAGCCCACCCTCACAGTGTAGGCTAGTCGTCCGGTTCCGGACGTCTAGCCTACACTGTGAGGGTGGGCTAGACGTCCGGAATAGATTTTCTTCAGAGAATATACTGCTTTATACGTGGGTTAATGCCTGGATATATACGGGAAACAACTATAAATCCATTTAACTATCAAAACCATCAATTAGAACGAAAAAAAATCAAATTTGAAGGAATTAATGTCCCTTTTAATAAGTAGCTGAAGAGCGACGTTCGCGACCGCCATTTTAATTGATGGTTGACTTAGGTATCTATGTACAGGTCTGTACGCTCCGCTACGCTGACACTTTGAAGTTTCGCACCTTGTCGCTATCATAACTGACTTGGTTTATCACACTTTCATCTTATATTTAAGGGAGATCTGGATCTAAACCATATAGATGGGAAATATTTAGATATAGTTAATGATTTTAGATATAGTTAATGATTTTAATTACCTGGGAACTGTTTTTAATTACACAGGAACTTTTGCACGTAATCAGGAACACTTGGTTGGTAAAGCTTTGAAAGCTTTACACGTGTTGCTGATTAAATGTAAGAATTTTAATTTGAAACCGAAAATACTATGTCAACTGTTTGATTCCTTTGTTGGTTCGATCTTAGGGTATGCATCTGAAATTTGGGGGTACGGTAAATCGAAAGAAATAGAAAGAATACATCTAAAATTCTGCAAGACAATTCTAAATGTTAGAACTAGTAGATCTACAGCAACTGTTGGTGTTTATGGGGAACTCGGTAGACACCCTTTGTATATATCTCGTTATGTAAGAATATTGAAATACTGGTTTAATATGCTTAAAACGGATACTATTATTTTACCAACTATGTATAAATTGGCTTTGGAAGAATGTTCGAATGGAAGAAAAAGTTGGTTGTCTAGTGTGAAAGAATTATTATGCCGGAACGGATTTGCATATGCATGGGATCAACAATATATATTGAATGAAAAGACTTTCATTAATATATTCAAACAACGTTTAATTGATAATTTTTACCAAAGTTGGTATGTAGACAAAGATAAAAGTGAAGTATTACAGTTATATAGTAATGTTAAAGAGGTTTTTGGTTACGAAACATACTTAGATTTATTGCCATTTGATTTAAGGAATTATATTTGTAAAATTAGACTGTCTGCGCATTCTCTGCATATACAAACCAGAGACAGTGTAAAGCTTTACACTGTCTCTGTACAAACCGGTCGTTATGGAAGAAATAGAACCCCAAGGGCTGAGAGATACTGTGTGTATTGTAGAAGTACAGAAATAGAAGATGAATACCATTTTATCATTAAATGTCCATGTTTTGTAGACTTCAGAAAGAAATATATTAGAAATATTACTATGTTAGACCCAGCATGTTTAAATTTATAGAAATGCTCAAAACTGACGATTATAACACTTTATTAAATCTTGCTAAATATCTTAAAGCTGCTTTCTCTATTCGTTGTAGCTTGACTCATAACACGTAATTCATCCTCTATTTGGTTAGCACTACTTAATTTAGCGTGACTGTTTCATTGTTATATCTTTACATATGATATAAATATATTATATGCTATAGATTATATTACATGTATATATGATGATGTACTATGTACAAGTCAATAAAATATATGTTCTGTTCTTCTCTTCTGTTCATATGTATTGTAGTTTATATTACATGTAGGCAAATGTAAATCAAATATTCTGTCGAAGTAACGATGCTTAAATAAGTTAAATACGCAAAGTGCGGGTAGCGAAATATCTGCATATATGTAAATAGAACCGTTGATCTACCCCTTTAGAACTTATGCCGATGCTTAATAATGGGTTTTGTTTGCATGGATGCTTGCTTAGTTACTTCCGAGGGGTTAACAGTTTGCTGCCTGTGACGAAACACGGAGATACCGGCCGTGACAATTAATAAGTTAATATCTGTACTAAAAATACTTTCGGCAACATGATTAGCCTAATCATCATTATGACTTACAATTGAAATTTTAACCCCTTATTTTAGTATATTCAATTAATCTCTTCTTCATGCATTAATTACAAACAAAGCAACAGAACACAAAGAAATACGAGCGTACATGTGATAATGTGTCGATCTATTTCGTGTACAAGCACCTGTATCATATCTCGTTACATTCAATAAAAAGTCCGTCCTAACATCTCATTTATTTGGTCTATACACGAATTAATAAACACGAATTAATAAGCATTATTAATTCGTGGTCTATATAGGTATATATACCTGTCTTAAGTGGCCACTAAATGATAAGGTATGGCTAGCTCCAAAGAAAGTTATATACAATGTAAATGGTGTATGGGTTGATATATCTTGGATATCACGGGTCGTACATATATGCAGATGTTTCGCTACCCGCACTTTGCGTAATTAAGCATCATTACTTCGACAGAATATTTGATTTACATTTGCCTACATGTAATATAAACTACAATACATATGGTTTAGATCCAGATCTCTCTTACATATAAGATGAAAGTGTGATAAACCAAGTCAGTTATGATAGCGACAAGGTGCGAAAGTGTCAGCGTAGCGTAGCGTACAGACCTGTACATAGATACCTAAGTCAACCATCAAATTAAAATGGCGGTCGCGAACGTCGCTCTTCAGCTACTTATTAAAAGGGACATTAATTCCTTCAAATTTGATTTTTTTTTCGTTCTAATTGATGGTTTTGATAGTTAAATGGATTTATAGTTGTTTCCCGTATATATCCAGGCATTAACCCACGTATAAAGCAGTATATTCTCTGAAGAAAATCTATTCCGGACGTCTAGCCCACCCTCACAGTGTAGGCTAGTCGTCCGGTTGGAACCGGACGACTAGCCTACACTGTGAGGATGGGCTAGCCGTCCGGTTCCGGACGTCTAGCCACTGCCTTTACTGTAACTAGTGTAAGACCACATTAAGAATATACTACTTACGGTACCTCATAGCAGTAGTCAGGATTTTTAATGTTGGAACTAGACTAGATCCCGTGCAGAAGTAGAAGTAGCTAGTGGACTCATTACAATGGCGAGGTTTATACAGGGGAAGGAACTCATGAACAAATAAGACAAGTGTGCAGATTGTTTAAGACACAGAATTATCATGGAGGAAGTATACCCTGATTTTTTGGTCCGTGTTTAAGACAATTATGTTTGAGCTAGCTATTTGAATAGAGCTAAAGTATATAATAAAAAAACCCAATAAATACACGAAATTACACTTCACTTTTAGCGTAGGTGTTCTTTTGACAAAGAAAAAAAATGTAGGTAGCATTCCGAAAAATATCTGGTTGCAAAAGTTACCTCCCTTATTTTCGTTTTTCAAGAAAAAGGTAAATACTTGACTAATTGCTCTTTATTCCTGATATTATTCATACATTGACAAAACGTAAGTTTTTGTAGTATTTTAAATGTTTATTTTTTGCAAATTAAACGATTTTAAATAGCAGCTGTAGTGTTAATGTTGTCATAAGCCAGGTTTTCGCTCCTTTTTAGTTTAATGCCAATTCGCCCCATGCAGATTTCGTACTTTCTTTGTGACAGGCAACTTTTATGCACTGTACATAAGGTGTTAAGCTATCTTTTATTTAAATTAGAACTATTGATTTCTTTGTAGAAAGTAATCAATACTAACTGAATGTGCAGTTATCCTTGCTTCTTGTCAATTCGCCAATTTCTTGTCAATTCGCCATCGAAGCAAAACTTAGAATTCCGTCACGAGCAGGCTACCGAGGATGTCCGAAAACTACAGAGGATATCCGAATACTGGGACAGTTTAAGAACAGAAGATTTCAAGCCAGACAATGCGAAAGAAACACGTAAAATAACAAAAATTCACAAAAAATATCACAATTCAACAGAAAAGTTAGTAACTGTCCGTTGTTCCTTTTGTAACGTGCAAACCCAGTGACCCAGCAACAACAAACCCCGTCGGTGCAAAGCTTAATTTAGCTCACACCAAGAGATGTTTGTTGCGCTATATAATTGACTCTCTTCCCAACATACAACGGTTTGGGAAGCCTCATTTGCATATACCAACGTACCACGTACGTTACATAACTCTCCCCTCCGAGAAGTCTCGTCCC
The DNA here is from genome assembly GCA_922989275.2 of Gari tellinella. NCBI lineage: Eukaryota > Metazoa > Mollusca > Bivalvia > Cardiida > Psammobiidae > Gari > Gari tellinella. Next base: position 33,018,820 of record OV277872.1, on the reverse strand, counting down.
GAGACTTGGACCCTGGGAGAACCGTGGGCAAGGCAACTCCGGTCTGGCAGTTGTCATTGTCCCACCGCTGCCACCATTTGTAACGTGCAAACCGAGTGACCCTGCGACAACAAACCCTGTCGGTGCAAAGCTTAAGCTCACACCAAGAGATGTTTGTTGCGCTATATAATTGACTCTCTTCCCAACATACAATGGTTTGGGAAGCCTCATTTGCATATACCAACGTACCACGTACGTGACACTTTTTTATTGTTAATTAAGTTATAAAAATTATTACTTACTTTTAAAAAAATTAAATATTTCAAAATCATTAAAAAATGTTCAAGTGTCATGAAACAAACTATAACATACTGATAGAGCCTACATTGACCTAATAATCGAACGACCAATCAGAGGTGGCGAATTGACAAGAAAGCATCCTGGTGATCTAGAGCAATGACCTCGTTTGAAAACGGTCAGTTATTTACCATTTGCATTTATTTCACAAGTTTTATTTGTATATATTTGTGTCATTGAAGGTTCAGTTCAGAATAAGATATGTGAACATGTAAGAAATGTTACATCAGATTATAGGTGCATGTGCAAAAATATAGCTAAGGGTGGCGAAAACGCAGGTAACCAGGCTATGTATACAATTGTGTATTCTTATAAAGGAACATATACATACTCGCTCAATTAATTATTGTCATACAAGTGATGATGAACCTACACACTGTGACATACCCTCCCCCCCCCCCTCGTTAGGTGACAAATGTGGCCGGATGTTCTTATAAGAAACTCAGACCAGGTTTATACTAGGGTTGCCAGGTTCCCAGTCCGGCACCCTATAACTATTCTACCACATATGTTGCATGTTAGTGCCATAAAAGCGTGCTAGGCTAGTGTATGTAAGCAAGGCCATACAAGTGATGATAAACCTACACACTGTGACATGTAGTATAATAAATGCATTCAAATAATGTGATTGAACAATTGACATTTGTGGAGGGGTATTCCAAAACTTGATGAACAATTGAATTATAAATATAACTGTAAAACTTTAAAACATCAATCAGGTCAAATTGCTCTTTCAAATATTTTATAGTAGATGGTGTCAAGTTCCTCCTAGAAAATGGTTATTGTACATTACAAGTGTCAAAGCTTAAATTAGATTGGTGTCAAAGTAGTCCAGATTTGTGTGACTGCAACATTAGCAAGCTACAATGAAGAGTGAAGAAGGCATAGCTGTCACCAAATTAGTATGCTGTCACACTTTGGTCATTGGTAAGAAAAAATTAACCCATTACAACATAAATACTCCTTTTTACGCCTTTAATTCATTCCTCCCTTTAAGAAAAAATATATATATATATAGTTTCAATTTATACAGTCATGAGTACACCATAAGAATTTATAATTTTCTTTATCTTAATGCAGGCTGAATCAAAGCAGAATGCGCCTTGAGCGGAATTCTGCTTTACTTTCAACCTGCTTTAAGAGGTCACATGTCTTCAAAACTAGGAACAGGCTATGGGGTAATGGGTTAAGTGTAAAATAATACCCAGGTCAGGTCTACCAATGGTCATGACATAGTAGTGCTTTTTAAAGGCTTTTATAACCTCTGAGATTTGTGCTTATACCCCATGATAGCTTGTTTATAGCTCTGAATATAGGTAACCACTTAAAGCAGGCTAAAAGTTAAGCAGAATGCGCCAATAGTTTTAAGCTGTTGAGAATCTGATAGAATATTGGAAAAATTTCTTATGATATGTATTTATTACTGTATAAATTGGAAATACTTTCTTCAGTGGAGGAATAAATCATAGACGTAAAAAGGCGTATTTATGGGTAAATGCGTTAAGGGAATGGTTGTGATCACTGTTGGAGGAGAGAGAAATGGCTAACATTTTTAACTTTGCAGTACTACATGTACAAAAAATGTCTGATCTTGGTACTATCTGTATGTTGCATCTGATAAAATAATTTAGGGCTTCCATAAGTTGGCATGGAAAATCCTAAGATTTCCAAATTTGCATTTTTCAAGTGAGATTTTACGAATCGTACCTTTACCACATAGCCTGTTTCTAGTTTTGATAACATATGGCTACTTAAAGCAGACTTAAGGTAAATCAGAATGCGCCTTTAATATAAGGCGTATTCTGCTTTACTTTCAGCCTGCTTTAAGCTACCATGTACCAGAAAAAAATCCGAAGATTTAGGAAAAATCCGGAGAAATGGCAGCCCTGATAATTGGTGATTCATTTATGCCCTCTTTCTTTTAGGTCTTGCTTCAATGAAGATAATTAAGATACATGTAAGAACTCGACCCTAATGTATCAGTGTTCAACTTGCCCTGCAAAGCTTAGTACCAAGGCAGGACTGGCTAAACATGAGTTCTGTCATACAGGTAAGAACTAGATTTAACCCTCTTTCCCTTAAGCTTTAATTTCAGTGTATAAGACAGGAGGTTGCAATTGCTTAACCCTTTACACCATAGAAGCATCTTTTAGCACATTTAATTTCAACCTGCTGTAAGTCACAGATCACCCGACTTCAAAACTAGAAGAAGGCTATAGGGTAGTGGGCTACAGTGGAGAATCTGTTATTCTTTCCAAATAAACGCGTTTACGCTAAAACTATTATTTGCAGTGCAAACAGTTTGGAGCCAGATCAGACGCCGGGTAACCCGGCGTCTGATCAGGCTCCAAACTGTTTGCCACCAAGAGAAACAAGAATTATCAGAATTGTCTAAAAGTTGTTCTTTTCTACGTTTTAGTGCTTTGCGTTTGCGTACGTTTGCGTTTAAACGGGAAAGAATAACAGATTCTCCACTGTAATTAAAGCAGTTAATTCATATATTGGCAGTGAATGGCTTAACACAGGTTTATCTCAATACATCCAACCATGTATAAATACCCTACTCAGTAGAAAACCTATTGGTTGTCAATGTCATAAAATACAGCGTAATAATAGTTAAGAAAGCCTATAGGAGAGAGAGGGGGCCTCCGTGGCCTAGTGGTATAGTCACTGTGACTTACATCACTAAGCTCCTCACCGCTGTGAGTTCGAATCCCAGTAGGGTCGTTCGGATTTTTCATGTGGGGAAGCCTTCCAGCTGGCTTGCGGAAGGTCGGTGGTTCTACCCAGTTGCCGATTTGTGTCTGAAACAGTGCATAAAGGGCTTCTGGGGTCTTCCTCCACCTGTAATTAGCTGGAAGTCGCAATATGACTGAAATACAGTTGAAAGCGACGTAAAATCAAAACAAAACAAAAACTCTAAAGGAGTTTCCTGCATTATCTTTATCCTGCATTAAGCAGTAGCCTATCTTTAGAGATCTCCATTCTACTAAATAAGAGGTTACCTTATGCTTTATATAAGATTGCATGACTGTTAAAACGTGTACATTCACTGTGAATTTCAGGCCAGAAGCCCCATGTATGTAGCACCTGTGGGGCTCGCTTTGCTGTCCGGGAGTATCTTATGAACCATGTGAAGGGTCACTCTACTCAAAGAAACTTTACGTGCAACAAATGTGGAAAATCTTTTGCCCGCAAGAGCACACTGAATGCTCACCATGAGACACATGCAGGTTGGTATCCTTCACTCATTAAAATAATTAATTATGTAAAAGAAGTAGCATTATTTCAACGCATTACCCCCAAAATATGCCTTTAATCTATTGCTCCACTGAAGAAAAAAGGCGCATTCGCAGCTTTACTTTTAGCCTGCTTTAAAGGGACTCGCAACCGGATGGTGTACTTGTCAAAATAAAATAAAATACTAAAAAAAAGGCAATTGTGTGGCATTATTGGGCTTCTGACATTAAAAAACTATGATTAGTCCAAAAAAGGTATCAAGAACCGTCATTGAATCTTAGTTTTTTAGATATTTTCCATCGTTTTTCTATAGCGCCTTTCGACGGTATTGTTGTTGCTGTTGCTTCTCTACAGAAACACGGGCTCAGACATAAACCCGAGCCGAATAATGTATTATCCATCGCTAGACACTAAAGTATGTTAATTCGGTACCATAGTACATGTAATATAGAGCCCGTAGTCGAGTGGTCTGAGTGAGGGGTTTCCTTTTCGTGTTTGTCTCTGCAATGGAGGGTCACGGATTCGAATCCCACCAGATCTTCTTCTTTTCTTTTTTTTTGAAATGAATTTTTTTACAGAATTTCTTATCCTAAACTTAATCTTACCCATTTATATAAACATTTGACAAATATTTACAAATTACTATTTTTAATGCTAAATCCGGTTGCGAGCCTCTTTAAGCTACCATCTGATAGAATATAGAAAATATTTCATATGATTTATATTCATGGCTGTATAAAGTTGAACTATTTTCTTCAGTGGAGGAATAAGTAAAAGGCGTAAAAAGGCGTATTTACGGGTTAATGGGTTAAAAGGCATGGAGAGCTGATCTAAACACAGATAAATGCTCAATGCAGAACAAAGTTACAGTCTTACTATTGTCCTCCATTAACCCATTACCCCATTAGCCTGTTTCTAGTTTTGAAGACATGTGACTACTTAATTAAAGCAGGTTGAAAGTAAAGCAGAATGCGCCCAGGGGCGTAGCTAGACCAATTAGGAAGTGTACGCACTCGTATACTAGGGGGGTCCGGGGGCATGCTCCCCCGGGAAAATTTTATTCCTAGATGGTCTCAGGTGCGTTCTGAGGGCGTTTCCCGCATTCAAAGCAGGAGATAAAATAACATAAATCTGTGCAAAAATTTGAATAAAAAACCCCCAAAACGACATTGACGACAAAATCATCAGGAACGAATATATAGATCTAATGTTCGTTCCTGAAATCATAGATGTTAATTTTAAACCGACAATCAGTAACATTTAGATCTGCAACAGAACCATTTGCATTTACGATCCGTTTTGATAACATGATAAAGCAGGCCCGTAGGAAGCAAACTATGATTTGAGGGGGCACACGTCGACGTCAGGAGCTGTTTCAATTGGCGAACGCACTCTTACTGGGAATGCGGAAGGCTCCTCCGGAAAAAACAATTCTAGATGGGCCTTGGTGAGTTCTAAGGGCATTTCGAGCAATCAAAACGGGTTAAACAGAAAAATACCAACATCATTTTTTAATCTATATGTAAAATTCGACTCCCAATAACATAATTTTACCCCCCTCTGATTGGTTTAAACACTCTTACTCTAGAGGGGTCCGGGGGCATGCTCCCCCGGGAAATTTTTAATCCTAGATGATCTCTGGTGCGTTCTGACGGCGTTTCCCGCATTCAAAGACTATGTAAAAATTTGACTCAGAATAACAAATTATTGATTCTAGGATAATGTTTTTTTTCTGACAGCTTGTCTTCCAGCCTTTGATCTCTACCCCTACCCCCTACGATTTTTATTGCATTTTTGGACTTTTAAATTTTTCTATTTTTGAGGACAATGTGTACGCAGTTGCGTTTTTTGCGTACAGGTAGCTACGCGCCTGGCGCCATTTGCACATTCTGCTTTACTTTCAGCCTGCTTTAAGATCTCGTCTGCTAGGATAAAGGAAATATTTCTTATAGTACATATTCATGACTGTGTAAAATGGAATGATTTTCTTCAGTTGAGGAATACATAAAAGGCCTAAAAAGGCGTATTTATGGGGTAATGGGTTAACTGTTATCCATAAATATGCTTTTTTGCGCAAGCTTCTAATTATTCATACACTAAGAAAAGTTAGTCCCCAACAAGGCATTATGTCAGGGCTCCAGATAAGAGGAAGTAGCCTGAACTCCAACATGTTCTCACTCATGTCAGCACCAAATCCTATGGTGTTACTATTCATTAGAATCGTCTTGAAGAGACCTACATCTAATGAGTTATAGTGATGTCATAGAGTTTAACTCTTTCAACTCTACAGCCCTCTGTAGAGATTACTGATTTCATATACAAACAGTGTAGACCCTATAGGAGCCCTCTGATCAGGGTCTGCACTGTTTGATATTTTCATTGGTTTTTGTTGTCATATCAAAAAATACAACAGTAGACTGGTTCAAAATGCCTATACTAGAAGAGTCCAAAAGGACTATAAATACCCACAAGAGATATTTAGGGTTGAAAGGGTTAAGGCAGAAATTTAGGAGTTTAATGCAGATTTTGTTTGTAGAAATACTCCCCATATTTGGGTATTTGACATATTTTCAGTTGAAAAGAACTACAGCTGCTCACAATGTGGGAAGAGTTTCACCACCAAGATAACCCGGGATAATCACAAGAAAGTGCATTATGAAGAGAAGGTCCACACCTGTCATATATGTGGCAAATCTTTCAGATGTTTGAGCTACTTGAAGAAGCATATGGATGCCCATTTAGGTGAGTTCTATGATGTAGAATCGTTTATCGTGATTTTGTGACTTCTCACTTTTTGGTGGAATCTTAATACCACTCTGATAGTGAATACACCCACTCTCCTGAGACTTGAAATGGACAATTCCGATCTCAAAAATTAAATAAGTCTAGTCCATTTTTGACTATTTGGGGTTGATTTTAACAATATTTTTCAAAATGACAAACATTGTAGACCCTGATCAGAGGGCTCCGTATGGAGCCCTCTGATCAGGGTCTACACTGTTTACATAGGACAAGTGTAATCACCACAGGTACACTGTTTGTAAATGACAAGTAAAGAAGTTGGTAGGGTTGAATGTGTTACCTGGCAAAGTGGTAAGGCTCCATCCAAAAGTGACACCCATGCATTCACACACATGCATACACATGCGCTATACTGTGTTCCCTCTCTACAACGGCCCTCCTTATAACGACTCCCTCCTTACAACTACCCCTGCCCCTGTTCCCTAAACAAGACAATTACATGTATATGTCTAAAACTTTCACTTCTGCAACATCGTCTACTCAAAACTGTCGTCTGCTGTTTTCCCAAAGTCACACATGGGACATTTTGACAGAAAGAAACACAATGACTAGTGACAAACAGCTTGAATCCAGATCAGACACACATAATGTGGCATTTTATCTGGATTAAAGCTGTTAGCACATGTAAGCCACTTTCCTTCCCTATAACAACTCCCACTCTGCAACGCACACACTTTTTGTCTCCCATTGGGTGTCGTTGTATAGAGGGAGCGCTGTATATCCATGATTGTGTTGCAGTGCTGTTAAAACCAAACCACTCAAACAGAAGATTGATTGATGAGATAAAAGACAGGTGACAGCTTAAGCAAAATGAAATTAAAGTAGAAAGTTCCTATAGGAGCTTTCTGTTTTACTTTCATTTTGCTATTTTGCTTGAACTAGCCACCTGCCTTAAACACCAAGATTTTAACCTTATTACTGTACAGTAAACTTTTGTCTTCACACATAAGTGTTTTAACCCATTACCCCATAACCTGTTGCTTGTTTTAAGGTCAGTTGACCACTTAAAGCAGGTTGAAAATAAAGCAGAATGTGCTTTTAGTCACATTGTGCTATACTTTCAGCCTGCTTTAAGCTACCATTTGCTAGAATAAAGGACCTATTTCTTATACTGCACATTCATTACTGTATTACATGGAATTACTTTCTTCAGTGGAAGAATGAAGTAAATGCGTAAAAATAATGTGTTTCTATGGAGTAATGGGTTAAATGAGTTCTTGCACACTACATGTAATGGTGTGTATTATTTTACATTTTATATGTTTACGGGTAACTGATTCTTTTGATTTTAATCAGCATTGACATTTTACCCATTACCCCATAAATACTCCTTTTTATGCCTTTTATATATTCCTCAACTACATGAAAAAAATACAATTGTAGTTCGAATTTACACAGTCAGGAATAATTACCATTTGAAAGTTTTCTATATATCTTAAGCAGACTGCAGTTTAAAGTAGGCTGAAAATAAAGCAGAATACGCCTTAACCTGCTTTAAGTAGTCACCTGTCCTCAAAACAAGAAACGGCCTATGGGGTAAGGGTTAATTCTTATGTTGTCTTTGTAATAACCAGGGATCAAGAAGTATAAATGTGACCAGTGTGGCAAGTCTTACCCCAACAGAAACATCTATGATGAACACTTGCGACGACATGCTGGAGAAAAGGTGGTGCAATGCCAGTTTTGTCCTCAAAGGTAATACCATGTAACATCTGAAATCTGAACTCTGTTTTAACCCTTCACCCTATAGCCTATTTCTAGTTTTGAAAACAGGTGACCACTTTAAGCAGGCTCAAAGAAAAGCAGAATGCATCTTAAGGCACATTCTGCTTTACTTTCAGTCTGCTTTAAGCTACTATTTACTAGAACATGGGATTTTTTTACAGAACATATTTATGACTGTATAAAGAGGAAATAATTTCTTCAGTGGAGGAATAAGTTAAAGGCATAAAAAGTTCTGGAGTAATGGGTTAAAGAGTTCCAGATAAGAGGAACATTTCAAAAAATTAAATTTGTATGTCTGCATTAAACCCTATGATGTCTTTACTAGGATAACTATTAGGATATAGAAGATATTTCTTACTGTACATATTATTTTCTGGTATAAAGTCTATTTTCTTAAGTGCACAATAAATTAAAGGCATAAAAAGGCGTATTTATGGTGTAATTGATTAGTACATGGACAAAATGATACAGACTGGGTTAATGTTTCAGGTTTTACAGCCAGAGAGAGCTGAAAACACACATGAAGTTCCACAGTAAAGAGACAGTGTATAAGTGTAAGCAATGCCAGATGTTCTTCAAGTCAGTCCGGTCACTACAAAACCACGTATCAAAGAGACACATACAACCCTTGAGCTGTGAGTTCTGTACTAAAGTGTTTATGAATAAAAGAACTTTGAAGACGCACATACTAACTAACCATAAGACTATAGCAAGAAGTCAGTCAAAGATTCCGAAGCATTTGCAAGCTGGTTTTAAAAAGGTATTGTGTGATATGTGTGGTAAGGTATTGTCAAACAAGTATAGGCTTAGAACACATCTCAGAGTAAAGCATGCACTGAATAAAGCTGAAATATCAAAGAAAGAAGCAGAATTAAGTGCACTATCACTTTATGATGAAATCAAGGTGAAGGGACCAGATAAATCTGCTGAAAGTAATGAAGATATGGGGGAACAGCTAAAAGGGGAGAACAGGCATGTGTCGGTGTATCCAAATGATATAGAAGTTGTGGTTGAATCTCCGGTGATCAAAACTACAGAGGCTTCTCCCAATGAGCTGCATAGAAGTGTTGTGGTGGAGACTATAGAAACAGATCTGGTGCAGGAAAGTGAGGCAATTATCGGAGAACCACAGCACGATATTGTTGTGATAATAAATGAAAAGGAAGAGGAGCATGGAACATGTAGTCAGCTGGACCCCAGCATTCAGTATGAGATAGTTGAACTGGGTACCAGTGAAGAATTTGATCCCATTGATACCCGGGGTATCAGATATATCACTGAGAATGGTGAAGAGATTATACTGGCAACAGAGAAAGAAGAAAGTAAAATCGATGAAACTGGTTACAAGGTTGAAAACACTGTTACTCATTATGTTGGTCAAAAATTAGAAACTGACATACTCAATGAAAAGTGTAACACACAATTAGCTGAGAGTAGAATGATGTCTTTAGATGGTAGTTTTCCGGTATCAGATACTGCAGAAGCATTTCTGAAATTTGAAAATGCTTTAAGAGTGAGGATATATTCTTTAAGTGAATACAAGGAATATGAGGCATTCCTAGACAGGACTATCAAAACATTGCAGTATGCAAGATATAAACACAGGCAGAAGACTATAACTAACTGAATACTTCCAGTTTAATTGAATTTTAACATTGCCAATTGCAGAAAAATATTGTTGTTCTTCTGGACTATTGAAAACAATAGTATTTGATAGTCTTTAACCTTTAAAGGATATTCTTTTTTGCGCCTTTAATTTATTCCACCACTGAAGAAAATAGTTCCAAATTTTGCAGTCATGAATATTCTCATATCCTAACAGATGGTAGCTTAAAGCAGGTTGAAAGTAAAGCAGAATGCTTTTGTTTCAACCTGCTTTAAGTAGTTAATTGGCTTTAGTACTTAGATACAGGCTACAGGGTAACGGGTTAAGTGAATTAAATGAATATGAGGCATTCCTGGGGCCAGTTTCATAAAACTTCTTACGACAAATGTTGTCGTAAGTCAAAACTTTAAAATACATTTAATCTGTGATTTCTCTATCTAATCCTGTCTTTTCAAGACGATTCCAAAAAGATGTCACAAGACAGGATTAGACAGAGAAGTAAATAATAATAGATACTTTTATAATCTGACTTACGACAACAATTGTCGTAAGAAGTTTTATGAAATGGGCCCCTGGACAGGACTATTAAAACACTGCAGTATGCAAGATATAAACACAGGCAGAAGACTATAACTAACTGAATAATTCCAGCTTAATTGAATTTTAACTCTTTGCATGCTAGCGGCGGATGTATCCACCACAGTGATTGCCTTTGCAATCAGTTTAGATCCAGATGAGACGCCGTATAATGCGGCGTCTCATCAGGATCCAAACTATTTGCCATTCTGACCCTGAATTTAAAATAATTTTTGAAAATGCTAACTTTAGAACAGTAGCAGACGACAAATGTTGCAGACGAAAAAAGTTACCCAGCATGCAAAGAGTTAACAATGCCAATTGCAGTTAAATATTGTTGATTTCCATGACGACCCAATACAGTTTTTGCTGAAAGTGTCAAAGACAGGTTTAACCCATTACCCCAGATCCTGTTTCTAGTTTTGAAGATAGGTGACCACTTAAAGCAGGTTGAAAGTAAAGCAGTATGTGCCTTAAGGCGCATTCTGCTTTTCTTTCAGCCTGCTTTAAGCTATTATCTGCTAAAATATAGAGATTATTTCTGATAAACCAATATTCATTACTGCATAAATTTGACATATTTTCTTCAATGGAGGAAAAAATTAGAGGCGTTAAAAGGTGTATTTATGGGGTAATGGGTTAAGCTTAACATCTTTACTGCCATGGCATTATCTGCTTTAACCCATTACTCCATGGCTTGTTTCTAGTTTTGAAGACAGGTGATCACTTAAAGAAGGTTGAAAGTAAAGCAAAATGTGCCTTAACCCTTTGAACCCTAGTCCCGCATATAGGCGTCCTTTTCAAACAGTGTACATGTGAATAGTACAATTGTCCCGTGCAAACAGTGTTTGTCATAATGCCAAAAATGAACAAAAAGAACCCTTTAAAGTCAGAAATGGACTAGACTAAAATCGAAACAGGAATTGTCCATTTAAAGCTTCAGGGAGGAAAGAGTTAAGGCACATTCTGCTTTACTTTCAGTCTGCTTTAAGCTTTCATCTGCTAGAATACAGAAATTATTTCTTATGAAACATATTCATGACTGTATGAATTGGACATATTTTCTTTAGCAGATAATAATTTAAAGGTGTAAAAAGTTGTATTTATGGGGTAATTGGTTAAACAGTTGTCGTCTGCTTTTATATCTCTAAATTTTGATTTTATGATAAATTGAATAAAGAATCATGGTAAACGTGTCTAACAATTTGGATCCTTATCAGATGCCACATTATGCAGTATTTGAACAGGATCCAAACTGTTTGCAAATAACAATTGTACGTTGGTTAAGGCAGTGTGAGTGAAGGGGTGAAAGTAGTGTCCTTTTGAAACTGCTTGCTTTAACCTTTTACCACATAGCCTGTTTCTAGTTTGAAGACAGGTGACCACTTAAAGCAGGTTGAAAGTAAGGTAGAATGTGCCTTAAGGCTTTATTAAGCTACCTTCTTGGATATAGGAAATATTTCTCATGGTACATGTCCATAACTATATATAAATTGGAACTATTTTCTTCAGTGGAGGAATAAATTAACTGCGCTAAAAGATACTTATATGGGGGAAAAGGATTAATGTTATCTTGAGTAAAGCTGTCAGTGGCTATAAAAACCAAAACTGTGTGTAGATAAAAAAAAAAAAAGACTTGTTCTAAGCAATCGTCTTCAATACTGAAAACAAGCTATGGAGTAAAGGGTTAAGTTGACACAAGGTTTTGGATAGAAGGGAAAAGCAAGTACATGTATTTACAAATGATATTGATTTATTCAATATAACACAGTCAACCTGGTATCTGCTTTGTTCTTAGTATCCAAAATTCCCTGAAAGTAAAATCAAAGACAATGTTACTTGTATGCTTCCACATAACTTATCTGGGACAATGGCCACTGTGCCCACATACTGTCTTTGTCCTGTCGGTTTGTTTGTCTGTAAACAACTTTAATCATTGTCATAACCTTAGAACCACATGTGATATGGACTTCATATTTGGCATGCATATTCAAATCAAGAAGTTTGTTAGCTCCTTGCAACTTGGGTCATATCCGACAAAGGTCAAGGTCATTTAGAGGTCAAATGGTTAGAATTTAACCTTGGCCATAGCTTTGATAAAGAATTCATATTTGGTAAGTGCATTCAACTCAAGAAAAAAATGGACTAGACATGACTGGAAATTGAAATGTTCATTTGAAGTTTCAGTGGGGAATGACCTAAGCACCAAGCTGTTTTGGCAAAAAAAAAAAACTAGTTGGTTGCACAATAAGCATAGTTTTAAGACTTTACAAGGTGCAGTGGAGAAGACGATATTCTTTCCAGTTTAAATTTAAAAAACAACAACAACTAAATGCATGTGCAATAAAATGTAGCAAGTGAAAAATTTAAAGAAGGGAGGAATTATTTAAAGCTCAGTGGCAAATATTTTGGAGTCTGGTCAGATGCCGAGTTACTTGGTATGTGATCTGACTCTGAACTGATTGCAATTGAAGTTTATGTTTGAACATAAACATTTTTACTGGGAAAGACATCTACTCCACTGTATGATAAATTGTCAAACTGCCATGGGATCTTGTTGTGTATTGTTTAATGTTGAAATTATATACGTAAAAGCATAATACATGTATAGAAACAGAAAGGTAAACAAACACCTGGATCCAAGGTTATAAACCCTTTGAATTGAGTGTTAGATCGTTACCAAGCGTAAATTTTGATAGGTCAGATTTGGACTTTTTCTCAAATTTGACCAGTCAAATGCTTGAGAATGATCTCAGACTCAACTCAAAGGCTTTATAAGCTTGTGGCCTGACATACCTCTTTGTCCGTCTTTTGCTGAACAGTCAGGACCATTGCAGATTGAATGGAGGGTTTCTGTAAATACAAATAAACATTGGTGAATGTGAATAGCTTTTGAAGAAGCAGCTTTTTAAAGAAAAATTGATCTGTATCAAGAGTGTTTGCGAATTAAGATTGAAACATGGGTATCAAAGCAGATATAGCTTTTACCCAATAGCCTATTTCTAGTTTTGAAGACAAGTTCCCACTTAAAACAGACTGAAAGTAAAGAAGAATTTGCCTTTAGGCGCATTCTGCTTTATTGTCAGCCTGCTTTAAGCGAATATTTGATAGGACATAGAACATTAACATATTTCTTAAGGTGCATTTTCATGGCTGTATCAATGGGAACTATTTACTAATTTGGGTGAATAAACTGAATGCGCTAAAAGTCGCTTTAATTGGGGAAAGGGTTAAGTATAAAAACACCTGTATTGAGCAATAAATCATTTTACAGTGTGAAATACATTTTTCCCACTCAAAAAGAAACTGAAGACATACGCAATTTGATAGAATGTGAATTTTGAAACAGACTTTTTAAAAAAATATTTATTTTTTAATTTAAGTAGAAAACAGTTTGGAGCCAGATCAGATCGTAGTGGCTAAATCATCTGATTTGGCTCCAAACTATGTGAGACGGACATCATAATTTTAGAACAAAATAGTTTAATTTGAAAGAATAATAATTAAGACATTGTCCATGTATAAGACGGCCATTAGGTTTTACCAGTGTTCATTGTTTCCATGTTTTTGTTGGGACTCGTTCCCGCGTTTGTCATCGTGCAGAATGGTCCCGTGCACCCTGTGCTGGACCCTCCAGAGGCTGCAAGACCGAACGGATTGAAGCCTAGAAATGGGAACCAAACAAAGCTACAGGTGATTACTATCAATAATTATAATAAACCAGCTAATACTGCATTAACTCTTCGCTGTCATGAAATCATTTGCTTTAACCCGTTACCCCATAAATATGCCTTTTACATTTTTAATTTATTCCTCTATTGAAGAAAACATTCATTTTATACGTGTCTATTCATGAATATGTACAATAAGACATATTTCTAATATTTTAGTAGAAGGTGCGTATCTTAAAGCAGGCTAAAATAAAGCAGAATGTACCTTAATATGCATTCTGCTTTACTTTCAACCTCCTTTAAAACATTCAACTCTAGGGATGAGTATACTCGTCATTAAAAATTAGTGTGCATGTGAAGAGAACACTTGTCCTATGCAAACAGTGTAGACCCTGATCAGAGGGCTCCTTTAGGAATCCTCTATCCTGTAAGCTTTTTAATTGTCTTCTGCAAAATTTGTTGTCTGCAATTGTTCTTATAGTTGATTGGAATGCATTTTCTGTCAGATAATATAATTTCGTGTAATATCAAAGAGTTTGCATCCCGATGAGACACCTGGGGCCCGTTTTACTAAACAACTTACGCACACTTTTTGCGTAAGTCAAAATCGTTTAACTCTTATTTTTCGATCATAGACGTGTGCAAACAGCAAATAGTCAGATCAGAGGACGCGCTAAAAGCGCGTCCTCTGATCTGGCTATTTGCTGTTTGTAGCAAGTGATAATAAAAAATATGAATTAAAATTTAAAATTTTGACTTACGCAAAAATTTTACGTAAGCAGTTTAGTAAAACGGCCCCCAGGCTACTCGGTTTCTCATCTGGATCCAAACTGCTTGCAGCAGTTGTCATAATTTCGCCCACAGCATGCAGAAGATTAAAATAAATGCTTAGAACAGGAAAGGCAAATATGTTTTTACTTAGGTCAACAGGGCTGCCATTTCTCCGGATTTTTCCTAAGTATTTTTATCCTATTTTTATAGGATTTTTTATCCTAGCAGATCGTAGCTTAAAACAGGCTGAAAGTAAAGCAGAATGCGCCTTAAGGCGCATTCTGCTTGAATTTCAACCTGTTTTAAGCAGTCATGTGCCCTCAAAACAAGAAACAGGCTATGGGATAAATGGTACGATTAGTAAAATTGCGTCTTATAAATTGAAAATTTGAAATCTTAGGATTTTTATGATCAACTTATAGCAGCCCTGGGTCAAAAGAAGGCCACAAAATACACACCTCCTGTTCCTCCTCCTCCTCCTCCCATTCCTCCACCCATAGTCGTGCCAGACCCACCCATTCCACCCCCTGTTCTACCCATACCACCCCCTGTACCGCCCCCTGCCCCGCCCATCATCCCGCCTGATATGCAAAACGGCCCAGTACAGCCACCTGATCCACTAGAGGCTCCGCCTCCTCCCATCATCCCACCTCCTCCCATCAGTGCACCGCCCCCTCCCATCATTGCCCCGCCCCCACCACTCATGCCTCCTCCTTGACCTAGACAGAAGGGGCCCTGACAAGATGACGAACTCGAGGTCTTCTCTGAAGAAGAGCCGCTGCCAGGAAACATTGGGTTGATACCTAGAGGCAATAGAAATATTAATCTGGTTATTAATTGAGGATGTTAAATGTTTGGTTGTGATTTGTTAGCTCACCTGAGCTAGCTCAGGGTGAGCTTTTGCAATCCTTGAATGTCCGGCGTACGGCGTCAACAATTTTAGTGTTTACACTCTAGAGGCCACAATATTTATCCAATCTTTCTCAAACTTGCTCAGATAGCATATTGCCATAAGAGTTCGGATGAGTTCGATTATGGTTGAAATCGGACAAATAGGTCATGAGTTATCTACCTTTGAATTGCTGAAAATGCCATATTTAACAGTGTTTACACTCTAGAGGCAACAATATTTATCCAATCTTTCTAAAACTTGCCCAGATTGTATATGACCATAAGAGTTCGGATGAGTTCGATTTTGGATGAAATCGGACGGAAAGATCAAGAGTTATCTACCTTTGAACTGATGAAAATGCCATATTTAACTGTGTTTACATTCTAGAGTTCACAATTTTTATCCAACCTATCTCAAACTTGCTCAGATTTTCAGATGAGTTTGATTATGGTGGAAATTATAGGTGGAGAGTTATCTACCTTTGAATTGCTGAAAATGCTATATTTAAGGGTGTTTACACTCTAGAGGCCACAAATTTTATCTAATCTTTCTCAAACTTACTCAGATTGTATATTACCATAAGTCTTCGGATGAGTTTAATTATGGTTGTAATCGGATTGATAGGTCGAGAGTTATCTACCTTTGAATTGCTGAAAATGATATATTTAACAACTTGTTTACGCTCTAGAGGCCACCATATTTATCCAAGCTCTCTCAAACTTGCCCAGATTGTATATGACCATAATAGTTCTAAAAAGGGTGATTATGGTTGAAATCAGACAAATAGATCAAGAGTCACCTACCTTTGAATTGCTGAAAATGCCATATTTTACAGCGTTTGTAAACACTCTTGCAACTACAGCTTTCAATGGATGTTGATTATACTTGTACACAAAGTATACAGCTATACGTTCTCGAAGGAGTGCAACTATTGTTGAAATCTAATCATTGTGGCAATAGTTACCTGCCCTTGATATACTTTGTTTAATGCTAGGAAAAGGCTTCATTTCAGTATTGTTTAGGCTCTAGTTATCTGCCTTTGATGTACTCTACTATACTAGAGTAGGTCGCCAAACTTGAATGGATTTAGAATAAAACAGGTGAAATTCAATGGTAAAGCTATCAGGCTTCATTACAAATCATGAAATGGTGATCGATATCAGGGCCTTCATGCTCTTGTTATTATTCTGTTATAATGTTCAACTCGTCCGCATGCGATTAAAACTAGAAATAAGCTATGGGGGAAATAGTTATTGTATGAACACTAATGATTCTTATTTTCCGATGTCATTTGAGTAGTCCTTTCACTGCCTATCCCGACTATAATAGTTGTTTGAAAACAGTTTGGACCCTGAATAGACGCCGCGTAACGCGTCGTCGGATCAGGACCCAAACTTGTTTGACACTCATTTCAATACATTGTATTTCTTAGGTCAAATTATATAAAATAAAAGCAGGCGACAAGTGATTAAACTTGATGACGTCATGGCAGTGAATGTTTAAGATCATTACCTCATTACATTTGCCTTTCAATACTTAATATTCCATTTTTTATACAATGTTCATGTCCTAATACCTGAATTTCCAGGACACATTGATCCTGAGCATCCTGATGACGAGCTTTCTCCCCGCCCCTTTCCAGCTCCTCCACTCATTGAGGCGGAGTCTGTTCTACTAGTGCCACCCCAATTACTACCTCTATTCCCCGTATTGCCGTAAGTATCCAGACCACTACTGCCAGATTCCAATTTATGGTCACCAGAGTACTGGTCATTTCTATGATGTCCGTCAGACTTGTCGCCATTGCCTTGTTGACTGGACAACTGTCTTTGAAGTTCTTTTAATAACTGGGCTACTTCACTGTTCTTGCTTTCAGACGTCCCTAGGGGTCAACAAAAGACAATGGAGACTTTACACATCTTCACGAAAGAATTAATGCATGTACAATGTAGTCATTTACGCATCCATCCATTAATTACTTACTTAATGGTTTATCCATTAATTACTTACTTAATGTACGTATATAATTATGCACTAATCATACATAAATGAATTAGTGAATTGTGTTTTACACAAGAGTGTTCTTCTTTAAAAAGCAACAACAACAAAACACAGTTATATGAGTGTCAATCAGTTTGCAAAATAGTGTTGTCGGGCTTCACACTTAAAGGTTTGAACATTAAATTAGCTTGAAGACGGGGACGGTCTAAAATCAGTATTATGCCTTATTCAGCAGAGGCCGGAAGTTATACCTTGGTTCACCCGAGGCTCTTGGCACGTGCACGTTTGGCAGCCATGTCTGTCCAATCTTTTGCCGAGATTGTAGCCCCTCTTACAGGTGAGCATACACATGACCATGGAGAAACAGCGAGTTGGTGGTATGTGTGACGCATAGGAATGTGCCAAAGCTATAATTAGATGATATGCCAATATTAGTCGAAACTCGATTCTCTGATATCGCTCAAATCGACCTTACCAGAAGTTTAATTTCGATAACTCGATCTCGCTTGAGTCGAACATACCCATATTTCAAAATTAAAACGTGACTAAGCCACGTTTTAACTTTAAACTATGGATTTGTTCGAACTAAAGCGAGTTCGAAGTATCGATTTTCGGCTAACAAATGAAAATAAATAAGCGTTTAGAGAATAGTACTGTAGTACGCTTCCAATGTCGGAGAACGGGACAGAATCGGCCAATATTGGTATTCTACGTATCGGCCATTATCGACGACAGGAGTCCATACGTACCGAACTAGCTCGAGCTTAATTCTGTATTGGCCGCCAGAGATATATATGGTCGATCGCCCTACGTTAAAGGCACAATACTACTGAAATTGGTGTTTAAACGCGCAATTTCTTATATGTGTGCATTTTCTATGTATAAAAACTAAGTGAAATCGCTTGTAAGAAGCCTGACATATGCCCCCACTTCGTAAAGAATCCTACCTAAATGTGTCAAATTCTTATCGTGTTGGTTTACATTTTAAGCAGGTTTGTTTACAAATTAGACTAAGGGACTGGTTCCGAAAATTTTCGTAGGATTGCGTAAAGGTCACGTGATTGATAGCTTTACCGACTGCAACGCCGAACGAAGCCGGAGCATTTCCGTAACAATTCGTCTTCGATCGAATGTCAACATAATAGATTTAAAAGTCGACTTGTTTCCACCGATTTCACGGGTTTGTAAGCAATGTTGCCTCCATAATCATCGGGGATTGCTTTTTTAATAGGTTTAGATTACGAATGTGCCTACATTTTCAGGTTTTAAAATTGCGCAATTTTTGGCAATTTGACTGTAATGCTTGGACTTTAAGTACCTATGTTGGCCGATATTGTGCCGGTCTCATTAGTGAAGTACCATTAACCTGTTGGTTAACCAAATTACCAATGAATTTCCATGTTTATTTCTTTCTCAAACTATTTAATTGCTTTAACTCATTGTCCCAATTTCTATTTCCAGATAAGCGTGTTCCTTTGTTACGTCCTGTATGATGCCTCTGATCTTGTTTGTATAAGATACGAGTACTCATCAGTAGGTACACTGTTTGTAAGCAGTTTGTATATGCGTCACTAGGGTTGAATAGATTCATTCTTAACTCATTAACCTCTGGAACTTTTAATGAACAATTCCAATTTCAAAATACGTCTAGTACATTATCTATTGACTACTTAGGGTTGATTTTAACAATATATTTTAATATGACAAACAGTGTAGACCCTGATCAGAGGGCTCCTTAAGGAGCCCTCTGACCAGGTCCACACTGTTTGCATGGGGGCAAGTGTTATCCACACAGGTACACTGTTTGTAAATGACGAGTATACTCGTCGCTAGGGTTGGATGTGTTAAACTGAAAGATTGTTTTCCGAAACAGCTTTAAAACTGATATTATCGCAGAAAAAGCGAATGAGCTTTTAAAAATTGACATATAACTTTTTTGACAATAGCGAGAAACATCACTTTGAAAATTGTCTTTAATAAGTAACAGGGTATTTTTTCATTGCAGTAATGATTTTTTTTAAAAATATTTACTTGTGTTTTCTGTTCCTGTGCATTTGCATATTCGACATCTTCGATCGTCGATTTTTCGACAATTTTTCGGACAATCGTCGACCACCGGAGGACATCCTTGACTTCCGGGTCTCTCAGAGTCATCATGGGACTGCGCATGTGCGATGAATCCTGGGTACGTATTGACGGAATGGTATCCGGGGATACGAGTCAATGGTCCCGGCTGTCCATACGAGTGTCCGTATTGTGAGTGTACAGCACACGTGACTGAAATAAACCATCAACCGAGGCTGAAGACCAAATTTGGCTTCTTTTGAAAATAAAAACACGCAGTGAAGCTCACTTAAAATGAAATTGGAAATAGCGAAATATTGGATACATGCGTATAACAAAAACGTTTGGTCTCCATCTCTTTATTTAATGCGTTAGAAATTGAGCTGATACATGTAGGACAAACTGTGGATGTAACGAAATAAATACAGTGAAACCCCTCTAAACCGGACATGTGTGGGGACAACAAAAATGTCCGGTTTATAGGGGTTTCCGGTTTAGAGGGGTCTTAACTTGTTTCTTGTATGGAAGATAGCTGACCACTTAAAGCAGGTTGAAAGTAAAGCAGAATGCGCCGTAAGGCGCATTCTGCTTTACTTTCAACCTGCTTTAGGCTAATCATCTGCTAGAATGTATAAACTAATGTCTTCAGTGTAAGAAAATACAAAGACGTAATAAGGCGTGTTGATGGTGTAATGGGTGAAAATAAAAAGGATTGGAAACGGGACCAACGTTTTTGTCCGGTTTAGAGAGGTTTCCGGTATTCAGAGGTTCCGGTTTAGAGGGGTTTCACTGTACATGTAAGACGGCCCCGAACTCTTCGGTATAAGCAATGATTTATATTAGCTATTGGTATACATGGTCTCTGGTATAAGTGCGCCTCGCTGTAAATAGACCTCCAATATATAAGCCCTTACATATTGTTTAATAAGTGTATGTATCTGTACTTACCACATGAAACAAAAAGTATCCGTATTATTAGCTTTGAACACATTTTTTCAAAGTTTTTCTATCTTTTTTACGACCAGACAAAATTACTTATAAAATGCTATTAATTCCGTGCTAGACTAGAATCCTCACTGTATATTGTAATGCATTGTATTAGAAACAGTTCTTTCAATTTCTTATATTTTTCTCATTCATTTGTCTGCTGTATTATACATCAGTACTTTAAGTTCAGTCAATGTTATCAAAGTTCTAGAGACAAAGAACAGACAGGGATCGATCGTTTTTATCTGAAAAGGGTGTTATCTACTTCTCGGAGGTTCTCCCACAGGTCGCCACCTGCTCAATGGCGGATATTGTTCGTGTATGAGAATAGCTAATCCACGATAAAAATTTCCGCCCCTAAAATGTTCATTCATAAGAAGCCGGTGTTCAAAAGTTTGCTACATGTATACACTCGTGGAAGAGTATAATAATTAGCTCAAATATTCGATTATGCTTGATGCATGTTGCTTATTAATTCATATTGTACATTGCAACCCCGTTTGATTTGGACATTTATTGCTCTGAAAACATTCAAAATACAGTATAACCTGCCTTATCTGACATCGTTTGGTACCAACTTATTATGTCGGATAAAGAAGTGTACCAGTTAAAGCAGGTTTTAGATATACAGCCGAACTTTGATATTTCGATATGGAAACCTAGCTTAAGTGGAACATACCCGTATTTCAGAGTTAAAGCCGCATTGTGTTTTTGGGAAACCTGCATAAAACGGTTGTTTGGGATCCCATTAGAACTACGTGGGACGTGATTCTTTCATAAAAAGCGGCTTTATCTAACAAATTCGCTTTTAAATTTTTATTTATAATTTTTTTGTGCTAGCACAATTTAAAGAGCCTCCTTGTGAATGGAAAGAAGGACAACTCTGTAAATACAGGGCTCCAGATAACGGAAGTATTTCGATTACTAAACTCTTTATTTCTGCTTTTAAACCCAATGGTGTCATACTCATTAGAATCGTATCGAAGAGACGGTTTAATCAGTAGTAACACCGTAGCATTCGGTGCTGAAATGAGTGAGAACATGTTGGAATTGTTCAGTTTATTCCTCTTATCAGGAGCCGGCTGAAATGAAGAATTTAACCCTTATTCTGCTGCTAAGACGTCTGCTTTGACATTGTCGTGTGCAATATTTGTTTAGTTTAGATGTATGCATATTTTTGATTAAACAAACCTTAAGACGAGTGTCAAACAGTTTGGATCCAGATGAGACGCCGCGTTACGCGGTGTCTGTTTTAGAGTCAAACAGTTGCGACCAGTAGGCACAGGATTAAACTATGAGATAAGGTCACCACGTGTAAATAATTAATCACGGTGGTAAACGTGTACAATCCAATACGGGGGATCTTGCTGAAAATGACTGTTTCAGCCTTGTCTTCTCTCTAACTAAACCACCTATGTTTGGATCTTCACCAAACTTGCTATAAATGTTTATTAGTAGAGAATCTAGCTAAATTTTGATAACTATCAAAGTCGCATGAGGCATGCCTGAGTTATTGCCCTTGAATAATTAAAAAAAATGACTGTTTCAGCCCTTTCTGCTCTCTAACACAAACACTTTTTATTGGATCTTCACCAAACTTGCTGGCATTGTGTATTTGTTTTAAATATAGATCAAGACAAAAATCGAATACAGCTGACTGAAAATCCTTCAAGAGGTAAAGGAGGTATTGAGTAGTCATTTATTACTTTACTTATTACCAACACGGCCAAGATGAAGCACATGCAACTATTGACCAAATAGTTGGCTTAAATAGAATAAAAACAGTTCCTATTACAGAGTTGACAGGGCTAAAATAAGTATGAAATAGCAAATTTTTAATAATTGAAGAACCGTAACTCCAACATGCCTTCGGCGATTTGGGTATTCATAGAGCTGGACTAAGTTTTTATCCAATATTATTTTCAGCAAATTTGAAGATCCAATTAAAACCGTTTGAGTCAGAAAGCTGACAAGCCTGAAGTATGCAATCTATAATCATTCAAGGGCAATAACTTCAACATGCCTTGTGCGATTTTGGTAGTTAAGATTATGAACTTGATTTTATATTAATAAACATTTTCAACAAGTTTGGTGAAAATCACAAAAAAGTTATTTGTGTTAGAGAGCATAAAATGGTGAAACAGGTATTTTTAAATACATAAAGGACAATAACTCAGACATGCCTTATGCGATTTAAGTAATAATCAAACCGAACCTAGATTTTGTATAAATAAAGAATTTCAGCAAGGTTTTGTTAAGATCCGAAAAGAAATGTTTGTGATAGAGAGCAAAAAATGCTGAAACATTAATTTTTAATAACTAAAGGGCAAAAAACTCATGCCTTATGCGATATAAGTACTATTCGAACTGGAGATATATTTTATATTTATAAACATGTTCAGCAAGTTTGGTGAATATCCGATAAAAACTGTATGTGTTAGAGTGCAAAAAAACCCTGAAACAGTCATATTTTAATAATTAAAGGACAATAACTCATATATACATTATGCGATTTTAGTAATATTCAAACTTAACCTTGATTTTATATTAATAAACATTTTCAGCAAATTGGGTGAAAATCGATAAAAAAGCATTTGTGTTAGAGAGAAAAAAATGGTGAAACAGTCCTTTTTAATACATTAAGGGCAATAACTCAGATAATCATTTTGGGATTTTAGTAATAATCAAACTGGACCTAGAGTTTATATAAATAAAGAATTTCAGCAAGTTTGTAGAAGATCCGATGGAAACTCTTTGTGTTAGAGAGCAAAAAAGGCTGAAACAGTCATTTCTAATAATTCAAGAGCAATTACTCCGACATTCCTTATGCGGTTTTACTAGTATTCAAATTTAACCATGATTTAATATCACTGAAAATTTTCAGCAAGTTTGGTGAAAATTCAATAAAAAGAATTTGTGTTAGAGATAAAAAACTGGCTGAAAACAGTAATTTTAATACATAAAGGGCAAAAACTTAGATATGCCTCATACAATTTTAGTAGTTATCAAACTAAACCTAGATTTTATACTAATGAACATTTTCAGCAAGTTTGGTGAAGATCCAATAAAAGTATTTGTGAAAGAGAGCAATAATTGCTGAATCACTCATTTTTAATACAAAAATGGCAAAAACGCAAACATGCCACATGCGATTTTAGTAGTAATCAAACTGGACTAAGATTTTATGATAATAAACAATTTCAGTAAGTTTGGTGAAGATCAACTAAAAAATTCTTGTTTTAGAGAGCAAAAATTGCTGAAACAGTCAACTTTTAATACATAAAGGGCAAAAAGTCTTACATGCCTTATTTGATTTAAGTAGAAATTTAACTGTACCTAGATTTTATATAAAAGAACATTTAATGCAAGTTTGGTGAAGATCAAATAAAAACTCTTTGTGTTAGAGAGCAAAAAGGGCTGAAACACCGTTGTGACGAAATGTGAATCATTTTATAGCAATCGTTCGCACCCGGTGATAGTGAACGCAGCTGTTCCACGTGCCACTAATCCGTGTGGTAATATTTATGTCAGACGATCTACTTTCGGTTTGTTATGGTTTTAAATCGCTTTTTTGGTGATTTAGGCTTGTCTTCAACATTTCATAGATCAGTTTGGCCCATTAGAATGTTCAAGCATTATTATTAACCGTTATTGTATTTCGCACATTAAAAAAAGGTCTGAAAACACAATGGGACTTTAAAACGTGGCCGAAATATAGAAATTCATTAAAAAAATACGTGTTAGCTCGACTTAAACGTGTCCGAGATAACGCGGCACTCGTACATGTACGTAAATGACGTCACGTTAAATCGAAAGCGACGTCAGAGTAAAATACAAAGTGGCTGATACAAGGTGGCTGATACAGACTCTTGTATTTTACTCTGCAGATACACACGGAAACGCTCGATATCATTCGAAGGCATATAATAAA
This sequence comes from Gari tellinella, assembly GCA_922989275.2. Lineage (NCBI taxonomy): Eukaryota > Metazoa > Mollusca > Bivalvia > Cardiida > Psammobiidae > Gari > Gari tellinella. Next base: position 32,994,218 of record OV277872.1, on the reverse strand, counting down.
AAATTGTTTAAACAACTATTTAGTTGTTTCTGGTGTGTATTCAAGGCATATAATAAACACATCACCAGTGGCAGTGCGCAACAGAGTGTTGCATTTAACTCTCGGCGTTTTTGGTGGAAACAACCGATCAGACTCGCGCCAAGGCGCTCGTCAGATCGGCTATTTCAGCCAAAAACGTCTCGAGCTAAATACATCACTCTGTATCGCACTGTCAACTGGTAATGTGTATGGAATTGTAATTTATATTTCATGTTCAGGACCTTCTAGCTGGGAACTACATTCTTAGTGTATGAATAATTAAAAACGTAAAATAATTATGTAATGGAGTAAAGTGCCTAGAAGAGTAAATCGGTGCTTTATCCGGAACCAGAGTATTAGCGACAAACATAAAGCTTTTTTTTTTTATCCCTGTCACCGATAGGTTACAGTGGAGAAAACGTTATTCTTTCCCAATAAACGCGTTTACGCTAAAACTATTATTTGCAGTGTAAACAGTTTGGAGCCAGATCAGACGCCGGGTAACCCGGCGTCTGATCAGGCTCCAAACTGTTTGCCACCAAGATAAACATGAATTATCAGAATTGTCCAAAAATTGTGCTTTTCTACGTTTTAGTGTTTTGCGTTTGCGTACGTTTGCGTTTAAACGGGAAAGAATAACAGATTCTCCACTGTACTTTCTTAGTGTATGAATAATTAACGTAAAATAATTATGTAATCGAGTAAAGTGCCTAGAAGGGTAAATCGGTGCTTTATCCAGAACCAGAGTATTTGCGACATATTTTTAACCCTGTCACCGCTAGGTTAATCGTGAGATTTTTACCACATTACCACCATATTATCATCTGCTTCAATATTATGTTCTGCAAAATCATTTCCACTTTAGATTTAAGGTAGTATGAATTAAAAAGCGTATTGATATGAGTGTAAAACAGTTTGGATCCATTCAGACGCCGCGCAACGCGGCGTCTGATCTGGATTGAAAATACTTTTCAAGTCCACTTTATTTGACTCTTGCAGTGAAAGGGTTAGATCTAATATTATATAAACAATAAAATTTACATGTCATATGTACTAACGTACACCTTAAAAACTTGCAGATGTTTCGCTGCGTGTGGTGAATGCTAAATTAATACTTTGCAACAAAACAGTTTGAAGTTTGACCTTTTCACTCTGAATTACGTGAAATCGCGCTTTTGCGGCGTCTGATCAGGATTCAAACTGTTTAACACTCGTTTTGAAATTTCTTCAGTCATTCTGCCTTAAATTTATCTTTGATACGATATTGCAGACGACAAGCTTGAAGCAGATGACAATATGGCTGTGAAGGGGTACAGTGGAGAATCTGTTATTCTTTCCCGTTTAAACGCAAACGTACGCAAACGCAAAACACTAAAACGCAGAAAAGAACAACTTTTGGACAATTCTGATAATTCTTGTTTATCTTGGTGGCAAACAGTTTGGAGCCTGATCAGACGCCGGGTTACCCGGCGTCTGATCTGGCTCCAAACTGTTTGCACTGCAAATAATAGTTTTAGCGTAAACGCGTTTATTGGGAAAGAATAACAGATTCTCCGCTGTAAACAAAAGGGTTGAGAAAGAATAAGTACATGCAGACTCATGCTCGGATGTACAGTGACACGTACCCTTTCACCGCACAATATTATCGTCTTTTTTTCATCGCCATAACACCGTCTACAATATTGTGATCCGTCACAGGGCTGCCATTTCTACGGATTTTTCCTAAATCTCCGGATTTTTTCCTAGTACATGGTAGCTTAAAGCAGGCTGAAAGTAAAGCAGAATGCGCCCTAAGGAAAAAGGCTATGGGGTAAAGGTACGATTCGTAAAATTGCACTTGAGAAATGCAAATTTGGAAATCTTAGGATTTTTCATGTCAACTTATGGCAGCCCTGCCGTCACCGCCTTCTGCACGTTAAAGGCGATTTTCACATATTGTGTCTGTTGTTCGGGGGCAAGGGGGGGGGGGGGGGGGTATTTAGGGAGGGAAATTAATTTCCTTAGACTTGTATTACATTAGCAAACAATTTGAACACAGACCAGACGCCGCGTAACGCACTGGTATGTTCTTGTCAGTTGTTCGACAATAGTGGTTTTACCCTTTATTCGCCGAAATCGCATAACTTTACAAACAGTTTATATCAAGATCGGATTTGGCAAAGGTTTGCACTGTTCGTGATTTTGCATTATACTATTAAAATCAACCCTGCAAAATCAAAAATGGACTAGACTTAACTGGAAATTGTTAATAACTTCTTTTTGAGTTGCCTAGGCTCAAATCTGACCAATGCAATGCTTGAGAACGATAACAGATCAACTCAGACGCTTTATAGCCTTGGGCATAGGGGCGAAGACGTTATGAACAGTATTGAAGGGAAGATGGATGATTTGATTCTTCCCTGTATAGAAATTAATTATATTCTTGCTCCATCATTGTGGAAGATGATTTGGACAATGGGGCAGAGAGGAAGAGCACGTTCAGAAAGCCCAGACAAACAGCACAGTAATGAACCGATGTTGATCAGAACTGCAAGGAATGGGATGATTCATTATTACATGGTTTAGAGCGGACGTAATTCCTACTTAGAAAAAAAAACAACAACACGGTGAATCCCTCTTAAAATAAAATTGAAAATATTGGATATAACAAAACAGAACCATCTCTAATGAACGTCTAGTAAAACGGACCTGATATAACGAAAATTGGATATAACGAAATAATTCAGACAATACCGACGACTTCGCTATAAGCGAGCTTCACTATATCCATGTTTTAATTAAATGCTCGCTTAACACAATCACATACTGTACGTACATGTACAGTAAAACCTCGCTATTACGACCACTAAACCAAGGCTAATTGATTGTATAATAGACAGGTGACAGCTTAAAGCAAGGTGACAGTGAAACAGAAAGCTCCTTTCTGTTTCACTTTCACCTTGCTTTAAGCGGTCACCTATCGTAAATACCATAATAATTACCACAATTAAGTGGTCGTAATAGAGAGGTTTTACTGTATACTACTTCTGCACGCATACTAATTCTGAATAACAAATACGACTGGAACATGTCTGTGTTTAAATGACCACACTATTATTATATGTATTGTCTCAACCTTTAAAAGTTAATATCTATGACGGTTAGACATATACTTTGACCCTAACTTCCCTGAAACTTCAAATTGACAATTCCATTTTCTAATTTAGTCTAGTTCATTTTTGACTATCTTAGCGACCTGTAATCCACCGAAAAGCATAAATAAACTGCATTAATAGCAGAAATTACCACTAGTACTATCTGATACTTCATGGAACATACCTACTCGTCAATTCTAACACAAGGTAAGCTATTTACCTTTTTATCTTTTATATTTGATAAACCGTTTTAAAGTGGGCGAGGCGTTATCTGTCATATTAAAACGAAACTAATGCAAACGCAATGTTATAGATGTAGAAAAATGGCGATTTTTAATAGACACATTTTGTTTTAATCTCAATGGCAAACAGTGGCTTACTCAGACATCCTTTGACCCGGCTCCAAACTTTTTATAACTCGCATTAACCCATTACCCAACAGCCTGTTTCTAGTATAGAAGATGGATGGCCACATTAAGGCACATTCTGCTTTACTTTCAGACTGCTTTCAACTATTATCTACTAGGATATAGAAACTATTTCATTATGCTACATTTTCATAACTGTATATATTGGAACTAATTTCTTCAGTGGAGGCATAAAATAGAGGCTTAAAAGTGTATTTATGGTGTAATGGGTTAAAACAAATCGGAAATAATACCACCTTCTTCTCTGAAGGTAGGTGCTGTAAGATTAGGGTGAGAAATGAATGGATAATGTGTGGTGGACATGTCCATTTTACACAGTCATATCAGTAAATAAAGATCGAAAGCTTACAGCTTATTGAAATCTTGTCCTTATGCATACCTTTTATAATGTATCAGGCCATTTGATAGAGACTTCAGTTTTTGTTATTCTGCATTTATAGACCAGATAGATGACTACCTCAAGTGAACACAAGCCACCATTCCCAGTTCATAAGGACGACAACCGTGCAGACATGTCGGATGACCCAGATACAAAATGTGGTGTCGGCAGTTGTACACCCAAATTCATGCAGGTATTTAACAGTGGTGAAGACGTATATGCTTCCCCAATAAACGCGTTCACGCTAAAACTATTATTTCCATTGCAAACAGTTTGGAGCCAGATCAGACGCCGGATAACGCGGCGTCTGACCAGGCTCCAAACTGTTAGTCACTCAGATAAAAATGAATCGTTAACAAATTCTGAAAAGTGACATTTTCTGTATTTGTTTGCAATGTGCTCATAAAATGATAGTTGCGTGGCTAAAATTGGTTTCCATAACCAGACACATAATTGAAAAACATTAACCTGGCAGTTTATTGTAACATTAACCTGGCCATTTCTTGTGACATTAACCTGGCCAGTTGTTGGACATAGGGTTAGGGATAGGGTTTGCCTCTAGATCATTCTATTATATACAAAGTTAGATTACAAAAGAGATACAATAAAGAAGGAAATGGCCACTTAAATGAAGATTGTGAGTAAATCAGCGTTTGCCTTGCTTTGGCGTTTAAACGGAAATGAATAACGTCTTCTCCTCTGTACCTTTGCCCTTCTTCTCACAATGGAAGGCTTCGAGATAACGGCAGCAAGCAATTCTGATCACAAACAGTCGAACTTCGATATCTCGAACTCGCTTAACTCGAACTATCCGATAATTCGACACATGAAATGTAGTATGTCATGCTCGGTTAAGTCGAACATACCCGTATTTCAAAGTTAAAACGTGGCTAAGCCACGTTTTAACTTTGAAATACGGGTATGTTCGACTTAACCGAATTCGAGATATCGAAGTTTGACTGTTTATGACCTGTCTAGCATGAGTCTGCACTCATTCCTAGGGAAATTATCCCGATTTTCCTAATGTAGCGTGATGGAGCACTGTATTTCAATATTCAACAGGAGAAGGACTCAAACTACAATAACCCCAAAAAGTTCCTTTACGCTTTTATTAAGATAATATATCAGTTTATTACACCTCGCTTTGAGTTACAATGTTAAATTCCCATAGACCAACAGTTAACATTTTGCATGTCTTTTACATTTATTCAAAATATACTGTCACTCTTTATGATATTCTTTTTGTGACGTCACTCTAAAGGACATTACTTTTTTACTCCGTCCGAAAACGTACTGTCAGCCTTGACATGGCTTTCGCTATTGGATACATTGGAACGTTTTAACGAGTGGTAACTTCTAAGCAACTTTTGGCATTTTCTGTACAAGTTGCTTCCTTTTGTCCATTCCTTAACGATTTGCCACCCTTTCGGAAGAGGATATTTGCCACCTAGACAATGTAAATACGCTGTTTCTTCAATTTACTTACAATAACGTTCTTCTTTATTTCTTGTAATATAATTATAAACAATGTGACGTCGTAAGACGGCGACGTCATTTCCCGCGTTACGTACATGTCCGCGCTAAATTGGTATTCACAACACATTTTATAAAATACAAATGAGACGATTCTACAGCTAGGGTTGATAAGCTCGGTGTAATAAAATAAATATTAGATGTCAGTTTGCATGACATTCAAATTGTCAACCCTCGAAAACAAGAATGTCACCCTCGGCTACGCCTCGGGGTGACATGCTGTTTCTCGGGTTGACAATTTGAATGTCACGCAAACTGCCATCTAATATTTATATAAAGTCGTAGGCGCAATGTTCAATTGGTTACATTTTATCATTGGATTATCGTCGGTGTTTATTACGTTGACGCACCTACGTAATCGATTCTTAGGAGCCTCAGTCACTATTTGGCGATACGGGTTTTATGTTCACAAGATCATAAATCGTCTTAGAATCCTCGCCCAATACGAGTCTGTCTTCCGTATACTGGGCACACATTACTAGAGACGTTTTGCAGATAATGACGTTAACATTTTGCCTTGGACCGGTTTGTCACCCGATTTAAACTAAATAGAGCAAATTTTGGTTGAACTGGTTTGAAGTACAGCAGAAATGCATTAAGACGCACTTACAGACTTTCGCTATACGCGTATGTTGTTAGTGCGACCGCATGCGCTTTGCAACACAATCATACATTTGAATGTGTAGCCGTATAAATATTCTCAAAAACTTTCCCATACTAGACTGCACATATCTTGTTTCTTTACTGTTAAAATCGTTTGCACTGATTACAAATCTGATATCGTGATAAGTGTGTATCGTTTCGTGTTGGCATACGGATGTACTCGCTTTGACAGACGAACGCAGTGTAAATCGTTTACTTTTGGTTTCAAATAATTACTTGTTTGCCATGAAAACTTATATGTTTACCATAGAAACCGTATATGAAAAGCAAGGATATTACATAAACTTTATGAGAAAATTGTCTGTTTCTTAGAAAAAATTCGATTTCATGTTTACGCAAAGCCCAAACATACCCCTTCTTTAGTCTTATATGAAAGGGGGGTAATTTGGTAGAATTTGACACATATTATTAGGAGTTGTCTTTCGTGTCTTGCGAAAATGGCCGACTGAAATGTCTCAAGCGACTTTGTATGTGAGGCGCATTCTGCTTTACTTTTAACTTACTTTAAGTTGTCACCTTTCTTCAAAACTAGAAACAAGCTTTAGGGTAATTGGTTAAATGCTTATACCACGTAAAACATTTTTACTTTAAGATATTTTCTTAATTTCAGGTTTTTGCCAGAATCGGAGCCTTTGTTGGTGTTTTCAGCGCCTCTGCTTTGATGACGTCATCGCTTTTTACATATATAAATTCGCAGGTTTGTTAAAATTCCTAGGCCAAAATATACAATCCTGTCTTGACTGCTTAAGTCCATCATACTATTTCAAAACTAAAACATAACTTAACTCTAGAACATTCCAGTATGTATTTAACCCATTTATGCCTAGATATTGCAACCAAACCTCCCTACAAGAGTATGTGTTGATGAAAAAATTCATTATAGATATACATGTTTGATTGATCTAAGAACACTGTACTATTTTTCCATACAGCAGAACATTTCATATGTAATATCAAACAGTGCAGACCCTGGTGAGACGCCGCGTAACTGGTTCTACACTGTTTGACAATACCCCTTTAATAGACACTAGGCTTTATAAGCTAAACATTGTTCAACTACATTTTAAATTACTAAATACATAATTATGCATTCGACTTAAGTGAGAACGCTTACTAGTAATCAATATAACCGTTGTAATAAAAATGTCCCTTTTTAGAGGGGGACGCTTTTCGTCCGGGTCTATATTGTTTGAAACTTGTCAGCATCGACATCACTATTTAGTTTTCTATACATATATTGTGTTTGATTTATCTTACTTCATGCTTAACTATACATTTCATGCCATGCAATAATTCTTGTTTTCTCAAAGCACGTATGAGAAAACAAGAATTATTGCATAGCATGAAATGTATAGACAGTCTTCTTGTTTTCTCAAAGCACGTATCGAGGGGTAAAGCGCCCGATTACGACCCCGTAAGTTCGACCCCCGCCGGACCAAGTCTATACACAGAGTTCCGATGAATCAGTGCTTTACACTGGGCATCTAAAAGAACCAGATAATTCTTTCGATAATAAGAGTAGGGCAACGCGCCCGGGTTTTCTGTATCCACACCCTCTCTCTGGGGTGTCCAACTAGTCCATATATGGCAGAAACGGACGTTAATAAACAAAACAAGCAAACAAACAAAGTACGTACGTTTTATATCATTACAGGTTTCAATGTTGGAGAAACAGTTTGGCTTCAGTAGTGCAGAGACAGGATTCCTGATGTCTTGTAATGACATTGGCTACCTAACTGGTGTCATATTCTCAGGCTACATTGCAAAGAAGGTATGACTCTTTAGACACTTAGAAATAGTGATTGGACTCGAATTAATTAACTCATTATCCCCTAAAACTTCTAATGGACAATCCCAGTTTACAATAAAAGTTGGTCCATTTTAGATTATTTAGGGGTTTGTCTATAATATATTGCAAAATGACAAACAGTGACATCCCTGATAAGAGGGCTCCTGCAGGAGCCCTCTTATCAGGGAATTCACTGTTTGAATTAGACAAGTGTACTCTTTACAGGTACGCTTTTGGCAAAGGACGCATATATGCGTCACTAGGGCACAGTGAGTTAACATAATTTACTGCCATTACGGTGTTACAGTGTTCCTCGCCTACAACGTCCCTCCCAACAACGACACCGCCTTACAACGACCCTTGCCGCAGTTCCCTAAACTGAACAATTATGTTTAGCTTGGTTTTAACTGTTGCCATATCGTCTGCTTAAATTATCGTCTGTTGTTTTACATCAACGTGAACAATTTGATAGAATAAATATAATGACGAGTGACAAACAGCTTGATTGCAGATCAGACGTCGCGTTACGCGGCGTCTGATCTGGATTCAAGCTGTTTGCAAAAGTATGCCAAGTCTTAATTTTTCCCTCCCTATAACGACTCACTCCGAACAACCCACACAATCGGTGTCTCCCATTGAGTATCGTTGTAGAGAGGGAACACTGTACATCCCGTTTAACACCTTTATTATATACAGCGCTCCCTCTCTACAACGTCCCTTCCAACAACGACTCCCTCCTTACAACGACCCTTGCCGCTGTTCCCCAAACAAAACAATTATATGCCTTACACTTTCACTTTTGCAATATCGTCTGCTTAAAACTGTCGTCTGCTGTTTTTCTCAAAGTTACATAATATACATTTTGACAGAAAAAACTGAAAGACGAGTGACAAACAGCTTGAATCCAGATCAGACGCCGCGTTACGCGGCGTCTGATCTGGATTCAAGCTGTTTGCAAATGTAAGCCAATTTCCCTCCCTGTAACGACTCCCTCCGAACAACGCACATATTGTTTGTCTCCAATTGAGTGTCGTTGTAGAGAGGGAAAACTGTACAACCCGTTTAAACACCTTTATTATTTAAACCATTATGCTATTGCCATGGCATCATCTGTTCGCAAACTTATCGCGTGCTTCTATCTCTAAAGAACATTTAAAAAATTATTTAGAAAAAAATATTGTTAAAAGAATATTGTTTTAAAATATTAAGCCGATTAACTTCTGACAATTGAATATAGGATATTACATGAGTGTTGATAATTTATTGGATTTATTAAGTCTTTTAGAAAACGATAAAAACGAGGCTTTGCCGAGTTTTTATCGTTTTCTAAAACAACGAGTTTGATAAATCCAATAAATTATTAACACGAATGTTATATTTTTTTTATAACAAAACCTAGAAATGTTATTTATCGCAGCCTTTGAGGTCAAGTGAATGCTAAGCGCGATATAAGTAGATCTATACAGGAAAAAAGTTGTTCCAATTTAACCCCGTTCACAAGCATAATGTTTATGTTGTTATATGTATTTATAAACACTTTCACGTAGATCTAATATTGATTAATTACACCAAAAATCTATAGATCTAAATTGAATCTACATGATGGAATGAAGACGTTGGAAATCGAACGCGCATAGAACGCATTTTAACGACGTCACAAGTAAACGACGTCGTGGCGTACTTCATTTGCATAGTTATATAACTAGTTATATATGACATTTAAACAACGGGTGTTATTCAACGCTCATGCCGTCTGTTATGTTATAAAACTAAATACACAACTACAGCTTAGCCACTGCTGTACATGTGCCTTAATATGTGAAATTGTGAAAAAGCGTAATACCATAGTGTAGGTATATTGATATATGCAAATGTGGTTATTTTAAGTTCAGTTCTTACCACCCAGTTTATTTAGATTTGGCCACTCAGATTATTCAGGTTTTGTCAGGTCTTGTCACCAAGTCCAACATTTTCATTGCCGTTTTTTTCTCTTTTTTGCCATGGTTTTATCCATCCTTTGCAAAATTTTACCAACCCTGGTTAACTCCAATTTCTGATAAAGTAGTATCCTAATTCGTTTATACGGATTTGACAAATACTGTAATGCAAAATTATCCTTATCAAACTGCTGCTTTTTGACCCCTTTGATCAAAGTCTGCATTGTCTGTATATGACAAGAGTATTTTTCACAGGCATGCTTTGTTTCAATGAATGACGACTATACTCGTCGCTAGAATTGACTATGTTCATTTGCTTGCAGGTTCATATACCACGAGGGTTTTGTGTGAGCACAGTATTTCTCGGTGCCAGTGGGATACTGTGTGCACTTCCGTACTTCGTGCAAGACCGTTCAACGTTCAGCCTTGATGACACCCCGTCCTCTGATGGGAGCAATGTCTCACGGTCTAGTATGGCAGGAAAGAAGGTACCCATGTGTATCCTTGGCAATAGTTCTGGTAGTGTTGTGGACATGTGTTCGACAACCAGTGAAGAGGGGGCCTATAACCTAGAACAACTGTGGATAAAGAAGTTTGCCTTTGCAGTAATAGCAATAGGAATAGTAAGTAGAGGGAACAAATGCTAACCCAAACGGCATCACCAATAATAAATTGGCGTTGTCATGCTTAACTCTGTCAACACTATGTAACTTTTATGGGTAATTAAGTTCCCTTGTGGCTCTTTGTAGCTACCAAAACATGAACCAGTATACTTGGAATTTTGGGTAGTTTAATAAATACTGCTCTTAATTTAAAAAACGTGACGACCCTTATCAGAGGGTTCCCTAAGAAGCACTCTGACCTAGGTCGACACTGTTTGCAAATGTCATGAGTATAATTATTTTAAACAGTTCCATAATGTTGAAAGAGTTAATGGACTTGTCATTAAATGCAACCGACTTTGTTTTGACTGTGGGTGAAATATTTCTGCCCCTATATTAGTACACGTGTGTAAATATTTATTAACAAGAGGAGTGTTGTTGTCTTACGTGTTTATTTAAGTACACGATATTTGTCTAGATGGTAGACAAATTATTTCTGTTCTATTGTTAGTATGCAGAACTCAACAGATCAGATATTGGCAAGAAGGATGTATAGTCGAACTTCGATATCTCGAACTTGCTTAATTCGAATATCCAATATTTCGAAACATGAATTTGCCTTATTTCAATCTCGGTTTAGGTGAACATACCCGTGTTTTAACTTTGAAATACGGGTATATTCGACCTAACCGAGTTCGAAATATCGAAATTCGACTGTATGTTTAAATAAGCACATTGAAGTTGCATACAATACTTTACGTGTATATAAGTATCACATGCCCCAACTAGGAACATGTATAGTTTGCATGCATCATTCATTTCCTTTAAAAAGTTTGCTATATATAGCATTTAAATACGTTTATATGTTTATAAAAATCTGAATAAGGATATCTGCCAAAGTTCACATTTGGAATGTGCCTTTTATATAGATTTCATTATAGGTTTTGGAGGATTCCTTTTAAGTGTCTTCGAATGGAGATGTTTGCTCTGCTGAGGGTCGTAGTAGAGATATGATATTGTGCAGAAATAACATGAACTTATAACTGATATGAAATTTGTTTAACCCTTCCGCTGCCAGGTTCTATAACGCTAACATTTACAAATAGTTTTGATACAGATCAGACGCCGCCTTACGCGGCGTCTGATCAGGATCCAAACTGGTTGATACTCGTGTAAATGCTTACACTTCTAAACTTTAGAAATACAAACAGACCACAAGTCTGGTAGCGGACGATGTTACGGCAGTGAAGGAGTTGGGTGGGTTCTGACTTCAAAGTGGCGGCAAAAGGATTAACAGAGAATGCAACCCTTTATTGTAGGTATTTCAAGGTGTAGCAATATCACCAAGGGCTCCTTTTCTTACTCTATACATTGACGATGCAGTGTCGAAGCAGAAGACTGGATTTTATATGGGAATTATTATTGGAACTGCAATATTCGGCCCCGCCATAGCTTTCTTTTTAGGCGGTGTCTTCAGCAAGATATATGTAACCCTTGAGCGTGAGTAATCTTTTAGGTTGAAACTATTTGTAGATCAACTGTATTAGGTTGAAACTATTTGTAGATCAAGTGTATTGACACAAGCGAAGAAACATTTGCAATCAATGTATTAATCGACATTGTTTTACATTTATCAGAGAAACCGTTGAAATTTTAGTTCTGAGAATATATGTAAGGAAACATAAGTTTTTAAGCAGATGCATTTCAGGGGACCGTTTCATAAAACTTCGAACGACAAATGTTGTCGTAAGTAAGATTATAAAAGTCTCAATAATTATTTATTTCTCCATCTAATCTAGTCTTGTGACATCTCTTCGGAATTGTCTTAGAGAGATGTCACAAGACATGATTAGATAGGGAAATAAGAAATTAAATCTATTTTAAAGTTTTATGAAACGGCCCCCTGGTAGGGGAGAAGTACATTTATTTACCATTTTAACAAAAATCATTTTGTATTTTACTGACTTCCTTACTCGGAGTATACAATGGTCATTTGCATATACAGTGATCCATCCCTACAACGCCCCCAACAACGACTCCCTCCTTACAACGACCCTTGCGACAGTTCCCTAACCAGGACAATTATGTCTAACGATTCTACTCCTGTAATATGGTCTACTTGAGGTTATCGTCTGCTGCTTTTCTCAAAGTTACAAAATTGGACATTTTGACAGAAAAAACTTAATGACGAGTGACAAACAGCTTGAATCAATATCAAGCTGTTTGCGAATGTAAACCAATTCCCTCCCTACATCAACTCACTCCGAACAACGCACATAAATTTTGTCTCCCATTGGGTGTCGTTGTAGACAGGGAGCGCTGTAGTTTTGATTTTGATCAGACGCCGAGTAACGCGGCGTCTGATCAGTATTCAAACTGTCTAACATTCAATTTGATTAAAATATACATTCAGTCAATTTACTTAAACATTATAATTGAGTAATAAAAGAAGACGAAAACTGTTTAAAACAGATGACGTCATAGCCATGAAGGGGACAGAGTATTGTATTGCTAGTAATAATTATTACTTAATGCTCTATATAACTTGTAAGTCGTTATTTTTACTGTATTGCTGTGTTGTTCTGACATTTCCTAATCCGGGGGAAACAGTTTTAACTGTTGGCAGCTAGGACGAACTGTTTACCCTGCGCGACGTTTTAAAATCAGTGTAATTGAGAAGTTTTCCGGTACCTGGGATTGCCGGACTGTAATCAAACTGTTGTCTGGTGAATATTTAATACTTTATTTCATGTTTTATTATTATTTATATTGAGACGAGTTCGTAATACATATCAACGTTATCGTTTATACCGAAAATCAACACGGACCGAAATATTACGAGCGTACAAAAATATGCGGATGGAAACATGCAAGCGCTTACAAGAAGACGCTGATCATTCACCAGACGTCTGTCAAAAACGACGAATGTATAACAAACACTATATTATTCATTCGTGCAAAAACTCGAAATGACTTATACAAATTTCTTTCATTTGTATTTTGGCTCAGATTAATTATTCTTGAAACTCTAGTTATATAGAGTATTAAGTAATAAAACAGTTATTTCAGGTGTGTTAAGGGAACAGTCAAAACTATTTTCCCTCGTCATTTCGAACTGTTGCTCTCGGGCCTTCGGCATCGGGCAACAGTTCGAAAGTCTTCCCTGAAACCTCGTGCCAATAGTATACACTTGTTTCATAGGTACTGAGGGAACAGTCAAATCATTGACCCGAGGTAGCAGGGAAGACCTTGATAACTGTTGCCTGAGGCCAACAGTTCTCAAGGTCTTCCCTGCTACCGAGGGACAATGATTTGAATGTTCCCGAAGTAAATATGAAACAAGTGATTTATTACCGGACTCTCTATTTAAGACAGATCTAGTTCCTGAATTGCACATGGCTGAATGAAAAGCTAGATCTAGATCTACATGATTTGAACAACTGTATAAATTCTAGAGATTATTTATTTATCATATCTTTATTTAATTCACTACAACAACTGAACGCACAACCACTGTATTTCTCTGAAATATTCATTTTTTCAAATACGATTTGAAATGTAAACATTTTCTTATTGACTAAAATTGATTGACACTTAGTTTCAATTACGTCATAAATTCATGATGACATGACATCATTTAGAATGTAACGTCATAATTTGTTTAATAAAAGGAAGATGCTAGATCTGCAAGTGATTTAACATTCTTTATTCGGAGTCTAGTCATTCTTAATACTAGATTATCTATATGTAGCCTTTTTAGGATATTGTTCGAGAGAGAAATATGGCCCGAAAAAACGTAAAATGCTAGATCTATGTAAGACGGTTCCGATGCAGAAAATGTTTGCGCACCATTTTCGCGCAGGCAACAGTGCCGTGCAACAGTCAACTGTTGACCGGTCAACAGTCACCTAGCATAAGTCTGGGAATTCATTACGGAAAACCATCAAAATGCTCAATAAACACTTAAATAGAGAGTCAGGTAATAATTATACCCCCAACACTGTGTGGTGGGGGCTATATAGGAAATGTCTTGTCCGTCCGTCGGTCCGTCGGTCCGTTGCGTTTTTTCGGGACATTTGCCTTTTTCTTTGTACATTTCCATCACAACAACAAGGGACATTTGCCTTTTTCTTGAAAACTATATACAATACCATTTTCAAACTTGGTATGTATTATCAGTGTTATATGGGGACACTCAGTGACAGGGTTCATAACTCTCGCACAAAATTTGACAAAATTATGCCCCTTTATAATTTTACATTTTTTCCTTAATATGCACATCTGGTGGAAAGGGAGATAACGCATCCTATATTATGTCAAGTGACTAAGACGTGAATAGGAAGGGAGATAACTCATCCCAATTGGCCATAACACTCTGATCATGTGATCATTTCTAAATTTAGAAATAATTCCTCAATATGACATATGACAAACCTTGTTATGACAACGACGTCATCATGACGTCATGATGACATCATGATGCTATGGTGATGATGCATTTGAAAAATCTAGAAAAACTTTTTTTCTTTGTACATTTCGATCACAACAACAACAAGGAGTATAATTATAACCTGTTGTATGATTTTACTTGAAAGCCAAATGAATACACTGCAGTGACAAAACACCTCGGGGGCATTTGTCACTTTCTGTGACACCTTGGCCATAACTTTTTGATTACTTAAGATAGAGACTTTATATTTGGTATGTGCATTCACCTCAAGAAGCTCATGAGTTCAGTAAAATTTGAGTCATGTCCGACAAAGGTAAAGGTCATTTAGTGGTCATTTAGCGGTTACTCTGGTGGAAAGGGAGATAACTCATCCTATATTATTTCCAGTGACTAAGAAGTGAGTAGGAAGGGAGATAACTCATCCTACGTAACCGGGTGGTAGTTACGTTCAGGTAATGGGACGAATAAATAACTTCCGGTTTAGTTTTGTAGAGTAATTTCCCTTTTCTGTTGTGAATGTTTTTTCCGTTGAGAGTAGTATTGTCTCGATTATAAAATGTGATTATATGATTTTCTCTGGATTAGTTCAGTGTTCTTTTCCACGATCTGGTATGTCACTTTCTTACGTTATATGAAGTCGCGTATTTTTCCACGAGCATTGTCTTGGAATCGGGCGCGATTTGGTATGTCATTTTCTAACGTTGTATGAATTCGCGTATTTTTCCACGTGCGTTGTCTTGGAATTAACGATATATTAGTAATATCAATTAAACAAACAAAACGTTATATTACGTTATATTGGCGCCTTGTGACAGGGAGGTTTCCTGTGGGGGTATCAATCATCTTTAGTGATAGTTTTAGTTTTTACTGTTCCCCAAACACACATGAAATAACTGTATATTATTGTTTTGATTTACTGCATGTTTCATATCGGATATCAGAGCAATTATTAACCCATTAAACTCTAGTGATGCGTAGATGCGTCGTTTTCAAACAGTGTATAGGCCGGGTTTTTTCAACTGGCAGGGCGGAGCTAACCTTTAGAAAAGATAAACTAACTTACTTTTGATTTTAGGGGTGATATTTAACCCTTTCCCTCATAGAACCGCCTTTTAGCACATTGATTTATTCTTCCACTGAAGAAAAAAGTTCCAATTTATACAGTCTTGAAAATGAATCATAAGTAAAACATTCTATATCCTAACATATGATAGCTTAAAGCGGGCTGAAAGTAAAGCAGAATGTGCCTTAAGGCACATTCTGCTTACTTTCAACCTGCACATGTCTTCAAAACTAGAAAGAGGCTATGGGGTAAAGGGATATACATTTGTATATAGTTCCGTATTATATCGTTATTGTCCGATACTTTCACCATGGAGAAACACAATCTATGCGTTCATCCATATCCACGTTAAAATGGTATATACAGTGCTCCCTCTCTACAACAACATCTTATGGAAGACAAAGAGTGCGTTCATTGTTCGGAGGGAGTTACTAGAGGGAGGGAAATTAAGACTTGACTTACATTTGCAAACAGCTTGAATCCAGATCATATATGATCCTGTATAGCTCAGTGGTAGAGCGTCCGCTTGCAGTGCGGGAGGTTGTGGGTTCAATCCCCGGCCGGATCAAACCAAAGACTTGAAAATTGGTAGAAATGGCTTCCCTCCTTGGCGCTCAGGATTTCGGGTTAGCATTACGACTGGTTCGTCGGTGTCAGGATAAAGTGACCGGCCGGGAACAGTCCCAATGGTGCACCTAAAAAGTGCCCCTTCTCATAATCATCAGAATTGATGGCGTAGAAGTAACAAATAGAAATAGAGAGAAATAGATCAGATGCCGCGTAACGCGGGGTCTAAATCTGGATTCAAGTTGTTTGTTATTCTTCATTGTATTCTTTTTGCCAAAATATCCACTAATATGTAATGTTGAGAAAAACGGCAGACGTCAACGGTAAATTCCGATAATAAAAGAGCGTGCTGTCGCCCCAAAAGTTGAAATGCAATGGTCCGCATCGAAACTCCGCACTGACAGGTCAATACAATCTGTCTATACATTTTATGAGTGCATTTGTCATGTGTAAACAAAGTAGACCCAAGTCAGAGGCCCTCTGATCAAAACATTCACTGTTTGCTATTTTGAAATACATGTACATGTACAGTGGAGAATCTGTTATTCTTTCCCGTTTAAACGCAAACGTACGCAAACGCAAAGCACTTAAATGGAGAAAAGAACAACTTTTAGACAATTCTGATAATTCTTGTTTATCTTGGTGGCAAACAGTTTGGAGCCTGATCAGACGCCGGGTTACCCGGCGTCTGATCTGGCTCCAAACTGTTTGCACTGCAAATAATAGTTTTAGCGTAAACGCGTTTTTTGGGAAATAATAACAGATTCTCCACTGTATGTCTATATTGTTAAGATAAACCATAAATCAATTAAAGAATATACTGGACTAATGTTAGAAACCAGAATTATCCATTGTGAAGTTACAATGATCAAATATATCACTTAAGAAATAATCTTCATTCCATTGTTTGTTATTGCCTCGTACAGTGGAGAATCTGTTATTCTTTCCCAATAAACGCGTTTACGCTAAAACTATTATTTGCAGTGCAAACAGTTTGGAGCCAGATCAGACGCCGGGTAACCCGGCGTCTGATCAGGCTCCAAACTGTTTGCCACCAAGATAAACAAGAATTATCAGAATTGTCCAAAAGTTGTTCTTTTCTACGTTTTAGTGCAATGCGTTTGCGTACGTTTGCGTTTAAACGGGAAAGAATAACAGATTCTCCACTGTATGCCTTGGTTTGGAGTTCTGACGCGCAGCAAATTAACTACGAAGGGCGACGGCCTGAGTGGTTAATTTGCAGCGCGTCAGAACGACAAACCGTGGTATATAAGGCAATGAAAACCATAGAAAAATATTATTTCGACTCTGACATTACAAATAAGGGACTAACAGGGTCTACACTGGTTCTTATTTTAGTATTAAAAGTGGACAATGTTGCCTCGGACTATTTTCACAGCGGGTACCTAGTAGAAACACATTAATTACTACCTTTCTATTGCTGTTCCATTCTACTCGTTCCAGAAACGGCATACTTAATTAAAGTTTTTAGGATAAATTCGAAACATCCGCTTGAAACTACTTTAAATTGAATAAAGTACTTTCATCAAAATATGTGACCTACTGTACAAACTATCATAAAAAAAGAAATGGTTTTGAATCGAGCATGATACAAGTAATTAAGGATTGGCGGCCTTACGTAGTGCGGGCATGGAAAAGCCAGCACATACGGACTATTTTCACAGCGTCGTTTGAAACATATTGGATTCATCTCGGTGAATTTGTTCTTTGTTTAAAGAGACGACTACACATGTCATGTTAGAAGTTTTCTTAAGGGAAGGGTGGATATGTTAAATAATATTTATACAAGCAATAGGTAAAGACGCAAAATGGCGTCTCTATGGGGATGTTACCCCACATCAACCACAATAACTACCTATTATTTTGTGGTATTTCATTTACACAGTGGAGAAGACGTTGTTAAATCCCGTTTTAACGGAAAAAGAACGCATTGTAATAGAATGAACAAAATGTCTTTTTTTAAAAAAAAAAAAAAAAATTCTGACGATTCACGTTAATCTAAATTTCAAACAGTTTTGGACACGGCGTTTGATGTGGATCCAAACTGTTTGAAATAAAAATAATTGTTTAAGCATAAAAGCGGTAATTTAGAGGCCTTAACGTTTTTTCCCCACTGTATTTTAGCTGTAAAGATCAGTCCATCAGACCCTCGCTGGATCGGAGCCTGGTGGCTAGGTTTTGTCTTGTTTGGAGTAGGGGTCGCGGTATTTAGCATCCCCATCATGTTCTTTCCCAAGAGGCTTCGGTCAAAGAGTCGCCAGAAAGAAGCGGAAATGATGGAAAAGGAGCGGAAACCGACACCAGTGATACAGAGAACCCTAGCTGATACCGTAATGCATGAAATAAAAGGTATGTGGCCGTATCGAACCAGGATTGGCATGTTCGCATTCATGCACCATACCACAACTTCATAAACGTCAGGCTCCAAGGTTATAAAGCTTTTGAGTTGAGTCTGAAGTTGTTCTCAAGCATTTGATTGGTCAGATTTGAGCCTAGGCTCGAATCTGACCAATCAAATGGTTGAGAATGAACTGAGCCTAAACTCAAAAGCTTTATAACCTTGAACCCAGATATCACAAATTCGTCCACAGCGTGAAGAAATGCACTTCAAGACAAGCATATTCCAAGGTTATGCGTTGAGTCTGAGATCGTTACCAAGCATATGAAGGGCAATGGCTTCAGACCGATCTCAGACTCAATTCAAATGGTTAAAACCACTGAAGCCAGATTTAAACTGTAAGTACTTTGTAGCCATTGTCAGACTCTGAAAAGCTCAAAACTGTTTGCATATACATAGTTTGTTCCAGCACAAATGTCTTTATTGGCGAATAGTAGCTTTTTTATTATATTTCAAAGTAAATTCCTCACCTCTGATTGGGTTACAAGCCGTAGACGTGAATACATGCACTCTGTGTACTGGAAGGGTACATAGAAATGCAGGTTTTCTTTTGGCCAACAGGTCTCTCTGTTTTGTATTATAGAAAGAAAGACAGGATTGTGCGCCTTTAATTATGCAACCTTCGTTATTAAGGCCATTTAAGCTAAGAATCAATCGGTGTTCGGATCTTTGAACAATCGCATTTTTCCTTGATATTTTTTAATGCCAATATCTACGAACGTGTCTATTTTTCTTTTGAATAACAACCGCAAGAAGTATCACGACATTTACGCACATCGTCATCCGTTTTGATGCGATTATTGTACTGTTTACTGAGCGTTGTAAAGGAGAATTTCCGAAACAGTTGGTAATAATTCGTTTAAACCATGCCAATTTCCCAACATATCAACTAACGCCTAACAGCTCGGGCAACATGATTTTACTCAACCGGGAATAAATCATCACGCACCCTGGGAAACAACTGTAAAATCAATACTCTTCATTGCTGGTTTACATATTACACAAATAACGTATTGTAAAGATGTCCACCTAAGCGCCACTGAACATATCTAATACACATGTACATGAACATGTATCTATCACATGAACCGATTATATAAGGTATTGTGAAATCATATTTGTATTAATGAGAAACTGTTTATGGTTTTAAACAATAAATATATATATATAGATCTATCTCTATAATTTGGATAATTTAGATGAAGCAAATTATATTTTACGTATAATTAATACTGCTGCCTAATTAGCACTGAGCCCATCGAATATATCTTTCAGATAATTACGATTCTATTTTACGTATTAAAATACTCATGCATAAGCGTCACTCAACATAATACGTATTTTAAAGATAGTAAGACGTCGGTTTTTACGTATTATTAAGAATCTTGCTTAATCGTTACTCTGTATATCATATATTTTTGCCAAAACAACTTCTAGTTTAAACAGAAGATGTAACATTTTTGGTTTAGTTGAGTTAGAACAGTTGTAGAATATCAATTTTTAAAAAGAATATGTTTTTGAATATTTGAGTTTGGTATTTTAATATAGATCTATCTCAAATTAAGCTAATTAATATGACATCGATTTTGATAATTATAAAGAATCGTGCGGAAACGTTACTCAGCCTTTCTAATATATATAATTTAGCTAATACGACTTTGATTTGTATTTTATTGGACGACGCCGATTTTACGAATTACAAAGTGTTCCACCTACTCGTTACTCATATTGTCTTACATGTATTACATTTTAGACAACATGATGTCGAAGTTTCTTTGTCTAATATTTATTTCATATAATATGACTTGGATCTACAGTAAAACCTCTCTATTACGAACACTAAATTTTGTTAATTATTAGGGTGTTTACGATAGGTGACCGCTTAAAGCAAGGTGACAGTGAAACAGAAAGCTCCTTTAGGAGCTTTCTGTTTCACTGTCACCTTGCTTTAAGCTGCCACCTCTCTATTATACAATCAATTTGCCTTCGTTTTAGTGGTCGTAATAGCGAGGTTTTACTGTAATTATAAATATTTCTTTAGCCTTCAGCTCCCTTTTATGTATTTCAGACTATACGACGTCGATATTACGTATTTTAAAGAATCCCGTCTATGTTTTGCTCAACTTGTCTGCATTAGTTGGCATTATTGGCGCAGCAGGGACGTTCTCGTTCACACCGAAATACATTGCATCTCAGTTTACAGTGCCTCTGTGGAAAGCCAACATGATAATGGGTAAGACATGGGGTAGTTTACAGCTACAGCGGAGAAATATAGGATATGCCATGAGTCGATGTTTAAGACAAGCTGATCTCAAACGAGTCTAGAATTGAAATGTTATTACGCAAGCCTTGGCGAGCTTAATAACTTTTTTATTCTAGACGAGTTTGAGATAAACTTTTCTTAAACATCGACGAGAGACAGATTCTTTTTCTCACATAACCAACAATTTTTACCTATTTTTCGAAGCAATAAGGCATTGTTTTGGAACCCTGGTGACGTCAAAACGCCTTTATAAATAGTGACGTTATAAGCCTTATTGCAGGTTCTGCTTGAAGGGTAACTTGGGAAATACATAGATTAGCAGTTTTAAACGAAAACAAAAGCAAATTAAATGCAATGCAAAATGACCGAACCTTGAATTTGAGAGTTGAGACGATTCATATTTAAACGGAGTGGTAAACAGTTTATATAGTATTATCAATCGCGAGTTATTGTCTCATCTAGTACCAAACTGTTTGCAACGAGCATAATGTTTTTGATAAAACGCTTTTTTTAGGAAATAGTTACGTTTTCCTACTATTGTATCATACCTTTTTCACTACCTGACAGTATTCTAACTCATTTAATTCTGAAACGTCAAACAGGCAATTCCAGTTTTTATTACGTCAGTCGTCTAGTCAACTATTTACAGATGCAATTTTACAAAATGTTACAAAATGATAATCAGGGTAGACCCTATTCAGAGACCGGACTCTACACTATTTGCACATGCCAAGTGAGCTCTACACACGTATACCGTTTGAATAGGACGTGTGCATTTGTCACACGGGCTAATTCGGTTAAATCTCATTAAACTATTTCATTGCCGTCATCTCATCTTTGTTTATTGTTTTACTTAGCTGCTGTTAAATCTGTGATAGCTATTGCGAACAGCTTGGGTCCGGATAGGACGCCGGGTAAACTGACGTCACATCAAGATCCAAACATGTTGAAACTGATGATCTGTACGAAAAGAACATGTATACACATTAACTCTTTGAACCCTAGTTAGTTTAAAAATATTTATTTCAGAATTCAATATACAACATATCTATTATAGGATTAGAACGAAAGCTAAAGCTTATTAAGTTCTTCTCCTTGACAATAAAGTTCATTGAAAAAGCAGTTTGAAACCTTCTGCACGTTGAACCCTAGTTACGCATAGCCTATATGCGTCGTTTGCAAACAGTGTACCTGTGAGGAGTACATTTGTCCTATTCAAACAGTGTAGACCCTGATCAGAGGGCTCCTTAAGGAGCCCTCTGATCAGTCTACACTATTTGTCATTTTAAGATTTATTGTAAAACATCAACCCCAAAAAGTCAAAATTGGACAAGACCAAATTGAAACTTTTCCATTTGAGGTTTCAGGGAGGAAAGGGTTAACTTATAGAATTGTTACAGACGATAAAATCTGCGAACGACAATAACGTGCATGGTATGCAAAATACATAAACCACGTGTATTGTTTTCTGCAGCCGGATGCAGTATTTTGGCCCTATCCCTGGGATCGTTCATTGGTGGATTGATCACGAGAAAGATTCAGATGTCGCCAACCACAACGTGCAAGCTTTTGATACTGTTCTATGCAGTACACACGGCTACCTTGGTGTGTGGATTCTTTCTAGGGTGTGATCAGCCCTTAATTTTCGGGGACAACGACGTGCAGTGAGTTTAATCCGTTGCTCAATAATTCTACCATTTTTACCAGTTTGTGCCCACGATCCCATATATGGGACACAGGCAAACAGTGTAGACTCTGATCGCGTCTGAGCAGAGTCTACACTATTTGCTGATATGAATTTCAATATTAAACAAAATGAAAATGAAAGTTTTGACCAGGCATCCCTTTGATAAAAATGGACTAATCCAATATATACATGTAAACATGGAAGAATCCACTGGGCACAAATGGATTAATTTAAAGGCGGAGAAGACGTTATTATTTTCAATAAACGCGTATACGTTATAACTATGGCTGCTTTTGCAAACAGTTTTGAGCCAGATCAGACTACAAACTGTTTTCCACTCAGCTTAACCTGAATACATAATAAAAACAACAATAGATAGGGAATCAAAATAGTATTACTTTATAAAAGAGCTATTTTCTAATATTTCGAACTCTAAGGGTCCTTTCAAAGAACATCATGTCCAAACGCACGTCACACTTTTGTTACATGCATTATGGCTGAATGCATGTTACAAAAATGTCACGTGTGTTTGGACATGATTTTCGTTAAACAGTTTTATAAATTAATAAAACTGAATAGTCAGAAAAGTTGTCATTTTCAATTCTTTATTACAATGCCTTTGGGTTTCGTTTGCGTTAAAACGGTAAAGAATAGCATTCTCTCCACTATATGCTCCTATTTACACATACAAGATAAGTAGTACTCATTAAGGAAGTCCTGTACATGAAGTATAGCAGGCAATTCCAATAATTATCAAAATAGGAGCTTAAAGCAGATTGAAAGTAAAGACAAAATGCTAAATTTCTTGCTGCTTTTAGCTCCCATTTTGATAATTACTGGAAATGTTTGCTATACTTTATGTACAGAATTTTGGATCACGGGTTGAAACTTTGCACGCTTAATTGTTTCGGTTGCTAAATTTGCAAAAGTACTCCAGGGTCCAAGGTTATAAAACTTTTGACTTGAGTCTGGTATCGTTCTCAAATCTGACCAATCAAATGATTGAGAATACATTTAGTCTCAGCCAAAACGCGTTAAAACCTTGGAGCCTGTTTGTACCACTCGCTGCCATGACGTCATCAGTTTTAAACAATTGCCGTCTGATTTTATTTTTCAAATGCAAATTGAGGTAAATTGACTAAATGGATATCGCCAGTTTCATGTATGTATGTTATTCCTGCTAATGAAGAGTTAACCTATCACCCCATAGCATTTTCCTAGTATTGAAGATAGGAGACCACTTAAAGCAAGTTGAAAGAAAAGCAGAATGTGCCTTAAGGCACATTCTGCTTTACTTTCAGCCTGCTTTAAGCTACCATCCGCTAGAATATAGAAATACTTCTTAAAATTTGTATTCATGGCTGTAAAAAGTGGAACTATTTTCTTCACTGCAGAAATAAATTAAAGGCGTAAAAAGGCGTAAAAGGCGTATTTATGGGGTAATGGGTTAAATAAAAATTGCAGTAAGCCATCGAAACTGTATCAGCTGACAGAGGACCATTGTAATTCTAATTGCAACTGTGGCGAGGACAAGTATTTCCCCATTTGTGGAGACGACGGCCGCTCATATTTTAGCCCATGTCACGCCGGATGTACTGCGAAGAGCTTGATGGTTAGCAATGATATTCAATCTTTAGAATGAATTTGAGTGTTTCCATACCTTTCTAACTTTTGTACAGTGATGGTTTTAAGATTATTCAGTCATGCTAAAGGAAACTTTTTATCAATAGTCTATGAGAAGAAACGTTATCTTTTCACTCTCAATGACCTTAAAAAGCGCGTTCGGAAACAGTTAGGATTCTTATCAGACGCCGCTTCAAGCGGCGTCTGATCGGAATCCAAACTGTTTAACATTCTTTTTGAAATTCCTTCTGTCATACTGCCTTAAATTTAACTTAGAAATATATTGCAAACAACGATATTGAAGCACACGACAATAAAACGGTGAAGGGGTAAAACTTTCACGATTAATTTGGCAGTGAAAGAGTTAACAATGATGTTATTCTTCCCTTTTGAAAGAACCGAAACGCAAGAGGAATGCAATGAAATACAGAAAATGACAACGTTTGGAAATTATGATTTTTTTCATATTTGAGTTGCTGATCAGACGGCGGGTTGTTTTAACATAAATGCCGGTGTAACGCAGTAGAATGACCCACCCCTGCTAAAATGACCCATGGGTCGTGTCACTACGTAAAACAGTGACCCGGGTCGTTTTACTACGTAGAAAAATGACCCCAGACCGTAGACAAAGGACCCATCTGAAACTCGTAGTAGAATGACCCTCTCACGGTTTGGGGTCATTTCTCTACGTAGTATAAAGACCCGGGTCCTTTTGCACTGGTGGGTCATTCTACTGCGTTACACCGGTTTATTGAGAAAGTAGGTCTATAAAACGCCTTCTCTACTGAATGCTTCGTAAAATAGTCCTCAATCGCTTATACAGTGGAGAATCTGTTATTCTTTCCCGTTTAATCGCAAACGTACGCAAACGCAAAGCGCTAAAACGTAGAAAAGAACAACTTTTGGACAATTCTGATATTTCATGTTTATCTTGGTGGCAAACAGTTTGGAGCCTAATCAGACGCCGGGTTACCCGGCGTCTGATCTGGCTCTAAACTGTTTGTAAAAGAAAAAATAGTTTTAGCGTAAAGGCGTTTATCGGGAAAGAATAACAGATTCTCCACTGTAATAGCCACTCCAATACTGATAGAGACAGGGGACAGTTTAGAATCATAATTTGTCTATAGGAGATTGTTTGGGTTCCATTTGAACAACACATGTCGTGACCTTTTCCAGGATTTTTTATCTATTAAATCCAGTTTTCAAACGGTGCACACGTAACTGTTTTTAGCAGAGGAGTTACGATTGTCATATATGTTTTCTATATAAGACAGTAGTACTATTTATATCAGCAATTTTAAAGTCGATTTGGAACGATTTAATATCAACATTTATTTTAGGGATTAACATCTATTTTCAACATTTCCAAGATGGTTATTTCCCATAAAAAATGTTCAGACAATGATATTTTTAATGCTGCATTTCAGATATCGTTTTCTTAAAATTTGTATGAATGCAAAATAGTTAACCAGAAAAAACAGTTTGTATATATCATACGTAAAAGAACAAATTATTGACGTTTCAAATTATAGAGAGATTAATGGTACTATACATGTACTAGAAGGCATCCAAATCATTGCTCTGAAATATGGGTTGTATTTTGCAGATTAAATATTTGCTCTATAGATACTCCCTTTTACGCCTTTAATCTATACCAACCCAATCCACTGAAGAAACTTACCACGATTAATAAGCCCTTAAATGCACCATAGAAAATATAAATTCTATAACGTAGTAGATGGTGGCTTAAAGCAGCCTGAAAGCAAAGATGGGTACGTCTTAATTCTCATCCTGCTTTGCTTTCAACCTGCTTCAAGGTGTCACCTGCCTGCAAAACTAGAAACAGGTTACGCAGGAATGGTTTAACTCTTTCACTCTCAATGACGTCATAAAATGCATTTGCATCAGTTTTGATCCTGATCAGACGCCGCGTAATGCGTCAGTAACGCGACGTCTGATCAGGATCAAAACTGTTCGCCGCTTGTTTTGAAATAACTTCAGTTAAACTGCCTTTAATCTTACTTTGAAACGATATTGCAGACAACACTTTTGACGTAGACTACAATATGGCGGTGAAGACGATACAGTGGAGAATCTGTTATTCTTTCCCAATAAACGCGTTTACGCTAAAACTATTATTTGCAGTGCAAACAGTTTGGAGCCAGATCAGACGCCGGGTAACCCGGCGTCTGATCAGGCTCCAAACTGTTTGCCACCAAGATAAACAAGAATTATCAGAATTGTCCAAAAGTTGTTCTTTTCTACGTTTTAGTGCTTTGCGTTTGCGTACGTTTGCGTTTAAACGGGAAAGAATAACAGATTCTCCACTGTACATGTAATTGAGATTTCATATCAGTCATGTGTAGGGTCCATGCATCAGGACTTTTCCACCGATGCCAAAATAATTACCTCTTTGATTTTGACATTTAACCTGCCTTTGGAATTCAAACATAGGATGCTGTCCAGTGGCAATTTTGTTTCACAAACGCATCTTGTTACATTGCCTATTAGATACATGTAGGTGTATTTATTGAATATATTTGCTTTCTTTCTATGCTACAACCAGTGTATTTTTTATATCAAAACTAATGTAGTGTTTCATCAGGGTCTGCACTGTTATTATCTTTAACCCATTTATGCCCACGACCCCATATATGGGACATAGGCAAACAGTATAGACTCTGATCAGTGTCTACACTGTTTGCTGATAGGAATTTAAATATAAAACAAAATGAAAATGAAAACTTTGACTAGACATCCCTTTGATAAAAAATGGACTAATCAAATATATAAGCATGGAATAATCCATTGGTCGTAAATGGGTTAAACTAAAATTAAATTGAACATTCACTGGTAATTTTACAAAAATGGAATACACATGTATTCGATTTACAAAAATGGAAAAATCAGTTGTAAAAGTTTATCATAGCATATTTCTAGTTTTGAAGACAGGCGAATATTAAAAGCAGGTTGACACTAAAGCAGAATGCGCATTGTGGCACATTCTGCTTTACTTTCAGCATGCTTTAAGATACCATCTGCCGGGAAATAGAACACATTTCTCATTATTCGTATTGATTAATGCTTAAAATAGACTGTTTTATCCAATTGACGAGTAAAGAAAATGCATCAAAAGGTGTATATACAGTGGAGAATCTGTTATTCTTTCCCAATAAATGCGTTTACGCTGAAACTATTATTTGCAGTGCAAACAGTTTGGAGCCAGATCAGACGCCGGGTAACCCGGCGTCTGATCAGGCTCCAAACTGTTTGCCACAAGATAAACAAGAATTATCAGAATTGTCCAAAAGTTGTTCTTTTCTACGTTTTAGTGCTTTGCGTTTGCGTACGTTTGCGTTTAAACGGGAAAGAATAACAGATTCTCCACTGTATGGAGTAATGGGTGAACGTATGTATGAATGATATAGATCTAACTGTGATACTAGTATGTTTGTTGCTCACAGGAATTCAACAACTGTACATGTATCCAATCCGGACATGCCGTGGCCGGACTGTGTGACCAGGGATGTTCTACCAAGCTGTACATCTACGCCACCGTCACCTTCATAGGAAAACTCGCAACTGCATTCAAAATAATACCAACTTTTATTGCAAAATTACGGTAATAAATATAAGCTGTGCCATGACAAAATCAGCCTTTATTGCGTTGCAACATTGTATAGATAGACCAAGCAACTATGCAACCCCAGGCTCTGCGTCTGAGTTTGGTCTACACCGCCAAAGTCCGTATAAAATACAGCTACAGTGGAGAAAACGTTATTCTTTCCCAATAAACGCGTTTACGCTAAAACTATTATTTGCAGTGCAAACAGTTTGGTGCCAGATCAGACGCCGGGTAACCCGGCGTCTGATATGGCTCCAAACTGTTTGCACTGCAAATAATAGTTTTAGCGTAAACGCGTTTATAGGGAGAGAATAACAGATTATCCACTGTACTAGTTGCAATTCCTTTGAATTTGGCTAAATCAGTTTTATTTACCCTAACATTGAATGTTGTAAGGCCTGTATAACTGATACAATGCTGAACAAGTAACCAGATATAAATCATACGGTGTTCCCTCCCTACAACGACTCTCTAAACAACGATTCTCTCCTTACAACGACCCTTGTTGCGGTTCCCTTCACAGAAAAATTATGTCTCTCGCTTTAATTGCTGCCATATCGTCTTATTAGTGGACATTTGTATAGAATGAATATAATGACGAGTGACAAACAGTTTGGATCTAGATCGGACGCTGCCTTACGCGGCGTTTGATCTAGTTTCAAGCTGTCTACAAATGTAAGCCATGCCTATTGTTTACTCCCTATAACGACTCCCCCTGAACAACATACACAATCTGTGTTTCCCATTGAATGTTGTTGAAGAGAGGTTGTAGAGATGGGAGAACTGTAGTAAAATTTAACGAACAATTCGACAAGCTTGAGTTTCTTTTTCTAGAGCTGTTGAGGAGCGTGATAGAGCAGTCGGGGCTGCGTTTCAAAGTTTCATTTCTTCAGGTTTAGGTATGTTCGATAAGTTTGCTAACTCTTTCACTGCCGTCGGCGACTAAAGTCGAATTTGCAAAATGTTCCGCGCTACGTGACAACTAGTCAACACCCAAACTGTTTGACAATCGTAATGAAATTTCGTTAGTCATACGACCTTCAATCTAACTTTGGAATTAAGTTTGAAGCAGACAACACTATTGAAATGAGGGGGTAAAAATCTTACGATTATTTTAGTGATTAAAGGGTAAAAGAAGGGTTTCACATAATTGAGTATTGCGTACATGACTCTGCATCACAAATACAATGTTATTAACATAAGGCATCACCAATAGCAGTCCTTAGGACTCAACGTTTTGTCATGTCCTTTTTTTTTAAAAATTATTTTTGACTTTGAATTCAGTATATTCATATTCGTTCATACCGGGAACGTTTCAGGTTGGATGCCTGGTCCTGTGATATTCGGAGCCATCATAGATGGAACATGTTCCCTTTGGAAGTATACATGTGGTGAACGACAATCGTGTAGGCTTTACGACATTGTCTATTTCCGGTATGCTCTTCACGCTTACGGCAGCATTACGTCAGGCCTGGCCGGGATGCTGCTTGGTTGTCTATACATATACTTCAAAGTCAGCGGGCGCGACGTCTGGCTTGGACAAAAAGAGGGATTAATAGCGCGAACACATAAACCTGACATAGAAAAAGAACTTGAATCTCCTGTGGTAAGATGCTGTCCGTGACTCTTTCACAGTTATTTGCCATAAAGCGACATTGCAAACAGTTTGGATCCTGATCAGACGCCGCGTAATCCTAACTGTTTGATACATGTTTTGCTAATTCTTCAGTCACAATGCTTTAAATATAATTAAAAAAATGCAGATGACAATCTCAGTGCAGACAATATTATGGCGTTGGCAAGGGTGGAACAGTCGAAATACTTTGACGTTGTAAGAGCTATAAATATACAGCGGAGAAGACGTAATTATTTTCCGATAAACGCGTAAATGCTAAAATCGCTTTTGTCCAGTGAAAATAGTTACAGTGGATAATCTGCTATTCTTTCCCGTTTAAACGCAAACGTACGCAAACGCAAAACACTAAAACGTAGAAAAGAACAACTTTTGGACAATTCTGATATTTCATGTTTATCTTGGTGGCAAACAGTTTGGAGCCTGATCCAAACTGTTTGTATGGGAAATAATAGTTTTAGCGTAAACGCGTTTATTGGGAAAGAATAACAGATTCTCCACTGTAGGAGCCTAATCATGTTCCTAACTGTTTTCCTTGCAGATTAAAATACATACCAGTAGTCAGAATTTTCAAATCATTGTATTTTTCTACATGTTATTGCAATTTCTTTGCGTTTAGTTTGCGTTTTGAAAAATGAAAACAAATACCCTCTTAACTACTGTGTGTGGATGAAGGTGGCTTTTTGTTTGAAAGATATATGATTATGCGGTTGAGTAGAGAATTGAAAAGATAGACGGACGGATGTTCTGAAGAATGAAAGCATTAACAAATTTACCCATACATGTAGTTTGATAACTCTTAAGGTTCACAATATTGCAGCACTGAACTACTTAGTCATATACATGTACTAATATAAAAGACGGACCTAAAACCAGATGGCTAATTAACACTTTTTAAATTTACTATAAAAAGAAAAGTGTGCCCTATTAATGTACGTGTACAGATCATCGACCTTTCATTGTTGGCATAGAACGTCACTCATATACATGTGCACTTACAAGCAAAACAAATAGAATGAAATAGACCGTCATATTAAGAATGGCCTAATGACCGAGAGAACGCATATGATATACAGTTTTCCCTCCTTTCAACGGCCCTCTCAACAACGACTCTCTCATTACAACGATGTTTGCTGCTGTTCCCCAAACAAGGCAATTATTTCGTTTAACCCTTTACCTGATAGCATTGTTTCTAGTATTGAAGATATGTGACTACTTAAAGCAGGTTGAAAGTAAAGCAGAATGCGCCCTAAGGCGCATTCTGCTTTACTTTCAGCCTGCTTTAAGCTATTAACTGCTAGAATAAGGAAAGTATTAAATATGACACATATTCATTCCGGTATAATTTGGAACTATTTTCCTCAGCGGATGAATAAAGTGAATGTGCTAAAAGTCGCTTCTATAAGGGAAAGGGTTAATGCGCTCTCATTGCTGCAATATCGTCTACTTAAAAGTGATGTCTGCTTTTTTTTTCTCAAAGTTACATATTGGACATTTTGATAAAAGAAAAATAATTAAGAGTGGCAAACAGCTTGAATCCAGATCAGACGCCACGTAGCGTGGCGTCTGATCTGGATTCAAGATGTTTGCAAATATAAGCAAACTTCCCTCCATATAACGACTCCTTCCGAACAACACACACACTCTGTGTCTCCCATTGGGTGTCGCTATAGAGAGGACACACTGTATATGTTGTTCCTTCTCTCGGATCTCGACTAAGCTCATTACATTGTAATTATTTCTGTCATATACATATCTTATTATAAACCCTGTATTTGTATGTGTTTATATGAGTATCTGACTTCCATTTACAAATAAATTTAGACCAAATCTTGTCTTCAGTCTCTTTAAAAGGGGTTGATCTCATCTAAGAGTTTAACGTGTGTGTGCTACATGTATCATTTTAGTAACCATAATAAGAATAACTTTGTTTATGTTACAGAGAAACGATGGGTCTAGCGTTGAGAAGACAACACTAGGTGATGAAAGTACGCAAGAGTGACGCTACCAGAACTGTTTCATCAGGATCTAAGTCTTCTATATAAATGTCTAAAACAACAAATGTGCCTTAAACGACATAGTGTTTCAAAACGTGCAGTTGATAGCTGTAATATTAAGACATTCAGTACATGTACCAAACTCGACAGCACTTACAAATGCAAACAATTTTGATTCTGATCAGACGCCGCATAACGCGGCGTCTGATCAGGGTCAACACTGTTTGACACTTAAATAACTGTTTGATATTCATATAAATATGTTTAAGTTTAATTGTCTAAAATTCTAAACTTAAGAAACAAAAGCATACGATATGTCTGCAAACAGTCGATATTATGGTAGTGAATGTGTTTGACGGGATATGATGCCATTAAGGGTTAAGTAGATTATATGTATATTGCTGTAAAGGTGCACAGTATTTAAAGTGGATCAAACCTGGTTGTGGGCGACATTCCTGGACAGTATATGTAATTCTGCACTGAAAATTGGTTCAGATAACACTATTTGCAGAAGGGAAACAAATCAATGTTTTATTAGACAGAACAGGAAATAATGAAAAAGTTGGAAAAGTTTTATCACTTGTCTATAGCTTATTAGACATAAAGGAGAAATATTGAAAATATTCAGTTTATCAACTCTTATATCTATATTGAGGTTTGAAACATGTATATACCTGTTACAAACAGTTTAAGCTCATTTGAGAGAGAGAGAAAAGGGAGATACAGAATGAGAGAGAGAGGGAGACGAATGGGGTGAGGGACAGAGAGAGGGACGGGGGGGGGGGGGGGAGGGAAACAAACATACATACATACATACATACAGACAGAGAGACAGACAGTGAGATAGAGAGTGAGACACACAAAGACACAGAGACAGAGACAGACAGAGACAGACAGAAGACAGAGAGAATGAGACATATAGGAGAGAGACATAGAGAGAAAGACAGAGAGAGACAGAAGACAGAGAGAATGAGACATATAGGAGAGAGACATAGAGAGAAAGACAGAGAGAGAGACAGAGATCGGAAGGAGGTGTATTACATCTTTCATGTGTGATTTGTGTCGTTTAGCCCACGGCAGTCAATATCAAGGAAGTTTGTTTGACGTATTTCAGATATTTTAACATGTTTAACTTGGAAAATATATATCGGTTTATACTCCAAGGAATTTCACCGATGTTTTGGAGCTGCTAGTAATATCAGGTATCTGTTGTTTTCTTTCATACAGTGGAGAATCTGTTATTCTTTCCCGTTTAAACGCAAACGTACGCAAACGCAAAGCACTAAAACGTAGAAAAGAACAACTTTTGGACAATTCTGATATTTCATGTTTATCTTGGTGGCAAACAGTTTTGGAGCCTGATCAGACGCCGGATTTCCCGGCGTCTGATCTGGCTCCAAACTGTTTGTATGGGAAATAATAGTTTTAGCGTAAACGCGTTTATCGGGAAAGAATAACACATTCTCCATTGTAATACAGTGGAAGAAACGTTATTCATTCCCAATAAACGCGTTTACGCTAAAACGTTTATTTCCATTGCAACAGTTTGGAGCCAGATCAGAAGCCGGCAAAACCGGCGTGCCACCAGGCTCCAAACTGTTTGCCACTCAGATTAAAATAGATAGTTAGACCTTTTAAAAAGTTATCATTTTGTACATCTTAGTGCACTGCGTTAGCGGTTCGTTTCCCTTTTAAACGGGAAAGAACAACATCTTTTCCACTGCAGGTAAGACTTACATCACTAAGCTCCTCACCGCTGTGAGTTCGAATCCCAGTAGGGTCGTTCGGATTTTTCATGTGGGGAATCCTTCCAGCTGGCTTGCGGAAGGTCGGTGGTTCTACCCAGTTGCCGATTTGTGCCTGAAACAGTGCATAAAGGGCTTCTGGGGTCTTCCTCCACCTATAATTAGCTGGACGTCGCGATATGACTGAAATACTGTTGAAAGCGACGTAAAAACAAAACAAATCAAATCAAATCAAATCCACTGCAGGTAAAAATAAAATCTTTTTCTCCGAAGCTATAGGCAAAACAATACAATAAACTGAACAACACGGCAATTTTTAACAAGATGTTGATGACATATTTTATCTGAGGGACAAAGAGCTTTGAAACTGGTCAGACGTCGAGTTATTCGACATCTGATCAGGCTCCAAACTGTTTCAAATTTTTTCCAAAAGAGAAGAACATCTTCCCAACTGTTTATGTAAATGTACAGTGGAGAAATCGTTATTCTTCCCCGATAAACGCGTTTACTCAAAAACTATTATTTCCAGTGCAAACAGTTTGGAGTCAAATCAGACGCCGGGTAACCCGGCGTCTGATCAGGCTCCAAACTAAATGCCAGTAAGATAAACATGAATTGTCCAAAATTTGTACTTTTCTATGTTTAAGTGTTTAGCGTTTCGGTTTCGTTTAAACGGGAAAGAATAACACCTTCTCCACTGTATGTTATAATCTGTTACACAATAACTGCTTATCCCTTTCCCCCATAGAAGCGATTTTTAGCGTGTGATTTATTCCTCCACTGAAGAAAGTAGCTCCAGTTTATACCCTCATGAACAATAAACATAAAAACATTTTTATATAGCCTAGCAGATGGTAGTTAAAATCAGGCTGAAAGTAAAGCAGAATGTGCCTTAAGGCACATTCTGCTTTACTTTCAACCTGCTTTAAGTGATCACCTGTATTTGATGTTATAAATGGGTTACAGGGTTATTATATGCATACAGCTGTTAACTTGTGAGTAGTATTCTAATATTCCTATCTCACAATCACTCTATTTCTGTAGTTATGGGGAAACACTGGTAATTGAGACTTATTGCATTGAAAAATTGTGAAGAGTAAACACTGTCGTAATCTAAGACACTGGGTCTGAATTTAGTCTACACTGTCAAAGATTGAAATATGAAACTCGTGTAGATGATGGTGAGTGTCATATAGAATAGATCCTGACCAATCGTCTGGTCGAATTGATTAAATCGAAAGAACAATATTTCATAAACTGTATCACTCTATCTAGGAATTATTAAATGGGTTGAATCATTTAATTTAAAACGGCATTTTTATTGGCCGTTCTGGATAAAGTTGTTAAATGGATAAAATCTTACCTCTACAACAGAAGGGCAAGGGTCAGACTGGAATAAACATACAATAGGAAGTTATTGCTGCGGCATGGTGTCCCCCAGGGAGGGATCCTATTTCCTACTCTCTTCTTGTTATTCATCATCGATCTGATATCCGGGTTACCGAGGGGAATTAAAGCTGCACTATATGAAGATGACCTTGTACTATGGTGCAAAGAGGAGTATGCCACCACAGCAACCATGAGGACGCGAGAGGCTATGGATGTCCTCACCGCATGGGCTGAAAACTGGTGGGTTACAGTCAATAAGGATAAATCGTTCACCATACTGTTTACATTGTTATCCAAACAAAAAACAGGTATTGTCAAGAGGGGACCAACCCCTCTCAAAGAAAAGCCACAAGCTACATATCTTGGAGTGACATATGACAGAAGGCAAATACGGAAGCCTAAAATAGCCCAGACAGAAGGGAAGGCAAGAAAAAAGCTGTCAATAATACGCAAGCTTGCTGGTACAACAAGGGGTGCAGAAGAACACATACTGAAATCCACATACACGGGTACAGTAAGACCTCATCTGGGTTATGAATCAACTGCATTGTCAACAACATCCAAGACAAACCTCCAGAGTTTAGACAATGTTTATTTGCGCATTTTTACAGGTGCATTGAAATCAACTCCTTTAAAGCTGATGGAGCAAATCGTAGGAATACAACCGCTTGAAGAAAAACGGCAAACCAATATACTGGTTCGAGCACATGTGAGTGCCTTCCTGAATATCCCATGAAGGAAAGGTTACAAGGACTCACCAAAACAGGCTAAGGCGAAGTAGCTTTGTTCATGAGGTAAGAAACTCAAGAGAAAACGTGAACACTTCCTTGATTTCCCAACATCGCCTCTCAACAATACGGACATCACAAACCCTCTCGACACTGACCTATCTGCAGTTAGTATCCGCATGGATGTGCATCATCTACATGGAAACAAGATGATGACACCACCAAGCAAGTGCACACTCTAGAAACGATTCAAGACCAATATCCACCAGAGACCTGGACTAATAAATACACATATGGGTCTGCGACCAATACAATCCAGAACGGAGGAGCTGGTGTTGTCATCAAGCACAACAGTGGTAATATGGAAACACCAAGCACTGCTGCTGGAAAGCATTGTACCAACTATGGAACAGAGAAGGAAGGACTGTTACAAGGTATTGGAATTATCAAAGCGTCTGTAGAAAGCTTCTCACAAATTGTTCTGTTCACAGATGCACTGTCAGTTTTGCAAGCCCTAAATGGTAAGAAACCACATCTTGCAAAGGCACTGCAACAACTTAACAACAGCAGCAGAGTTGTACTCCAGTGGATACCCGCCCATTGTGGAATCCAAGGAAATGAAGCTGCTGATAAGCTTGGCAAACAGGGAGCCCAAGGAGACCAATCAAACAACAGTTTCACATATCAGGAGAAAGTCACCATGATTAAGTCAATGCTCAAAGCCAGACAGACGAAGGATGCTTATCCCACTCTTAGCAGGCCAGAACAAATCATCATGACTTATAGATACCGCACTGAACAGGAAGCTGTACGGAGACGTGAAGGATCTGCGAAGGACCACAAAATTTACCTCTGCAACTAGACTGATAGTGTAGAGGCGAACGACAAGAAGAAGAAGAAGAAAATTGACCGTTTTAAACAGTAAAGACGCTATTAGTTACCAGTTGTCGTGTTTGTGCTACAATTATGATTAACACTGCAAACAGTTTGGAGTCAGAACAGACGTTGTGCCATCCGGCAGCTGGTCAGGCTTAAAACTCTTTGGCAACTGAAGTTGTTATTGAATGCAGCATATATCAAAAGAGCATTTTCACGAACTGATTAAACTGTAATAACGCATGTTTTTGCAAGCTGATCATAATTATAAACTAAGTTTACTGGTACAATTAAGTTATATATATGAGCCTTGCCATGAGAAACCTGTCTTATTGCATAGCAAACAGTGTAGATCAAGAGTGTACCTAGATGTGCAAGCAATATCTCTCGACTGTGCCTAGGTGTGCAAGCAATTTTTCTCGTCTTAATTGCTCGATTATCGATTGATTATCAAATAACCAATCTATTTTATTATTGACGTCATCAACTGTTCCGTTTGATTCTCACTTCTAGGTTACATATCGACCGGTTCCGCGTAGGGGAGAGGGACAAAATGGGCAATTGGATACTGATAATTTCTTTAATTGTCTTCACCATACTTAATGGTGCCATGTGCCACAGGTCTCGTAATATACAGGTAGGTTTTAAATAAACTGTCATGCGGTGGAAACAACTTTTATCAAGTTTGCACAATTGATCACAATTTCGCCGCCTTCCTTTATTCCGAAAAAACAAAATGGACCCGAACATTAAAATAATGTGCGGATTTAAACTTGCTTACAAGAAGACGCTAGTCAGTCATCAGACGTCTGTCAAAAACTCAAAATGTATAATAAATTTTATTTCATTTGTATTGTGGCTCAGATTAAAGGGGCTCGCAACCGTATTTAGCATTAAAAATAGTAATTTGTAAATATATGTCAAATGCTTATATAAATGGGTAAGATTTAGTTTAGGATAATAAATTCTATTAAAAAATGTATTTCAAAAAAAAGAAGAAGAAGAAGCTCTGGTGGGATTCGAACCCGTGACCCTCCATGCGGAGACAAACATGAAAAATGAGGAAACGCCTTTATCCCATCGGCTACCAGCGCTCTCTATATATTAAGTAGCGAATTAACGTATTTCACTGGTAGCGATTGATGGTACTTTATTCGGCCCGGGTTTATGTCTGAGCCCGTGTAGAGAAGCAACAACAACAACTATACCGTTAGTTTGCGCTATAGAAAAACGATGGAAAATATCTAAAAAAACTAAGATTCGGTGACGATTCTCGAGACATTTTTTGGACTGATCATATTTTTCTAATGTCAGAAGCCAAATAATGCCACAAATTTGGTTTTATTTGAGTATTTTATTTTATTTTGACAAGTACACCATCCGGTTGCGCGTCCCTTTAATCCTTTTTGAAAATCTAGTTAGCCCTATATAGACTATTAGGTAATAAAAAAGTTATTTTATGTATGTTAGGAGAACAGTCAAAACTACATGTATTGTCCCTCGTTACCAGGGAAGACATTTCGAACTACTGCCATCGGCTTTCGGCCGACAATTCGGAAGTCATCCCTGATACCTCAGGCCAATAGTTTTGACTGCTCCAAAAAACTGACCAGAATACAAACTGGGTGACATATTTGTATAATCAGCAAAGAAGCTTATTATCTAAATTTGATTTATTAAAAGCCGACGAAAACATTCAAAGCAGGCAATATATTGGCAGTCAAGAAATGTGTGGTTTCAAAATAGCAATACGTAATTTATTATCGAATACAAACCATGTTCCTAAATACTTATTGACTGGTGATAGGAAACTATCAACCTTGCATGCTCGGCTGCGAAACAAATGCAGCAACTTGAATTCACACCTATTTAGAAACCACTTATCCATAACAGAAAGCTGTTCATTCGGATACCAAGTTGAAAGTGTAGAGCATTACTTCTTTGAATGTCCTTCATTTACTGTTCAACGACTTGACCTGTTCCGCAAACTTCGCACTTTTCATTCGCTTAATTGTCAAATCCTTCTTTACGGCAAACCGACATTAACGTTTGACGAAAATATTCAGATTGTTTCCGCGATACAAGGCTATATAAAAGCGACAAAAAGATTTGCTTAATGTATTCACAAAGACTTCAACAATTCTATATAAGCATTTTTATATAACAAATATAAGGTAATCTGGACAAGACATCAATCATTAATCATTTCATTTATCTTTTTTCCCATTTAACTGAATGTTTACATTTATAAGAACCTTCTTTTTGTTTGTTTTGTTTTTTACTTTCGCCTGTTACTATTTCTGTTTTCTTGTATATATGTATTAATTGGCCAAAGCAAGTGATAAATGTTGATTTTACATAGTAGCCCTTTGACGCACATCAAAAGTTGTCTACTAAAAAGTCGTAGATTTTAAAAGTTGGATTAAGTTATGAATCAAGTTATCTTTATCTCCGTTATTAATTCTGGTCGGGAATGTCTCTACTTTCAAGGACTTTGGAAATCGAAATTTCATATGGGTCTACTATGACTGATTCTACTTAAAAGTTGGTTAATTAATTACTTAAGCTGTGCATCAAAGGGGCTGAAAGAATTTCTTAACTTTGCCATATCATTCTAATCTCAACCCGTTTTGAGAAAGTTTACATTACAGTTTACTGACTAACAGTGTTGATTCTAGTCAGAGAGCTCATACAGGAACCTTTTGATCTGGATCTGCACTGTTAGTCTCAGGAATATGGCATAGCTACAACGGTATCTAATTCGAACATAATTTAAATTATCAAACGCACAACTTACGCATAAATGGGTACTTACCAATATCACAATCATTTGCTGCTTACTTTCTTAAACTATTTCCATATCTTTAAAATACTAAATTGTCTACTACCATCTAGCATATGAAACTCTTCTTTACTGGGGGAAGGTCTTATTTAATGTTGTTAGAACTTGTGACCTAACCCTTTTTCCTTTATTTCTATGTTAAGTGAAGAATGAATGTTTGTAAACTACTTTGGAAATAAAATATGTTTTAACTAAGTCAAGAAATGTTTTTTAATTTATGATTTATGTGTGTGTGTTTTTGTTTTTAATATTGAATCTAGGCCGTGACCTTCAACGCTGCGATGAGGAACATATTTGATGATGACGGCCTCCTTTCTGACAAAGAACAACGCCGAGACAGACTCATAGAAACACTCAACCATATCAAAGCTGATATTGTGTGCCTCCAAGGGGTAGGACTAAAGTGTGTTAACCTATTTACGCCCAGTGGAGTCTTCCAAGTTTATTTATTGGATTAGTCCATTTTTTATCAAAGGGATGCCTGGTCATTATTTTCATTTTCATTTTGTTTTTATATTGAAATTCTTATCAGCAAACAGTGTAGACTCTGATCAGACGCCGCATGATGCGGCGTCTGATCAGTCTATACTGTTTGCCTATGTCCCATATATGGGATCGTGGGCACAAATGGGTTAAGTTATTATGCTTCTCAACAAATTGTCGATTTATGCCATGACCATTTCACTCTCATTGACAACGTAAAGCGCGTTTGCAAACAGTTTGGGTCCTGATCAGACGCCGCGTAACGCTGCGTCTAATCAGGAACAAAATGTTTGACACTCGTTTCGAAACTTTAGTTATTTTGCCTTAAATCTAACTTTGAAGCAATATTGCAGACACAAATATTGACGCAGACGACGTTATGGCGGTGAAGGGGTAAACACTCTCGACAAATTTGATCATGAAAGCGTTAACAGTAAGGAATGGTAATTGAACGACGCGTGTCCGTCCGTCCGTTCGTGTGTGCATTCGTGTTCCCCGTATTCGGGGCATATTTCCTACATAACATTATTATCTATGGATACCAAATTTGGTTTGTGCGTGTATCTTTGGATGGCATAGTGTTAAGTATCCCTCCAAGCACTTTGACAACAAACTTGACCTTTAACCCTTTCACTCTCAATGACGACTTAAAGCGCATTTGTAAACAGTTTTGGTCCTGATCAACGCCGCGTAACGCGACTTATATTCATAGTCTCTTCAATCTAAAAATATACGTATATAAAACTTTTTACTTTTGTCGCAGACGATATATTTTAGGCCGACGGCAATCCAGTAGTTTTTAAACGTTTATATTGTTGACATTATATTGATATCTAAGATGTTCCATATCAATCGTCAATCCGTGAAGATATCAATCAATTTAATCAGTATATAATCGTCAATCCGTGAAGATGTTATCAATTTCTAATAATCGCGTTTTTGCTAAAACAATTTTTTCTCACATAACTAGATCTAGTGACCTACCCCTGTTTTCAATAGCAAACAGCGATCGCGGATATCCTTGTCTTTAAAATGTTTGAGATCAATTTGGTGACGTCACTATATGACGTCACTATTTAAAAAAGGCGTTTTTTTACGTCATGGGGAATTCAAAAAAGGCCTATTGCTTTAAAATAGCTTCAACTCGTTGGTTATATGAGAAAAATAATATTTCACTTGTCTAGATTTGAGACAAACTGATCTCAACCTCGTCTAAAATAGAAACCTTATTCGATAAGGCTCGCTTAATAACATTTCAATTCTAGACTCGGTTAAGATCAGCTTGTCTCAAATCTAGACAAGTGACAGATCCTATATGTCCTATGGAAACAGTTTGGAGCCGGATATGACACAGAGACTGAGTAACTCGTGGTCTGGTCACGATTCAGATAAGTCGTTGACGTTTCAAAAATCCTGTCATTTTAAGTGCTACATTTAAATACATTTCTTTCATCTCGTGAAAAGCAAGGGTAATATTTTCACTCGTGGCTTCGCCACTCGTGAAAATATAACCCTTGCTTTTCACTCGATGAAAGAAAACCCCATCATACACTGATCCAAACAATTATCCTCTATTGTATTTGCTTTTAGTTTCTTTTAAACAGGTAACTATAACATATTTTCCGTGTTAATCCCTTCACTACCTACACCGAGTAGATTCTACACTTGTTATTTGCAAAACAGTTTGGATCCTGTTTAGACGCCGCGTAACGCGGCGTCTGATCAGGATACAAACTGTTTGGCATTCATTTCAATATTTCTTAAATCAAAATCGCTTAAATTTAATTTTGAGAAATAAAAGCAGACGACAATAGTTAAAAACTTGATGACGTCACGGCAGAGAAGGGGTTAACACGTGTATCAATATTTGGTTACAGTTGTGGTGGGCAGAAGACGTCGCAGCCATTGTACATGGAGTGCGGAAGAAGTTTAAATACTCGTTCAGTGAAGTACACATGGGAAAGCGTGTGGAGGCCTTTCAAAATACATTGGGCGGTATAGTTCTTGTTAATTAATTAGTATAATTAGAACTTTCAGAAATTTTAGCATAAGACACACTAATAAAGTTTATGAAAATAGGCAAAAAGGATTTAGTTCTACTATTTTCTAGATTTATTATGC
This sequence comes from Gari tellinella, assembly GCA_922989275.2. Taxonomy (NCBI): domain Eukaryota; kingdom Metazoa; phylum Mollusca; class Bivalvia; order Cardiida; family Psammobiidae; genus Gari; species Gari tellinella. Next base: position 32,952,224 of record OV277872.1, on the reverse strand, counting down.
AGAGATAATTAGACTGACGACCGGAATGATTGACAAAAAATAAACCAATGTAAAAATTGTATAATTGTGCAAATTGCGTATAACAATTATATTAACTGACATACAAATTATAACGGGTAGTATTTAAACCTTTGGCCCTAGGCAAACCAGTTTCATGTATCTCGAAATTCAAACACCACTCACGGTGATTTACCTTTTAAACATTTCCAAAATTTTGATGTATTTATTCACGTATATATAAGTGTCCGACATCCATCTGGAATATGTGTTAACCCTTTCATGATCAAATTTATCTTGAGACTTTTATCCCTTCTCCCCCATATTGTCGTCTGCTTCAATATTGTTGTCTCCAAGATCATTTCAAAGTAATATTCAGTGCAGTGTGCGTGTAACTGGCGTAATTTCAAAACGAGTGGCAAACAGTTTTAGGCCGTTACGCGGCATCTGGTCAGGATAAATACTATTTGCAAATGCGCTTTATCAGTTCTCTTCCAACATCATGGAACTGTTTAAAAAATTCATTGCAGACAGTATAGACCCAGATCAGAGGGCCCCTGCAGGAGCCCTCGTACATGTATTAGGGTCAACATTAATGGTAATTTAGAGCAGTATCGATGAAACTACCCGGAATTCCAAGTAGACTGGTTCATGTTTTGGTAACTCTACATATCCACAAGGGAGGAATACATGTGTGGAAAGAGTTACAGTGGAGAATCTGTTATTCTTTCCCAATAAACGTGTTTACGCTAAAACTATTGTTTGCAGTGCAAACAATTTGGAGCCAGATCAGACGTTTAAACGGGAAAGAATAACAGATTCTCCACTGTAACGCCAAAAACAAGCATTCACTGCCCTTTGCAAAAAACTTTTCATTTTTTATCAAGAATTGTTTCAACTCCTTCAACCCGAATCATTTTTTGGCCCATCTGGTATTAATTTTGTAAAGAATTTGGACCAGTCTTCTGCTGATGTTAGTTGTTTTGTGACCAAACGTGTCTTTTCTGTTCTCGGACCGTTGGTAAATACCTGTGAACTGACGATTCACAGGCATATGGTTAATATTTCCTCTATATATTTATTGATTTAAAAATATACAGTGCTTCCTCTCTACAACGGCCCTCCCGACAACGAGTCCCTCCTTACAACAATGCTTCCGCTCTCCCCCAAACAAGACAAGTATGCCCAACCTTTTCACGGCCGCAATGTCGTCTGCTTAGAAGTGCCGTCCGACTGTTTTTCTCAAAGTTACATAATGGACATTTTGACAGATTTTTTTTTTTATTATTGACGAGTGACGAACAGCTTGAATCCAGATCAGACGCCGCGTCACGCGGCGTCTGATCTGGAGTCAAGCTGTTTGCAAATGTAAGTGAATTTCCCTCCCTATAACGATTCCTTCCGATAAACGTACACACTTTTTGATTCCTACTAGGTGTCGTTGTAGGGAGGGAGCGAAGTGGTTAATATACCCCAAGTTGTATACATGTATTTTCGTTCCTGTCTCGTTTTAGGCCCAGTGTGTGATCTTGACGCGCTCGACGACATCCTTGGGTGCATAATGGGAGGCTGTTCAGCCATCACTACAGTCACAAACCTCTTTGTTTGTTTAACTAGTTGCATTTCTGAGTTTCGTAGTAATCCCATTGACGAGAATTGCATTACATGTATACTCACAGCAGTGCCTAATGAACTCGATTTACTAGACAGGTAAGTCCAAACATAGTCTATTTACATTCGCCCCATTAAAGTCCATTGAACAATTTGATCTAGGTGCGGAACTTGTGGATAAATTCCAAGAGCAGGCGGGGCTTATGGTAAACATGGTTATGAACTTGTGCTATATGGTTGTACAAATATATGGCAATACAATATGTTTAAACTAAACTATGGATCTGCTCTCCGCGAATAATATATTGTTGCGTTGCTTCAGCAATGCAGTTATATCTGTTCTTTTCAGGGTACACATTATTCGTGTTAACAACTTCTAATATGGATTAAACATGCATGCATATTAATAAAATGTTCATTTAATATTAGAATTTACAGCACACTATACAGTTAATAACTTAAATACTAATATAAGAATTGAACTAATTGATTCGGTGTTTAAGCTAGCGCGATTCATGGAATTTTCCGATCATTTTCTGTCGTTTACTTCGCTTAAACCCTGAAAATTTCAGTTCATTATTTTTTTAAAAAAAAACACTCTCTATTACGACCGTAAAACAAAAGGCTAATTGATTTATAAAAGAAAGGTGATTCCTTATAATTCACTCAATTTAGTGGTCGTAAAAGAGAGGTTTTACTGAAGTTCGATGGTTGTACAAGTAGAGTAAAATACTGTCAGACCCAGCGGGAAAAAAATACTGTCGGAAAATTATAGTCGCCCGATACCATAGCTAACAGAATGTCATAAATGGCGACAAACCGAAAATGACGTCAAATCCACGTTTACGCGCCAACGAGTCACGTTCGATAAGTTAAAACTTGCATCTACACTTTGAAGCAGTTTAAAGTTTTAAGTTGAAATGATGCAAATAAACAGTCAGATCCGAAAAGGGAAACCTATGCATGACGGGTATATAACCTATACACGTTCATTTAGATCTATATAGAGTTTGTATAATTCCTTCAAATTCCAATCTTTGATAAACAGTGAATTTTATTATGACTCGCACGCGGATATAGTTACAATCATGAATTCAGCCAGCTTAAGGAAATAGATTTCCTGGTTGAAGCCCAGAATTTCGGTATAATAAAATACATGTCACATGTGAATGAGGGTAGGGTGACACATCTGGCGTGTGATTAACGTAAGCCTAACGCATGGCTAGCGTACACGCCTAACGCACGAGAAGCATATAACAGCGACTTAGTAAGATACCAATGAAAACCATTGGCCACTGGCGCGCGACTAACGATATGTCAACAGAACAGAATAGAACATTCTTTTATTTCTCACAGTTTACAAATATTTTGTAAAAACATGTGAACAAATACATATCAATAATTTCATGTAAAAGGTTGACATTTTTCTAAGACAGTGGTAATGTGGTTTGATATCTGGAGCGTTAGCTCCTAATTACAGTGGGGAATCTATAACCCTTTCCCATTTAAACGAAACTAATTGCAAACGCAAAACACTAAAATATAGAAAAGGACAACCTTTGGACAATTTTGAGTTTTCATTTTCATCTGAGTGGCAAACTGTTTGGAGCCTGATCAGACGTTGGACGAGCATGTTGAGCGTGTGAGTAACGTGTGAATAACAACAGAATAGTGTTTTGCTTACGTGTGGACGTTCATTTGGCTTTAGTCTCACACTGCGTGCGCTAGGAGATTGATCAGCGGTCGTTGACAGGTCGCCAGTGAGTCGTTCACTGCAAAGCAAACGATAAGACACAACCAATTAACGCTAGAGAAACGACTGGCTAACGATAGCCAAACGCGTGCAACGCTCGGCGAACGTTATAAACCGTTATATGAACATTCTTAAACATTCTCCAGAGTTTAAAATGAAACGTTGCAGGACACAGGTCTCAGAGAAAACTATTGTGCATGTTTAAAACTTTATTTTCCGGACCAGCGTTCTTCGCCGATTCCTTGCGATCACCGACGTTCACTAGCGTTCAGATAAAGCTCTTCTGGGGATATCCCAACGACCATGGGCGACTACCAGCATTTCCTCACACGTCAGAGAACGTTGGCTAGAACGTTATGGTGTGACGGTCCCATATTTAAAGGGGCCGTCACACCATGACGTTCTTGTCAACGTTCTCTGATTAGTTCAATCGTTAATTTTTTTGCGTTTTAGAATGGGGATAACAATCTGGCGTGTGATTAACGTTTACCTAACGCATGACTAGCGTATGTCTAACGCAAGAGAGACATGTAACAGCAACCAAGTAAGAGACCTATGAAAACCATTTGCGTGTGCTAACGTGCCTGTTACGCGCGACGAACATTTTTTCAACGATAGAAGAGCGTGTTTAGCGTGTGGATAACTTATGAATAACGACAGAATAGCGTTTTACTGGCGTGTGGACGTTTCTTTGACGTAAGTCACACGCTGCGGGTGCTAGGAGACCGTTCAGCGGTCGTTGACAGTTCGCCAGTGAGTCGCTCACTGCAACGCAAAAGATTAGTAATAACCAAATAACGCTACAGTAACAACTGACTAACGATAGCGAAACGTTCAACGAATGTTCTTAAACGTTCTCCAGCGTTTCCAATTAAACGATGAAAAATGCTGGTGTCAGAGAAAATTCTTGTGTATGTTTAAAACTTTTTATTCGGACCAGCGTTCTCCGTCGATTCCTGGCGATCACCGACGTTCACTAGCGTTCACACAACGCTCTTCTAACGCTATCCCAGCAACCATGGGTGACTACCAACGTTTTATCAAAGGTCAAAAAACGTCATATGTTCTTTTTTTGTTAGTAGTATGTAAATAATACGGTATTGGTATTTCTTAACTAGTCTTAACAACATTTATTTTTTATAGAGGTAGGAATAATAGAAGTGATATTTGTATTGTGATAAGTCTCTTTTAATTCTGTAAAGCCTGTCTCACACAGAACACGGCTTATACGGTTGACCAACCGTGTAAACCGTACATACAACCGAACCAACCGTGGCCTTATCCGAGTTACACTCGGGCCATTCGAGTGTATCGGTGAAAGCCGTGTATGATTTTTAAAACTTTTAAAAAACTGGCACGGGTGCCATGTCCGTGTATGATCGTATTGGCGATCGTACAAGACCGTGAGAGACCGTGTGAGACCGTACGAGACCGTATACACAACCGCACATGAATTCCACTTAACACGAGTGAGCTCAACCGTGTCAATATCGTATATAAATCGTATGGAGCAAAAAGTCGATGGGACCGTATGTAAACCCTGTAAATGTCCAATTAATCCAGTAAAAGTCGTGTTTAATCGTACTAGGCCGTAACAGACCGTACTAGACCGTACTTGGAACCGTACAACAATCGTATGAAAATCGTTTTGCAAATCGTGTTCAAACCGTGACAAACCTTGCTTGACCGAGTATATCCGTGCTTTGTTCGTACATACTCGTGCTACATTCGAACCAGTCAACCCGTGTATAACCGAGTATACAGTATTGGAACCGTGTGCCCAACCGTGTTCTGTGTGAGACAGGCTTAACGGATGACATGGTTTAAAATACTGTTAGTAAAATTTGTTTGTGTATATACTATGCTGTAACCACGATGAAGCTATAATAAAGAAAGAGTGTAAGAATAAGTGTATGTTTACTGTATATAATACAAGACAGCTAAATTTGAACGAAAAAGATATGTCTGTAAAGTGAATGTAATGCACTAATCAATACATTGGGCTTCAGTTTTATTAAGTCTTCTGCGAAGACGTTGGTCGGACGTAGGGGGGGGGGGGGGGGGGGGGGGGGGGGGGGGTTCGATCTCACGACCCCTGGCATCGTAGTCGAGTGCGATACTCCTCGACCACGTCCGACGGTGAGTGTAACAAAAAGTCATTAAAACAGTACATGTATTTTATTGTCAACATCTTAAAAAATGTGTTAGTTTAGTCTTTGTCCAGCATCGTTTATAACAGCCTGCCATCGATGTCATATCGATGTGATTCATAGTTGAACGGCTATTTAACGTCGCTCGACCAAGATATTTGTTGAACAACATGTTTTTCTCATGTTCCGCTTGATAGCGAATGCACGAGAGAAAGTATCGAAACAATTTACCACCAGTTCGCGGTTTTCTCGTGCAAATGGAGTATTTTGTCGTTTCATGGTTCACATTTTTTTTAATTTTTATAACGGTATAACATTGCAATGTCCGCCAATAGCCAACATGCAATAATTGTGCAGATATTCTTATAAAAAAGATATACGATAGCGAAAAGAAAAGTGTACACTTAGAAGATTCGTCAAGTGTATGTAAGCCAAATTTTCCCAAATAGACCGTGTGCCGGAGGGGTTGGTTGGTACCACTCGGGGTGAATACGGTTCACTATGATTTTCGGAAAGATCAATATGTGACTAGTTTAGAAATGTATGATAGCAGTAAAATCATGGGAGCTTTGTTGACATTTTAGGCATTTTGTTACCCCTCCCACCAAGTTTAACATTGTAAAAGGACCATCATTGTCACAATCATACTTTTGGTAATGTATGCATTTCTTTTAGAGCATCATATTGAAAATGTATTGTATCATTCCATTAGACATTATTGGAATTGTTTCTATAATTTACTTTGGCGAAAAAGGCATTGGTGTTACCCCACCCACCAAGTTTATCATTGTAAAAGGACCATCATTATCGCAATCATACTTTTTGTAATGCATACATTTTTATTAAAGCATCATGTTGAAAATGTATGGTATGCCATTAGACATTATTGGAATTGTCTCAATAATTCACTTTGGCGAAAAAGGCATTTCTGTTACCCACCCACCAAATTTAGCACCGTAAAAGGACCATCATTATCACAATCGTACTTTTAGGTAATGCGTACATTTTTATTAAAGCATCATATTGACAATGTTTTGTTACATGCCATTAGACATTACTAGAATTGTTTCAATAATTTACTTTGGCGAAAAATACATTTTTATTCAAGCATCATATTGAAAATGTATTGTAGCATGTCATTGGGCATTATTGGAATTGTTAAATTTATTTACTTTGGCGAAAACAAAATATTACGTCACCCTTTTCATAACGAAAAATCCCTTTTTGTGCTCCTGGCATCTATTGATGCAGGTGGCATAATTAAAGTGATCGCTCTGTAGGTTAGTACGAGGTCAGCCTTATCTTAACGTTTCTTCTAGCATGAACACAGCTCACTAGAATGATTTAACACGTGCACAGTTGTTGCCGTGGACCATTCCCAGTCTACAAATATCATCCAATCTCAATTTGACCTTGACAATGACCAGATTGCGACTTGAAATATGTTTAATGAGCTATTTCTTGGTTAAATAGATTTTACCGTTTCGTCTAGGGTTAATACTTCTTTCTGGAATAATTGAGCATTGCATACTGATAACATTGAACCTTTCCAAATCCAGGAATATCACCAAAGCTCGGTTTGGCCTTAGACTTGACCTAATGTGGACCTAGAAAAAACATCAGAATAAACAGTACTGTTAAGGATGCATCCGGGATTTATTGAAAGCAATAATGTTCTAAGATAATGTTACTCCCTTCTCATGCTAAGACTGATATTGTACGAATCTTTGTCTCTGCAATTTTCAAATACACCTGCTAGCATAACAGATGTAAAACATATATTTCGGGTCAAAAGATTAAAGTTTAAAGGCGAACTATTGACGTAAACCTACGAGCCATTGACAGCAGTGTTATGAAAATGTCTAAACATCTAGTCGGCATTGACGAATAATCAATGTATTACAATCACTGACGTGTAGGTTGTAATTCTTATGTAAGAATACCATATTTTGTATTGATTCTCAAATCTCCTTCAGTCTCAATGTTTTCAGCCTCTTCCATTGGATGTTCTTCATCATCTGATTCTGTACTAGTTGGTTGATTCTCACAGTTAGGAAGTTTGCACATGTTCATATTATTCAAACCATAAGAAATGCATACACATTTAGGCAAAGTACATTTTCTAGCACAGCTCCACGCTAGTAGGTCAAGCATCGACGTCGGTGCCTTTGTCCATCCAGCAAGTTGTCGAATAGCTGATCAATCACACCATCTTTCACAATTTTCCATTCTCTTCCTACAGGATTTGGAATAACATCGACCCCAAATAGCAATCTGGCAGTTAGCTCTGAAAGTGTGCTTAACTAAACAGTCCAGACATTCTTACCTTGTTGTATTTCTGTGGGTTAATTGTCATACGGAATTGTTTCTCTTTGTTAGAACGAGATTACCCCCTCTTCTAAGAGCTAAAATTAAGGAAGACAGGTTGTTGGTTTTTGATCCCATTTGCTGTTTCGCAAAGTATGAAATTAGTCGAAATCATCTGCCTGAAGGCATCGTCATTATCGGGTCTCACCATCCCCCATCATTCATTGGCGCTATATGACCTATTTTGTGGCGCAGTGCCGTAAAACCAAGACAATTCATCCATCCATCCAGACATGTAGTCACCTGTCGTAACCACCTAATAATTAACACAATTAAGTGGTCGTAATAGAGGGGTTTTATTGTAATGTCGTACTTTCAGGTGTATTGGAGGGGAATTCAACGGACCACTGATACGGTCTAACCCTAACGGGTTGCTGCTATTGTCGAAGAAAAAGTTGTCAAATACACGCGATGAGGATTATTTCCCAAATACAAAGGAAATGGAAGTAAATGGATTTTTGTCCGCCGATGTAAGTTACATTGTTCGCAATTGCTCTTAAAGGGAGAATTCAATAATACAAAGAAATCTTATGTGAATTGTTTGACTATAGAGCCTAAAGTACAGTGAAACCCCTCTAAACCGGACACGTTTGGGGACAACATGAGCTGCATGATCTTTCTGACCCTCGGGGGAGAAATTCCTATCCTACATCAACACTCATGGTGGATTCTTATATTATTTTGCAAAGAAATTCCACGTTTGTTATTAAGACAAGTAACATGATTGTTAATTGTAAGCCTCTCATATTAAACATATCGTTGATACATTGCTCCCTCTCTACAACAACATTCAAAGGGAGAAAAATATATGCGATGTTCGGAGGATCAGGGAGGGAAATTGACTTATATTTGCACACAGTTTAACTTCAGATCAGACGCCGCGTTGATCTGGATTCAAGCTGTTTGTCACTCGTCATATGTTTCTTTTTGTCAAAACGTCAAATACGTAACTTGAGGACATAACAGCAGTTGACAATTGTAAAAAGACATTATTGCAGCATGAACTATTTTTTATATAATTGTTATGTTTGGGGAAGAGCATCAAGCGTTGTTGTAACGAGGGACTCGTTGTTCGGAGGGCCGTTGTAGAGAGGGAGCATGGTTATCAAAACAATTGTTTTCTTTCTTAGATTTTGTTTCGTTTAAGCTAGAATGATCAATATTTCTCTTACTATTTTCTGTGTTTGTTTGCAGGTCGGTGGATTGCAGGTTGTTTGTACAAAATTGACCTCTGATTCGCATCCTTTATATTTGGAAGGTACGTAGCTTGGAAACTACAGTGATAATACTGATAAAAATGCATATTATGTGAGCATTTATACATGATAAACGATATTAGTGCGTAAAAACGATTTTTAACCATTCTCGTGATATCTTTTTCATATCCATCCAAAGGAATCGATTATTATATTAATTATATACATTTTAATGACGGTTTTACAGAAACAAAACACACCAAATTTATCCGCGACGTCACAAAAAATATTGTGACTTGTTGTCTGTAAGACACGTTTCAAAGTTAGATTGAAGATTATGGCTTAATTTATATCGATAAGAGTGTCAACCAGTTTTGGACTTGAACAGACGCCGCGCCCAAACTGTTTGCAAACTCGCTTTAAGGCGCCATTGAGACTGAAAGGGTTAAGAAATATCGAAATGGGTGTCGAGAAGTTTGGATTCTGATCAGACGCCGTGTTACGGAAAAAATATATTGTACTAGGGGTAAGACATGTGGGGGCTACAATCTTGTTTAACTTTCCACAATTGAAATGGTAGTGGTCTACTTCCAAACCAACCATTTAGTTGGTACGAACACATATGTCATTCTTTTTAATTGTTGACCCAGCGGTGTCGTGTTTGAAATTCAGCTTTATTCAGCAACACATATAACTATATTACTTTAGATTTGAATGTATTGCTTATTTTGATCTAGCAATTCGACTAACATATACAGTTACATGTATAAATGTGTTCCTGAACCTGTCGGTAAACATTATATTCAAATAACTTCTTTTTTAAAGGAATCTTTCGCATTTGAATTATATACAATACACTGCTGATCATTACGTGTATATTGCACTAGCAATTTAGAATATAACCTATATTTTTTCACAATTAAACTGCCATTTGCACCCATTAAGTACTGCACTTAATCTTTAATAATTTTGTTGTTTTTCGATGTTGTGTCATGTTTGCACGCGGTATAGATAACTCCGCCTCGTACCACTAGTTGTAAATACTGCCATATTTGGCGATCTAACAACCAGAATAAGCGAGGTTTGTTAACAATAAACGTGGGAATACTATATCATCGACGAATCAAAATATGGGTTATATTCTGAGTTAGTAAAAACATATTAAGTAAAATCTTAATGGTTAAGAAGGTAGTCACTCGCTAACGCCCGATCTGTCCCTTCTTAACCATTAAGATTTAACTTAATATGTTCCAACCATAACTTAATGTTTTGACGTATGGTATTGTTAGAGACATTGAAAAGAAGCATTTCTAAAACGTTGCGTGTTACATATTATTGTGAAGTATGTATGTAGCAAGGATGTCTTCTCTTAATGTTCATAGTTTTAAACTTATTTAAGCTTGAAATTTCAAGACTGTTGTCCAACAGTTTGGATTTTGATCACAAACCGATGAACTCGACGACTGAATCGATTCCAAACTATACTCAACAAAATAATTAAAGGGGCAAAAGTATAAAGTTATATATCTTTTTCGAAAATGATAACATTTTTTCAAATTAAAAGAGTTATTGTATGTTTAGGTCCTTTAGAATGAAATAGGAAAGAAACACAAGTCACTATGTGCAAAAACGGACAAGTTTTAATTAATTTATGTAGACAGGTATAAAAAACATTGGATTTTCGCACAATGTTGTTGCCTATTCTTCAGTGATTCATTTTACAACTGATTTCGATATATCGAGTGCAAATATTTGTTTTAAAGCAAAAGCAGATTGCGTATTAATCTCCTAAAACGGTTGCTCGGTCATCAAGATCTGGGCTCTGACTAGTTTGGGGTACAAGGACGATACTCTAGACGCTATTGAGCGCGCTTACGCTGGAGTTTTAGGTCCAGGCTTCAACCCGACAGACGACAATGCTCGCCCGGACCGAGATCGTATGGTGGACCAGTACTACGAACAGGATTGCAAGGAGCGGACTGACGAGTCAGCAGGGACATTAGATCTCAAACACATTGAGAATGCATAGGGCATACAGAAACGCCGGGTATCAGGTCGAGACCGGCACTCTAGGACTGTCTAGGAGCTTAAAGATATGCTTATTGAAGAATGACACAGAATACCCCTGGCATACATCCGCAAGTTAATTCTCAGCTTTCCCCGTCGATGCCAGAAAGTGATTTATGCATGCAATGGACACACATGATACTAGCTGTGATTTAAGAGCAGAACCTATCGGGTGGGGCTCTTGGTTTTGTTGTTTGTTACCCCACCCACCTAGTCTGACACACTGACCTTTTAGGGTAGTTGTGTTTTAGAGAGAGTTGTGGTGTCGTTTTCTTCTTTTCGAAAGAGAGAAGTATCCTACAATTAAGGAAACATGTCATAATAGTCTTAAAAATCCTATGTATAAACTTACGTTTATTTATTTGCTTTGCCCTATATATTTGCCCCTTTAATTATTTTGTTGAGTATATTTGTTAATGCCAATGAGCCCGAGGCAAGATAAATAAATAGTGGACCGACGAGTACCGACACACTTAAGCCATATCCTATTAGAAAATATTGCAGATCCTGATCAGACAGCTTCTTCATAATATGTATGATCGGGTGAACATTGTTTTAACAAACGCCAATATAGGGTAACAGAAATAATTGATCAACTGGTTAACTGGTCCTTTGTGTCTTCTTGCTTACAGGTTTCCTACAACAGCCATTTGGTTTCAATTCTTATGCCGACCAGAACGCCTATGAGACTGCCTTACTAATATCTAGGTTACGAAACTCACAGAAGCTTCTGTTGCTAGGCGATTTTGGGTCTGGGCCAGCAAGCACCGGCGGTGTGATGGCTAAATTCGAAGGTGGGTATGACATTGACCAGCGAGCATCAGTGGTAAGGTAGCTAAATGTGAAGGTGGGTATGACATTGGCCAGAGAGCACTACTAGTGCTGAAGCTCATTCAAAGGTAGGTATGAAATTGGCCAGAGAGCACCAGTGGTAAGGTAGCTAAATGTGAAGGTGGGTATGACATTGACCAGAGAGCACTACTAGTGCTGAAGCTCATTCAGAGGTAGGTATGACATTGGCCAGAGAGCACCAGTGGTATGGTAGCTAAATGTGAAGGTGGGTATGACATTGGCCAGAGATCACTAGTGACGTTGAAGCCCATTCACACGTAGGTATGATATTAGCCAGAGAGCACCATTGGTGTGATAGCTAAATTCAAAGGTAGGTATGACATTGGTAATGACGTTCATAGTTAGGCTACATGTAAGAGGGAATAAACTGAACAAATGTTCTCAATTATTTCAGCACAAACTCCTATGGTGTAACTTCTCATTACAATCGTCTGAAAGAGACGAATGTTAGTAGGAACAACATAGGGTTAATGTAGAAATAAAGATTTTAGTTTTTCAAATACGCCCGTTATTTGGAGCTCAATAAAATAATTGCACAACTGACCGCTCTGTCAGCACATGGTATCCACGCACATATTAACCCTTTCACTCCCAATGACGCTTCAAAGCGCGTTTGCAAACAGTTTGGATCCTAATCAGACACCGCGGATTGCGGCGTCTGATCAGGACCCAAACTGTTTTACACTCGTTTGGAAATTTCTTCAGTCATTTTGCCTTATTTTTTAACTTTGAAACGACATTGCAGACAACAAAATTGAAGCAGACGAAAATGAAACGGGAGAGGAGTAAACAAACTCACGGAAATTTTGGTAGTGAAATGGTCAAGGGAGACAAGCATTTTTTTAAAATGGCGTCCGGTACGTTTAGGAGGCAGACAACAGATGTTTCTGGAAATCAGTTTGAGCCGTAGATCTCCGTGATGTGTTTATCTTCTCTTGATTTTTATACATGAGAACGACTTAAGACTCAACTTTAACGCTTTATAACCTTAGGAATAGGTACATGTATGGGGCCCAGCTTTCGGAACGTAGTAGGACAAACAGGTCGTAAGTCAAACTTTAAAACACATGTAATTTCTGATTTCTCCGTCTAATCCGGTCTTGTGACATCTCTTTGGAATCGTCTTGAAAAGACGATTCCAAGGAAATGTCACAAGACGGGATTTGGTGGAGAAATAAATGATAGTTGAGAATTTTAGAATTTAACTGATGACCTATTTTGTTGTACGACGTTTCGTACGTTGTAAGACGGGCGTCTGGATCATTATAGGATCACTACCCATAACTAAACAGCCAATGCATTCCACATAAAGACGTACACACATGAAAAATAGCTTTTTATCTTAATTTAACCCTTGTTTTGAACAATTTAACATATTACGCAGCGCCTGATCAGGATAATAACTGCTTGCAAATGCGCTTTATGACGTCATTGAAATAAAAAAGTGAATCTCGTTTTTTCACACGTTCAATACGTCTCATTCGCAATTGAAATAACTAGTGGCTTCTAACAAAATTATTCAGTCTAAATATCATTGGTGAACTGACTGCCTTAACTCTTTCCTCCCTGAAACTTTAAATGGACAATTCCAGTTTCCATTTAAGTCTAGTCCATTTCTGAGTTTAAAGGGTTGTTTTTATCAATGTTTGGCATTATGACAAGCACTGAAGACCCTGATCAGAGGGCTCCTATGAGCCCTCTGATCTGGGTCTTTACTGTTTGCAAAGGATAAGTGTACTAATCACATGTACACTGTTTGCATATGACGCCAATATGCGGGACTAGGGTTCAAAGAGTTAATCTTTTATATACAGTGGAACCCCTCCAAGCCGAAACCACTAAATACCAGAATTCTCTCTAAACCGGACATAATATTTGGCCCCGTTTCAAACCCTTCTTTATTGTAACCCATTGCACAATAAATATGACTTTTTACGCTTTTGAATTATTCCTACTCTGAAGAAAATAGTTCCACTTTATACATACATGAGTATCTATCATAAGAAATATTTTCTATATTCTAGTAGATAATACCTTAATGCGTGTTGAAACTAAAGCAGAATGCGCCTTCAGGCACATACTGTTTTACTTTCAACACTCTTTTAGAGGTGAGCTATAGTCCATACTAAAACAAGCTATGGAATAATTGGTTTAAACCCCATAACCTTGAAACCCCTCTTATCTTGAAATTTATGTTGTCCCCAAACGTGTCCGGTTTAGAGGGGTTTCACTGTATCGGAATGGGAAAAGTCATCATCTTATTGCGCATTCATTGAAAACATACCGGTAGAAACAGTTTAACACGTATCACACTGAAATGTCATATTCTTCAAATATATCGTCTGCGAAAAACGTCAAAATTAGTTCAAAAGTTTTAAAAACTAAAGATAAGTAGAATATGATTGACAAACAGCTTAGATCCGGATAAGACGCCGCGTTACGCGGCATCATATCTGGATTCAACTGTTTGCAAAATTAATGTTAGCCAAGTCGCGCTTAGCATGATGAGGGTTTTTGCCTTATATCCTCGTCATTTCTAGTTAGTATTGATTGTGTTATATATAGAGGATCTAACATGAGTGCTCATTAATTATCATTTTTAATAAACGAGTTGACTAAAACAATATGACGCGAGCCTTGGCGAGCGTTATATTTGTTTTAGTCAACGAGTTTATTAAGAGTGATAAATAATGAGCACGAATGTTAGATCCTATTTATCACATAAACATTTTAAAACCCTTTTAAGTGAACTGAATCCGTAGTTTTTTGTCTCTCCGCCATATGTATTTTCCGCCAAAACTTGACGTTGTTTACAGTAACGCCATGGCAAATGACGTAATTTGGCGCCCAGCGCCATGCAGTGCTCGTAGACGAACAGGTAGGGCCGGAGCCCAAATATTGATATTTCACTATAGTTTATTGAATGGCTTTATAACACTCCCAGAGTCGGTTTTATGTGATAATATATAAATATTAGATGGCAGTTTGCGTGACATTCAAATTGTCAACCCGAGAAACAGCATGTCATCCCGAGGCGTAGCCGAGGGTGACATTCTTGTTTTCGAAGGTTGACAATTTGAATGTCACGCAAACTGACATCTAATATTTATTTTATTACACCGAGCTTATCAACCCTGGCTTTGGAATCGCTTTATTCGTCTTTTATAAAATGTGTTGTGAATACCAATTTAGCGCGGACATGTACATAACGCGGGAAATGACGTCGCCGTCTTACGACGTCACATTGTTTATAATAATATTACAAGAAACAAAGAAGAACGTTATGATAAGTAATTTGAAGAAACAGCGTCTCTACATTGTCTAGGTGGCAAATATCCTCTTCCGAAATGGTGGCAAATCGTTAAGGAATGGACAAAAGGAAGCAACTTGTACAGAAAATGCCAAAAGTTGATTAGAAGTTACCACTCTTTAAAACGTTCCAATGTATCCAATAGCGAAAGTCATGTCAATGCTGACAGTACGTTTTCGGACGGAGGAAAAAAGTAATGTCCTTTACAGTGACGTCACAAAAAGACTATCATAAAGAGTGACATTATATTTTGGATAGATGTAAAAGACATGCAAAATTTTAACTGTAGGTCTTTGGGAATTTAACATTGTAACTCAAAGCGAGGTGTAATAATGTTGTTTACCATATATGATTTATGTACTTGTAAATATGTTGAGGGCCTCATGGAAGATTGATCTATATCAAATGAGCTCTCTCGTTAAATAACGTCTTTATTATTATTATTATTATTCGTATCACCGGACCCCTTAGCGAAAAACAATTATAAACATAATCAATTTAAATGAAAAGTGGGAGATTCATTGAAGGAATATGAAGACAAATTAGTTTTCTAGCTGCAAATAACACATTTATAAAGAAATCAAACAATTATTTGTTTAAATAAATACCAGTTATTTAAACTAACGTTCGGCTGTAAAATACAGCGCCGCGAATTCCTAAAACGGGAAGTTTGACGTCATCATCCGGGTAACAAGGCAATAGTACACACTCGGGTCAACTTTATACTGCATGTTAAAGGTCAATTTCCAGACACTCGCTACACATAACAATTATTTTAGAGTTTTATTGGAAAATGTGTTATTCGAAATCATTTAACAAAGGGACATTAAAAAAATAAGGAACCAAATAATTTTTTGTATTCGTTTTTTGACAAAAATAATTTTCTTCAAAGTTTCACTGTACTTCCCAGTTTTATTCCGCATATTTTCGGCTATGTAGCTGTTTTCCACATCTATGGATATCCGAATTTGGTTTGTGCGATGACGCAAGCGGTTTTTTATCCTTCCGGGAGCATGGTAGGGGTCCGGTTAATGAGAATCGAGGATACGTTATAATATATAATTAATATTTTCTTTCAGCCAAATATTTGTTATTATTGTCTAATCTTTTACTCTAGATTAAAGGATAAATTCAAAGAGACAACTATAATATACAGTGTTCAATCCCTACAACGGCCCTCCCAACAACGAATTACTCTTTACAACGACCCTTGCCGCAATTTCCTAAACAAGACAATTATGGCCAACGCTTTATATGCTGCAATATCGTCTGCTTAAAATTGTCTTCTGCTGTTTTTTCTTCAAATTACATATCAGTGGATAGTTTGATAGAAGACATATAATGACGAGTGATAAACAGCTTGAATCCAGATCCGATGCCGCGTCACGCGGCGTCCGATCTGGATTCAAGCTGTTTGCAAATGTAAGCAAAGTCTTAATTTTCCCTCCCTATAATCACTCCTCTCGAACAACACACATAACCTGTGTCTCCCATTGGGTGTTGTTGTAAAGAGGGGGTGCTGTAGATATGTTCAAAACGGGCAATACTTTACAGTTTAAAACTTAGCAGGTCATCGGTGAAACCACGGCAACCGTTGCAATCAGTTTGAAATCTAATGAGACACTATGTGCACGGTGTCTTATTACGATCCAAACTGTTTGATACTCTGGTTCTGTTTGGATTTTGTTTTGTTGAGAATTTTATTTTTAGAACATTAACAACCGACAATAATTGTTGTACACCGAAATATTACCCAGTACGCAAAGAGTTTATTCGCCGTTTTTATCTCTACTGTCTTAGCCTGACTGCACAGGGGCCCGTCTTACGAAACGTCGTACGACAAATATTGTCGTAAGTCAGATTTTAAAATTCTCAATTATTTATTCCTTTAATCCTGTCTTGTGACATCTCTTTGATTGTCTTGAAAAGACAATTCCAAGGAGATGTCACAAAACAGGATTGCGTGGAGAAATCAGAAATCAGATTATTTTAAAGTTTTGCCTCACGAACACATTTGTCGGGCGACCTTTCGTAAGACGGGCACCCAGTACGGTCAAGCAGTTTTGAACTTGGCCAGAGACCATTTTCTCTACATGGGCCCACGCTTATGAATTATTTGAGAGGACTCTTGACATCTATCTCAAGACTTTGATTAATCAGATATGAACATAGTCTTCTCATATTGAACCAATCGAAATCTTGAGATAGATCTCAGTCTAATCTCAGTAGGTTTTTAAAACATGCCGTGATCAGGTTCAAATCTACTTACAAAATGAAGTTTCAAATTGTTTAACACTCATCTCGATGTTTCTTCAGTCCAATTGCATCAAATATGGATATAAAATTTTAAAGCAGACAACAGTTTTAAGAAGATGATATCCTTGAAGTAGGATGGTACAAACGATTGATTAGTTCACTGGTAAACGTTCCACTCTTACAGACAACTACAATTCCCTAGCTGCACAGTTTAATACGACGGCCCTGGGTCAGTGCACGGTCTGCAGCCAAGATGAAAACCTGTACAATGGCGAGGAAGACAACTTCACTGTTGACCATGTGTTTGTAAGAGGACTTTGCATTCGAAGGGTCAAAGTAAGTATTCAACGATCGTAGTTATTAGTACAATAGTGAAGAAGATAACTTCACTGTTGACCACGTGTTTGCAAGAGGACCTTGCACTCAGTGGTCAAAGTAAGTATTCACCGATCGTAGTTATTATGCCTTATCTATAGTAGTTATTAGTACAATAGTGAAAAAGATAGCTTCACTGTTGACCACGTGTTTGCAAGAGGACTTTGTACTCAGGGGTCAAAGTAAGTGTTTAACGATCGTAGTTATTATGCCTTATCTATAGTAGTTATTAGTACAATAGTGAAGAAGATAGCTTTACTGTTGACCACGTGTTTGCAAGAGGACTTTGCACTCAGGGGTCAAAGTAAGTATTCAACGATCGTAGTTATTATGCCTTATCTATAGTAGTTATTAGTAAAATAGTTCAGAACGATGGTTTTGAGTCAATGCACGTTCTGCAGCCAAGATGAGAACCTGTGCAAGAGGGCTTTGCAATCATCAGAGTAAGCGGTGGTAATTAAGCATGTGACCATAACCCATGGAAAATAAACGTTTGAGTTGTATATATGAGAAAATGTTGATCAATCAAAGGTTGATGATGATCTCTGAGGTCTTATTGACATGTACCCGAGTCTGTAATCAAACATGTACAGTGAAACAAGGCCCTCCTAACCGGACACGTTGTGGGACAAAATAAATTTCCGATTAACCCTTTACCCAATAACCAGTTTATAACATTAACGACAGGTGATCACTTAAATCAGGTTGAAAGTAAAGCAGAATGTGCCTTAAGGCACATTCTGCTTTACTTTCAGCCTGATTTAAACTAAAATATGCTAGGCTATATAAAATATTTATTATGGTAAATGTTCATGAGGGTATAAACTGGAACTATTTTCTTCAGCGGAGGAATAAATCAAATACGCTAAAAGTCGCTTCTATTGGGGAAAGGGTTAAGAGGGTTTTTCAGTTTAGAGGAGTTTGCACAGTTTCCATAGCTTGATTTTAGTATGGAAGATAGCTGACCATTTAAAGAAGGTTGAACGTTAAGCAAAATACTCATTCAGGCGCATTCCGCTTCACTTTCAATCTGATTTAAGCTATTATCTGCTAGAATATAGAAAATATTTCTGATGATAAATATTCATGAATGTTTGAAGTTGAACTCTTTTTTATGTGGAAGAATAATTTCTAAAACGTACAAAGGGCATATTTTTTATTGTGTAAATGGTTAAAACAAAAGAAGGGTTTGAAACGGGACCTAATATTTGTCCGGTTTATAGAGAATTCCAATATCTAAAGGTTCCGGTTTAGATGATATCCACTGTATTAGCAAAGGCTCGGCGTCACGTTGGAAATGGTGTTTACTTTATGCTTTAACCTCCTCGCTGCAATGACGTCATCATTTTTAAACAACTGTTGTCTGCTTCAATTTTTCAAATTTAAAATTTTGATATTTTGACCTAAAAATATTAGAATGAGTTTCAAACACTTTAACCCTTTCCTCCCTGAAACCTCAAATGGACAATATTAGTTTTCAATTTAGTCTAGTCCATTTTTGACTTTTTCGGGTTGATTTTTACAATACATGTCAAAATGACAAACAGTGTAGACCCTGATCAGAGGGCTCCTTAAGGAGCCCTCTGATCAGGGTCTACACTGTTTGCATAGAACAAATGTACTCTTCACAGGTACACTGTTTGCAAATGACGCATATATGCGTGACTATGGTTAAAAGAGTAAAGTGTTAATCAAAAACCGTGTGACGCGGCGTTTGCTCAATTTCCACATGTTTGCATATCTTATGTCCACTGGGTCAGGCAGTAAAAAGGGTCAATACTGTCTTGCACATTATATTCTGACTTGGCCGAATTTATTTTTAGATTGGAACATTCCAAAACCGAAAATGGGATTATCATTTTGATCGATGATTTCAGATGTACAGTAGTGAATACTTATCTCTCAAATTTAAAGACATTTCCTCAGTCCCTTGATGGACTCCTCCTCATTGTTTTCGATAGGCATGACAGTAACTTTAAAGCAGGAGAAAAGTGTGTCACCGATCTCAAGTTGTCTAGAGAGGCCATGACATACTCACACTCAAGGTTTTTTGAATGGGTTTTACTAACCGAACTATCAAATATAAGGTATTGTCGATAAGGTTTGACCTGACGGTTCATGCATATTCCGTCTTTTTCCGTAAGTTATTCGTTAGCTTCCGAAAACAACTACAGTGTATTGAGAATAGACAATTCAACGGTGACTCGAACTAGAATTGTGTTATCGGTTATAGATAAATACAGTCGGTGATGGCTCAGTGGTAAGGTCGCCGCGCTACCAAGGTAAGGGTATTGGGTTCGATCCCCGGTAGAGTTTTGTATTATTTATTGAATATGTACATGTATTTTTTTTAAAAATGCGGATAGACGCATGCAAACCATGACATTCATGCAATTGCATGTACATGTATATGAAATAGAGTACAGTGCTACTTGCCTAGGAAAAACTTGGCTAGAAAACTGGTCCAAAGAACACCACGTTATGCAAAACACTCCCAGAAAGCACTATGAGTTACTTTTGTATTTCGTCAAGCATCAAAAGGCATCAGGCAGCAGGCCGTTTTTTTTTCTCCAAAAAATTGCTGACTGATTTATTTTAGTATCGTTTAAGGCATACTTTACTGTTAAATGAAAGCACTTGCCTATATAAAGCGCTCAATATTCTATACATATGTAGTCGGAAGAAAATGGAAAAATACAGTCTGAATACAATTAGATACTATATTTAATTAACACAAAATACTTTTACGGCTAATATACTAAAACAATATTTACAGCCGAAGTTTACCAAACAGTACCGAGAATCGAACCCACGACCCTTCCACAACGAGTCATTAACGCTATCCATTCAGCTATTGCAACACAGTGACTTTTGGTTATCGGCTAAGGTATATATCGTGAGATCTATAAATAAAGTATCCGGAAACTCCCGATTGTACCACCGATTGTACCAACGAAAGCTGACGGAAAGTGATGACCGTCAGGTCAAACCTTATTGATAATACAGACCTCACATGAGACGCTTCAATGATTCACAGTTATACAGGTTTATTTATGCTTTTCGGTGGATAACCTCGATATAGCAGTGGATGATCACTTGGTAATCCACTGCAGTGGATTATCACCAATCGCTTTTATTATGAATTTTCCCCGTAGGGCTCCCCAAGAATCGTAGTCAATCGTGTCTTATCGTTAAATTCCGGCAGTCCGATTTGTCGCGAACTACTCACCGGAAGAGCACGAATCCAAACTCGGGAGCAACGAAGTCATTCGGATGACGTCATTATACCGCCAACTGTCACGCACATGTGTTCGACATAAAACGTGGGGCTCAACACGGGATAAATAATGTACGTTCGCTTTCAATTTTTAAACAATTTCGTTTAAAAAGTGGCTTAAAAGCATAAATAAATAGAATAACTGTGTTTTTTCAGTGTAAGATCGAATTTAATCCATTTCGTGAACATCAGACTGTTATATTTTCACTCGTGGCTTCGCCACTCGTGAAAATATAACGTCTGATGTTCACTCAATGGATTAAATTTCGATCTTACACTGAAAAAAAACAGTTATCCTCTATGTAACCCACTAGCTCAGTGGTATTATTATCTGAACTGTTTACAGTTTATATATTAAACGGTCAACACTACGAGGGTGGGGTCGCCGGGCGTGAGACAAGTTACAACGACAAGCCTGATTTCTGTAATACGTCTAATTACTCTGCTTCGTTACACACCACAACATCTCAACAGTCGACATCATAGTCGAAACACCATGGCATAGACATACATGTACTCTACAGAATTAGCATTGGTTAAAAGCATACTAAGCATTTGTCTTATAACATTTCCTTAAAACTGAAAAATAAGCATATATGTTGTGAACATTCACAACATGCCTGTTGTGAATATTTACAACATATCAACATAATGTAACTTATCCAACATAACAGTTGAAACAACATGATACCAACTTTCAACGCCTTTGTCAACACTTATATCACTGTTCTAAGTGGCTATACAGCATACAACCCCCATTTACAAAATGGACTCAAACTGTATAATAACTTAATCCTTAGCCCGCCAAATAAATTGTCGTCTGCTATATTTCTCGTCTGCTTCAAGTTTCAAAGTGCTTCAAAGTTGCTCATAATTGCTGAAAATGTTGTCCGAGTGACAAACAGCTTGGATCCGGATGAGACGCCGAGTTACTCGGCGTCTCATCCGGATCCAAGCTGTTTGCATATGGAGCTATAGTCGTGACTGGCAGGCTAAGGGTTAATGCCTTCTATGCATTAAATGTACAAAATAACACAATATTCAATACAGAACAATTCTTACCAGTGTATCGAACTAATCGCTCTTCAGAATCATCACTACACAAAACTCACTGACTCCATGGTGTCCTATTTAATGTGCTGCTGTAAAGATTAAAAGTGAACATTCCAAGTATGATGCTGTGACTATGTTACAAATGTTAGACAGATAAATGAAGGTTCAAGCTTCCATTTCGACTTGGCGCAAAAACACATTACAAACGATTCACGAACCGCAAATACATTAAATGATACTTAATTTCAACGGAACAATTCATGCCACGTTGCAGAACTATATCAACAACATTTCCTATACATTACTAATTGTAGAAATAGCTGACACACCCCAATACGACCGACAATCTTCTTCAAACCTTCCAAAACTAGTTTGTAAAGTCACGGGTAAAGCAGACACTTTCACCCAATGAGAACAACCAATGAACTGCCTATAATGCAAGCGCTACTCTTCAATGACGTCACTCAAGCGTAATGATCCAAAAGGACATAATAAAAACGAAGTAGAAATTAAAAGCTGGAATGTAGCAAATATAAACGAAATGGGACAATTTATAGCGGAATGACAAATTTAAACCTGGTCACACAGGTATACACGAACATCACGAGTTTTGCCAGAAAACTGCCTGTATAAACAGAATATCACCACAGTGTGTGATCCGGGCTCTTGTATCAGTTCCAGTTGGCTGTGGAATACACAGCCAACGAGAACTGATACAAGAGCCCGGATCACACACTGTGGTGATGTTCCTTTTATTATATACCTTATTTCAATTTATTTATTTTCTATAAAATTTCATTTAAAGTAGCTTAAAATCGGGACTGTATCTGCGAAACGCTATATATTCAACCGAATAACCATATGCATATGTTAAACCGCTAGTGCGTATTAATACATAATGACTTTTTTTGTAGAAGGCCGCCATTTTTTTATCGGCTCGATTGATCATTGTTTTTCCTCAAATAACCTTCAGGTAAGCATATTAGAGTATGCCTTGAACTGTTTTAAGCTTAATTCTATTTGGAAGTTCCCGTAATTACTTTTCATTCCTTCCATTTTCTCTTTTGTTTGACAGCAGACGGAGAAAACGTAAGCAAGTTCAAGGTCTTCTTGTTATTAAAAATAGCATCAAAATCGGGAATTCCGAAACGTAACGCGTACCTGCTCTTTATATACATCGATTGTGTATAACTAGTGTAGCATAAAAGTAGTCCCGACAATACCGTGTAGCATATATGCCATCTGATACGGACCATCTGATACGGAAAAAGATTGTGGGGCTTGTATTTGCCTGTTTTGGTAGATAGGTATATAATAAATGGGATTATCACCGAAAGTAGGTCAGGAAATGTCTTTCAAGACAACTCCCCAATACTTTGATGGACTCTCCCCATTTTTTCTCAGTAGGCTTGTACGTAACTGTAAAGCAGGAGTAAAGTATTCATGGCCAATGTCACCAATCTCGAATTGTCTAGAGAGACCCTGACACACACTCAATGGTTTTTAATGGGGTTTACTAACAAAAACTAACAAATTTAATGCACGGACCTCACATGAGACGCTTCAATAATTATTTTCCTTTAAAAAATAACAGTAACAGCACAACTCGCACAGGGCTGCATGATACCTAGCTAGGTGTTATTACGAAAAGTAGGTCAGGAAATGTCTTCCTCAGTCCATTGATTGAGTTCCCCCATTGTTCTCACTAGGCGTGAAAATACAGGTGAATCAGGAGTAAAGTGTGCTAGGCCAATGTCACTAGTCTCAAGTTGTCTAGAAAGGCATTGACATACTCATACCAGGGCTGCCATAAGTTGAAATGAAAAATCCTAAGATTTCCAAATTTGCATTTTTCAAGTGCGATTTTACGAATCGTACCTTTACCCCATAGCCTTTTTCTTGTTTTGTTGACATGCGACTACGTAAAGCAGGCTGTAAGTAAAGCAGAATGCGCCTTCGGGCGCATTCTGATTTTCTTTCAGACTGCTTTAAGCTACCATGTACTGGGAAAAAATCCGGAGATTTAGGAAAAATCCGGAGAAATGGCAGCCCTGTCATACACTCAAGGTTTTTTCACTGGGTAGTACTAACCAAACTGACAAATTCAAGATACGGTCCTCACATGAGACGCTCGGATTAAGTATATCCCTAGACAAGATAACAGTTACAGCACAATTCGCATGCTTATATACCTGGTTTGGTGTTACCAACGAAAGTAGGTCAGGAAATGTCTTTAAAAGCAAAAGAAATGCACTTTACTGTAGAAAACTTTTAGAAATATCTGTATTTCAATCTGAATGGCAAACAGGCTCGAGCCTGATCGTGCCCCGGGTTATCCAACCTGTTTGCATTGGAAATAATAGTTTTAGATTATAAATGTGCGTTTATTGGGAAATAATGAAATATCAGTAAGTTAAAGACATTAAGCCAGTCCATTCATTGATTCCCCCTCCATTGTTCCCACTAGGTGTCAAAATAACTGTACAGCATGGGAAGCGTGCGCTCAGCCAATGTCAGCAATCTCAAATTTTCTATAGAGGCCCTCACATGCTCACATTCAAGGGTTTTTTCAATGGGTTTTATAAACCCAACTATCCTATTATAGGTTCGGGCCTCACATGAAACGGCTGACTGATTCTTTGCCTAGACATCTGTACAGCATTGTAACAGTAAAAGCATGCTATTCATGATTTAATCCTAACTTTGTTCAGACTAGGTGTTACCACCCAAGCTTGGTCATGTTATGTCTTTAAGCAATGCGGTCGTGTGCAGCACGATGATCATGCTTAAATCATGTGGGAAAGTGCACGAATATCCGATGTTATCTTGATTACCTATTTACTATTATAAACTAGTCAATTCTAAAATTAATTCGGCCAGGTCAGTAAATCGGCCTATAGAAATTATCTGTTTCATTATTAATTTCATTTTCAGAGATTGTTCACTCCACGTGACGTGTCAGTCTTGTACCAAAGCCAGATGGTACCGTTAAGCGACCATTTCGGTGTCGGGGCAAAAATAGCACCGGTACGTGCATGTGAAAGGTTAAACAACAGGGGCTGAAATGTGATCGTGCCGGACAAGCAAGCGAAATTATTTGGGATTGGCAGATATAAAAAAATAAAGAATTGACAAATCGTATAAAGCACGCATTCTTCTTATTTTGCTTTTCAAATCATTATACATATAGCAGCTACAGTAACACATTTCAGCACAATGGTGTCTGAGCAAATAAGCATAAGGGTTTCTATCATATGTTTAAACATATCATTAAAGACATCTCCTGACGACCGTTTGGTCATAACGCCTTGCAAGACAATTTTCTTGCAAAAAGCATGGGTCATGTGCATATTGAACCATTGAAGCGTCTTATGAGAGACCCGACCTTTATAATTGATAGTTTGGTTAGAAATAATCATTCAAAAGTACTAGAGCATGAATATAATCTGGGCCTCACCAGGTAAACTGAGATTGGTATACCCGCTTGCAGCATTAATTGCATGCTTTTTTTGAATAACTTATAATGCATTTTAATGACAGAATTTAATTGTTCAAGGAAGGTAACTGTATCTAGTCTTTAAATGTCCCAAAAGTTTAGTAGAAAAACTGTAATTACAAAAATCCTTACTGTAATCTTTCCTAATTTTTCTGACTAACTATTTCACCAAGAATATGTTTGAATAGAATGAAAACAATAAATATTGAATGAGTCATTTTTTGGTAATTTAAGTTTTTATGGAAAATTAGTATTTTAAAAGTTAGATAGCAGATAACGTCTTTCTAAAACCTTTATTCAATATGTATTTTGATTTTCTTGTAAGGAATGTTATGAACAACATATGTATTACTTAATTGCATCGAAATTCCAGGTTTTTGCTAAAAAAAGAGATCTTAAAAACAAATCAAACGATATATTTTGCCTATATTCGCACAGATTGTTTCTTAGACTAGTATTATTCTCGCAGCCAAGTTTCATCAAACCTTTCAAGAAAAGTAAGCTCACGAGCCAGCTACCTTAACGAAATGAATCAATAGCTTGCGCCTGTGGGCACAAACAAAATTCTAACTTTGATCACGATACACAGTTCTCCCTCTCTACAACCACAACCCCGAAATGGGAGACACAGATTGTATGTGTTTTTCGGGGTGAGTCGTTATAGAGTGGGACAATTAGGACTTGGCTTACATTTGCAAACAGCTTGAATCCACACCAGACGCCGCTTGACGCGGCGTCTGTTTTTGATTCATGCTTTTTGTCACTCGTCATTATATTTATTTTATCAAGATCTCCAATTATATTTTTACTTTGAGAGAAAACAGCAGATGACAATTTTAAGTAGACGATATTGCAGCAGTAAAAGCGTTAGACATACTTCTATCGTTAAGTCAATTGGGGCAGGGTCGTTGTTAGGAGGGAGTCTTTGTTTTGAGGGACGTTGTAGAGAGGAAATACTTCAAATAAGAAAACTGCTTCTACTATCAAAAATCGAAAATCGATTTAACACTTCTAATTACTTTTTCAATGTTTACTAGAAATATGTTGGTAAGGTTTAATTGACCTGACAGGGTGGAGTTTCGATGCGGACCTTTGCATTTAAACTTTGGGGGTGGCAGCACGTTCTTTTATTATTGGAAATTACTGTGTTCAATGTTGAAAGTTTCGGACAATAACAATATAATACGGAACTATACCTAACACCCCTGAACTCAAAAGTAAATTAGTTGAACTTTGCCAAAGGTTATCTGACACAGTAGGGCTGATGTCCTAAGGATGCATGCTACAGCTGAATAAAAGGTTAAAGAAGAAAAATGAGGTTGAACGCAAGGTCAAACCTCGATGTTACACTGCCGAACGGACACACGTGCGATGGGCAATAACCATATTCCCACATGTCCTGCAGACTGGGAGCGGTTTCATGATGCTTGTATGAATATATGAAGTAACTGAGCAATAAAATATTATTAAACTAAGCGTGTTAGCAGAAGAAGATTGACGGTTCACCCCTTTATATATAGTTAATATTTTCTGAATACATTTCACAGCTATCCGCAGGGATGAATGTTATTTCCATCTGTCAATTGGTCAACCTTTTAAATCTTAGTGACGCGAGGACATGTGAACCTGTAACATGGAGAGAGAGAGAGAGAGAGAGAGAGAGAGACAGAGACAGAGACAGACACAGACAGACATACAGACAGAGACAGAGACAGAGAGACAGAGCGACAGAGAGAGACATAGACAGAGAGAGACAGAGACAGAGACAGAGACAGAGAGAGAGACAGAGGCGAGAGAGAGAGAGACAAACAGATAGACAGAGACAGACAGAGACACAGACAGAGACACACAGAGACAGATATAGAGAGACAGAGACAGACAGAGAGCGAGAGACAGACAGACAGACAGAGACACAGACAGAGACAGACAGAGACAAAGATAGAGAGACAGAGACAGACAGAGACAGACAGAAAGCGAGAGACAGAGATAGAGAGAGTGTGAAAGAGAGAGAGAGGGATACATTACAGATTGAGAGGACACTAGGCACAGATAGAGATAAAAATATGTACATGTAAAATCAATGATATATCATTTAGCTTATGGCAAAATACTAAACGGAAGCATGTCATGCGTTTTAAGATGTTTAAAGGGAAACTTATTTTTATTTCATTGGTGTTTTGGGGCTGCCTGTAGTAAAAGGTATATGTTTTCTTTTACGGTTTTTGAACGAAACTTAATGCAAAGCATTACAATCAACTGATTAGATTGTAACGATTAGAAAATATTGACGACACATTTATCTGAGGGGCAAACAGTTTTCAACCTGATCAGACTCTATGTTTCCTTACGTCTGATCAAGCTTCAACTGTTTGAAACTGACAATTGAGTAATTCGTTTATGATAGGGAAAGTCGCTTTTCCTACTGTTTATGTATCTTATAATGTGTTGACAATTGGAAATTCAAGAATCAGCAATATACACCGTATTGCATGTCATCATTTTCTTATTTATGACGTAAAATTACTAGCCAATGTAATTGTTCAGGTGATATATATATGCATATTTTGAGGAGTATTATGTACTTTTTAGGTCAAACTGTGAAATTACAGTCGAATCGCGAAGCCTCGAACTCGCTTACATCGAGTGAACAAAGAATGCGTCTTTCCCACTGTTTATGTATGTTATAATGTGTTGACAATTGGAAATTCAAGAATCAGCATTATACACAGTTTTAATCATCTTCTTACTTATAACGAAATTGACGCATTTCAGTGTAGACCAAGATTAATCGTAGATAACTTGTCTATTTAGGGTTTGTACTGTTTTATAAAGGATCTCTCTTTAATGTGTCTGGACTCTTTCCGGTGGGAATGGGTTCTCATTCTGTTAGGTAAAGTAATGGTTCAGGTGATAGATATGAGTCATGCAAAAAGACAAAAAGCCGTGTAGCAACCGGAATTGCAATAAAAACAGGTTTTGCAATAATTATTGCAAATCCTGTTTTTATTGCAATTCCTGTTGACAGTTCAACAGGTTTTGCAATAACAGGAATTGCAATAAAATTTTGAAATCGCTCAAAAAAAATTTTTTTTGAAAATTTCAACAAAATATGACAGTACTTTACAAAATGTTGTCTTAGATAAGAGTGAATCGTGAATGGGGTTATTGTCACTCCGGTTAACATGATAGAAACAAATTTAATTGCAATAAAAAATAATCTGCCACTGTTTTATTGACAATCCTGTTTTTATTGCCATTCCTGTTGACAGTTCAATAGGTTTTGCAAAAACAGGAATTACAATAAAATTTTGAAATCGCTCAAAAATGTTTTACTCCATTAGATGATCATACATAATTGATATTTTGTGTTTTTTGGTGTTTTGGGATCCTGTTACGAAATTTTATATATTCGTCGGCGCAGGTAAAAAAATGTTTTTTGAAAATTTCAACAAAATATGACACAGTACTTTAAAAAATTCTGTTGATTGTCACTCCGGTTAACATGATAGAAACAAATTTAATTGCAATAAAAAAATAATCTGCCACTGTTTTATTGCAAATCCTGTTTTTATTGCCATTCCTGTTGACAGTTCAATAGGTTTTGCAATAACAGGAATTACAATAAAATTTTGAAATCGCTCAAAAATGTTTTACTCCATTAGATGATCATACATAATTGATATTTTGTGTTTTTTGGTGTTTTGGGATCCTGTGACGAAATTTTATCTATTCGTCGGCGCAGGTAAAAAAATTTTTTTTTTAAAATTTCAACAAAATATAACACAGTACTTTACAAAATGTTGTCTTAGATAAGAGTGAATCGTGAATGGGGTTATTGTCACTCCGGTTAACATGATAGAAACAAATTTAATTGCAATAAAAAAATAATCTGCCACTGTTTTATTGCAAATCCTGTTTTTATTGCAATTCCTGTTGACAGTTCAATAGGTTTTGCAAAAACAGGAATTACAATAAAATTTTGAAATCGCTCAAAAATGTTTTACTCCATTAGATGATCATACATACTTGATATTTTGTGTTTTTTGGTGTTTTGGGATCCTGTGACGAAATTTTATATATTCGTCGGCGCAGGTAAAAAATTATTTTTTTTGAAAATTTCAACAAAATATGACACAGTACTTTAAAAAATTCTGTTTTAGATA
The DNA here is from genome assembly GCA_922989275.2 of Gari tellinella. Classification (NCBI taxonomy): domain Eukaryota; kingdom Metazoa; phylum Mollusca; class Bivalvia; order Cardiida; family Psammobiidae; genus Gari; species Gari tellinella. The sequence goes on along the minus strand of OV277872.1, from coordinate 32,922,301 downwards.
AGAGTGAATCGTGAATGGGGTTATTGTCACTCCGGTTAACATGATAGAAAAAATTTAATTGCAATAAAAAAAAAATCTGCCACTGTTTTATTGCAAATCATGTTTTTTTTGCAATTCCTGTTGACAGTTCAACAGGTTTTGCAATAACAGGAATTGCAATAAAATTTTGAAATCGATCAAAAATGTTTTACTCCATATGGTGATCATACATAATTCGTCGGCGCCGGTAATTTTTTTAAAATTTCAACAAAATATGACAGGACTTTACAAAATGTTGTCTTAGATAAGAGTGAATCATGGATGGAGTTATTGCAACTCCGGTTAACACGATAGAAACAAATTTAATTGCAATAAAAAAAAATGTGCCACTGTTTTATTGCAAAATTCTGTTTTTATTGCAATTCCGGTTGACAGTTCAACCGGTTTTGCAATAACAGGAATTGCAATAAAAATTTGAAATCGCTCAAAAACGTTTTACTCCATATGGTGATCATACATAATTGATTTTTGTGGGTTTTTTTGTGTTTTGGGATCCTGTGACTAGTTTTAAAGTATTCGTCGGCGCCGGTAAAAAACATTTTTTTTTGAAAATTTCAACAAAATATGACACAGTACTTTACAAAATGTTGTCTTAGATAAGAGTGAATCGTGAATGGGGTTATTGCAACTCCGGTTAACATGATAGAAACAAATTTAATTGCAATAAAAATAAAACTGATACTGATTTATTGCAAATCCTGTTTTTATTGCAATTCCGGTTGACAGTTCAACCAGGGATCCATATTGTCATCTGCTTTACATACTTTATATTCATGTATATCTCCACTTATCACGTATACATCAGTGTATGAGAGCATGATTGAGAGAGAGATAGTTGAGACGCACGAACCAACTTCTGCACACGATCAGCACGAGCTTTCTCTCTTCTTACTGTGTATCCCAACCGTCTATGCTCAGTGCACTCCAGACCGTCTTTGATGGCAACATCATAGCCATAATTCTTCTATAGTTAAAATAGAGATTCTTAATTTACTGTCTCACGACAGCATTTATTAATAAATTTCATCTATCCCGAGTGTCTGGTGAGTACTAAGTAGAGTCATATTTGAAATGTATTTAGCTTAATTTGTTCTGTTTCGGTACTTCGCGGCCACGTGTTGTAATTTTAAAAAAATTAATTTCATGAATTTACTTGAATTAGCATTTAAAATTTACATTTAATTTTGCAGACTTTTTATATTTCTCCTACATTAAATCTACAAGAACTTGCTCGGGAGTTGTTTTCATGATTGAACCCCGGTTTACAATGACTGTATTAAGCAGTTTTTCATCTTATCCAAGTTCGTTACAAGTAAGAATCACTGTAGGACCAGAGCTTTAATATTTTGCATGGTGCAACTTCAAGAGGGCATTTACCAATTGTGGTTCTATTCAGTTGCATAGCTAGGTCATAGGAACTAAATATAGATCGGTTCAATAAAATCTTAAAAAATCTTCTTGAAATCTTCACTTTCTTTTGTTGTCAAAGTGGCCACCTCTGTGGGTTACTAATTTTACTAAACTGTTTTCAAAAGTGTTCTCGATTGTTCAAAACATTGCTCTGGGCATATACTCAGCGATTGGCACAATCGTATTTTCATAATTTCTAAGCGTTCCAAGATATTTCGTTCCAGGTGAGCGATTTGGGGCCGTATACGGCTCTTGTTGTCATTTGCAGCAGATCAGCCCTATCAGTTCAAAATTGAACTATAATCAAATGGAAATTGTCCGTTTGATATCTAACTGGGGAACGAGTCAAGATAGGTGACAGCTCATTTCAGGATAAGTACTTCCCGTTTAAACGAAACAGAAAAGCAATAAAAATTAGAAAATAATTGAGTATCTATTTTACACAAAAGTGCAGTTACTTTGGAGGGTCATAAGTCTTTCCCCAAAACATGGCGCCGATATCGGTACCGCAAATGGCCGCGTTCGAAAAACTTTAATAGCGCCGCGGTTTAGTTACTATGAAGATTGAAATTTTAACACAGTGATTGGTCGTATTCGAATCATCGAGTTTGTGGTCAACGAAAAGTGGGCGGAGCAAACGCGCGAAGATTTACTGATGTCAACGATTTTGGCCCGACTCGAATAGAAATTGTAGTCAACGAAAACTTTGTACTTCCGGACGAATGGAAATGAATCAAACACCCGTTAAAACAGTCGTAATGCTCCCAATTTTTATATACGCACATAATGTCGTGTGATCTGGATCCAATCAATTAATTGAGAGGGTCTTTATGTTTGTTTTATCTAGAGACACTAATCACGTGGTATAAACGTGGTCACGTGACTAAATCAACGCTCGATTTTAGGGTTTGACAACATTTTGTCAACGGAAAACATCAAGTCGTGATTCGAATAGAACTTGTTGACAAATATTCCAACTAACGCGATAGTTGCCCTGATTCGAACACGACCAATGTCATGATAACACCGATTACTTCTTCATTTTTTGTAAACAAATGATATTGATTTGTTTCGATCGTCTGCTTCGTAACATATCAAGTGTTAAACGCAAGGAATTGACACACTAGCAGAAAAAACGCTATCCGTCATTTAAATAAGGACTCTCAAAGTACCCACAAAGTTTCACGATCGGTAAACATCGATAGATCTACCATTTCAAATTTTAAAAAGAGATTTCGAGAGTGAGGGAACTGCGAAAACAAGATCCGAAATGGGAGGGTATCGGAGACCACGAAAAACCATGCCGACCCCACTCCATATTGCAAAGCATCTGTTGTGTTCAGGTGCTGTAAAACATATGATAAAGTTGGAACCCTGACACCAGTTGATGGTAATATCAATTTCAAGAAATATATTGAAACTCTAGTTACACATTTGTGGCCAGTTATTGTTAAAAAACTCTAAAATAGGCCCTACAGTGCCTAAGATGACTATGCTAACCGGCATAAATCTAGACTCGCCATCGAATGGTAAAGGAACGGTAATATGCCGACAATTGTTCGACCAGCCTAAAGCCCAGACTTAAATATAATAAAAAATGTGTGGAAATCTTTGAAAACTAACTTGTGCAAGCGTGCAGTGAATCTCAAAATTAAGCATGAGCTTATCAGGCATGTTCTTTGCATTTGGGATCGTTACAGTCAGGCCTATGTACAATCACTTTATGAGGGTATTATGTCTTACTTATCAATGTCTTCAGTCCATGAAACGAGTCTTAGTGACCCTTAAATTTATGAGAGAAGCATGTAAGTATTGGTTTAATCAAGACACTGTTAGTCAATTCCTTGCTGTAACGATTTGTATTTTAACATTTTTTACTGTTTAGTTAATACTGATACTGTGTCAGATGTTTTGCACTTAACAAACAATAGCAGATGCTCTTTAAAATCCTTCAATGAAATAAATGTATGAATATGCATCTACTATTACATGGTGTACAGAAACTGTCGTAAAGTGGCACATTTCTACAAATCTACATATTTAATGCACACAGTCTTTGATTCAATATAGGATCTTTTGAAAGTTTGTGTTTATTGAATGTAGTATTGCTTTCGAAAAAGCTAGTTTTGTTTCTTACAATCCAAACACCATTGTTTAAAATGCCATTTTCCCATCTTGTCACATCAAGGAAACAGTGTAACATAAAGGATATATTTTGTTACAGTAAGGAAAACACAAAAAGATAATGCAATTTTCAAAACTTATTATTAACTTCAACTCCAAAAACAAACTTTATTTTGAAGCCAATCTAACGAGATCTAAACCTCTTTAACACAGGGAGTGCTAAAAGTGTTTTGGTATGGGTATTCCCCATATAATCAACATGAGTGTTACATCAAGGAATGCATCTGTTACATGAAGGACTTTACTTAAGCGATTTATCACTATGAGTCAAACCTGAACTTGATGTTGAGATTATAATTTTGTATTTGTGTAATGAATTATAACAATCGAAAGAGATGGTTCAGAGGTAGTGCTTGGTGTTACAGCAAGGAACCTATATAGTTACAGGAAAGAATTTAACTAATGGAACATGGCATAAAAACAAGTGAACTTGAACATGAACAACAATTGTTATAAGACATCGCTCACATTGTTCAACTCCAAGGTAACAATGACCTCGAACTTTGACCTAATGACCTTAAAAGTTAAGTAGATATTCAGTACTTTGAAGTTCAATAGACCAAAGAAGTTACTTTGAGATACAGACATTTCAAGTAAAATGAACAATCAAGACCTTTACACAGCTGCCAACTAAACTGACGTCAAAAGCGATGCAGAAACGTTCTTACAAATCACTTTTAACCTTTCAAAAGTTTGAATAAGTGATCAAACTCGCGCAAAGTACATCACTCTGTATCGCACTGTCAACTGGTAATGTGTATGTATTTTCTTTCATGTAACATTTGCACTCCTGGATGTTACAACTTTCATCATTACATCAAGAAATGTAATATCAAGGACTTTTGACCTTTATTGACCTCCATATGATCAATGCACCTCGCAGCTTACACAACAGAAATGGCTGTTATTGTAAATTCGGATGGCGCCTAAACTTATATTATTGCATCAGCTGATCATGTAAACACATTCTAAATATTTCTGTTACATCAGAGAAGAAAGTAAAATATATCTGCTTTTGGAAACTTAAAATGATCTGTCTCAGAACAGAATGTTTTTGTTGTGCTTTTTCAAACAACTATTTTGTTTCTGCTGATGCTGACAATGGAAAGGGGGACTACTCTCATAGCTTGGATAAATGCATTGCCTTGTTCAGAGTTATTTTTCTTCATTGTAACATCATGGAACCACACATGGGTGACATCATTTATTGAAATAAATAGTAACTAAAAGCTGTTTATGTTCATGAATAGTTCATGTTTGCTGCTTTAGAAATAAATGATTGTTACAACAAAATGGTCAATGGTTAAAAACTGAAGAGAGTTTTTAAAGTTTCTAGCCCTTTACATTAATTATTGATTTTGGGACATTAAAATGTTACATATTTGCTGATTTCAAAAAAGGTTTTTCCCCATATAGTTCATGTGGGGCCACCCAATTTTGTCATGTATATATTTAATATCGCATGCTATGTTTTCGAGTATTATTTGTTCAAAGACTTTTTTTTCAATGAAAAGGGAGGTAATTTGAAGAAGAGCCTTTTCGAAGGGCGATTGTACAAACAGTGTTGTAAAAGATTACCTTTTACTTGCATGAGAAAACCATGACTGACTACTCGTTTATGACTGGTATTGTTCGATTTTTCTGACCTGTCGGAGTTATTTTTAGAACAGAATAGTTCATAATTGTAAATAGATAACAGGATGAAATCGGATCTATATAGTCGTACACTTTCCAACTTGAGATAAGTATGATCCTCGTGCAGCACGAGACCACTGCGCTAACTTTACTGCTATCTTATTTTTTCCCAATACACGCAATTATATACTAAAACTATTATTTCCATTGCAAACAGGTTTGAGCCGGTCAGACGCCGGGTAACCCGGCGTCTGATCTGGCTCCAACCTGTTTGCTACTCAGATTAAAAATATAGTAAAACATTCTAAAAGTAAATTTCAACAGTTTAGCGCATTGCATTTGCATTTAAACGGGAGAGAATAATCTATCCTCTACTGTACCTTATGCACAAAAATTACAGCTATTCGTGTCTCTAACTGGATGTAGAGAAAACTCATCCCTTTTAAAGTTTTAGAATGTTCCAATCTAAAAATAACTTTGACAGGTCAGAAGAAAACACTAACAAAGCAGTTACAATACAAGGGGCGTTACCTCCCTATACACGGATGTTAAAAGAACAATCGATATCTCTCTCAGTTTTGTGATATTCGGTTACGTATATCATTGTGTAACATGAGTGATAAATGATACCACACAGACGTGGTTTGAAACCTAAAGTATGACTAAACTTATAAGTATGTAAGCGGAAGAACAGTTTTATCGAACACCCTCCAAAACATCTCGTTTATTGTACAACAGCGGCCGTCTGTTACAATATAGGTTTAGGTCAGATTAAACATGACATCTACACTGACACTTAGGGCGTGCTCGATTATCAGTTCCAGAACTGTATGGAACGACTCCAAGGAATTTGTAAATCAAGTAAAAACGGAATTGAACCCTAGCAAATATGGTAGTATGGTTCCCTGCTTAGTATAACTTTGCTGTCGAAGCGTTGGTAAAGTGTGCCGGGAACCATGGTGATACGTCACAATTCTGCTCACACCACCTCCTTGGACAGAACTGATAGAACAGTTCTGGAATTGAATTTCGGACCACTCGATTTCGATTACGTCAATCCCATAAATTCCGGACTGATAATCGAGCACGCCCTTAAGCCCTTTACTGACATGACGTCAAATACTTTAAACATTTGTCGTCTGCTTTTATTTTGTAACTTAAATCTGAGGTATTTTGACATAAGAAGTACTAAAACGGGAGTCAAACAATTTGAAAGCTGATCACACGTCGCGTAACGCGGCATCTGATCCGGATCCAAACTGTTTGCAATTAACTATTGTACTCAGGGTAAGGCAGTGAAGGGGTAAAATATACAGCGGAGAATCTGTTATTCTTTCCCGTTTAAACGCAAACGTGCGCAAACGCAAAGCACTAAAACGTAGAAAAGAACAACTTTTGGACAATTCTGATAATTCTTGTTTATCTTGGTGGCAAACAGTTTGGAGCCTGATCAGACGCCGGGTTACCCGGCGTCTGATCTGGCTCCAAACTGTTTGCACTGCAAATAATAGTTTTAGCGTAAACGCGTTTATTGGGAAAGAATAACAGATTCTCCACTGTAAACGGTATCAAATTTAGACTTGCCGTTAGAATAAAATTTTTAGCAATGTTATTGCGCTATATAACTTATTTTACTTTTTTCTGCAAGATTATCATTATCACACATTGCATGACATTTACATATTAAATTGTATGTTGAGTTGACATAACACACACATACATCAATCAATGATGTTTATTTCTCTTTCTCATTTTCCATATCACTCTTACTCTCTGTCTCATCTTCTTTCTCCCTCTCTATGTCCCCCCCTGTATGTGTCTATCCTTGTAAGTCAAAACAGAGAGGAGAAAGAAAAATGAGAGAGAAAATTAGAAATATTTGGAGGATACTAAGGTACAGATAGAGATATAAACATGTATGTTCAATTTTGTATCATTTAGCTCACGGCAACATATATAACGGAAGTGTTTCGTACGTTTTGAATAGTTGCCAGGAAAATTGTATTTATCTTAACGAAACATTTTCATTGGTGTGCTGGGACTGCTTGTAAAATAAGGTATATTTTTTCTTTTACAGTGGAGAATGTGTTATTCTTTCCCAATAAACGCGTTTACGCTAAAACTATTATTTGCAGTGCAAACAGTTTGGAGCCAGATCAGACGCCGGGTAACCCGGCGTCTGATCAGGCTCCAAACTGTTTATCACCAAGATAAACATGAAATATCAGAATTGTCCAAAAGTTGTTATTTTCTACGTTTTAGTGCTTTGCGTTTGCGTACGTTTGCGTTTAAACGGGAAAGAATAACAGATTCTCCACTGTACGTCTATGAACGATACTAAATGCAAAACAATGTAGTAAACTGATTAAAATTGTAACCTTTAGAAAATGTTGAGGACACATTCTATCTTAGGGACAAACAGTTTTCAACCAGGTTTGTCAACGTCAGATCAAGCTTCAAACTGTTCAAAACTGAAAATTGAGTGAGCAAAAACCGCTTCTTTGATAGGAGAAGCCATCCTTTCGACTGTTTATGTATGTTATAATGTGTTAACAGTGAGAAATTAATTCTCTTACTTATAACGCAACTTGACGTATTTCAGTGTAGAACAAGATTAGTCTTAGATTAGCTGTGTATCCAGGGTACAGTGGAGAATCTGTTATTCTTTCCCAATAAACGCGTTTACGCTAAAACTATTATTTGCAGTGCAAACAGTTTGGAGCCAGATCAGACGCCGGGTAACCCGGCGTCTGATCAGGCTCCAAACTGTTTGCCACCAAGATAAACAAGAATTATCAGAATTGTCCAAAAGTTGTTCTTTTCTACGTTTTAGTGTTTTGCGTTTGCGTACGTTTGCGTTTAAACGGGAAAGAATAACAGATTCTCCACTGTATGTACTGTTTTCATATAGGATCTCTATTAAATGAGTATGCAAACTTTCCTTTTTGTGAAATTAGTGATTTCATGAAAGCCCTAAAATTCAGGGGCCCGTTTCATAAAACATCTTACGACAAATTCTGTCGTAAGTCAAAACTTTAAAATACATTTAATTTCTGATTTCTCTATCTAATCCTGTCTTGTGACATCTTTTTGGAATCGTCTTTTTGGCTGGTAATTAAACGTTGCGACGTGGGTATTTCATGAAATGCTAGATGGTTTGTCTGGCTTTTCATGAAATAACTGAAAAGAGTATTAGTAATTTCATGAAACACTTCAATCGACATTAGCCTTGTACGAGGGGCATTTTTAAGTAGTGGAAACTGATCAATATTTCAATATATTGACTGTTCTGCAATGTTGTTCTGACATTGCCTAATCCGGCTGAAACAGTTTTTACTGTTGCCCTCTAGGACGAATTGTTTCCATGCGCGAAAAGGATGCGTAGAATTTTTAAAATCAGTGTCATTGAGAAGTTCTCCCGTACCAAGGATTGCCGTACTGTAATGGAACAGTATTGAATAATTGTCATTGATTGGGGTCTGGTGAAGGTTTAATACTTTATTTCATGCTTTATCAATATTTATAACAATACTATAATGAGACGAGTTCGTAATACACATCAAGTTTCGCCGCTATCCATACCAAAAAACAAAACGGACACAAGCATTACACTAATTTGCGGATGTAAACACTATGTAATAAACCAGTTATTTCATGTGTTAGGGGAACAGGCAACACTGTTGTCCCTCGGTATCAGGGAAGACGTTTGGAACTGTTGCTCTCCCCCTATCGGCCACGGGCAACAGTTCGAAAGTCTTCTCTGATACCCCGGGCCAAAAGTTTTGACTGTTCATCAAACACACATGAAATAAATGTATACTATTGGTCGATTATCAATCAAGATTTATGTTATCTTATTAACAGTAGCTATCGGGTTCAAAGCATCACAATTCAACCTGTACCTCGTAGCGTTAGAGACAAAATGGACAAATGGATACTGATCGGTTGTATAATGGTCTTCACCATATACAATGGTGCCATGTGTCACAGGTATCGGAATATAAAGGTAGGTTCTACATACACTGTCATACGGTTGAGACGACGTTATTTTCCCCGTTTTAACAAACCTAAACACAAAGGGTACACACTAGAATGTAGAAAATGACAACGTTTTGAAAAAAGTCTGGTTATTATTTTATCTTAGATCAAACAGGCTGGAGTTTGATCGAATTCTTTATAGCGTCTGATCTGGGTAAAATCTGTTTGCAACTGAAATATGTATTTCAGCACAAAAGCCCTTATTGGGAAATAATAACGGTATCTCTTATGTACTACCCTTTCTAGCAAGAACATTTTGTAAATACATGTACAGGTAAGCGTAATTTTCTAGCGATAGAGGAGCGAATGTATTTTTCTCTTTCGTTATTCGGCGCTATGCATCTAGATTTAAGTACATATATTACAATAAAAAACCTATGATATTTTCGCCGATGTTCTTCTGTTTGGTAGTAATAGTCAAATATTATAAGGCAAAGATGTGGAATTCATCATTAATACCTTATCATACTAGCATGAAAGAAGATATTTGTTTTGGAAAATTTGAGCTTAAGTCTTAAAAGAATTAAAACTATTCCCAACAACTCTTAGCCAATTTTGTCGGTGTTGATTCAAACAAATTACAGACCTTTCTAACTTGAACCACGCGGAGTCAGAAGACTTGCCTTACGGCTGGTACACACATTTAAAATAAAAAATAAAAATGTTTACGAAACATTTATGAGGTTTGATTTTGAGTTTTGACATTTTCTCAAACTTTTGTATTCCAATACCTTATTCTAGCTTTCGCTCCTTTGTCACGATCGGAAACGCCCAATAGCCTGTTTGAAGATAGAGTATCACTTAAAACAGGCGCATTCTGATTAATTCCATCTGTTTTAAGCTACCATCTTCTAAGATTAAGAAAATATTTTCGTTGCACATTAAGTTCTGTATATATAGGAACTATTTTCTGCAGTTGAGTAATAAATGAAAGGCGTTGAAATATATGTGGTAATGGGCTAAATAATTGAATGTTTATAGGGTAGATATTGTTTATGTTCTCGTAACATGACGTAATACTTAATGGCACGCTTTCTCTCTCGAATTTCAATTCAGTTTTTATTTTACAATTAAGATCACAATATTGCAAAAAAGGAATAAAATAGTATTAAGGACATATGCTACCAATTAGTGCGACACCTGTTGGCCTTTAACGAAGTACGATAAATCAAGCATCGTTACTCAACGAAATCTTGCGTATCGGTTACCTCCCGTAGGTACTTTCGGTTTCTAACACTCTTCATTAATCGCGTAATATAAACGTTAAACACATGCAATTGTACTTGTTAAATGAAAGTACGTGAAACTTAGAAAAATACTCTATCTAATAAGGCTAAGTTAATAACCCAGAACGTCAATAGAATTGAATATTAGCGTGAACCCGAGAACATGTAGAAAAGCCGTTTGCTTATTTGGCCATTGATATATGTATGAAAGTGTCTATAGTTTCAAAGGAAGCATTATAACATATGCATTTGTTACAATTTTCTTATTATTCACACCTATAGCTTTTATGTGAAGTTTCATCAACTTCTTTCGGACATATTCTGATTGAGTGAGTGTTTTCATTGAATTTGAGCCGAAAACAGTTAAGAAAAATGCATAATATCAAGCAACAAACTACATGTATACTCTTTACCTTTTAGTAAGCATCTGTTTTAATGTTTGTTTGTGCCAATTATTACTTTACATCATTTTAGACAGGCAAAATAACGCATGTTGACTCTTTGTCTTTTTGCTACATTATACATTTCACATGCCCATAGACAAAAAAAAACCCATTCTAACCTATTTTTTTTCTTTGAGCAATGGTACTAAGATATGTTTGAAGACCCTATGCTGAATTTTTCATAGCGATTCTTCGGAGATTGCACTTGGTCGCATATGTCCTTAAGTTATAAAATTGCTCTATTCTAATAGTTCGACCTGGATAGGCCTTTATCAAAGAAACTCACCAAAGATAATTTTCTTTATCAAAGAAACTCACCAAATATAATTTTCTTTATCAAAGAACCTCACCAAGGATACTTTTCTTTATAAAAGCCCCATAGAGGAGGACATTACAATAGAACAATTTCATCATTAAGTGATATACTTTTAGTAGATTATATAATCTCACAAAACAATGTACTTTTAATGGTGTTTTTCTCTACATACTTTCAAGTAAATGTTAAGTAAATATCGTAATATAGGCTGCAAAACACTATGCATTCTCCAGTGACAGGGCTGCCATTTCTCCGGATTTTTCCGAAGTCTTCGGATTTTTATCCTAGCAGATGGTAGCTTAAAACAGGCTGAAAGTAAAGCAAAGTGCGCCTTAAGGCGCATTCTGCTTTACTATCAACCTGTTTTAAGTAGTCACGTGTCTTCAAAACTAGAAACAGACTATGAGGTAAAGGTACGATTAGTAATTTCGCGCTTGAAAAATTGAAATTATGAAATATTAGGATTTTTATGATCAAATTATGGCAGCCCTGCAGTGAGCTTGTTATTGCTAGAACAGTTATGCCGATTGCATAATGTTTGGATTCTCATTATCTGCAGAATACATCAGTGTATGTTTAGACAACAATCGTTTTGCTAATCAGATTAACCCTTTCAGGATCAAATTTATCGTGGCAATTTTACCCCTTCACCGCTATATTGTCGTCTGCTTCAATATTGTTGATCTGCAATATCGTTTCAAAGATATGTTTAAGGCAGTAACACGGGAGTTATTTCAAAGTTATTTCAAAACAAGTGGCAAACAAGTTTGATCCTGATCAGACGCCGCGTTACGCGGCGTCTGGTCAGGATTAAAACTGTTTGCAAATGCGCTTTATGACGTCATAGAGAGGGAAAGGGTTAAAGTGAGCCTTCAAAATAAAAAGTTTATTTTCTACACTTGACTTTCCTTTACTAACACGTTTACTGTCAATGATGTCAAAAGCCCTGTTTGCCAACAGTTCAAATACTTTTCAGACTTTTAATCTAACGTTGAAACGATATTGCAGACACCATTATTGACGCAGACGGCAATGTGACAGTGCACGGGTTAATATATCACGATAAATTTGACTATGAAAGGGTTCAATGGAAAATAGTTTCCCCGCTGGAAACCATTTGGCTTTATATCAATATATTAGAGTTCTGCCTTGAGAAAACCTTACAATGTTTTGCAAAAGGTGTAGATCTAAAGCATTTTATGTAGCTATATTATATACGGCATTTGGCAGTGTACACCAAACTCAGATACAGAGGCTGGGATGACATTGGTGCTTGGCCTGTACAATGCTGCAATGCAATAAGGCTGGTTATGTTATCCCATGGCTCATATATTAAGTTTGATTTAAGCGTGAGATGGGTGATGTAAGAACATATAAATTATACATCTTTCAAAAGGTTCCAAAAGGTAAGTAGGTTAATTTGTTGAACAACAACAAAACGCGTTTACGCGATATTTACAAACAGTGAACATGTGAACGGTACATTTGGCCTTTGCAAACAGCTTTTACCAATTCCAGAAAGCAGTTACAAAAGCAATATATTTAAAAACCCAATAATATAAACAAAAATATTCTAGACTTAATTGAACATTTTAATGGTCCATTTTAAGTTTCAGGAGTCAATGAGTTAATACTTTTAAAGTTTATCATACTGGCAATGCCTTCATCTTAATTCAGAATTCCTTTCTTCTTGGACAAAAACACTATTTCAACAAATGTGCGTAAAAACCCTCGTTTCACCTCTTCACTGTCTTACTTCTAGTAAATAGTTATTTGTGAAGTTTGGGTCCTGATCAGACACCGCGTTGAAACTTATTTCAATAGTTTTTCATTCAAATACTAGTACCTCAAATTTAGATTTGAGAGATAAATCATATTTGACTTGTTTAAAATTAATGACGTTATGACATTGAAGGGGTTAACCCATTATCTGTGTTTATACGAGTGTAATGGTTTCTATTTTCAGTTAGGAGTCAGGTCAGATACTCGGCTTCTGATCAGAATCCTAACTAATTGATATCTTTTTCTCCTCCACAAAGATGATAATAATCTAATTTTGAACTATTAAAAGCAGTTGACAACCTTAAAAGCAGACACTATTTTGACATTGAACAAATTATATATATTATATATATTATATATGAGTTCTTGAATATTTGATAGGCAATAACTTACAACACAGGGCTTAGGAGCATTTTAGATCGGGAGGAAGGACCCGTCTACGACAAAGAACAGCGCAGGGACAGGCTCATAGACACGCTCAACTATATCGATGCTGACCTTGTGTGCCTTCAAGGGGTAAAATCATTTCTGTTTTATGTATGTTAAACCGTTAACCCTTTTTAAGCTACACAAGTTGTTATTCTATAATACATTATTATACTTGAATCAATATATATACAATATCAGATGGGGCCATTTTGACCGGGGCCAATTTAAGGGCCGTTTTGACCCAGGCCTTATTGACTCGGGACCGTTTTGACCCGGAATGCCCGAGAGCGTAGCTCTGGAGGCATATAGTAGTTGAACCGTGCGTGCATGTATACGTGTAGTCTGTCTGTCGTGTGCATGTCTACCCAGGGCTGCCATTTCTCCGGATTTTTCCTAAGTCTTCGGATTTTTATCCTAACAGATGGTAGCTTAAAACAGGATGAATGTAAAGCAGAATGCGCCTTAAGGCGCATTCTGCTTTACTTTCAATCTGTTTTAAGCAGTTATGTGTCTTCAAAACAAGAAACAGACTATGGGGTAATGGTACGATTAGTAAAATTGCGTCTGAAAACTTGAAATCTTAGGATTTTTATGATCAACTTATTGCAGCCCTGTCTACCTCTTTTATGAAAATATTTCGTATACAGTGTTCCCTGTCTACAACAACGCCTAATGGGCGACAAAGATGATGAGTGTTGTTTGGAGGGGGTTGTTGTAGGGAGGGAAATTATACACGTAGAGTACATTTCCATACAGTTTGAAATCAAACCAGACGCCGCTTCCCGTAGGATATGATCTAGGATCAAACTATTTGTCACTCGTCCTTATGTTTCTTTTGTCAAAATTTCCAAATTTAATACGTATCTTTGAGAAAACGGCATTCAACTTAAAGGCAGACGATATTGCAGCAGTGAAAGAGTTAGATATGAATGTCTTGTTCGGGGACCCGCGGCAAGCATTGTTGTAAGGAGTGAATCGTTGTTCGGAGGGCCCTAGTAGGAACAGGACACTGTACCACATACATTTCAAACCTTACTAGAGGCTGAGATTCTTACACTTCTTTAAATATCCATTGAAATATTTGAAAATAATCACTGAAGTATCAACTGACTAAAAGGTGATATATTCTCATAACTTTTCTAGATACCTTCATAGGCTGATTATATCCCCCAGTTTCTATATATAAACATTGACAAGCAAAAGAAACGCATCGTTTGTATTTAACCTCTAATATTTCTTACATTGAACTCTGAACAGTACAATTTCATTTCTAAATAAAAACAGTAAATGTTGTTCAACAATTGTGGAACGTATCGTGAAATAAACCTCTTTTGTATGCCTTTAAAATACCTTGATAATCAGTCAACCCTTCAAAACCGTCCACACCGGGTATGTTTTAGATGACTTTCAAGAACTGCTTCTAGTCAGTGTGCCATGGATTCACAGCATTTACGCATCAAGTAACGCGGAACACGGGTCCACTCTTCATGTTGAGCTACAGTCAGTTCCTGGACGTTTCGGGGCTGAAGTCGACGTAAACATCAACAGAGAACGTCCAACATGTGTTCGATTGGGTTGCAGTCAGGCGAAGCTGTGGGCCAGTCCAAGTCATCGATATTATTAACTGTCAAGAATGTTCGTGTCCAACGGACTACATGTGGATGCGCGTTGTCCTGCTGAAATGTTAGTCTAGCACGTTGACAGAACATTGGCAATTAACACAAGACGTCTTAAGACTTCATCCACATACATCTAATATATAAATATATTTATATGTACAAGTACGCGTTTAAGCATAATATTAAACAAAAAAGTCACCTTTTGGAAACAGCAAATGATGCAGAAAATAAATACGAAAGACTCAAGCAGGAAACACAACACAAACAATACACCCACCTCTCAAGCAAAACACACACAGCCATACCATAACAAACACACACACATACAGACACACATGCGCAACACCACTCCCCCACCCACACACCAAACAGAAAACAACACGCAAGACAAACACAAAGCAAAGTGAACATAGGAGCCCGCCTTGGTACAGTCAGAAGTAATTAATAATTAATTATAAATCAATCATCAACAACCACTGGGGGTTAAACCTGGGTCAATGTAGTCCAATAAATCTTTTTTGTCTAGGTTTACACATTTTTCTAGCTCTGAAAATATCAATCTATATACATTATTTAAGTGAAAATAAATATAAACACTCCCAACAACAAGCAATTAACATAAAAAATACAATTCTAAATAATAACTTCTATAAGAAATAAACCTCAAATAACTATTATATTGATAATTTGTACATCCACCTGTGAATTCATCTTTTAAATCCAATTAACCCTTTAACTCACACCTTTCACACCTTTTTACCTGATACCCTATTTCTAGTATTGAAGATCGGTGACCACTTAAAGCAGATTGAAAGTAAAGCAGAATGCGCCTTAAGGCGCATTCTGCTTTACTTTCAGCCTGCTTTCAGCTTACATTTTAGAAATTTAGAAAATATTCCCTATACTATATATTCATGACTGATTAAATTGAAACTATTTTCTTCAGCGGAGGAATAAATCATATCCGCTAAAAGGCGCTTCTATGGGGGAAGGGTTAAATCCAATTAAACTGTCAGTTCATATGATCAGTAATTCAAAAAATGCCTACGAAACCTATGGACTTTTATGTGACTGTCCGGGGGAATTATGCCAACTCCAAGGTACATCTCTTGAATGTCACATACTACCGCGACATTGTTTTCTCTGAACCTCATGAGCGCATCACACAAATCTTCAGTTTTTGTCCTTGTACAAGATTAGTGAATGCTTCAGACATAGACCTTGATATTGAGCCGACGCGTCGAACACAATACAAACTTTTGTCGATTGTTTGTTCATTCTAGTGACAGGAATGTAAGGTAACAACCACCATTTTCATCAGCCTTCTCTACATAACACTTTTCAGTATAATTTTCAGTTGTGCATTAGTAAATTTCTATCAGAAAAATTTCATAGGTTTCATAGCCGAACAATGTCAGAAGACGAGCCAAAAAGAGTATAAATTCACGTATTTAGTGTTTGGAGTGTCATCATCACCGTTTCTAGCTCAAATTACATAACAACACAATGCAAAACTGTGACATTTTATTTATTGTCAGGTCTAACTCTATTGCTATTGAAATAAAATACTGTTTAAACTAAAACTGTAACAACGTGAACACCGGTATGCATTAGAGACTGTCCTTAAATCTACATACATATCAAACAGTATGGACTTAGTTTGTTCACTTTGCTTTATGTTTGTCTTGCGTGTTGTTTTCTATTTAGTGTGCAGATGAGGGAATGGTATTGCGCGCGTGTGTGTGTGTGTGCGTGTGTGTTTGTTATGGTATGACTGTTTGTGTGTTCTGCTTGAGAGGTGGGTGTATTGTTTGTGTTGCGTTTCCTGCTTGAGTCTTTCGTATTTATTAGTCGACAGTGAAAGTTAGGCAATCAAATGTCTGTTTCAGGTAGTAAGTGTGACACTTGTCAGTGTAATAGTCTAGTATGTGTCTTTGTACGCCGATTTATCCCAGATGTGCCTTGATGAATATATTGTTTGCCCATTTGATTCGATTTTAAACACTTGAAACATGATCCATTATTTTGTTGCCATCGACCAATTCTCTTCCATACTCATACCTTTGAATTAGGTAGAAGATTCCGTACCTTGTGATTCCGATCGCACACTTTGCATTGTTCGGCTACCATGGCTTCTGTACTTTTCTTTCTTTGCTTCGAAATAACATCTTTCTTTCAGGGACTTTACACTTTGATAACCAAATCCATGAATGGTTTTAGTCTTGATTGCATATTCTGTCTTTTTATTGATCAACGTTTTAAGAGTTTCTGCAGATTCACGTACGCATTTCTCACCCACTTGCCTATTATATATCGTTAGCATTTTCTGTGGTTACTTCTGTAATAGTCTATGATACAGAGATCCTCATCTTGCCTCACTTCTTTAAGGTTAATAACGGCAATATCGAGCATGTCTGAAAAAACAATTCCAGTTCCATTGCATTTTAATAAAGTCCCTGGAAGTCCTCATGTTCACTCATAAAATGTTAGTTGCCACTCTTGCAGTGCCGCCGTTCTTTCGTTCTCTCTTTTCTTTAGCCGCTTCAAATACCGCTTCATTATGTCATAAATTTTCAATGCACTTTAGCGCTCCTTCTCTACAACGACACCCAATTGGAGACACAGATTATGTGTGTTGTTCGGAAGGAGTCGTTTTAGGGAGGGGACATTAAGACTAGGCTTACATTCGCAAACAGCTTGAATCCAGATCAGACACCGCGTAACGCGGCGTCTGATGTGGATTCAAGCTGTTTGTCACTCGTCATTATATTTAATATAGCAAAATGTCCACTTATATGTAATTTTGAGAAAAACAGCAGACGACAAATTTAAGCAAACGGTATGGTAGCCATGAAAATGTTGGACATAAATGTCTTGTTTGGGGAACAGCAGCAATGATCGTTGTAAGGAGGGAGTCGTTGTTGGGGGCCGTTGTAGGGAGGGAGCACTGTTCTTCTTTGTAGGGATTGGTATTGGAAGAAAGTTTGTATCACAATATATCCTCTTCACTCGTTTGTCCGGACCCCTTAGCGAAAACGGACTATAAAGGTAACCAATTTAAATGGAAACTAGGAGATACATTGAACGAATATGGAGAAAAAACAGTTTTCTAACTGAAAATAACAGTTAAAGTAATCAAACAACTTGATTGTTAAACAAATACCAGTTATTCAAACTAACCTTCGGCTGTATATGCAGCGCCGCGAATTCTTACTAGGCCGGAAGTTTGACGTCATCATCCGGGTAGCAAAGGCGCTTGTACACAACCGGGTCAAATTTATACTGCATATGAAAGTTCAATTTTCAGACACTTGCTACACGTAAAAAACATTTAGAGTTATATTGGAAAATGTGTTATTCGGAATCATTTTACAAAGGGACATTACAAAAAATAAGGTACGTGGTCAATTTTGGTATTCATGTTTTGAATATATAATTTTCTTTAAAGTTTCACTAAAATTCCAAGTTTTTTTTAGCATTTTATTCGGCTATTATCTGTCCGCATCTAATACCTAACCGGGACCGCTTTTTGCGATGACGTAAGCAAACCGCACGCGCCATATCAAGCGTTTTTGTGATCCTTCCGGACTCATGATAGGCTTCCGACTAGTGAGAATCGAGGATATATTGCGATACTCCTTCTCTGTATTGCAATATACATGTATATATATTGTGTGTTATTAAAGTGAACTTATATTATCCATCTGGGGCCAATATGTGCAGATGCAGACTAATTTCTTGTTTTGGATTTTCATAAATTAAGAAATCTTTTCTAACATGACCGATACTGATTTCGACGAATATATTAAATTTAGTTTGCACACTAATTAGGCAGGGACTTGTACAATGCCCTGAACTTCAAACAGCAAAGGAGAAATCTCGTACTCGGCAAGTGGAACAAAACAAAATTGTGAATATTGAAAAAATGGGTTTTCATGCCACATAATAGGTTTGTATCGTTTTCAGAATGAATTGCAATACATCGTAAAACTGGTTTTATTGCATATCCCTACTTTTTTCAAGTACTGTCTAAGTTAGAGGAGTTTGTACTCTGGTGTTGCCGGTGCGTTATCAAAACAAAAGCCATATAGGCGGACAACAGGGATTTTTACTTGGTCTTATCCCCAACGAGGATATTTCTGCCCTCTTCGTGTGTTTCCACGGGTGCTTTCCTAGAGCACTACGCACTGAGTCCCCAGTGTCCCCTGATTCATGCTTGTATGTGGATTGTCTTCTTGAATCGTAAAAAACATTTTACCTGTTAACTGGTGTCTGAATATTCGGACTCGATCCGGCCCATTTCCGATGCAACATTGTCAGCACTCATCTAATCTTTCTTTTTCTACATGTTCCTCTGATAACTTTTGCATAATACCCAATTAATTTTCCAGGAATGTGCCCATTTTCTCGCACAAAGTGTCTATCTACTAATTTAAGAGTCCTCGTCTTGCAGTACGTTTGTCAAATGATTCCTAAATAAACACAGCTTGATAATGCCATTTCGCCATTTTTATTGAACGCGTTCTCGTATATCTGCATCCGCTCGAAATTCTGTTTCGGTTCCATCCGCCAGCTCGCTTCTTCTATAAATTTGTAACATCGCGCTGCTATTGTCATTTATACTATAGCTGTTCTTTATTATTTATTCTGTTACATCTGTTTTTGCGACGAAAACAACGAACACATCTACTTTAAAGCACTTGTTTTTATTCTTTCTATGACTTGTTCTATTTATTCTATTTATCTATCAGATACCATTATGGTATGGAATATGTTCCACATTTCTAGTAATATTGTAATTTGTTCTATTTTAAACGAGTAACTATCTATACCTTACAGAACATCTATCCAAGTTTAACACGCGTATCAATATTTGATTATAGGTGTGGCGGGCGGAAGACGTCGCCGCAATCGTACATGGGGTCAGGAAGAAGTTTAAATACTCTTTCAGTAAAGTACACATGGGTAAAAGTGTGCAGGCATTTCAACAGCCATCAGAAGGTATAATTGGTTAATTAAATAATTTATTAGTAAGTCAACCCTTTCATGGTCAAATGTATCGTAAAGTTTTCACCCCTTCGTCGCCTTAGTGTCGTCTGTTTCAATATTAGTGTCTGCAATATCGTTTCAAAGTTAAATTTGCGGCAGTAAGACTGATGAAAGTTCAAAATGAGTGGCAAACAGTTTTACAACTGGTCAGACGCCGAATTACGCGACGTCTGATCAGGATCAAAACTGTTTGCAAATGCGCTTTATGACGTCATGAGAGTTAAAGGGTTAAAATGTATTAGTATTTTTATATGATTTAAACATTTTAGCATTGCACACACTAATAAATTGTATGAATAGATTGCAATGGTTTTTATTCTTATTAATTTTCAAGACTGTCTAAAATTTATGAGTGAATGGGTTAACTCATTGAGCCCTAGTGACGCATATATGCGTCGTTTACCAAAGGTGTACCTGTGAAGAGTACACTTGCCCTATGCAAACAGTGAAGTCCCTGATCAGAGGGCTCCTGCAGGAGCCCTCTGATCAGGGACTTCACTGTTTGTCATTTTGTAATTTATTACCAAAAAACAACCCTAAATAGTCTAAAATGGACCAGCCGTTATTGTAAACTGGAATTGTCCATTGGAAGTTTCAGGGGATAATGAGTTAAATCAAGATGATGTGTACAAATGGGAAATGAGATTGTTCTCAAGATGCTGAAGACAATTACAAACAGTTTAGAACCAGATCATACAATATGTAACTTGATGGTGGATCCAAACTGTTGGTCATTCATAAAAAAGTTAATAGTAATACAGTGCTAGAAAGTTTATGAATAACAATGGTGTCTTTTAGTTAATTTAGACGATTTAATTTAACAACAACTCTAATAATCAAACGTTTTCGAGCGATTTCAAGTTGTTGAATTTTAACCCGTGATGTCATCTGCTTAAAACGTGTGTCGTCGGCTTTTATTTCTTAAATTTGAATTTTAGGTATTTTGACTGAACAATGTTCAAATGAGTGTCAAACAGCTTGGATCATGACCAAAAACCGCATTAAACGGCGTGTGCTCAGGGTACAAACTGTTTGCAAATAATAATTATGATTTCAGGACGTTCGCTATCTGGATTTTCTCAACCTTAGCATTTTCGCTACCTTGTAACTTTCGCGGCTGGTCTTTTCGCTACCTAGACTTTTTCGCTACCCAATTTTGTTTCACACCTCTTGTTTACTTATAATACAGGCGCCGTGCGCCCACATTAGGGATTTTCATTTGCTGATCTGGATCTAAACTACCGTACAGAAATAGAAAATGTTTTAATTACTAGTCTGGATCCACACTAACAGACAGTAACAAAAACAATTGTTGACCAAATATTTGCGCAGACGTCACGCGAACCAACAGAATCTCCATATAAGTGATTTTCAGATAAAATAATCTGGATCCAACTTAGCGGACAGAAATAATTACATTTTTTACGAAATATTCGCACAGACACCACGCGTCCACAAAAGAGATATTTATTTATTAATCTGGATACAAACCAATTCAAGCTCCATAGAAGCGAATGTTATTTAATAATCTGGACCCATACTAACGGAACATAAGGGGGTTGTGTATTAATCTGAATCCCAAATAACGGCATAAATAGAAGAGCGCCTTTCAAAGTTATTCATTCGTCAAATTAACAACTGCTATTTTCGTTTTTAACTGCAAATGTCAGATCATTAAACGTCTATAATTTAAAACTCGTATATTATGCTAAATTTAAAGTATATTTCATATATGGATGGACCCTGTTGGCAATAAGTTTTGTTCGAGTTCGTCAAAGCTTTACGGGCAATCCAGTGCACCATGGCATTATCTATTCCAAATTGATATTAGTCTTTTCCATCAATTTCTATATTTGATATTGGCGTAAAATAATAACAACGACTAAACTTTTTGTGATATTATTACTTAATAGTGTCATATTTATTTTATAAAATGATATAATGTTTGTTTATCGCAAAACATAAATCTAATATTTGATATTTTAACAAAACATCTATGTATATTCAGTATCATATGTTTTGACATGTAAGTGCACAAATAAATGTTTTATTATTATTATCATTACTATCATTATTATTATTATTATATGGTAAATAAAATACGATAAAAATTGGGTTAGCAAAAATGTACGGGTAGCGAAACGTCCAGGATAAAAACACCATGGGTAGCGAACTGACAGGCGCGAACGCAACATGGTAGCGAAACGTCCAGTAACCATAATAATAAACAAGGTAAGGCGATGAAGGGTTTAACAAGATAAATACATACTTATTTGACTTCAGGTACCTCGAAGTATCGGTAATTTACCTTCATTTCTTTCAATAGAATTTTTGAACGTCTTACGAATATCAAGATTACTGACAACTAGATTTGACTAGAAATAATGATTGCTTTATAAATTTGTCATAGGCGTCTATATTTAAACGCTATTTTTTTTAAAGTCAGTATTGACGGCACTTAGAATTTGACGACTTTTTAGCTCATCTCGCACGAAGTGCAAATGTGAGCTATTGTGATCGCCCTGTGTATGTCGTCCGATTTGTATGTCCGCCGTCGTCCATCGGTCGTCGTCCGTCGTCCGTCGTTTTGTTTTGCTTTTTATACTCGATATATTGCTCGCACGTTTCAAACGGTTACCTAAGATAGTTATTGAGATATGCTATTTTACGGACCTCCCCCGCGCCTTAAAAAACATAAAAAAGGATGCAGGCGACAGGGTGACGACAATTGCTTGACTAATTGAAAAGTTCAAGTAAAAACGGTCATGAAACAACCAATCAACATAATAAAAAGAACAAAGAAAGGGACCCGAACATCAGACCAAATGTTATACAGTCCGTCACGTTATACAATAGGCTTTACCGATATATGTTACTTGACTTAAATTGTTAAAGAGTTCTTACTTCTATCAATAATCTTGTGATATTATTCCGCAAACTGTGACAGTATGTGCGTAATTTGTATGTTATGTTGAGTTTATACTTAACCACGATGTATACGATGTCTACAATTTGAGAGAATCGTGGTGAGCATGGATAAATGGTGATTTTGAGAGAGCTTGGAGGTGGCAGATTTGTTGACGGTAAAAAATGTGGCTTCGATTATCCCGATTGGTTTTATATATTGAGAGAGCGTAATAAAACTTGGGAATCCAGGTAGAGCGTCGTACAGCTTAACAGACTTTAACATACCGCATCAAACATTGAATCCCAAACGTATGGGATTTGTTTGAACTTGAAAAACACGGGCCAAATGCTATAAAGCGTTTGAGTTGAGTCTGAGTTTGTTCTCAAGCAATTAATTGGTCAGATTTGAGCCTAGGCTCTAATCTGACCAATAAAATGCTTGAGAATGCTGTAATACTCAACTCAAACGCGTTATAAGCATTGACCCAGATTCCTTAAGTTAGTATTATAAGTTAATACTATTAAATACATTATTTGATCTAGTTTCGGTGATACCACATAGTCAGGCAAAACTTGTGCAAAGCGAGCTGATAATGTCTCTGCAAATAATCAATGAAGCTCCCATGTAAGACCCGTCTCTTATATCTGATGGTTTGGTTTGAATACAAAACTTTTAGTATGAGTATGTCAGACCCTCTCTGGACAGAACGAGATGACTTTGCCACAGTTTGTACACGTGTTGCATGATTTTACAGTTACGTTCACGCCTGTTGAGAACAATTAATACAAATGCACAAGAGTAGTGTCTTACAGTTAAGTTAATTTTGTCACAATTCGCGCCTTATATTAGTTTTACACTTAACCATGACCTAACCCAGCAGGTCCTACATCTATTACTTCTCTTCGGCCTTCTACTATGCTCTCTTCTATTTTGTCCTGCTCTGGCCGTTGTTGCTGCTGTCGACTCTCCTTTCTTCGAGCAACTCTACATGTACATTAAAAGATAACAACTACCAGTTCAGCAACGTCTTCACTGTTGGATTCATACCGGTAGCTCGTTCCTCTTTAGAGTTTCAGGAGAGATTGTTGTTGGGTAAGCTTCCCACCAAACATTTTTAGATGCGTAATCTCAAATTTTTCAGAGTTTGATACAGTTCAGCCTCCAGATAATGAGCGGATTGTCCATGTCTCCTTTTTATACTCCAACCGTGATAAAATATTTGCCATAAATCGCAGGAGAAATGAACAGAACGTTATAACGTGAAAAATCTAAACGGAATGTGATAGAACGTGATAGCGTATCGTGGTTACCATATGTGAGCTTGAGAGAACATGATAAAATCGTTGCAGATCTTCATGAGAATCGTGTTGGGTTCGTAACAAAACGCTACAGGAAGTAACACAAAGTACACAAATCGTGAGAAAGCGTGGTATAGCGTAGTAAAAGAAAATAAAAGCAATTAATTGTGAAGCTCATACCCCGATTTTCATTTCATTCCAAGTGCACACTTATTTGTGCTGTCAGATATTGAAATTTGTTTTAAATCTGGTATATACATTTCCGGGTAAATGTCGTCAAAAACATTTCAGTGAAATACAGTCTCAGTCGTTATTCGAAATAGATCACACGCCTAGCAGCTTGACGTTTTATCAGGCCCCAGGCGGCTTTCCTTTTGGATATAAAACTTCTATATTTTCTGAAATACCGGAAGTGTCATAATTTCCATTTCTTGGAGCGCGTTTCCGATCAGTTAAGTTTGATTTCCAATCTCTACTGCACCACTAAGACGATTCTTACTAGTGATATTTACAATTTCGAACTGAAAAAAAAATGATGGAAAAGCTATTGTTGATAAGGCTAAACGCATACCTATGCCCTAGGTTATAAAGAGTTTGAACTTAGTCTGATATCATTTTCAAGCATGTTGTTGATCAAATTTGCGCATCTGTTTAAATCTGACCAATTAAAAGTTTGAAAATTATCTCAGACACAATGCAAACGAAATACAGTAAAACCCCTCTATTACGACCACTAAAAAGAAGGCTAATTGTAAGTATAAAGGACAGTTGACAGCTTAAAGCAATGTGAAAGTGAAACAGAAAGCTCCTGTAGGAGCTTTCTGTTTCACTTTCACATTGCTTTAAGCAGCCACCTGTCTGAAACGACTAGTATTTGACACATTTTAGTGGTCGTAATAGAGAGGTTCTATTGTATAACATTGAGACCAATGAAACGGTTCCTTTAGGTGAGACCATAAACCGAATTTCCATGGTTCGGTACTTTAAACCTGGCATGTAAAAAAGACGGCGTTTGTCCATCAGCGATATTTTATATGTAGCCTTGCACTATCGACCACAAAGGTCTGCATGGAGCGACTTCAACATAATAGATCAATGTTGATGGAATGGCGTTACTCCTACCTACCTACGATTCACTGTTGTTTGAGGTAACTGATGTGACAAAACATTTTGGATCCAGATCAGAGGCATCTTAAATTGGCCCAAACCTTTTTGCAAATTCCAGTGATTTATTTATGTACAGGCCAATGTTTGATATATTCTCTAGATGTATATTGTCTTTCTTGTCACCCTGTAGGACCAGTGTGTGACACCCAGGATTTCGATGTCTTCTTTGGTTGCCTTTTAACCATCTGTATTGATGAAGACCTTTTTCCTACATTTGACTTGTTTTTGACTTGTCTAAGTGCATGCATGGTTGAGGTAGCAGTCACAAGTCCTTCCTTGGATGAGAATTGTATTACCTGTTTACTGACAGGAAGTGATGATTTTTTTAGGTAAGTTCTTACAGCTTCATACATCCGACTTACTAGTGTAGTACAGTACTACCTTAATTTTATTAGGCGGTCTAGCGGCCATGCTAGTAAAGTTTTTATGTTGAGTCTGAAATCGTTCTTAATTTTTTTATAATGACAAAACCTATGGTTCATATGCGTTATTTCACCTCTACTGGTTTCATCATAGTATCCTCAGGAGGAGGATAAACATTTGTGTCATATCAACGCCTTAACCCTTTCCCCAATAGAAGCGCCTTTTAGCGGATATAATTTATTCATCCGCTGAATAAAGTAGTTCCAATTTAATCAGTAATGAATATGTATTATGGGGAATATTTTCTTTATTATAGCACATGATAGCTTAAAGCAGGCTGGAAGTAAAGCAGAATGCGCCCCAAGGCGCATTCTGCTTTACTTTCAACCTGCTTTAAGTAGTCATCTATCTTAAGTACTAGAAATATGCTATCAGGTAAAGGGTTAAATGAACTAATCGCTAATAATTTCAAGAGACGCCACTCTAGATGTCGTCAAAACAGTCAATTGAGTCTTGGTTTATTCATTTGAATGGTTTTTTTTATTTCCGTCATCTGGTGACTACTTTAATCAATATTGTTATCATTCCTCCTGCAGGAGCGTGCACTTGTTGTACAACTCGTCTCTTTGGCTTTCTTTCTTGCACCGTATGGTAGGTCTCTATGTACCGATGGTCAGATGAGCTTCGGTATTGTACCGGTTCTTCATTAACTCTTTACTTTCTATTAAAGATAAGGTATGGCGATGAGTTGCTAACGTCGCACCAGTTACTTTTTTCACTGCTTACATTAACCATTTTCAATCTTCACATTTTTCCAATTGGAATTACTTTATAATAAATTTCGAACTTTCTTTCTGTAGAGTTATAGTCGATACATAGGGACAGGTGCTAACTTACTTCTCTTAAACATGGAACTTCAAACAAACAAAAGACTAATAATACCCCTTACACCACTTAGAATGCACTCTGCGTGTTCTGTTCATATCCCTAGAAATACTACTAATTTTGCATCACTAAAGCCGTGCGTACAGCTAACACCACTTAAGCTCTTTTCGGCATCTTCTTTTCACATTCCATCTATTTCTATTAATAATTGTTTTCATAATGGTCCAAAAGTGGTGCTTTCACCTCTTAAATATTCTATTCAACGCAATAATTCTGTTTTATTACGACCACTGAACAAAAAACGTAGAGTGCATCCTATTATTGAAAAGTGCAATGCTAAGAGGTGAGCGTGTTGCAATTATTTATCTTGCAAGTCTACTATACAATCAACAGTAAACGGTAGATTATTTAGTGTTGTCATAGATTCAGACATCAACTGACGAACTAACCATATTGTATACGTGTTAACTTGAAAAGCACCAGGTTGTGGTATCCAGTATGTTGGGCAAACCGGTCGTCCTCTCAAAACTAGGTTTAATGAACATCTTCGTACTTGTAGGAACAAAAAACTGAGGAACTTTCTGTATCAACATTTTCGGAAATCTGGACATGGATTAGATTTTATTTCAATTCAACCTGTTGAACATATTACGTATGGTATAAATGCTACTAATAGTTCCAAATGTAAGGCTAGATTTATAACGGAATTAAAATGGATTAAAAATTTACAGACACCCTTTCCTTTAGGCTTGAATGATAATATATACCAATCTGGCAATATTTCTAAAGAACCTTCAATTGATATTTTTTCGATTTATTCTACACGAAAGCGTAAATCTAGATCGCATGGTATTCGTATAAATGGAAATATTAAACGTAAATCACGTCAGTCGATTTCTATTACAGACTTGCATAATCTGCTGTTACATTCTGGTAAACATAAAATGCTTTCTCGGCTTTCTTCGTTGTCATTGTCGTCTTTAAAAGATATTGACGACAAGGCTGATGGAATAATTTTACGCACAGATCCTCTGTATTATACTGCAGGTTTAATACAAAGTTATACTCAGCATGTTCTTAGACCTCATATTGATTCTTTAAACGATCACAAAAGATATTTCATTAAGGTCCCTTTTATAAATAAAGGTATTGATTTCATAGATTTACAAAGTATTCTCCGTAACAAAAATGTGATGAATGCTATTCCAAATTATTTCAAAAATCCTGAACCACCTATTATTTGTTATAAGTATAATAAATCTGTTAGAGGGTTAATTTTTAACTACAATAAAATTGTTTCTGATCTTAAAATTCTCGAAAACACACAAGATACATGAGACTGTACCTCTTCTAAATTCTGTTACGCTCCAGTGGGTCATATAATAACTGGCAATTTAGATATCATTAAAGATAAACGCATTAGAGCGCTTTTGAGTAAGGGACCTAAATTTAGATTACCTGCCTTAATTGATTTCGATACTTGTCGCAATCATATTTCTGAAGCTTTGAATAAGTATAGTACCAACTGGTGCCGCAGAGAACATGCTGAAAATGACGCACTTACAAAATGGAAAGAATTAATTTTTGATATTATCGATACCCGGATTTCGTTCTATTTATCCAATAACCATCTTTTACCACCTAAACCTAAATTTAACATTCGTCACTTAAAGAAGGGCATACAAGACTTTCATTCCAAATATGTACTCGTTCCTGCAGACAAAGCATCCAATAATGTGATAATTGTATGACGATTACATTATGTTGATACTTTAAACCAGGAACTTGTGAATACCAATTCCTATACAACGACTAATTTAACGGAGCATAATGTAGTATCTGATCATCTTGATACTTGTAAACAATTAAAAGCTGACGTCAACATTACATGTCATAAACTTCCTACTATGTACTGGATACCAAAACTCCACAAAACACCATATAAGTCTCGTTTTATTGCTTATTCAAGTGCATGTACTACTACTAAGCTTTCCAAACTTTTGACATCGTCTTTAATTAAAATCAAAGAACATGTTCAAAGGTATTGTGACAAGACTTACGAAAATTCTGGACTTAATCTGTTTTGGTCTATCAAAAACTCGAATGAAATTTTGACGAAGCTTGAACATAGAAAATACCAAGCTTGCAATATTAGTACGTATGACTTTTCAACACTATATACTACCTTACCTCATAATTTAATAAAAGCTAAACTTATACAACTTATTGAAAAGACTTTTGCCAGAGAAAGGAAACTATTTCTGGCGTGTAATACTGATCGTGCATTTTTTACAAATGACACGGTTAAGCATTACACTATGTGGACTTGCACCGATGTCTGTAAATCACTATCATTTCTTCTGGATAATATTTATGTACGTTTTGGGAGTACCATATACCGCCAAGTGATTGGTATCCCTATGGGTACAAACTGTGCGCCCCTTGTCGCAGACCTATTTTTGTACTGTTATGAGAGGGACTTTATGCTAAGTCTAAAACCTGATACACAGGCAGATATGATCGAAGCCTTTAACAAGACATCGCGCTATCTAGATGATATTTTTAATATAGACAACCCATTTTTTGATACGTTGTTTCCTTTTATTTACCCAAAAGAATTACGCCTTAATAAAACAAACGAGTCAAATTTATCGGCACCATTTTTAGATTTGGATCTTTTAATAAATAACGGTATTGTTTCGTCTAAGATTTACGATAAACGAGATGATTTTGATTTTGTAAACTATTCTCATCTAGATGGCGATGTTCCCCGTTCTACATCTTACGGGGTTTATATTTCACAACTTATTCGTTTTGCTAGGGCTTGTACCTCTGTTGAGGACTTCCACATTCGTAATAAAACTATTACTGAAAAGCTTCTTAAACAGGGGTACAGATTTCATAAACTTCGTAAAACATTTTCTAAATTCTTTTATAGAAATCTTCCTCTCATTAACAAGTATAAATGTAACTTAAAGTCTTTTCTGCGGCAAGGTATTTCACATCCGAGTTTTATGGTGATGTGATTTACAGACTTCGTAAGATTCTTGGACATATGCATTTTCAAAACCTATTTGTGAAACGTATTAGATTTTCCTCAAAAAAGATTATGATCCAACTATATTGCTGCGCACTTCACGTTTGGTTATCGATCAATCTACAATTGATAACTATGCTTTCCTCTTTGGTTGTGCGACGACAGACAGGGCTTAGCACTACATGATGATGTATCTCTAAAGCCGTCCTTAACCGGGAGAGTTATGTCGGATTTTCGTGCTTTGGTTTTTCTCTCCCTCTCTGTCGTACCCTTAACCCTCCCATGTCTTACAGTTACTCGTGACTACAGACTATTCGCTTGAGTACAATTTGACCGTTGCCATAGTGGGTTATTTTTAACACGTGCTTTAATGTTTAATTCTTTCCCGTGTTACTAATAATCCTGTCAGAGAATTTTGTTAGATGTTTTACATGTATTTACTTACTGTGCTGGCGGTCATTTTGATTGTAAGGTTGTGGAACATGGTTTATATTTTATGTACACTGTTCGTCTTTATAGGTGAATATAGGAGATAAGTGTGTGAGGTTGGGCGCCCCTAAACCCAGGTTTAACCCCCCAGTGGTTGTTAATAATTAATTAATTTATAATTGATTATTGATTGCTACTGACCGTACCAAGGCGGGCTCCTATATTCACTTAGCTTTATGTTTGTCTTGTGTGTTGTTTTCTATTTAGTGTGTAGATGAAGGAATGGTATTGCGTGTGTGTGGTTGTGTGTGTGTGTGTGTGTGTGTGTGTGTGTGTGTGTGTGTGTGTGTGTGTGTGTTTGTTATGGTATGGCTGTGTGTGTGTGTTCTGCTTTAAAGATGGGTGTATTGTTTGTGTTGCGTTTCCTGCTTTAGTCTTCTTTCGTATTTATTTGTCTGTTTGCATTTTGAAAAAAGGGAAATATGAATTTCGGCTCTGCTGTTTCACAGATGTCAATATGGCCGGTCATTTTGAACATCGTTACGTCGTTCGTCTCTCCAATTTGATCTTCGTTTGCAGATGATGACATAAATTACTTTTTATGCTGTCGGTATCTGTAGATGCGGAGACATACAGTGATTGTCCTGTCCGTCCGTAACAGGTTAAGTAGATTTTACCATTTCGTCTAGCACCAATATCACTCATTCAAATGTTTAGATACTTATATAGTTGTTGCCTTGGACCATTCCTAATCCACCAATATCACCCAACTTTGATTTTGACCTTGACATTGACCAAATTTGGACTTCGAGTACTAGTATTGTAAATGGGCCAATTCTTGGTTAATTAGATTTTACCGTTTCGTCTAGTGTCAACACCGCTTACCGAAATGCTTAGATACTTAAACAGTTGTTGCCTTGGACCATTCCTAGTCTACCAATATCACTCAACCTTGATTTTGACCTTGACATTGACCTAATTTGGACTTAAAATGTTATAAATGGGCCATTTCTAGGTCAACTAGATTTTACCGTTTCGTCTAGCGTCAATATCGGTTACTCAAATAGATAGATACTTATACAGTTGGTGCCTTGGACCATTCCCAATATACCAATATCACCCAACCATGATTCTGATATTGACTTTGACCTAATATGGACTTGAGTATTGTAAATGGGCCAATTCTAGGTTAAATAGATTTTACCGTTCCGTCTAGCGTCAACACCGCTTACTGACATGCTTAGATACTTATACCGTTGTTGCCTTGGATCATTCGCAATCCATCAATACCACCCAACATTGATTTTGACCTTGACCTAATGTGGACTTAGAATATTGTAAATGGGCAATTTCCTTTGTTAACTAGATTTTACAGTTTCATCTAATGTCATCACCGCTTACTTAGATGCTTAGATACTTATACAGTTGTTGCCTTGGACCATTCCTAATATACAAATATTACCCAACCTTGATTTTGACCCTGACCTAATTTGGAATATTATTTGTTTACTAGATTTTATTATTACCTGACTCTCTATTTAAGTGATTATTAAGCATTGTTGACTGTTTCCCGCAAAGATTTACCAGACTGAGGCCAGGGGGCAACAGTTAACTGTTACACAGCACTGTTACATTCGCGAAAATGATGCGCAAAACAAATCTGCATCGCTGGACCGAATAAGGCGTCTTTATGATACAGATTATTTTTTAAAGATCTAGCCTTTGCGGGGTTGATCTGGTCTTTTTTTCTCTCCCGAACAATCCGGTAAAAGGCTAGATCTATATAGTTCTAGATCTAGTATTAAGAGTAACTCTGAATAAAATCGATAAACCGCTTGCAGATCTAACGTTTGTTTTTAAACAAATTATGACGTTACAAAAATAAATTACGTCATATCATAATGACGTAATTTGGAAAATCAAACAAAATGTCAATCAATTTCAGTCAATAAGAAACAATAATAATTTCAATCGTAGATCTAATTGGAAAAATAGACTATAGTAGAGAAATCTTTTTACAAAACAGTGATGTTCACATTAAGTTGTTGTATTTAATTTAATAAAGATAAAACATATAATCATCTGTAGAATCTAAACACGTTTTGTTCGAACCTTGTATATCTAGACCAATCTAGATCTAGCAATTCATTCAGCCTTGCTTAGATAAAGAGTCAGGTAATAAATCATTTGTTTGATAGTTACTTCGGGAACAGTCAAACCATTGTCCCTTGGTAGCAGGGAAGACCTTGAGAACTGTTGCCCTCGGCCGTTGGCCTCGGGCAACAGTTCTCTATCTCTAGGTCTTCCCTGCTACCTCGGGTCAATGATTTGACTGTTTCCTCGGTACCTATGAAACAAATGTATACTGTTTCATCTTGTGTCAACACTGCCGTTTACAAGATTTTATACATACATGTATACAGTTGTTGTCTTTGACCAATATCGATTCAGCCATATTATCCAACCTCAATTTAGCTTTGACCCTGACATTATTTGAACTTGAAAAAAGATTCAAAATATAGAACGCGCGGTCTTGTTTGGCATCACAGCTCGTGTTACCTTTAATTGTTACTTTCTTTCTATATTTAAACGTTAGCCATTCAGATTCAACTAGGTTTCATTTCTTCTTATTTTCTATCTTGCGCCGAAGCCTACATCTGACGATTTAATTTTTTTCTATATCTTATAACAATTGGGTTTAGTTTAATAACGTTCAATGCAGAGAAAAACCAATTCCTTGCTTGCGCCTTTTTAACAGCTTTTTTGGTCAACTGGCATGCAGTGCCAAGGTCCGCCGTGATCGCCCTGTTTCCGCAGTCCGTAGTGGTTTTTAGCTCACCTGGCACGAAGTGCCAAGGTGAGCTTTTAGGATCGCTGAATGTCCGTCGTCCGTCGTCTGTCCGTTCGTCCGTCCACAAGTGTTCGTTAACACTCTAGCGCCTACAAATTTCATCCTATCTTCATGAAACTTCATGACAATGTTTGTCTTTATGAAATCTAGGTAAAGTTTGAAAGTGGGTCATGTCCGGTCAAAAACTAGGTCACCAGTAGTTAGATCAAATCATAGAAAAACCTTGTTAACACTATAGAGGCTACAAATCTCAATAGATCTTAATGAAACTTGGTCAGAATATTGGCCTTATGAATATCTAGGTCAAGTTTGAATGTGGGTTATGTCCGGTCAAAAACTAGGTCACTGGGTCAAATCATTGGAAAATCTTGTTTACACTCTAGAGGTTGATTGTGGGTATACATGTCCAGTCATAATCTAGGTCACTATAGGTCAAGTTTGCCATGGTGTACCAGGTGAGCGATTTAGTGCCATAGTGGCCCTTGTTTATATATACAGTGGAGAAAACGTTATTCTTTCCCAATAAACGCGTTTACGCTAAAACTATTATTTGCAGTGCAAACTGTTTGGAGCCAGATCAGACGCCGGGTAACCCGGCGTCTGATCAGGCTCCAAACTGTTTGCCACCAAGATAAACAAAAATTATCAGAATTGTCCAAAAGTTGTTCTTTTCTACGTTTTAGTGCTTTGCGTTTGCGTACGTTTGCGTTTAAACGGGAAAGAATAACAGATTCTCCACTGTACACTCTACTGATGCATATCTTGTAACTGTGATATCTACAAATGTTATACCTGTTTATCTTATGCAAACAGTTTGGAGCCAGATCAGACGCTGTTTGCCACCAAGATAAACAAGAATTATCAGAATTGTCCAAAGGTTGTACTTTTCTACGTTTTAGTGCTTTGCGTTTGTGTACGTTTGCGTTTTACCGTGATGTTGTAAATAATGAAATAAATGCAATTTTCAGAGCTTTGAATGATTTCCATGAATAATGAACGAATACCAACTGTGTATTCACTGAATACAGTGGAGAATCTGTTATTCTTTCCCAATAAACGCGTTTACGCTAAAACTATTATTTGCAGTGCAAACAGTTTGGAGCCAGATCAGACGCCGGGTAACCCGGCGTCTGATCAGGCTCCAAACTGTTTGCCACCAAGATAAACATGAATTATCAGAATTGTCCAAAGGTTGTACTTTTCTACGTTTTAGTGCTTTGCGTTTGCGTACGTTTGCGTTTAAACGGGAAAGAATAACAGATTCTCCACTGTATATCTATGCTACACATTGACATATATGTGCACCCTATATAAAGAATAATAGGGGGATAATATTTCTGGATGATTGTTTCATTATTTGAAACTTTGCACAAAATAAATTGAATTTATAAATATGCTCAACAGTTTATACATAATATGTAATAAATAAAGGTATTCTGCCTTACAAAATAAACAGCGTTTTTGAAACGGGTATTTATTTTAAAGACACAAAATCAAACCTAATTTTTAAATCGTGTCACCCAAAGCACACTAAATTAAATATTCAATACAATCTCGCAAGGAGAATTGGCACAATTGTATCTGATCACAATATTAGAAACATTCTGCTTAAATAACTTTCATTCTAACTTTCGAAAAGAAACTATCCAAAGACTGTAATACAAAAGGGCGTAACGAAGGCAACTAAATCCCAAGAACTTCATTATTTAAGACTGCTGCAAACCAAGAACATAATGCCATTTTTTTCAACTTTTAACCCGAACAATCGTGAATTATTTAACGATATAAAGAATAACCTGTCAATTTTAGGCAGACGAAAAAGTGTCGGAAGTCTTACGCAACAGCTGAATTATAATAGTACATTTGAAATTTGAAACAAGTACTGACTAGAGCAAAATGTGCAGATCCTATGCTACACACCGATAAAGAAAATTGTTATTTTAAAGTCACTAAATGTAAACATCTAAAATGTATGTGGTATTTGTAATTTTTTGAAAGAATGGTCATATTTCAATTTTGATGGAAAACCGTTCATTGTTAATGAAAATATGTCATGTGACGTCAAAAACGTTTGGTATGCTTTGACGTGCAGTGGCTGCAATAAATCTTATATTGGTCAAACGGGCAATAAGTTGAGAAATAGACGCATAGTTCATGCACAAAAAATACGGGACCCGGGCAACACGACAGCTGCAATTAAGCTCTTACATTGACAACTGTTGCATAAATCAATCAAAATGTACCCTTTTTCCGTTCTATGAATTGAAAGTAGATAATACTTCGGCTAGGCCAATAAAAACATTTTTCTATTAAATGTTTCAAATCCACCTTAGATAGCTCATGAGCATTAAATTAAATACATGTATTTAAATTTAATTATCAGGGGAAAAGGCTTTTAAACAAACATTTGTTGTGAATGTGACGTCATGGCGTTGACGTAATATAAACTCGATATACAGCAGATTAGTTTCAAATTGTCGTAAGATAGTGAGTGAGAAATGTTGGCTTATAACAAATAACCTAAACACCAACAAAACATCGACAGGGTGGCGACAATTGCTCGACTCTTCGAAGAGTTGTGCTAGTCCAGATAATGAAATAGCAAGTAAGCATGATTTTATTATTTTAAGATCGGTGCGTCTTTGAGTGATGCCTAAGAAAGGCTCTTTAAAGCACTCGAGTCCACGGGATTCTTTGATCAGGTCATCTAGGGACGTCTCTGTTCGTAAAACGTTTTTACTTAGTCTTGTAGATGGACAGCTTTTTATTATTTGAGACTTTATTTCTTTATTTTTGTCAGCAAATTCACAGTTTTCAGACAACTTGCTCAGCCTGGTGTGCTACATGTAACTGTCCTTGTTTTCCGATGGCCATTGTTTTGCTTGGCGAAATTCGTAGACTTCGAATTCCGTAGATTTCGTTGGAACAAAGTATTCTATTAGTTTATTCGTAACCGTTTCATAGCAAATGAATTGAATCAGCAATATATGTTCGATCTTTATAGTATTTGAGACATTAAACTTTTACTATTTGCAAGTCATTAAACTTCCAAATATAGTGAGGTTGCCTCGATGACCCCAAGACTCCTGATAAGGATTAACACTAATGGATTGCTGTTGTTGTCAAAACGATATTGTTCAATATTTTAGTTGTTTTGCAATTAAACCGAGTTTAACTAAGAGTAATAACAACATGCGATGCGTGTCTCACTCTGTTATATGACAGCATTATTAAGTGCTTTTTGTATGTTTAACACATAAATGGGCAACATATACAGTGAAATAAAAATAGTACGGCACACTATGTATCTAATATACTAATTTACAAATCACTGAATAACTGCATCACTACGTCGACTGTAAACAATAGTTTAGAGAATTTAACTACGATTGATCGAACCATTTGAAAGTGTCATTTTTTCCTCCCGTGCAGATTCCCGTAAATCAGCTTACGTAGAACTCTAGTATCAACAGTGACTAAGAACTTTTTTTGTCATTTGATCATTTTAGTCATTAACAACACTTTTAGATTAAATATTAATTCAACACTTCAATATTCTATCAGAGAAGTATTTTTTAAAACATATTGATGCTGTTTATCTTTATTTAAGTTTGATACTGTTTTTATCTATGGATGTATAAAACCTAATAATACTTAAAAAGTAAGAAACGTTCGGATGTTTTATATTATTTGGTGTCAAATTCGTCAGCATTTAATTTATTGAACTCGTTGGATCCAATGATATGTTGCTTGCTCAAGGCTCGCAACATATTATTTTATACAAATCGTTCAATAAATTCAATGCTGAAAACACTCATCCTTTATTTATCACATGCCCTATCTACCTTTATATCAGTGTTAGTTAAATGTTTAGCAAAATAAAATTTTGAAATCTAAAGCTAAATCTACCGAAAATACAGATAACGGAATAACAGTTTGAGTCTGGGTCCGTCATTAGGAAACATTTTGACTCCTAAAGATCTAAACTGCTACAGTGGAGAATGTGTTATTCTTTCCCAATAAACGCGTTTACGCTAAAACTATTATTTCCAATACAAACAGTTTGGAGCCAGATCAGACGCCGGGTAAACCGGCGTCTGATCAGGCTCCTAACTGTTTGCCACCAAGATAAACATGAAATATCAGAATTGTCCAAAAGTTGTTCTTTTGTACGTTTTAGTGCTTTGCGTTTGCGTACGTTTGCGTTTAAACGGGAAAGAATAACAGATTATCCACTGTATGTAAGATTGTTTCGAAACACTTTTGAACATACTTGACATTGAAATATATCCTATATTTAAAGTCATTAGTATTTACAATCGATATCATACGTCTCTGACACACCGTCTTTTGATATTTTTTATAACTTATGTACGCATATAGTTGATGGTCCTGCTGTTCATACTAGTTATGAATCAAAGCGAAAATGAAATCGAGTCGAACTGATTTCAGTTGAGTTTTAACAGACTTAATAAAATGTCTTGGGTTGATTAAAAAGCATTGTGTATTTCCAGGTGTCATAACCCTTCCAGCGGACCCCTAATAAGGAGTAACTCAAATGGTTTGCTGTTATTGTCAAAAACAAAGTTGTCGAATACACGCTCTGAGGACTTTTTCCCATCAACGCTAGAATTGGAAGAAACTGGCTATTTGTCCGCCGATGTAAGTCACATAAATGTAAATTACCAAGTTACAGTCTACTTTCAATCCGAAGGACCGTTCAGCCGACTGCACATTCACTCCCCTGATCATTGAGCAATCTTTTCTTCAATATTGAGTACTGCTAATATATGACATGTAGGCAACCGCAGAACCGGCTCAGACCCTTCACATGTACACATTCTAAACCCTTTGTAAAGAGGAACGCGGTAAATATCTTATTCAAGACATTCCTGTACATCATCGGGGACTCGGGAAAAATCCCCAGTCAGGCCGCTGTTCCGGCGGGGGATCGAACTCATGGTCCCTGGTACCGTAGTCAAATGCGTTATCACTGGACTACTACTACGCCGGTTCTCAAATTCTCAGCAAAATAACTCATTTAAAATTAGCTTTTGAACACATGACGTTTTACTATTTTCAGTATACCAAATACTGTTTGTGTAAGTTGAGAAAAGTATTGTTGTAATTCCTATAACAGAAAATAAAATATAACATATTGATTGGAAAACGAGTATCATATGCAAGTAGTGCATAACCTGACCCGCAAATACCTTCAGGGAATAATTTTATTTTAGGTCTGCACTTTTTAGCTCATACGGCACATAATAAACAGTTTTACTAACATACTTACGCTTGCGTATCTCTCCGGTTAAGTAAGTTTTTGCGTATCTTTACGATGGGGCATTTTACTAACACTTGCGCAGCTACGTTCTTGCGTAAATACGCAAACAAATAGCGGTCGTAAACTTATGTCCCGTTTACACAAACGGTCGGGCTTAAATTGGTACCCGATCGGTCTAATTATTTGCTGTTTTGATCAGTTGTCATAAGTGATATAATTTCAGGCTTTCTGTGTTAACGGGTATCGGTGATGAATAATTGATCAATCGGTCAAAAGCCAACCCGCCTCCGATTGGCCATCGATTGGCTACTCATGAAATCCGATTTGCCACCGATTAAAAGCGCCCAACAACCGATCAATAATCGATGAATACCGATAAAACACAGATGAAATGCTGACGGCAACCGATTGATCACAGATTGATCACCGATTGAACTGCCATAAACAACCGATGAAAACCGACGAGATCCCGCGTTTAAATTCTCATCTTTTTCAACGATGGTTAGTATCAGTTCATCGGGGCTTTATCGATGGCTTATCTGTGGCTCATCTGTGGTATCGGTGGTAGACAGATTGTCAATCGGTTATTTGTAAAAAAAAAAAAAAAGTTAGACCGATCGAGAATTATAAACACATTAAAATTCCCAAACGGTTATTTTTCCCCGACGAAACTCATATTTACCCAATAGCGATTGATAGGTGGAAAACAGGTGGCCAATAGGTGATGTCGGTAGTAAATAGGTTATCATCGGTCCCCTCCCTATTTTGGCAAAAAAAAATACCGATCTATCGCCGATGGCTCTGTGTAAACGGGGTGAAAGCGTAACTAGTACATTTTAAACCTTACATGTACCTGCAAGCTCTCCCTTAGTGCGTTTGTAACAATTAGCGGTCTATTTTAGGGATGCTGAGCGTGACTTGGCGAAAATCCTATAATACGTTTCTAAATTCATAATAAAAATGTCGACAATTTTTCGCAAATTTATCGAGTATAAGTGACATTAAGTGTTATAGATTTTAACAGAATTTATAAATTGTTTTAGTAAAAACATATAAAAGAAAATGTACAATATTAAGTGTAAATTTAAGAAAGCTATTACTACTTATGCTACAAAAGTCATTAAATGGATGTAATAAAAGGACACTCATCCGCTGCTGTCACTACACATTTTTTTCTATTAGTCATAAGTTTTCCCATTGACAGATTTGGCTGTCTGTCGGACACGAAAAAATAAATAAAAAGAGCTCTAAAACATAAATATCGCAGACGAGAAAAATGACAAAATGCTCAGTCTACATAAATTCTAGAAAAGTTTTAGGCACTGAGATTGGCGCCACAAACTCCCCCCTACGTATGACCAACTGATGCGTGGGAGTGCCGTGAAACCCGAACTTAATCAATCAATTTAACAGTAGATCTAGATCTATTTGTTTGGGAAAAACAAGAAACGGACTTCGAACCCTTCAGAAATGAAGCAACATACAAAGGGAGATCGAATACGATAAATTATGCTTTGAACAGTCTCGAATCAGATCAGTTTTGGCTTGATTTATAAACAGGATTATCGTCCCTCTAGATCAACATTGACCTATTAAAACCTGATACTAAATACCATAATAATCTTGTTAGATTATTTGGTGCAGCGGCGGGTCGAACCAGCGACCCCCAGGCTCTGTATTACTAGTCCATCGCGTCATCAGTGGACCCTGAATCTATCACATTCCATGAACCACCTAGCACCTTTTAGAAGTTAAAATATTAAAAGTCTTACCATAAACAGTGCATTATTATTATCATTACCACGGTATTATACCAGATTTATATAGCGCTCTTTTCACACAGGGGTTGTTCGTTCAAAAGCGCTTCACATAAAATTACACATG
The DNA here is from genome assembly GCA_922989275.2 of Gari tellinella. Lineage (NCBI taxonomy): Eukaryota > Metazoa > Mollusca > Bivalvia > Cardiida > Psammobiidae > Gari > Gari tellinella. The sequence continues at coordinate 32,882,025 of OV277872.1, read as the reverse complement.
AAATTACATAAATGTACCCACAAAGCGAGAAAAGACAAAATAACTACAATTAGATCTAAAATAAACATGAATAAACATACAAAAGACAGCTCCAAAACGGCGATCACATTACCCCATCAATCAGCCCATCAATCAGCAATGAACTGACCGGCTAAAGATTGCCGATTGATAGAAATAATAGTAGAGCGCCCAATGCAGGTCGCCGAGAAAAGACAAATAACTACAATTAGATCTAAAATAAACATGAATAAACATACAAAAGACAGCTCCAAAACGGCGATCACATTACCCCCATCAATCAGCAATGAACCGACCGGCTAAAGATTGCCGACTGATAGAAATAATAGTAGAGCGCCCAATGCAGGCCGCCGAGAAAAGACAAATAACTACAATTAGCTCTAAAATAAACATGAATAAACATACAAAAGACAGTCCCAAAACGGCGATCACATTACCCCCATCAATCAGCAATGAACCGACCGGCTAAAGATTGCCGACTGATAGAAATAATAGTAGAGCTCCCAATGCAGGCCACCGAGAAAAGACAAATAACTACAATTAGATCTAAAATAAACATGAGTAAACATACAAAAGACAGCCCCCAAGATGGCGATCACATTACCCCCATCAATCAGCAATGAACCGACCGGCTAAAGATTGCCGACCAATAGAAATAATAGTAGAGCGCCCAATGCAGGCCGCCTAATGCAACATAACTAGGAAAAATAGCATGCGACAATAACTAAAATTTCTATAAGAGACCATAAACCAGATAATACTCCAGAACTCCCATTTAGACCCACAACATCTACAGCAAGAACATAGCCCAGAGGTAGCAGTGTTCTAATAACAAATATTAAAGAAGTGAGTTTGCAAACATTTTTGAAGACTGCAACTGAGCTGGCATCTCTGATGTCTGATGGTAGAGTGTTCCAGACTTTGGGGCTGCATGCATGAAACTTCTATCTCCAAACCTAACCAAACGACTTCTCGGTACAACAAGCGTTACTGATTTACTTGCAGACCGCAACTCTCTTCGAGGTTTATACACGTCAAGCATACTGACAATGTACCTCAGAGAATTATTGTATGTGAGTGTCAGAATTTTGAATTCAATTCTGTGTTGAACTGGAAGCCAGTGAAGATCCTTCAAGACTGGAGTGATGTGATTGTACCGAATAGTCATGGTAATGATGCGGGCTGCTGTATTTTGCACACGCTGTAGTTTTTGTAATGAATTTTGGGGAATCCCATATAGCAGTGAGCTGCAGTAGTCAATTTTTGAAGTGACCAGAGAATTGATCAAGGTCTTTGTAGCTTCTGGAGAAATGTACTGTCTAATATGACTTATTTGCCGCAGCTGTGCGTAGCTAGACCTGCACACAGCGTTAATGTGCTGTGTCATATCCATTTGGGAATCTAATCTAACACCAAGATTCTTCACACACAATGATGGTTTGATTTTAGAGTTTCCCACTTGAACGTGAAAATCTCCAGGAACGTTAACCTTTTTTTATAAAACAGTATGACCTCAGTTTTGTCAGTGTTCAGCTTCAACATGTTCTGGTGCATCCATGATACTATGTCTTTTAGACGCCCTTCGACTTTTGAGAGGGCTTCTTGTTGACAAGATGTGTCTTTACTCTTTAGACTTAAATGACAAGTATAACTGTGAATCATCTGCATAATATATGTAATTGTATTTATCAAGATAATTAGTGTTACTTTTGATTAAATTGCCGTGATAGAAGTTGTTTTCCTTATTTTTATAAGTACCATCATCGATATAAGCTAAAAACAAAGGAAAATAACAGTGTAAGTCAATGAAGGGAGGTAATTGCTGTCAAGACGTTCAGTTTACCCTAACCCTAATGCTAGAGCCCTAAGCTTGATCTGTGTTTTATCGGGCGTTCTATGAGGAGACATAGTCTTTAGCCGGACACAAGTAAAGACATGAACAACATATACAGACTATATGAAATATATAAGAATTGTGCATGCCCTATCTTGCCTGATGATTGAGCATGAAAGTACACAAAAACTATACAAAATGGATGAAACTAAATAAAACGGATGGGCTACGTTGCCGACAAAACTAATAAACTAAACAATAGCCCCGTACCCGCGGACTGTTTGAGCACAGTACTGACTGGGTCGTTTGATTAGCGCTATTCTCAACTGAAATATGCTCAGCGTTGTTTCTGCCGAGCTACAATATGGTGAACTGATGCTGAGCACTATTGATCAGCGTTGGTGTAGACTGATGTTAAACTGTATGGTGAGCGGATTGCTCGGCGTCGGTTCAGGCTGATGATGAGCAGATTGCTTAACGCTATTTTCGTTGATCTAAATTTTGGTTGAGACTACACAGTCCTATAACAACAATGCTCCAGCTTGTCATGGAATCCCTATGCTGTATCGTTGGTCTGCAGCATGCTGAATCCTTCGACTAGAAGTTATAATAACCATTATCCATCCCAACAGACCGCAATGGTCTGAAGAAACTTATTCACGAGTTACTATCAAAGGCGAGCTGTTCCGTTAACAGCTTGTGGATAGAGTTACCGGGCGAACAATTAGCAATCTCCCTGTGTTTAGTTTCTCTCCATGTTTTATTCATTGAACGTTTAACATTGTGAATAGTCCTTTCAATATACATAATTTAGACTAAATAGTTAATTATTTCTAATAATGAAAAAAATCTAAAATTTTACTTTTGCTCCAGTGAATTATAAACTTTGATTATATTTAAAATGTCTAGAATTGAAAATTAATTATTATAAAGGCTTATATGAGATGCAATACACAAAACTCAGTTTTGGGTATACAGTCAGCAAAACATAGGGTAGACAATTTCATAAGTTAAAGAACAAAAACGTACGGTGTGCGTTATTTTCGCACTGTTACTACATAGATCAACTGCAATATACTCATATGTTTTAGAGGCTTTAACTCTACACAACGATTATTTCTGACAATTGCGGAACGAAATTCTACGTTCAAGGAAAGTTCTGAGATAAATCAGGTATGCGTACTACCCTTCTTGCATTGTAGGGACATACCCGTCAGCCCAAAATAGTTACATAAAGTTACTAGATCTACCTCCAATTGATGAGTTACGTAAAAAAATTGCATGCGCAAAATCGGCGACTTACGAAATTTTAGTAAAAAGGTTTAATAACTTGATGTTAGTAAAATCGTACGAAGATGCTATTTTGAATGTGCTGTGTCCGTCGTCCTTCGTCGTGCATTCGTCCGCGCTCATATGTTTTCACTAATGTGGCTAAAATAACTAGCCACGAAAGTGAAGAATACTAACCCTGCCATTGCTTGTGACATTGGCCTGGCTTTTTCTTTGAACACTAACCTGGGGCCCGTTTCATAAAACATATTACGACAAATGTTGTCGTAAGTCAAATTATAAAACTCTCAATTATTATTTATTTCTCCATCTAATCCTGTCTTGTGATATCTTTTTGGAATCGTCTTGAAAAGACGATTCCAAAAAGATGTCATAAGACAGGATTCGATAGAGAAATCGGAGATTAAATGTATTTTAAAGTTTTGACTTACGATAACATTTGTCGTAAGATGTTTTATGAAACGGGGCCCTGACCTTTAGTTGGAATACGGTTAGGGTAAGCGTCAACTTCCAGGTCCTTCTTTTCTTAAGTTGTAGCTATGTCAAAGTGTTCGGTAGTGTGACTAGCCACATAAAAAGAACAAAGACATCAAAGACAATAGCCACATAACACACTGTTTTTGAGTACAGGCGCATGTTCTTAAAACGACATCTCCTCGGGACTAACTACTGGTTGTATTTTACAAAACTGGGTAGGATTGATAATTATATTGTCCTCTTTCAAATTTGTTCAAACCGTTTCAGTCCATTGCATATCAAGTTACAGGAGCTAACAAAAGATCGTTGCAATGAAAACTTCAAAAGTCTTTTTGTCTGAAATCACAGTACCCTGGGCTTAGATATTTGGCACCAAGAATCATCTACAAGTTCTCTCGCAAGTTCGCTCAACTTATGTCCCTGTGATACAAAAACACGGACTGGGTTCAGAGCTTTACGACAGCACACATTGTAAAGTTTTCAAACATCATCATCTCTTAAACTAATATGATCAGAGCTTTGATATTTGGTATAGTCACACCTCTACCTCTACCAAATTGTCAGAATGGTTTCGTTTAGCTGTGTACACACCTACGTCACAGATACATTTTTCAATGAAAACTTTGAAAATATTATTGTCTTAAACCACAGTACCCTGAGCTCAGATATTTTGCACAAAGCATACTCTACAGGTCCCATATTAACAATGTTCAAATTATGTCCCTGTGACCATTTGAAAGGTAGCATGATAACCTTGCTAGGAGTCACCTACCCTTTTGTTGAAATTGTTTCGGTTCGTTACATATCTAGGTCACAGGAGCTAAAATAGTACTGTCCAATGAAAACTTCAAAAAACTTCTTTGAAACCACACTACCTGTATATAATGTATCGTTCATCTAAAGAAAAAACATGTATTAAGAGAGATTTCTACATGGCCGTTGCCTTGTATTAAACTGCCTCTAGTCCTACATGTATGAGCTCCGTACACCTCTTAAATGAATAATTGATTATAAGACAGAATTTAATTTAGACAGAATTATATTTGACTATATGTTGACGTGTAATTATCATGAATGACAATTGTACATGTATCAGGTTATAGAAAAAATGTGATACATATATGTGTGTCGGTACCTTTTGAATAGGATATTATGCTTTTACTCATATTTTGTGTACTCATATTTCAGCAAATCTTGTATTAAGTGCTTCAGTTTCATGACGCCGTCTGCTAGTAACAACTTTCGTCTCAAATAAAAAACTGACCATGAAGACGTCTAAAGTCTAAAGATAACATAATGTAGAGTGAATGTCGAAAGCTTCTATATCTTATATTAATATTAAGCAACAACCTGAGGTTAAGACTACCAATAGGTAATTTTTGCGTCAACGCTTAACCCTTACACTCTCAATGACTCCTTAAAGAGCGTTTGCAAACAGTTTGGGTCATGATCAGACGCCGCGTAACGCGGCGTCTGATCAGGACCAAAACTGTTTGACACTTTTATTGATGTTTACAAAGTCATACAATCTTAAATCTCATTTTGAAACATACTTGCAGAAAACAATACTGAAGCAGACGACAATAAAGCGGTGAAGGGGTTAAAATCTCCCGAATTGTTTGATCATGAAAGGGTTAGAAATAACACGTTTTGACAAATATATTTATTTCCTTTGTTTTTGTTTCGTTTCATCTTGAAGAAATAATGTATTCCAGTTTTTATTTGTAGGTACGTGGCTTGAAGGCTGTGTGTACTCAATTGACCTTTGAATCGCATGTGCAATATTTGGAGAGTATGTAGCTTGGAAACTTAAATTGATAATACTGTTTATAAACGAATTCCATATGAATATTCCTTTTATACATGATAAAACAAGCATGTTGAATATCAGTGCGTAATAATTAACATACAATCAATATAATCGACCGATAGTTTTAGCATGAGCTGGATTCAAGTTTGTTTGAGATTCCCCACTGCATCAATGCAGCATACTCAGCAGATAGGCAATTATTTCACACCTATATAGAACCTAAACACCTATCACACTATACGTATATTAAACCCATCGGAAGCTCTTCTCTTTACCACGTGATGATACAAGAGAAACGAGTATTGTACTTAAATGTAAAAATGCGGTCCCGAAAAGCCATATTTTCAGAAAATCCATATAATTTTCGTATTTTCTCACATAACTACCCCTGTTTTCTATAGCGAACAACGATGACGAATATCCTTATCTCCAACATGTGTAAGATCACTTTGATGACATCACTATAACGTCACAATCTATAACGGCGTTTTGACGTCATCGGGGTTCCAAACAATGCATATTGCTTAAAAAATAACTTAAATCGTTGGTAATGTGAGAAAAAGAATATATCCCTCGTCGATGTTTAAGACAAGTTGATCTCAAACTCGTCTAGAATAGAAAAGTTATTAAGCTCGCCAAGGCTCGTTTAATAACATTTCAATTTTAGACTCGTTTGAGATCAGCTTGTCTTAAACATCGACTCATGACAGATCCTATATGTACTGGACAACTCTTAGGACACTCTGCTGAGATTTAGTTTCCTTTGCATTTCACGTTCGTCTGCAATTTTGGTTTTGGAAATTGCGATGTCAAATGCAAGAAGGAATAGGAAAAAAATGTGGTATCTTTTGTCATTTTATAATTTTATAGTGTGAAATAAAGAGGTGCTTTAACAGTGTAGAGTACAATATTGAATTCAATTGGACTCGAACACAGCAGTCATAATCTAAATATGGATTATGACTGCTGTGTACTCGTCGCTTAAATAATGATAAATATTAAGCCACTAAAATAATAATGTACCAAACTAACAGTAAGGATACTGTACATGCAACACAATACCACTTATGTCAAGTGATGTCGGTGCACCAGGTGACAAAAAGTACATATCTACAAAAGTGTGAAATGTGATAGTAAAAATGATTGATTAGAATTATTTTTTTCGGAGTGAAAACGAAGATAAGGACATTTGTTCAAAGTTTTATGCTAGATCAAATATAATACAAGTGTTCCCTCCCTACAACGACACTCCGAAAAACGACACTCCCAACAACGACTCACTCCTTACAACGACCCTTGCCGCAGTTTCCTACACAATACCTATATGGCTAACGATTTTACTGCTGCAATATCGTCTGCTTAAAAGTAATGTCTGCTGTTTATCCTCAAAGTTACATAAGTGGATATTTTGATAGAATGAATATAATGATTAGTGACTAACAGCTTGAATACAGCTAAGACGCCGCGTAACGTGGCGTCTGATCTGGATTCAAGCTGTTTGCAAATGTAAGCCAACCCTTAATATGTCCTCTCTATAACGACTCCCTCCAAACAATACACACAATGTCCGTCTCCCATTGGGTGTTGTTGCAGAGAGGGAACGCCGTAAATAATATGCCTATTTGCATTGCATTTCGATTTTCCTGGTCAGGGATGACACGTATTGTTTATTTTGTTCATTGCAAAAAGTGATGACGTCATTGAGCTCTAAAAACAGAAGATAGCGTCGTCGAGTTAAAGTGCACCGAAAAGGTCCTTCGCCGAAACAGGACCACTTACGATATATAAACTAAATCCATTGTTGACATGTACTATCTGCACTATTACATTAGAAAAAAAAGAACCCAATCCAGCGGAATAGTACCGACCCGTGAAACAGTGAATATCCTGGTCAGTCAGCTCCTTTAGGATCTGTCTAAAAGGGGTCTACATTGTTTTCATAAAAACGGCAATGCACGCTAAGAGCAGGAAATGTTTATATGTTCATGTGTGTTTTCTTGCTTGCAGTTTTCCTTGGAGAGGCATTTGGTTTCCAGTCTTATGCCGACCAGAACGCATATGAGACTGCCCTTTTAATATCTAGGTTAAAAGACTTCAACAAACTTCTGTTGCTAGGCGATTTTGGTTCTGGACCAGCGAGCTCCAATGGTGTAGTAGCTCAATTTGTAGGTAAGTATTACATGGAGCAAAGAGCACCAGTGCTGTGGTAGCTAAATTCGAAGGTAGGTATGACATTGGGCAAAGAGCACCATTGGTGTGGTAGCTATACTCGAAGGTAGGTATGACCAGAGTGCACAAGTGGTGTGATAGCTAAATTCGAAGGTAGAAATGCATTAAATAGTGAGCACCAGTGGTGTGGTAGCTAAATTTGAATGTCATTGACCAGCGAGTACAAGTGTTGTGGAAGCTAAATTCGAAGGTAAGTATGACATTGACCTGATAGCACTAGTGATGCGATAGCTTAATTCGAAGGTAGGTATGACTTTGGCAAATGTGTACCAGTGGTCTGGTAGCTTAATTCGAAAGTCGGTATTACATTGGCAACAGAGCACCAGTGGTGTAGTAGCTAAATTCTAAGGTTAGTATGACCTTGGCTAGTGAGCACCGGTGATGTGTTAGCTTAATTCGAAAACAGGAATGACATTGGCCAGAGAGCACCAGTGGTGTGGTAGCTAAATTCGAAAGTAGGAATGACATTGGTCAGAGAGCACCAGTAGTGTGGTAGCTATATTTGAATTTAGATATGACATTGGCCATTGAACAACAGTTATGTGGTAGCTAAATTCGAAGGTTTATATGACATTGACAGCGAGAACCGGTGATGTGCAAGCTAAACGCGAAGGTAGTTATGACATTGGCTAGCGAGCACAAGTGATGTGTCAGCTAAATGCAAAGGTAGCTATGGCATATGCCATTGATCACCAGTGATGTGTCAGCTAAATGCGAAGGTAGTTATGACATATGCCATTGATCACCAGTGATGTGGTAGCTAAATTCGGAGGTAGGTATGACATTGACAGCGAGAACCGGTGATGTGCTAGCTAAATGCGAAGGTAGGTTTGATATTGACAGTGGATCGTTATGTCAGCTCATTAAAGACTCATACAGTCAACAATTACGGGGCTAATGACAGGTGCCTGTCTTACGAAATGTCGTAAGACAAATACGGTTGTAAGTCGAAACTTTGAAATACATCTTATCTCTGATAATTTCTGCATCTAACCCTGTCTTGTGACATATTTTTTCAATACGATTCCAAAGAGATGGCATAAGACGGGATTAGATGGAGAAATACATAATAATCGACAATTTTAGAATTTGACTTGCGACCGTTTTGGCGTACGACGTTTCCTAAGACGGGCGCCATATCTCTATTAATTGATTCAACCATTCCATGATTTACTTTTTATTCTAACATGACACGCGCCTTGATCCCTATCAAAATAGAACAAGCTCATCGTGGTATACCTGAGACGTTTTACAACGTTCTTCCCTACCCCGCTCCTCCCGCGGTTAAATGACGTGACGTGTTACGTAAAGACCATACACTTTTAACAAGTCATGTTATTGTAATTTCCCCATTTTTCGGTCTTGTTTCATGTTATGTTTGTTCTATGCCAGATGGTGGATCGGTAAATGGGTATTGTGTGTGCGAATTCTCTGCTGTACGTAAATTTTTCGTTGGGTGTTACATTCCTGTAAAAGCCGCGGGGAAAGTTATTCGGTCGAATAACTGTATCCGCTGAGGAAATAAGTATGGAACATTTGATTTCCTTTCTTAATATTGTTTTTAAATCTGGTCATGTTAGAATCGAAATAATCTATGTTCTACCGTTGTGAAACGGTTTTGTTTTTACAACGGCTGGTCGTTGTGATGCGCAGGAATTGACCACTCAGGCATTCGGCCTTCGTGGCCAATTCCTGCCCACCACAACTCCAAACCATTGTAAAATACTGTTTCACAACGGTAGAACATAGGTTATTTCTAAATTAATTGATTGATTGATTAACTGATTGCCATTCACTGGTTTATTTGCTGGTGGTTCATTGGCTGTTTTGTTGGTAGTTTGATTGGTTGATTGAATGACTATTTAAGTCATTCATTTATTCATTCAATCATTCTTGCATTGTTTCTATTTTTTGTTTATCATTTCTGTTTGTTTACTTAGTCAAAGTTATCGAAAGTCTTGACGGAAAGGTATATGTTTCTGTTTTTTCTCACTTTATATTAATTTCCATACACGTATAAGTAGTAATAACAGAGAAACCTGTCTATAACGACAGCTAAACTGTGTTGATTAATTGTTACGTGCTTGAGCAGGAGGATGGATTGGTGTGAAATACGGGGCTCCTGTAGTGCTTTCTGTTTTGTTTTGCATTGTTCTAGGCTGCCAACTGTCTTTTATTCTGAAGATAAGCCTTCATTTGGTGATAAAGAGTGTGTATGACTGTACCGTGAAAATGATAAATTGATTGTATTTCATACCGTTGTATAGATGTGACAGTCATGTTTTTTTCTATTTATTGTTATTGTACATGTACCTTAAATATAAAAACAAATAAACAGACAGACATTACTCTGGTTATAACTCACATTATATCGAGATATATATACTTAAGCCAATGCAATTTCTTTAATTCATTTCGTCGAGAAACAAGCACTGTGGTTACATAATTATATGGCAATTGATAGTTCTGCTCCACAGCGCTAACAGAGCTCCAGAGTAGTTCAAAACTAAAATCTTTATTTCTGCATTAAACCCAATGATGTTACTTCTCATTGGAACAGTCTCTTTGAGACGATTCCAATGAATAGTTACACCTTAGGATCTGGTGCTAAAATGACTGAGAAACTGTTGTTCAGTTCCAGAACTCCCTCTTATCTGGAGCCTTGCGCTTATTACATAATTAGCGCTTTCACTGTCTTCCACGAGGTTACTGGTAGAACACAACAGCGAGGCATATTACCATGTTGCCTTTATGGTCAGGCTCAAAACTGAAGAGGCTGAAAGCAATTAGTTTTCTTATACAAAAGTTCACTACATCGGAGCTCGCTGATAACGAATTGGATATAACTAAATACTGGATATAACAAAACAAATCTTATTCCCCATCTCTAATTAATGAATAGTTAAATGGACCCCATATAACGAAATTTAGATATAACGAAAGAAATTAGACGGTCCTGGGGCCCGTTTCATAAAACATCTTACGACAAATGTTGTCGTAAGTCAAAACTTTAAAATACCTTTAATCTCTGATTTCTCTATCTAATCGTGTCTTGTGACATCTTTTTGGAATCGTCTTTTCAAGACGATTCCAAAAAGATGTCACAAGACAGGATTAGATAGAGAAATAAGTAATAATTGAGACTTTTATAATCTGACTTACGACAACATTTGTCGTAAAAAGTTTTATGAAACGGGCCCCAGACGTTTTCGTTATAAGTGAGCTTTACTGTAGTACAATGTCCACTATTACAGACAACTACAATGTCCTAGCTGCAGAGTTCAATACGACAGCTTTGAGTCAGTGCACGGTCTGCAGCCAAGATGAGAACCTGTTCAATGGCGAGGACGACAACTTCACTGTTGACCACGTGTTTGCAAGAGGACTTTGCATTCGAAGGGTCAAAGTAAGTATTCAACGATTGTAGTTAGTATGCCTTATCTATAGTATCTAGTAGTTATTAGTACAAAAGTGAAAAAGATAGTTTTACTGTTGACCACGTGTTTGCAAGAGGACTTTGCATTCAGAGGGTCAAAGGAAGTGTTCAACGATCGTAGTTATTAGTACAATAGTGAAGAAGACAACTTCACTGTTGACCACGTGTTTGCAAGAGGACTTTGCATTCAGAGGGTCAAAGGAAGTGTTCAACGATCGTAGTTATTAGTACAATAGTGAAGAAGACAACTTCACTGTTGACCACGTGTTTGCAAGAGTACTTTGCATTCAGAGGGTCAAAGGAAGTGTTCAACGATCGTAGTTATTAGTACAATAGTGAAGAAGATAGCTTTACTGTTGACCACATGTTTGCAAGAGGACTTTGCATTCAGAGGGTCAAAGGAAGTGTTCAACGATCGTAGTTATTAGTACAATAGTGAAGAAGATAGATTTACTGTTGACCACATGTTTGCAAGAGGACTTTGCATTCAGAGGGTCAAAGTAAGTATTCCATCATCGTAGTTATTATGCCTTATCTATAGTAGTTACTAGTACAATAGTGAAGAAGGCACCTTCACTGTTGACCACGTGTTTGCAAGAGGACTTTGCATTCAGAGGGTCAAAGTAAGTATTCAACGATCGTAGTTAATGTACCTTATCTATAGTAGTTATTAGTACACTAGTGAAGAAGATAGCTTTACTGTTGATCATGTGTTTGCAAGAGGAGTTTGCATTCAGAGGGTCAAAGTAAGTATTCCATCATCGTAGCTATTAGTACAATGGTGAAAAAGACAAGTTCACATAGGATCATGTGTTTGCAAGAGGTCTTTGCATTCAGAGGGTCCAAGTAAGTGTTCAACGATCGTAGTTATTATGCCTAATCTATCTTCATTCAAATTAGTATTTATAAGGCGAACATTGATTGAGGTAATGCATTGATCTGTGGAAATATGTGACTGATTAACCATTTCGGTGCAATTGTCGCATCAAGTGGACTTTGCAAACAATTTTGATCCTGATCAGACCCGGCGTCTGATGAGGATCCTACCACACTCTTATCGATATTTCTTGAGTCATACAACCTTAACGTTCTTGCAGACAACAAAACTGAAGCAGACGACAATAATGCGGTGGAAGTGGTAAACTCTACCGAATAATTTGGCGCTGAAAGGGTTAATGCTTGATAAAAAATAAAAGCAATAAGCGAATGGGTTTCTGCACAATTAATTTATCTTGCATTACGCAAACTACCTGCATATACATTTAACCCTTTACCTGATAGCATTGTTTCTTGTATTGAAGATATGTGACTTCTTAAATCAGGTTGAAAGTAAAGCAGAATGCGCCCTAAGGCGCATTCTGCTTTACTTTCAGCCTGCTTTAAGCTAAATTTGCTAGGCTATATACAATATTTGTAACGGAAATTGTTCATGAGGGTATAAACTAGAACTGTTTTCTTCAGCGGAGGAATAAATCATATTCGCTAAAAAGGCGCTTCTATTGAAGTGTTGTTTAATACGAATTAAGTTCCATGACGTCATCAGCTTTAAACAGCTGTCGTCTGCTTTTATTTCTGAAATTTCAATACTAGTTGACTGAAGTAGTATCGTTATGGATGTCAAACAGTTTTGGATCCTTATCAGACGCCGAGTGGCGCAACGTCTGATAGTATCCATACTGTTTGCGAATATCTAGAGTACAGTACTCCCTCTCAACAACGACTCCCTCATTACAACGACCCTTGCCGAAATTCCCCAAACAGGATAATTATATCTAAAGATTTTATTGATGCAATAGCGTCTGCTTAAAATTGTGGTCTGCTGTTTTTCTGAAAGTGACATAATGGACATTTTGACAGAAAATAAATTAATGACGAGTGGCAAACAGCCTGAATCCAGATCAGACGCCGCGTTACGCGGCGTCTGATCTGGATTCAAGCTGTTTGCAAATGTAAGTTAAGTTCCCTCTCTACAACGACTCCCTCCGAACAACGAACATATATTTTGTCTCCCATTGGATGTCGTTGTAGAGAGGGAGCGCTGTATTTCATAAAGTTGGTGGAGGGTTTAATTATAAAGCATTGTGAGAGGTAGAAATGGAAAGATGTATATGATTTACCTTTTCATTCTCAATGACGTCATAAAAGGTCATTTGCAAACAGTTTTGACCCTGACCAGACGCCGCGTAACGGATCACAACTATTGGCCACTTGTTTTGAAATAACGTCTAAAATAACACCTTAAATCTAACTTTGAAACGATATTGCAGACAACAATATTGAAGTAGACGACAATATGGCGGTGATGGGTGAAAAACTCACGATAAATTTGATCACGAAAGGGTTAGGCATGTATTATCCGTTGCTAATGACTTATTCTTGGTCATTACTGTCATCTGTATTATTTGTTGGAATTTTGTATCATTTTGGTGTTATTGTGTTCAGTTGCCCCTGGGCATGATTATTTCAACCATCTGAACGTTTGTTATGGGTATATTCCGCTTAAGCTGGTGCTAGGGGGCGTGAGCACTGTTGCATATTTCAGTATTGCTCATAAACAGACTCAATTAAACCGAGTCTGCAATTTTCAGTGTTTGCTTTGTTTTCTGTGCTTTCAAAGGATCTCCCCTTATTCAGATTTATATAATTCACAACAGCAGATGTTAAGTGCTTGTGTGGCGGCTGTAAAAAGTCGTCCCGTACTTCATTCTCAGTGTTGTTATACTTTCTGGTCCTTTGGAGTCATTGATTTCAGCGCATTTACAGTTGAAAGTTGAATTCCGCTTAAGCTGGTGCTAGGGGGCGTGAGCACTGTTGCATATTTCAGTATTGCTCATGAACAGACTCAATTAAACCGAGTCTGCAATTTTCAGTGTTTGCTTTTTTGTTTTCTGCGCTTTTAAAGGTCCCCTTATTCAGATTTACCAGTGTATAAGTGAAGAGTGTACTCGTCCTCTATAAAAAACGGTGTAGATCACTTCCTACCTGGGTCTGCATTGTCTACTTTTATATTATATTGCGACAAAAATAAACAGTCAAATGATGTCCCGAACAAAAGATAAAACTGGAAGTTTTATGAGTCTAATTAGTTTATTGGAAATTGGTATTGTCCATTTAAAACACGTATTGAAACTGAAATACATGTAGTTCATTTAAAGGTAGTTAGAAACTGCTTTTTTGGCCGGATTGAAAATGCGGTCTATAGATTGGCGAATGCCGTCCGTCTGTCTGTCTGTCTGTCCGAGCGCACGAAAGGTCCTTTGTTGGGTAGGGAGTACAATAGATTCCATTCATTCCGTGATTGCCCTATTGTTATTGTTGGGTATTTTAGTGTACTGTTGGGTACTTTTAAACAAAAAATATACCCAACAAATGTCCAACTGTGAGAACGTCCGTCCGTCTGTCTGTCCGTCCGTCCTCACTTTGGTTGACCTTTTTGTTAGTGTCAGTTTTAGCCACAGCTTAAGTCCTACAGCAACCAAATTTGGCATGTGCAGTTATAGTGAGGTCATCATCACATGCTGTGGGTAACAAGGTCACTGTGACCTAGATTTCACGGTCCAATGACTTAGAGAATTCTTGGTTAACCTTTTCGTTTGCGTCTTGGTTTACCTTTTTTAGTCAAATTTAAGTCCTACAGCAACCAAATTTGGCATGTGCAGTTGTAGTGAGGTCATCATCACATGCCATGGGTAACTATATTATATATATATATATATACAAAGCAAAAGTGCAGACAATCCGGCCATACCGACATTGGCGGTTTCTCGTTTATTTTTAACAGGGGTCAGTGTGTTAGATATCAACACATTATTATTACGTTATAGAAAAAGTAATGTTTAAACCTTTCACTGCAATGACGTCATCTCCACCGCATTGACGCCATATACATTAAATAATTCTCGTCTGATTTATTACTCAAAGCCAAATATAGATTACTTGTGTTACCAGTCAGAGCACTTATTTGACAAAACATTAAGCCCTAACTGCATATTTCTGTTAAACTGGTAACATCATATGCAATTTATTACACTGATGCAATTTTAACTAGATCTAATGATGTCGCCCACACACTTTTACGAAATCATAACGACATATCCAACCCAATTGTTTTTAAAGATTCATTTTGTTTGGCTCTGTCATTAGCATATATATTTGTCGAAATGCACCTATCTAATTATTATATTTTATTTTTAGAGACTTTTTACTCCACGTGACGCGTCAGTCTTGTTTGGTACACAGAGGGTACCGTTGAGTGACCATTTCGGTGTCGGGGCAAAAATAGCACCGTCACGTACGTGTCAAGGGTAAAAGCACAGAGGCTGAATGTAATTGTACTGGAATAGTATATGGAATAATTTCTGATTGATAGTAATTAGAAATAAAGAACGGGCCGATCCGATAAAACTCGTGTGTTATTTTTATTTTGTTATCATAGATCTACATTATATATTGAGAACTTTAAAGCCAGAATACCGCCCAAATTTATGTTTAAATCGCGCAATTTCTTATATAAGAACATTTTCTATGTATTAAAACTACGGTAAGCGAAATCCGTTGTCAGGTGCCTGAAACATGTCCCCTTTCTTTAAGAACCATACATAAATGTGCCGATTTCTTATCGAGATGGTTGGAAATATAAGCTTTTTGTTTACATAAATCTTCGTGTCGGCTTCCGAGAATTTCCGCAAGGTCGAATAAGAGTCACGTTCCTGACTTGTCTGTGTTATTTTTAGAACAGAATAGTTCATAGCCATTAAGGTAACAGTGGAGAAAACGTTATTCTTTCCCGTTTAAACGCAAACGAAACGCAACCGCATCGCAATAATACGCATAAATGGACAATTATGACCATTCATGTTAGTCTGAGCGGCAAACAGTTTGGTACCTGATCAGACGCCGGGTTACCCGGCATCTGATCTGCTCCAAACTGTTTGCAATTGAAATCATGGTTTTAGCATTAACGCGTTTATTGGGAAAGAATAACATTTTCTCCACTGTAAGCAAGGTAACATCGACTACATCATCGTACACTTTTCTACTTGAGATAAGTATGGTTCCCGTGCAGCACGAAACCGCTGCGCTAACTTTACTATTATTTTATTCTTTCCCAATAAACGCATTTGTATACAAAACTATTATTTCCATTGCAAACAGATTGGAGCCTGGTCAGACGCCGCGTAACCCGGCGTTTGATCAGGCTCCAACCTATTTGCTACTCAGATTAAAAAATAATAGTTAAAACTTTTAAAAGTAAATTTCCACAGTTTAGTGCATTGCGTTTGTGTTTAAACGGGAAAGAAAAATGTATTCTCTAGAGTAACTGTATACTGCGCACAATTAATACAGCTATCAATGTTTCTTGTTGGATGTAGGGAACTCATTCCCTTTAAAGTTTTAGAATGTTCCAATCTAAAAATAACACTGTCAAGTCAGAAGAAAACACTTATAATGAACTATGAAAACATCTTTACCGGGCGAAAGCCGAACGAACTCGGAAAATCTCCGTCGTTGATCGGATGTCAACAAACCGATTTAAAAGTCGACTTTTTTCACCAAATTCATGTGTTTGTCAGATTTATTGCCTCCATAATCATCGCGGATTACTTCTTTTTTATGTTTATATTACGTATGTGCCTGAATTTTCAGGTTTAAAATATGCGCTATTTTGGCTTAACGGTTATCTTAAAACTGATTTATTCAGAATCCACCTTAAGCTGTTGGAATTGTGTTTTCATATGGCTTTGAAAGAGAAGTTGAGGAATCATTTCAGTTTATTGTATTCGCTTTACAACTTATGGGTGCATTCTTTTTCAAATACTGAGGCAGTTCACTTCACTAAATGGAAAAGTTGAACTGTTTTGCTCACCTGAAATGACTCATACTAATAAAAGGATCATTTTCAGCACCATCTATAATGTACAGTAGAACCTCTCTATTACGACCACTAAAAAGAAAGCTAATTGTCTGTATAAAAGACAGGTGACAGCTTAAGGCAATATGAAAGTGAAACAGAAAGCTCCTGTAGGAGCTTTCTGTTTCACATTCACATTGCTTTAAGCAGGCAACTGTCTTAAACGACATGTATTTGACACAAGTTAGTGGTCGTAATAGAGAGGTTCTACTGTAAATAAATGAGGCTACCATAAGATTTACAGGCGGACGTAGCATTGTGATAACGCCATTTCAATACCAGGGTTCGTGTGGTTGATACCCGCCACACAAAGGCCTTCGGATGATACTTTTCTAAACAGATCCGATTAATCATTGTTTTACACTGGACATAATAACAGAACAGAGGAGATCACATTTGATTTCTGACTTGTACATAGCTCATCGTCTCACACAAACTAATACAGCGCTCCCTCTCTACAACGACATCCATTTGGAGACCACAATTATGTGCGTTGTTCGGGGGAGTCGTTTTAGGAAGGGAAATTAGCGTATATTTGCCAACAGCTTGAATCCAGATCAGACGCCGCGTAACGCGGCGTCTAAACTGGATTCAATCTGTTTGTCACTCCTAATTCAGGTTGTTTTCCATCAAAATTTCCATTATGTCAAACAGCAGACGACAACTTTAAGCAGACGCCATTGCAGCAGTAAAAGCGTTAGACATTAATTTCTAGTTTGGGGAACAGTAGCAAGGGTGGTTGTAAGGAGGGAGTCGTTGTTGGGAGGGACGTTAAAGAGATGGAGAGCTGTATACATGGTTTACAGTCACGCTACAGTATTCATATCACAATTCAATTCAATAGTTTATTATGCAATTAGGCCTCCGGCCCATACACAACCATAGGTAACAAAGAAACTTATATCAGTACGCTCAGCCATCGTTTATTATGATAATAAGTTTGTGTATAACGCACTTGCTAGTAACGATGATATCCCTACTAGTCAATCAAGGTGGATGTCAATATACGCATACATGTATATAGTTATATAAATTGGAAGAATATATCATAGCTATGTGTCCAAATGTACTATACAGGAATGTCCTTGAGCAAGGCATATACCGCGAATTGCTCCTCTCCACCCAGGGTTTAAAATGGGTACCTGTGAGGGTCTGAGTCGGTACTGCGGCTGCTTTAGCGCCATATGTTAGCAGTGCTCAATATTGTAGGCAAGATGGCTCAATGATCAGGGGGAAAATGTACAGTCGGCTGAGCGGTCATTCGGACTGAAAGTAGACTTTAACTGGTACTTTACTTTTTTTACTATAGATACTTACAGTAAAACCTCGCTATTACGACCACAAAATCCAATGCTTTTTTATTGTATAATAGACAAATGACAGCTTAAAGCAAGGTGACATTGAAACAGAAAGCTCCTAAAGAGCTTTCTGTTTCAATGTCACATTGCTTTCAGTGGTCACCTATCGTAAACACCTTAATGATTACCACAATTACGTGGTCGTAATAGAGAGGTTTTACTGTATTTGCAACGGTTACAAACTAGACTCGTACATAGAATATTACCGACGACTACATTACTATTCAAAGTGAAAATGAAATGTATTCACTTTCTGTCGTCATCATGAATAAACTATTGTTCATCTGTTTTGAGAATGTTGTAATGTGAAACAAATAATAACAAACATTTCAGGTATATACCGATTTTATTGACCTGACAGGCAGACATGGGGTCAATTACTTAGCAAAGTAATTAATTAAATTACCAATTACAGTAGTTGGATAAAATGCAATTAAATTATCAATTAAATTACTCTGTTTTTCCAAAAGTAATGATTAAATTAAATTACCTTACCTGATAAATTAATTAAATTAACAATTACTTTTCACCGTTACACTACATGAGCCATGTTTATAAGCTCATTGAAAACAATAAAGACCCAGATCTGAGGATTTTAAAGGTGCCTTCTGATAAGAGTCTGCTCTATTTACTATTTAGCACAATTATATGCATTGGGAAAAGTCACTGCCAATCACAACCATGTATAATCATGAAACCAGTGTGGAAACAGGTCAGACTTAGAGTTATTTTGAAGCTGATTAGGATCGAGCTAAGGTTTGTTATGAAATTGTCAAAATTTAAGTGTTTAGTTTTCAAAGCAGATGACACATGGCAGCGCCACACATAAGGGGGTCTTAACTAAATATTTCCAACATTTTCTATTTATGTTTAAACCAAACCCAATTTTGAGACTATGCATTAGAATCATCTCAACAAAACAATTCCAGTGGAAATTCCTATGCACCATAGGGTTTTGAGCAGGCATGAAGATTTTAGTCTTCAAAATTATTTTAAATAATTTTGAAGACTAAAATCTTCATTAGTACTCTCCTTATCTGGAATCCTGACACTATCAGTAGACGACCACAGTAACACTCTATAATGAGTCACTTAGACTGCCCAGTGTCCAATGTGTGCAAAATAGCTTTGTGTATAATTCTATAGAACTATCATGTTTCTTAACCCTTTACCTCATAGCCTGTTTCTAGTTTTGAAGACAGGTGACCACTTAAAGCAGGTTGAAAGTAAAGCAGAACGTGCCTTAAGGCACATTCTGCTTTACTTTCAGCCTGCTTTAAGCTAAAATCTGCTAGGCTATATAAAATACGTGTAATGGTAATTGTTCATGAGGGTATGAACTGGAACTATTTTCTTCGGCAGAGGAATAAATTAAATACGCTAAAAGTCGCTTCTATGGGGAGAAAGGGTTAAATAGGTAGTGTAAGGCTTGACCTTTAACCCAATGCACTTTTAGTGATTTTTGGCAGCAAAGATGTCTTCTGTAATCTTTAAGAAAACACTTGCATTTCTGTCTAATACTTTCACAAATATATAAAATGAAGTTTAAACTGTTGAGATCTTTGTGTGACTTGATTTGGATTCAAACTGACTTCTCAAGTGAAATGAATGCATATAGTATATTTCCAAAATATATTTGGTCAATGAGCAACTCCAGTAAGGGTTAATCAATTCGATTTTGCAAATTGAGAATAAGAGCTAGCTAAAAATATTGGGCATTGCCTCATGGTGCATGTATTGCTGCAGCTAATATGGATTTTTATGTCCATCCATGATGAAGCTGCAACAACAACATGCATGTATTTTAGCACCTTTTTAACAAATCATGTTTTATTGACCTGAGAATTAAAGCTGTTTAAGCATTACCACAAATTTTGTAGTATGATACGTGTAGGTTATTGACATGTTATTGACAACATGGAGTAGATCCCAATAAGTTTTTAATCTAATCTTTCTCATTATTATATGTGTTTTCAATCATGTCAGTTTGTAAATATTATCGAATTAAATGTTTAAACTAAGATGAAGTCAATCTTTAAAACTAACATGAACATGCTTAGAAAATGTATAAATAGGCTTACAATGTATATTGTTTTCAATATGAGTTCAGAATGTTATTGTTCCAAATCATGTTCATATTGTGCAGGGTTAATTGAAAAGTAATTGAAATTCAATTAACAATTACCCACTGTTTTGAAAAGTAATGATTAAATTACAATTAGGGGAAGGGCCGACTCTAAGTTGGCAGAACTTGTGGCCCAACCCCTTTTCCTGTTAAAAAATTGGTAATAAAATATGTTTAAACTAATTACAATTAAAGAAATTGAAATATTGCTTAATTAACAATTATCTCCAATTATTTCACTTTTGTTAATTAATTATTAATTAATTAAATTATCAATTTCAATTACCCCATGTCTGCTGACAGGGTGGAGTTTCGATGCGGACCGTTGCATTTCAACTTTGGTGGCGGCAGCACGCTCTTTTCTTATCGGAATTTACAGTTGTCGTATGCCGTTTTTTTCTTCTCAATATTACATATTAGTAGACATTTTGACGGAAGGGATATATTTAAAAATGACAAATAACTTGAATCAAGATCAGACACCGCGGGAAGCTGCAAGTTGTACGCATCGCAACCGAAACTGCAGACCAAACTAAACAACGCAAATGACAAGTAATCAGAAACTTTAAATTTGAAATTGAAAAATTAAAGCTACTGACAGGAAGCCACTCACAGAAATTCTAATCTGCGGACGAAACTATGAAATCTCTAATCAATAAGAAAATGCAGAGGCGGAGAGAGCTAAAAGAGATGTGAAACAACGAAGTCAAGCAGAATAAAGCGATATAACAGAAGATATATACATGTTCTTGAATCATACGAGAAAGATTTCATCGAAAAACACCAGACCACAAACCCTTTCTTGAAAGATTATGAACCACGGCGCACCATCCATAACGTGAACAGATTCGGCGGAGGAACATCACTAGCGGAGAGTCTAGACCACACCCCGAGAACAACCTGCACCAATACCGCTCAATAGGCAACCAACGTCATATGCAGGAGCAGCAGCGAACAAGCCAGTCGATCATGTTCAGCACCAACACTTAAATCGACAGCCCTATGGAAGTTCTGCCATATCAAATTGAAACAGAAGTAGAGAACCAGGCGGAGAAAGATATTACAACTACGGCGAACAAACAAACTATATTGGTAGAAGCGTACAGAATAGTAATAGAGAGAACGATCAAGGAAACCAATACAGAGATACAAGGAATGCAACGGAACAACCAAACGCCAAACGGAGGGGCAGGGGCGGAATAGGGTACAGCCCCAGTTCTAAACCCTGAACCCACGCAATCAAAGGTCGACATCAAATTGATCAATCTTTGATCAAAATGTCTATCTTTAGAAGATAAGGCAATTCTAGAAAAAGGTTTAAAGTTTACTCCAACACCAAACAAACCAAATACACATGATACCAATGAAGATTTAACTCAATTCACACGAATATTAAGATTAACAGAGTTTTTCCACGATTAAGACATTTAAGACGACTCCCTGGTATGGAATAAAAGTAGTTGGACACCTGAACTCGATAGATCTCCGGCATTGGACAACTTTGTTAGAAATGTAAGTAACTTAGATATGACTAACACCATTAATAACAATCATACACATAAAAATAATATCTCTAGATAACAACGACAAGCAATAAATTATTAAGTCAATGACAGAAACACTATAATTAAGGAAGATGACAAAGTAGGATGCGTGGTGATAATGAATACTGAACATTATAAAGAAATGGCTGAATCTATTTTAGATAATACTTCCTGCTATGAATATTTTACAAACGACCCACAAAACAACGATCGTCTACACTACAATAAGTTAATAGAGAAACACAAAACATGTTTAAGAGAAAAATAGTACACATACTTAAAACAGTTTGGAGTCAAACCTAGTCAATTCTATGGTCTTCCTAAGTTGCACAAAAGTAATCAAATTAAAGAAAATGGTCGAACTACTACACATTCTGTTGTGGACATCTCAAAGGTGAGTGATTTAAAACTAAGACAAATCATTGCTGGACCATCATGTCAAACCAACCGCATACGTAATCTAATTGACATCATATTGAACCCCTAAGTTAAACATGAACCTAGTTTTCTCAATACACAACTGATTTCCTACGACATCTACCGCAATCGACACAAGAAAATACAACACTTGTTTCTTTTGATGTCGAATCTCTTTATTCAAATATCTATTGGATTACACACTTGGATTACAGGCAATAAAGTACTGGATCGATGAATATACACTCAGTGCAAAAAGAAACGCACACTTGTATTATAATATTATCTGTATGTAGAAGGAACGTATTTGTGAAATAATCTTTTCATTACAGTCAGTAGTTCCGTCTTGAGCTATCAATGTTTAAAATGGGAGGTTTATCATTGAATTGGTATCATCACAACCTGTACAAATCGGTGCGGTGTTTTCAACAGGCACTAGTTAACTCTTTCGCTGCCAAATTAATCGTGAGATTTTTATCCCACCACCGTTTCATTGTCATCTGCTTCAATTTTGTTGTTTGCAAGATCGTTTCAAAGTAAGATTCAAAGTAGTATGACTTAAAGTATATCTATACGAGTGTCAAACAGTTTGGATCCTGATCAGACGCCGCGTTACGCGGCGTCTGATCAGGATCCAAACTGTTTGAAAACGCGCCTTTTGACATCATTAAGAGTGAAAGGGTTAAAATACAGAACAGTTATTTTAAGCATATGTTTTTTCTAAACTTGTGGCAGAATTAAATTGATCTTGAGATATGGTCTTAGTATCTTAAAAAAGTCTCTTAATCTGCGCCTGAGCACAGTGTGCGTTTCTTTTTGTACTGAGTGTAGACATGAAATTCCAAGCAGATTTACAACGGTATTGATCCTGAAATCGCTGGAGTTTATTATATCTAACAACACTTTCGACAATTTTAACCGACAAATCAAAGGAGCTGCTATGGGTACAAAAGACTCCTCCACATATGCCACTTTAACATTGCGTTATCTTGAGAAACAACTTTACGAAAAATAACTGAAACGTTTGGAAATGACTTTGGAACAGACTTCATAACAAAATGGAAAGATTCATAGACCACTGCTTTATCCCATGGACGAGATCAGACAACGACTTAAGACAACTCCAACAAATTCTGGACAACCTCCAAAATGACATAAAATTGACTTTAGAAGACAGCGTAAACGAATTGTCATTATTAGACTGTCTAGTGTTGTAAGAAGGAAACCAGATTGAAACCGATATCTACTACAAACCTACAGACAGTAAAACGTATTTGTTATTTATCTCATGTCATCCAAAACACACCAAGGTCAGTATCCCGTTTTCTTTAGCACGGCTCCTAAAAACAATAATTTCAAAGCCCAATAAGTTTTAACAAAGAGCGAAAGAGTTGACAACATTTCTGTAAAAACAAAAGTACCCTTTAAATCTCATCAAGGCTGGAATCGAAAAGGCTCGATCATTAGATCGCAAACATCTGCTCAAAGAAGTACATGAAACCAACGGAAAAGAGATCACCCTATATGTCAGCACCTTTAACCCTAAAAATCACGAAGTTTTGCCACAATTGCAATACGACATAAATATCCTAAGAAGAGATAATTACATGCGCAACGTTCTCAACAAAATCACCTTTATTAAAAGTAAACGCTTACCTCCAAATTTGAAACGCCTCCTGAAAAGAGCCAGAATCTGCAAATAAATGATGAACCAAAAAGTATAACCCGCAGCAAAAAATGAAATTTTGCCCTATGCAATCACCTGATTGAAGGAGAACAATATGTTACAAAATCGAATCACACAATTAACGTTAATATACCGTATAAGTGTTTTTTTTCGCGAGAAGGAAATTTTCGCTATTTTCGCGTGTGTATCAAACTATTTAATCCGCCAAATATTCCTACCTTTCTCTAGGCCTATTTCACTTTAGGCAGCAGGCAGTTTGTTTATTGGAATTGCACTGCCTAGAACGTCGTCTATTTATTGATTTGCAGTGGATGTCAAGAAGAATACACTCAACAAAATTTCTAATTGGTCACCTACGTTAGTCGGGATTTCTCAGCAACAGGTTATAACTCTTTCCCGATTCCAATTGTGTTTCATTGTTACATGTTCAATAAATGCATGTACGAGATTTCACGATATTACGAGCAGTAAGTGTCATTAATTTTTATGTTGAAATTTACAAAAAAAAACACACAATCATTTTCTGCAATCCGTGATATGCTAGTATGTAGCGTGTATTTTCCCTAACAACATAATAATGACACGACGATTTTGTCTCATTGAAGCAACATATATCTGCAGGTAACGATGTAGTATCTTGTTCCACTCCTGAATGACGTCACGCTCTAATTCGCGGAAGTTCTGTTGTTGTACCCTGCGTTTCTGTAAGGCCCACACATGTTCTGTCGGGTTTACATCTGAGCTCTTCGACGGAATTGTAATCAAGCGAATGTTATTTTCCCTGAATAATTCCACTGTTCTACTTGCAAGATGGCATGAAGCATTTTCCTGCACTATCTAGTTAATGAATAATTGGTGTCTTTTATAAACTATTATAATGAAATGTTTACCTCTCTCAAATACGTCCCAGCTTCCAACATTCCGACGACAACACCACTCTCTTGTAACGTCATTCTGGCCATATTATGTGTTTTTGTCCTGCATATATCTATAGACTTCAGTCGTATAAAAAGTACACGTGTTTGACAACGTACCTTTAATGCACGTGCAAATCATGCATAACATGCTTGTATGCAAAATCTGCAAAGTTTAAGTTTCTCGGGCACCATAACATCGATTTCAACAATTTATACAAGGCCAGTGATTCCTGTGTGAAATATCAATGTGATACGTGTTGAATTTCGAGAATTATTAGGAAAGTAAAGTGACCAATTAGAAATTTTGTTTAGAGTATATCGGCGAAACCAACAATTGAAGGAAACGTATTCATGAACCTTCAGCGTAGTCACATAAGACACTCCGACCAACGAATTTTAAAAGTCAGCGAACATATCAACAACCATGCATGGAATCTACAGCAGACTATGCACATTGCACAGTAGTTTATTTAGTTATAGTTTGTTTCAAGAAACTCTATGAATGAAGTTTGATAAATAGAACAATAGATTAATGTATTAAGGAGCTAGGATATGAGTTAAATTATTGTTTTGTTTTGCATTTCTGTACATGATAGTTTTGCATTTTAAATAAAAGTTACTGTTTCCATTGTCACTTTTTTTTGTATATCCTTGCTTCTTGTCATTTCGCCACTTTCTTGTCAATTCGCCACCTAAGCAAAACTTGGAATTCCGTCACGAGCAGGCTACCGAGGATGTCCGAAAACTACAGAGGATATCCGAATACTGGGCCAATTTAACAACAGAAGATTTCAAGCGGAGAAAATGCGAAAGAAACAGGTAACATAACAATAATTCATAAAAAGTTTCAAATCAAAGGACATGTTGGTAATTTTAACTCTATATGCCCGTTGTTACTTTTTTATTGTAAAGTTGTAAAAAAGATTATTTACTTTTAAAAAATTAAATATTTCAAAATCATTAAACAATGTTCAAATTTCATGAAACAAACTATAACATACTGCCAGAGCCTACATTGACCTAATTATCGAACGACCAATCAGAGGTGGCGAATTGACAAGAAAGCATCCCGGTGATCCAGAGCAATGACCTCGTTCAAAAATGGTACAGTAATTTACATTTGTATTTATTTCACAAGTTTTATTTGTATATATTCGTGTTATTGAAAGTTCAGTCTAGAATTAGATCCGTGAAAAAGTAAGAAATGTTACATCAGAAAGCGCATGCGCGAAAAATATAGCTAAGGGTGGCGAACACACAGGTAAACAGGCTACTTGTATTTTTTGCTTTTCAATCCAAGATATTACAATTTTTTGAAAACCTCAATTTCATTCAATTTTGCACACCCATCTATAGCATTAGTTCAACCACTCATTCCGCTGAATATCTTTTTTAAAGATATTTCTTGTTTCTAGTAGATCTATGCCTACATGGTAGCTTATTTTAAAGCAGGCTGAAAGTAAAGCAGAATCAGAGACAGTGTAATGGCTTTACACTGTCTCTGGCAGAATGCGCCTTAGGGAGCATTCTGCTTTACTCACAGCCTGCTTTAAGCAGCCACGTGTCAACAAAACTAGAAACAGGTGACGGAGAAGGTATGTTTCATAAAATCACACTTGAAAAATGCAAATTTGGAAATCTTAGGATTAGATTTTTATGTCAACTTATGGCAGCTGTGCCATGTAGGCCGGGCTAGGCCACAGGTACTTGACACATACTTAATTATCTATTAACCCCCCCCCCCCCCCCCCTTTTAAAAAAAAAAAAAAAAAAATTTTTTTTTTTATTATGCTTCTATTATAGATACAAGGTAAACAGCGCAATTCAACACCTAGTCTTTACTATCGACTTAAGCTGATGCTAAAATAGACTCGATCGCCGATATTCTCTTGTGGTACCCTCGGGAAATGATTAATTTATCAATATCTACTTTTTATTTCATCAAATTCCGTCAAATAACGCCACAGTATGTGAATTATAACGAAAATAAGCATAAAAAAGTTTTCTGTCGTTCTCTTGGTACATAGCAACGAATGTACATGTAGGGGTGATCTGTTATTTGTCCACAATAAACGGCCTATGCCACTGGAACTTTCACCAAATATTATAAATCATCTTTAAATGAAATATTATCAGTTTTATATAATTTACATAGAATGCAAAATTAAAAGAAACTTTACCTGTTTAATTTTGACCAATGAGATCGCTCCGTTCATTCAATTCATTCCGGTATTCAAAATGGCATTCACAATGAAATGAGTCTTTCACTTGTCAATTTCATGCCAAATTACATGTATATTTCATATAGCTGATAGTGAAGAGGGTCATGTTCCGACACAAACGCGTTTGCTCTAATGAAATTAGGTGAAAGTTCCAGCCGTAAAGGCCGTTAAATGTGCAAACCGACTAGATTACCCCTTATTTTGGGCAATAAATTCTGTACCAAGAGAACGACAGAAAACTTTTTTATGCTTATTTTCGTTATAATTCACGTACTGTGGCGTTATTTAACGGAATTTGATGAAATAAAAAGTAGATATTGATAAATTAATCATTTCCCGAGGATACCACAAGAGAATATCGGCGATCGAGTCTATTTTAGCATCAGTTTAAGTGGATAGTAAAGACTAGGTGTCGAATTGCGCTGTTTACCTTGTATCTATAATAGAAGTATAGTAAAACAAAAAAAAAAATTTTTTTTAAGGGGGGGGGGGGGTGTTAATAGATAATAAAGTATGTGTCAAGTACCTGTGGGCTAGGCCCTAAAACAATTAGATCGAGATCTAGGACCTTTGAAAACAGTTTGGAGCCAGATCAGATCTGGTTGTCACTCATATGATCTAGATTTAGGGATTTAGATCTAGATCAACTCTGAAAACTGTTGCACGTGACACGACAAAGTTTGCAGGTAGATCTAGATTGTAAGGATTTTCATGCAGACCATCCGAATACGAGTCGGTCATTTCCGTAGAAACGCCGAAAGGTGTTCCGATTGAATTTGTTTACAAGTTCGTGGATAAAATCCGAAAGGATCCGCACTGCAGTCTTCCCGGTAAAATATCGACGATGAAAACAAACAAAAACAAGAAAATTACTCGATAACATTTGTGTGAAACAACTCAAATTGCAAATAACGAACAAAACATATATCCCTCTCCCAATTTGCAAGGGAATATTTGTAAGTATGAGTGAAGTTGTTCTCGAATTTCAAATTTTAACCAGCGCCCACACTGTGGTTTGTTGACATGACATTCCTCACTAAGTCGGCGTGGGTGGAGTATCTTTTTTTTCTCGTGTATTCTTAGTGCCTACTTACCTACTTATCATATGATACACGTTTTACATTCTAGCCTATTTTATGTATATATTGCTAATTAATTTACCTTATTATTTGATATGTTTGCGCTTAAGCAAACGTGTAAAAGTCTTAAATTATTTTATTTTCATCCACTTTCGGTGTCAAAACCTATGGTGTTACTACTCTAGTGGGCTCAGGGGTAGAGCGTTTGCTTTGCAGTGCAGAAGATTGCGGGTTCAATCCGTGGCCAGGTCAAACCAGACTTAAAATTGGTAGTAATGGCTTCCCTCCTTGGCGCTCAGGATTTCGGGTTAGCATTACGACTGGTTCGTCGGTGTCATGATAAAGTGACCGCCCAGGTACAGCCCATTATGGAGTATTAAAAAGTGCCCCTTCTCATAATCATCAGTATTGATGGAGAGAAGTAATAAGTAGAAATAGTCTAGATTCTAAATTGTAATGGGTAGTGAGTGTAAACACAGTGATAATTGAAGAAATCAGATGAATGCACATTCTGTAAAACAATGAGTCCTTGAGACAAACATTGAGTACTTGCGGTGAAAATAAACCCAATATCCTTTCCACGCCCATAACGTATTAAAACGTTTTGACGTTTATGGCACATTTTGGCTTCCGTAGAATGAAAAGTCATGATTCGCACATCATGTTGGAAGACTTTTCTGAAAGGCCAGGTTCGGCACTTCCTATTTCTAGAATATCAATGGTCTCCTGCAAAATGTGACACTTTCAGGCAGCATCGAAAATGGATCCATACACAAATTTGCAAGATTGGAAAAATGCGAATGCCATAGGGGCCGAAACGGTCCATCTTTCTACTTTTGGTTTAGAATGTACGTGACCTTTTTGTCAAAACCCATTAGAATAGCACTCATGCTAGAATTCAGTAACACTGACATGTCAACACAAAGCTCAAACTGAGCTCATGCAGGAATGTCTTCTTTTTTTAAAAACTAATTCGGGCATTGCTTGAACGTGATTTAAATATAGCGGCTCTAGAAATAGATTGTCACTTTCAGTTTCGTTTTGACACGTGGGAGTAGTATTGAGATGTCAGAGTGTAGTGTTCTTTCTGAAAATGAGCTCCGAATTAGCCCAGTAGTGTCTGTGTTATGTGTACAAAATCTGAAGGTCATACTTACCTAGATCTCGAGATCTGCATATCCCGTTCATGCATTGACTGTCAATTTGAAAGGTAGCAACATCTCATTCGGATTCCCCCAAATCATTTTGTCTTCCTCAGCCTCGAAACATGTACAAAAGTTGTGCGACAGAGCAATGGCATTGAATGGGAATCACACCTGTTACTGCTGCGGACACGGACCATCTGCCAGGATGGACATTGATGCTGCCCTGGACGAGCTAGGCATGCTGAGTACTGTGACTGACAGCAGGAAACAATACTTGCAGGTACAGCTCTATTATCCCATTACCCCATAACTACACCTTTTTACGCCTTTAATTTATTCTCCCACAGAAGAAAATAGTAATTTATACAGTCATGAACATGCACCACAAGAAATATTTTCTATATCTTAGCAGATAGTAGCTTAAAGCAGGCTGAAAGAAAAGCAGAATGCGCCATAAGGCGCATTCTGCTTTACTTTCAACCTGCTTTAAGTGGTCAACAGTATCTTCAATATTAGAAACAGGCTATGGGGTAATTGGTTAAGAATAGAATAGTTTATAATGGTAAATAGGTACAAGGTTAACATAAGATATATATTCGTACACTTTCCTACATGAGATAAGAATGATCGTGCAGCGCGAGACCGGTGCGCTAATTTTATTGATATGTTATTCTTTCCCAATAAATACATTCAAGCTATTTAAGCTATAATTTCCATTGCAAACAGGGTTTAGCCAGATTAGATGCCAGGTAACCAGGGGTCTGATCAGGACACAATCCATTAGCCACTCTGATTACAAAGATAGTAATTAGTTTGTAAAAATTGTAATTTTCTACAGTTAGCGCATTGCATTTGCGTTTAAAGGCGAAATAATTATATATTCTCTACTGTATATTACACACTAAGTATCCAGTATTTTCTCCATTATGCCTGCACCAAACTCTGTATTGTGACTACTTAACTAAGAATCATATTTTCAAGATGCTAAGTGGTCACAACATAGGGTTTGGTGTAGACTGTAGACATTACGGAGTTTTCAAGGTAGTTTTCAATAACCACCTTGTGTGGAACTCAGTGATAATTTTACCTGTGCATCCTGAGTCCTTAATACTCAACAAATTTACCAGGAATTCATTAGATAAAAAGTTGGTAGTCCCATGGACCCATAGCTTTTCTGGCCATTATTAACTTATTACTCACAAGCAAATGGTAGCTTAAAGCAGGTTGAAAGTAAAGCAGAATGTGCCTTAAGGCACATTCTGCTTTACTTTCAACCTGCTTTAAGTGGTCAACTGTCTTCAAAACTATAAATAAGCTATGGGATATTGAATTTTCACCTCAATTACTCGATGTTTGTCTCAAGGACTCATTGTTTTACAGAATGTGCATCCGGAGGACTCGTTCATCTGATTTCTACAATTATCACTGGGAGCTGACATTATTTCATAAATTCATGTCAAGAATGGTTTGGTTGCTTGGAAGGTCAATTTCAAGCTGTTTATCATTGTAATACTTAGGTTAAGTCAAACATTGTCAGCCCCAGAGACCTTCCTACCTTGTGGTTCTGGGGCTTAATGATTAATCGTCATAGGAAATGTTTCTGTTTATTAGCCCGAGATTATTCCCTCTGCAAAGAACTAAAAGAAAGGCAAGTGGATGATTTTGATCCCATTTGCAACAAATGAGATCAAATTAGCGAAACCATCTTCCTGAAATCATCATCTCATCTTGTCATCCCTCACCATTAACTCTTTCCTCCCTGAAACTTTAAATGAACAATTCCAGTTCCCATTTAAGTCAAATCCATTTCCGACCTTTAAGGGTTGTTTTTTCAATGTTTGGCATTATGACAAACAGTGAAGACCCTGATCAGAGGGCTCCTTTTGGAGCCCTCTGATCTGGGTCTTCACTGTTTGCACAGGACAATTGTACTATTCACATGGACATTGTTTGAAAAGAACGCCTATTTAGGGTTCAAAGCAGGGGTGTAAAAATTTCAAAATTGTTACTCGCCCTGAGAATGACATTTTGCTTATTAGATTCTGTTGTAAATTATCAGAAAATCTGCTCGCCCCTGGTTCAAAGGGTTAATTAGCGCTATATAGCCCGTTTTGTGTTGCATTGTCGTAAAACCCAACTCATCTATTCAAACATTGTCTATATAAGTTTATAATGGAAGTTAAACTACAGACCTATCGAATATAGTAGAAATCTTCTTCATCTCATTATCTTAAAGCCTGTGTAATACTTAAATCCAATCTACATATACTAGTAGAATAGCGGTACCCTCTGTTCAGGGTCTGCAATGTTTTGTCATTTTGCAATATACAGAACTCCCTCCCTACAACAGTCCTCCGAACAACGACTCCCTCTTTACAACAACACTCACCGATGCCCCCAAAACAAGACATTTTTGTCCAACCTTTTCACTAAAGTACTGCAATATTGTCTGCTTAAAATTGTCGTCTGCTCTTTTTCTAAAAGTTACTTATTTGACCATTTTAGGGTATAAAAACTTACTGACAAGTGACAAATAGCTTGAATCCAGATCAGACGCCGCTTTACGCAGCGGCTGATCTGGATTCAAGCTGTTTGCAAATGTAAGGCAATTTCCCTCCCTATAACAACTCCCTCTGAACAACCGACACATTTTTTGTCGCCCAGTAGGTGTCGTTGTAGGGAGGGAGCGCTGTATTGCAAAACAACTATAATATAATATAAATGGACTATACTTTTTCAAATATAGGGAACTATGGAATTGTCCTTTTGAAGATTCTGGGGCATTTCATCATCAATATTATCGGTATTTATATTTATGTGCAGGATTGGGAGTGTCGTCCACATCGGTGGCCCCCTGTCCAGGTAGCTGTCTAACTGCATGCATAGCGGATCATATTGGATCTCCATACATCCCATTTTCCAGGGTCTACTTCAGAGAGTCTCTTTCTGCCAATGCCTTTCAGGTCATCTTGGGCCGTCCTGGCCCACGTCTTCCCTCAATCTGCATGTCACAGACTGCTTTAACTCTTTGAACCCTAGTCACGCAAATATGCGTCATTTGCACACAGCATACCTGTTAGGAGTACACTTGTTCTATGCAAACAGTGTAGACCCTGATCAGAGGGCTCCTTAAGGAGCCCTCTGAACAGGGTCTACACTGTATGTCATTTTGATATATTTTGTAAAAATCAACCCTAAAAAGTAAAAAATGGACTAGACTAAATTGAAAACTAGAATTGTCCATTGAGGTTTCAGGGAGGAAAGGGGTTAATTAGATACATGTATTGATAATGAGTGACAAACGAGTGTTGTGAGTTTTTATCTGTTTTTCCTTTGTTTCAGGAGAGAATGAGAACCAGAAGCGAGAGTGCCATTGTCTCAAAACGACCAACATTTCATCCAACGCGCAGCCTTCCTACCAGTGCATGTTCCTCCAGCTACCAGATTGTTCACATAGACCCAAAATATGTCACTGGTTTTTCCGAATCTTCAAAATTAGATGACTCAAAAATGCCTCAGTCAAAGGCAGAGGATATTTGTTTAGACCATGGCAAAGATTACAGATCTCCTCCGGATAATCTAGATTCAAGTGTAGATCGACGAAGAAAAATGATGCTGAAATATAAGTCTCATAGAGAGGACTTGTCTGCAAGAAATCGTAGAATTCTTGCAAGGAAACGTGCGAAAGAGCCGTATGAAGTTCCGTGGCGCCTGACCCAGTCTTTCCAAGAGAGTGATTTGATGATGCGTCTCGACGACATTCCCGAATCTAAGTCAAATTCCTCATCCCCAGTGAAATCCTACAGTATTGATACATTGCCAAGGTCAAGGTCATTGGACAATCTTGATTTCTCCTCGTTCTTTATAAGTGACTCGGGTGAGAAACAGGAAATAGATAGTGTAGCTTCTGGCATGAAAAATCTCAATGTCTCGGACTCTTAACAAATCCAGTGAAAAAGAACTAGTGCTATTTATTACGTGTAGGTTATCGGTTAATTATTACTATTATTATCTTATTTGTTACTTATACAATGTTTTTTGAGCCCCCAAGATCGAATAGGAGGAGGCGTATTGTTTTTTGGTCTGTCAGTCTGTATGTTTTGAATTCAGGACTCCAGATAAGGGGGTGTAGTGGGGTGTTAAGCTGATCAAATCCAACATTTTCTTGCTCATTACAGCATAAAATCCTATGGTGTTACTACTGGTTAGAATCGTCTCTTTGAGACGATTCTAATGAGTAGTGACACCATAGGGTTTATTGCAGAAATAAAGATTTTAGTCTTTGAAATATCCCCTTATCTGGAGCCCTGGTTTTAGTAGATTTGTGTGTCTGTCCACAACTCCAACCTTGACGTTTAAAACAAAAGGTTGTGGAGACTTTAATTATTTAGTGAGCTTAGCACAATTGAGGTCATGTTAGACAATGGTCCAGGGGCCTGTTTCATAAAACTTCATACGACAAATGTTGTCGTAAGTCAGATTATAAAAGTCTCAATTATTATTTATTTCTCAAATTAATTTCTCAAACTAATCCTGTCTTGTGACATCTCTTTGGAATTGTCTTGAAAAGGCAATTTTAAAGAGATGCCACAAGACAGGATTAGATAGAGAAATCAGAAATTAAATGTATTTTAAAGATTTGACTTACAACCGTTTTACAAGACGTTTTATGAAATGGACCCCAGGTCATTCAAATAAGGGGCATAGTGTTTTACAAACACACCTTGTTAACAAAAATATTTTGGTCAGAAAATCGGCCTGTTTTCTTTTAATTAAGAAGTAGATAAATATTTTCTCCATAATTCTTTCATCTTACAATTCTAAATGTTCAAATGTGCTGACCAGTTTTTCTGACCCCCCCCCCCCCCCCAACCAATTAACATTTATTCTCAAGGGGTTTGTTCCCAAAATATTTAAAAGAATGACAAATAGTGCATACCCTGATCAGAGGGCTCCTTTAGGAGCTCTCTGATCTGGGTCTACACTGTTTGCAAAGGATGTATAATCCCGTTCCAGTATTGTAATGTAAGGGCCCATGATTTCCCTAATCAAAGGAAATTTCAATTGTCATGAAATAACTAAATTAGAACACTTTTACCTTCGATCTGCATCAAAGTCTTCACTTCTACCACCTTAACCTTCAATCTGCTTCTCACAGTCAACTTGACTATCATTGAAAACGAGCCTACATATACATTCGGATTTTCACACTTCATAAATTTGCCTATGTTTGGTCCTTCACTGAATCTCTTACTGTTCTCCTAATGTTAATTTGCAGCACAATTGGTTTGATGATATTCATACAATTTCTAAAACACTTGCACTCACCCAAGAGCACCTTTCATTCCATATATACATTCAGTTGACCCATTCCACCCATAAATATGCCTTTTTACGCCTTTAATTTATTACTATATTGAAGAAAAAAGGTCCACTATTATACAGTTTTGAATATGTATAATAAGAAATATTTTCTATATTCTAGCAGATAATATCTTAAATAAAGCAGGCTGAAAGTAAGGAAAGCAGAATGCGCCTTGGGGCGCATTCTGCTTTACTTTCAACCTGCTTTAAGTGGTCACATATCTACAAAACTAGAAACAGGCTATGGGGTAATGGGTTAATACATTCAAACCTAGCAATGAGTATATGTCATTACTAACTATGAAGAGTACATGACTTTGTGTCCTATGCAAACAGTGTAGACCCTGATGAGAGGGCTCCAAAAAGAGCTCTCTGAACAGGGTCTGTACTGTTTGTCATTCTGAAATACATTATACAGAACAACCCTTAACCCTTTACCCTATAGAAGCGACTTTTAGCGTATTTAATTATTCCTCCGCTGAAGAAAATAGTTCCAGTTTATACCCTCATGAACAATTACCATTACAAATATTTTATATAGCCTAGCAGATTTTAGCTTACAGCAGGCTGAAAGTAAAGCAGAATGTGCCTTAAGGCACATTCTGCTTTACTTTAAACCTGCTTTAAGTTGTCACCGGTCTTCAAAACTAGAAACAGGCTATGAGGTAAAGGGTTAATTGTCAAAATAGACTAGACTTAATTGGATACTGGCATTGTCCATTTGAAGTTCCAGGGGTGAATGAGTTAAATCTAGGTATAATGGCATCACTTGCATTTGTTTGTATTCATATACAGTTAAATTTATATATCATGAAC
Organism: Gari tellinella; assembly: GCA_922989275.2. NCBI lineage: Eukaryota > Metazoa > Mollusca > Bivalvia > Cardiida > Psammobiidae > Gari > Gari tellinella. Next base: position 32,846,346 of record OV277872.1, on the reverse strand, counting down.
ACGTTTAACCCTTTACTCCATAAATATGCCTTTTTTCGCTTTTAATTTATTCCTCACTTATCGAAAATAATTTCAATTTATACAGTCATGAATACATGTATTTTCTATATTCTAGCAGATGGTAGCTTAAAGGAGGCTGAAAGTAAAGCAGAATATGTCTTAAGGCACATTCTGCTTTACTCTCAGCCTGCTTTAAGCTATAAACTACTAGAATATAGAAAGGATTTCTTATGATACACATTCATCACTATAAATAAGAATTTTTTTCTTCAGTGGAGAATAAACTGAATGAATTAAAATGTGTATATCTATGGAGTTATGGGTTCAGAGCTGACTTAACCCTTTGAACCCTAGTCACGCATAGAGGCGTCCTTTTCAAACAGTGTACATGTGAATAGTACACTTGTCTTATGCAAACAGTGAAGACCCAGATCAGAGGGCTCCAAAAGGCGCCCTCTGATCAGGGTCTTCACTGTTTGTCATAATGCCAAACATTGACAAAAACAACCCTTAACAGTCAGAAATGGACTAGACTAAAATGGAAACTGGAATTGTTTATTTTAAGTTTCAGGGAGGAAAGAGTTAATGCACATTTTAATTTATTATACTGGGGTCAGAGCATTAACAAAAACAGTAAGTCAAAACTTAAAAAAAAATCTAATTTCTCCATCCAATTATGTCTTGTGACATCTCTTTCCAAGACAATTCCAAAATGATGTCCCAAGAAAGGATTAAATGGAGGAATAAATTTTAAAAAATAAAATTTTTTAGATTCTGACTTGCAACAATATTTGTCGCTCAACGTTTCATAAGATGGGCACCTGGTTTTTGTTCTTCTTTACAAAACGAGAAAATTTGGAAAAGATGACCACCATAGTTTACATGTATTTTTTCTCTCCACTAATCCTTTCATTGGCTGTGATTGAATGCAGGTTGATACATTAACAGACATTTTATGCTCTGCCACAATGTGGTGCAGGGCATCGTGTTACCCTTGTACGTAAGTACCTATGTCCCAATGATAATAAGGTCTTGTGTTTCACTTGGTTTTGGAATGAAGCAAGGGCTCATTCAACTACACATGCTAATGCACTTAACCCTTTCACTGCCAAATTTTACTGCACCGACATTTGCATACAGTTTGGATCCTGATCAGACATCACATAAGGCGGCATCTGATCAGGATCAATTCATATGTGTTTTACACTCCCAAGCATTTTTATGCTCCCCTTTAGGGGGTGAGCATATAGTCGACGCTTTGTCCATCCGTCCATGTATCCGTCCGTATAGCCACTTAATTGAAGATTGGGGGTACGGACGTCCGCCTTTCCGTCCATGCTCACAAAATGATAGTTGTGTCCATAACCTAGACACATAATTGAAAAACATTAACCTGGCAGTTTCTTGTATCATTAACCTGGCCATTTCTTGTGACATTAACCTGGCCAGTTGTGGGACATAGGATTAGGGGTAGGGTTAGCCTCCAGATCATTCTATAACAAAGTTAGTATTGATTTATGTGGCTAACCACATGTATTTTAGCCACATAAAAGAGATACAATAAAGAAGGATATGGCCACTTAAATGGAGATTGTGGGTCCGTCCGTCACGCTTTTTTGTCCGGAGCATATCTCTTGAACAGTTCACTGTAAGTTGATGAAACTTGATACAGTGATAGAGAATGACAGAAGGAGGTGCAGTACACAAGAACCCTAACTCTGTCATCTTCCACTATTGAATTATCTCCCCTTTTCTCATAAAAAAATCAATTTTGTCTGAATCTTTTGTCCGGAGCATACTTTTGACTGTTACATCCTAAGTTGGTTAAACTTGTTACAGTGATAGAGGATGACATTAGGAAGTGCAGTACACAAGAATCGTAACTCTCTCATTTCCCAAGTTTGAATTATCTCCTTTTTTCTCATAAAATAAATCAATTTTGTCCGGAGCATATCTCTGGACTGTAACACCGTAAGTTGATGAAACTTTTTACTGTGATAGAGGATGACAGGAGGAAAAGTGCATTCCACAAGAAGGGTAACTCTGTCATCTCCCAATAATGAATTATGTCCCTTTTTCTAATAATACCATCAAATTTTGTGCGAAGCATATCTCTTGATTGTTACACTGTAAGCTAATGAACCTTGATACAGTGATAGTTGATGACATAAGGAGGTGCAGTACACAAGAACCATGACTCTGTCATCTCCCAATATTGAATTATCTCCCTTTTTCTATTAAAAAAAAAATCCAATTTTGTCCGGAGCATATCTCCTGAGCATTGCATTGTAGGTTGATGAAACTTGATACAGTGATACGGGATGAAAGAGGGAGTGCTGTACTCAAGAACCATAACTCTTCCATTTCCTAATACATGTATTGAATTATCTCCCTTTTTCTTATAAAAATTCAAACTTTCTGAAGCACTGTAACTTGATGAAACTTGATTATGAGTTAGAGTATGACAAAAAGAATGTAGTACACAAGATTTATAACTCTGTCATCTCCAAATATTAAATTGTCGACCTTTTTTCATAAAAATGTCTTTTTTTTTGTCTGAAGCATATCTCCTGAACGTTACATCATAAGTTTATGAAACTTGATACTGTGTTCACCTACTAAACATGCTATACCTTGGGTTTTTTCCTTTTGGGGAGCATCCATCGTTGGGAACGATATTCTTGTTTTCTTTACTCATTGCCCAATGAAAATAACTTTTTGGGCATTTGAATTATTCCACCACTCAAGAAAGTAGTTCAACTTCATAAAAGCATGAATATGTGTCATAAATATATATTCTATATTCTTGCAGCTTAATATGTAGCTTAATGCAGGTGGAAAATAAAGCAGAATGCACCTTAAAGGGCATTGTGCTTTACTTTCAACCTGCATTAAATAGTCACCTATCTTCAATGCTAGAAACAGGCTATTGGGTAATGGCTGGGTTAAGTGATAACCGCATGAATTTCCAAATTTTATGATGAAAAATAGAAGTGGACAGTAATTTTGCAGCAAGTTTGTAAGTTAAGTATTTCTGTCATAATGGAAATGAAAGAGGTAATGTGTACTGCATGTTTCATTGCAGTTTGGTGACCTTGACCCATGACCTTAACCTCTGTGTCACTTCGGTAAAGTTTGTGAGCTTAGGTTGGTAATGGACCAACAAAATATTCGCTTTTATAGTCAAGCAATCTGTGAGGTATCCATATTTTATAGACACTGTTTCAGTTTTGCTTTATTTCAGTAAATATGCAGAAGGAAAATGCCTGAACAAATGTTTTTGTATTTTGTTTAACCCTATCCCCCATAGAAGCCCTTTAAGCACATTCAGTTTATTCTTACACTGAATAAAATAGTTCCAATTTATACAGTCATGAACATGTACCATAAGAAAAAAATGTCTATACCCTAGAACAGTCCTACACTTTACTGTAAGTTTGCCAAAGTTTCCCTAGTGTTAGGCCTTGACAGCGGAGCATGAATCTCATGCTCTTACATACAGTAATGGGTAGGACTGAGGAGATGGTAGCTTTAACTCTTTCCTCCCTGAAACGTTAAATTGACAATTCCAGTTTCCAATTTAGTCTAGTCCATTTCTGACTTTTAAGGGTTGTTTTTATCAATGTTTGGCATTACGACAAACAGTTAAGACCCTGATCAGAGGGCTCCTTTCGGAGCCCTCTGATCTGGGTCTTCACTGTTTGCACAGGACAAGTGTACTATTCACATGTACAGTGTTTGAAAATGACGCCTATATGCGGGACTAGGGTTCAAAGGGTTAAGCAGGCTGAAAGTGAAGCGGAATGTGCCTGAAGGCGCATTCTGCTTTACTTTCAACCTGCTTTGATGGTCATCTGTCTTTGAAACTAGAAACAGGCTATGGAGTAAAGGGTTAACTCATTATCCAATGGATACACCTTTTTATTATATGCCTTTGAGTGATATATATCAACGTTTCCGCGTGTATTTGAAGAGTAAAATACAAGAGTCTGTATCAGCCACCTTGTATCAGCCACTTTGTATTTTACTCTGACCTCGCTTTCGATTTGACGTGACGTCATTTACGTACATGTACGAGTGCCGCGTTATTTTTTGTGGCATACAAAACTTTCTCGTTCTGCTTTAAATAACTAATACATTTTGGATATAAAATGATTTAAACAACTATTTAGTAGTTTCTGGTTTGTATTCAAGACATATAATAAAGACATTACCAGTTGGCAGTGCGCTACAGAGTGTTGCATTTAGCTCTCGACGTTTTTGGCGGAAACAACCGACCAGACTCGAGCTAAATACAATCACTCTGTATCGCACTGTCAACTGGTAATGTGTATTTACACCTTTGATTTATTCCTTCATTTACAAAACAAGTTTCATCATTTACTATGCATCAGACTGTAGCTTAAAGCAGGCTGACATTTAAGCAGAATGCTTCTTACATTTTGCTTTACTTTCAGCCTTCTTTAAGCAGCCATCTGTTTTCAGTACTGAAAAATCATTTTGAGAGAAAGGGTTAAATAAGAATACAAATTGTAGTCAAAAGATTACATGTACATGTACAGTGGAGAATCTGTTATTCTTTCCCGTTTAAACGCAAACGTACGCAAAGCACTAAAACGTAGAAAAGAACAACTTTTGGACAATTCTGATAATTCTTGTTTATCTTGGTGGCAAACAGTTTGGAGCCTGATCAGACGCCGGGTTACCCGGCGTCTGATCTGGCTCCAAACTGTTTGCACGGCAAATAATAGTTTTAGCGTAAACGAGTTTATTGGGAAAGAATAACAGATTCTCCACTGTATATGCTTAAGTCTTCAAAACAGTACTTTTCTTAATCCATTGCATTCAAGATACTGATCCTTATATGCTTTGCAAAATGTTTTGACCCCGATCAGGGGCCTGATCTGGATCAAACTTGTTTGAAACTCTTGATTCTTAACCCTTTCCCCCATAGAAGCGCCTTTTAGCGCATTCAGTTTATTCTTGCCCTGAAGAAAATAGTTCCAATTTATACAATCATAAATATGTATAATACAAAATAGTTTTTATACTCTAGCAGATGATAGCTTAAAGCAGGCTGAAAGTAAAGCAGAATGCGCTAAAGCAGGCTGAAAGTAAAGCAGAATGCGCTTAAAGCGCATTCTGCTTTACTTTCAGCCTGCTTTAAGTGGACACCTATATTCAATACTAGAGATATGCTATGTGGGAAAGGGTTAATGTGAAATGTTTTTTGAAATGCTTTTATTTTAAAAAACAGTACAAAAATAGCCATCATTTATCTAGATAGAAATGGATTAATGTTCACAAAAGTATTTTGTGCATTACATTAATTTTGTCAAGCATGAAACTACAGACAATCTTTATAGATATTCATGAAACTTCACTGAATTCCACTTGACAGTCATCTAATTGTAATTTTTGGAAGCCAAAATTTATGTTTAGTGTACTGGTGTTTTGTTGGTGAAAATTTTGCTGTTTCGATACTATTCTTGGTTAGATGTTGATTTTTTACATTCATATAAAGATTGGAATTAGACCATATCCTGTGCTCTCTCTCTTCAACGACACCTTATGGGAGACAAAAATTGTGTGCATTATTCGGAGGGAGTCATTATAGAGAGGCAAATTAATTGATATTTGTAAATAGCTTGAATCCAGATCAGATGCTGCGTAACGCGGCGTCTGATCTGGAATCAAGCTGTTTGTCACTCGTCATTAAGTCTTTTCTGCCAAAATGTCCAATATGTAACTTTGAGAAAAACAGTAGAGTCGGATGACAATTTTAAGCAGACGATATTGCAGCAGTAAAAGCGTTAGACAAAAGTGTCCTGTTTAAGGAACTGCAGCAAGGGTCATTGTTAGGAGGGAGTCGTTGCTGAGAGAGTCGTTGTAGGGAGGGAACAAGTTGTAGTATAATACAGTTACAGTGGAGAATCTGTTATTCCTTCGCGTTTAAACGCAAACGTACGCAAACGCAAAGCACTAAAACGTAGAAAAGAACAACTTTTGGACTATTCTGATATTTCATGTTTATCTTGGTGGCAAACAGTTTGGAGCATGATCAGACGCCGGGTCCCCGGCGTCTGATCTGGCTCCAAACTGTTTGCAATAGAAATAATAGTTTAAGCGTAAACGCGTTTATTGGAAAAGAATAACAGATTCTCCACTGTACATGGCAATAGGAGGGTCTTTAAGAATGATTTGTCCCACTAATGTTATATTTGTCACAACCGCTTTAGCTCTAGTGCCAATTATAGATTTAACTCTTTCAGCACTAAGTAACTCTTGTGAGTTACTAGGTTCACTTATGGGTCATTTTAGTTACCAAAAACACAAACCAGTCTACTTTGAATTCTGAGTAGTTTAATAAAAACTGGTCTAAATAAGGTCCATCATTGCTGTGTAGTGACTTATTATCCCGCCCTCCCCCGCAGACCTTAAAAAGATTTTAATTATTTGTAAATTAATGTTGTCCTACCCTGCCTTCATTGTTTAGCAGCAGAAAATCAAAATACAGTAAAAACTCGATACTTCGAACTCGCGTTAGTTCGAACATACCCATATTTCAAGCCACGTTTTAACTTTGAAATACAGGTATGTTCGACTTTAGAAAGATCGAATTGTCGAAATTAAACTTACGAAATACTGGTAAATTCGATTTAAGCGAGTTTGAAGTATCGAGTTTCGACTGTACTGCCAATCTTCAATTAAGTTGCCACTCAATAGAATACTAGTGTGTAATCTCAAAGATGGGTGATTGCTTAATGCAGAATAAATATAATGCAGAAAGCTCCTATACATGTTGGACCTTTCTGCATTAATTGTATCTTGCATTATTAAGTCACCTGTGGTTAGAGATTTTCATGCTACTTCGACTATTGTGTAATCTCAAAGATGGGTGATTGCTTAACCCTTTGAACCCTAGTCCCGCATATAGGCGTCCTTTTCAAACAGTGTACATGTTAATAGTACACTTGTCCTATGCAAACAGTGAAAAGGAGCCCTCTGATCAGGGTCTTCACTGTTTGTCATATTGCCAAACATTGACAAAAACAACCCTTAAAAAGTAAGAAATGGACTAGACTTAAATGGAAACTGGATTGTCCATTTAAAGTTTTAGGGAGGAAAGGGTTAATGGAGAATAAATATAATACAGAAAGCTCCTATACATGTTGGACCTTTCTGCATTAATTGTATCTTGCATTATTAAGTCACCTGTGGTTAGAGAGTTTCATGCTACTTCGATTAACTCATTGAGCCCTAGTGACAAGTATACTCATCCATTACCAACTATGTACCGTTAGGAGTACACTTGTCCTATGCAAACAATGTAGATCCTGATAAGAGGACTCCTAAAGGAGCCAGGAGCCCTCTGATCTCGGTCTGCATTGTTTGTTATTTTGCAAAATATTGTTAAAAATCAGCTCTAAATGGACAAGACTTCATTTGAAACTAGACTAGTCCATTAAATGTTTTAGGGGTGAATGTTACACCTGGAATGAATTTCAGTTGTTCAAAATATTATTCATGATTGGGTATTAGTCGTAGGGTGGGGAATGCTTTATCCTTAACACAATGAAATAAAATGTAGAAGATGCCAGATGCTTGAAAATGTTGACAAGTTATGTCATGGCTCCAGATAGGGGGAGTATTTTGAAAAACTAAAATCATTATTTCTACAGTAGATCCTATGGTGTTACTACTCATTAGAACTGTCTCTTCGAGACAATTCTAATGAGTAGTTACACCATAGGATTTGGTGCTGAAATAAGTGAGAAAATGTTGGATTTGTGCAGTTTACTTCATCTTATCTGGAACCCTGTATTTATATCTGAGTGAAAAACAGTTTTTCCCCACTGTATAAGTGTTAATAGTTCTGTGATAGTGATAAATGTTTGTTTTAACCCATTAGCCTATAAATATGCCTTAAATTTAGGAATATGTACCATTGGAAATAGTTAGTATATCTAAGCAAATTGTAGTTTAAAGAGGCTGAAAGTAAAGCAGAATGTGCCTAAAGGCACATTCTGCTTTACTTTCAAACTGCTTTAAGTGGTCATTTGTCTTCACAACTAGAAACAGGCTATGGGGTAATGGAATAAACTATTTTATTCATATAATGAAATTTGATTGGACATGTATGTAAGTCCTCTTTTGTTTACTCAACCCCAAATGTTGTGTTAACCCATTACCCCATAAATACACCTTTAATTTACTCCTCCACTGAAGGAAATAGTTTCAATTTATACTGTTATAAAAATGTATTGTAAGAAATATTTTCTAAATTCTAGCAGATAATAGCTTAAAGCAGGCTGAAAGTAAAGCAGAATGTGCCTTAAGGCACATTCTGCTTTACTTTCAACCTGCTTTAAGCGGCCACATGTCTTCAAAACTAGAAACAGGCTATGGGGTAATGGGTTAAGAAACCTTTGTAAAAGAAAGTGATTGAGCTCAATTCAGACATGCTGAGAAATAAAGAGGGCTACCCTCTCAGAACTCCAGTTGAGAGGGAGTAAACCGAAAAAAAGAGGGAGTAAACCGAACAAATCCAACATTTTCTCACTCATTACAGCACCAAATTCTAATGTGCAACTACTCATATAGACTATTCTAATGAGTAGTGACACCATAGGGTTAAATGCAGAAATAAAGATTTTAGATTTATAAATACTCCCCTTATCTGGAGCTGTGTCTGCCCTCATTTGTAACACATAAACTTTCTGGTACTGTGAGTCTTTTCGGAAAGTGGCAGCCTACTGCTGGACAAAAAATGCAGAATGCTGCTATAGGAACTTTGGAAAAATTACCTGCACTTCCAAATCTCTTGTCATAAGTAAAATTCATGGATCATTCTTGGGAGTAAGTACTGTGTTACTCCTATAAGAGCTTTCTGCATTAGTTTTGTCCTACATTAACCCTTTACTCTATAAATACCCCTTTTTATGCCTTTGATTAAATCATCCACAGAAGAAAATAGATATTTTATACAGTTATGAATATGTGCCCCAAGAAATATTTTCTATATTCCAGCAGACGGTAGCTTAAAGCAGGCTGAAAGTAAAGTAGAATGTGCCTAAAGGCACATTCTGATTTACTTTCAACCTGCTTTAAGTGATCATATGTCTTCAAAAAAAGAAACAGGCTATGGAGTACGGGGTTAAACAGACAACATGTTTCGAGACATGAATGCTTCTTTAGTGAGTATTGAGCTAAATGCAAGCTATACAATGTACTAGTTTTATGAATGTTTAGGTGTTAACTGTTAACATTAACTCTTTCCTCCCTGAAACATTAAATGGACAATTCCAGTTTCTATTTTAGTCTAGTCCATTTCTGACTTTTAAGGGTTTTTTGGTCAATGTTTTTCATTATGACAAACAGTGAAGACCCTGATCAGAGGGCTCCTTTCGGAGCCCTCTGATCAGGCTCTACACTGTTTGCATAGGACACGAGAGTACTCCACAGGAACACTGTTGGCAAATAACGCATATATGCATGACTAGGGTTCAAAGTGTTAACCCATTACTGCATAATCTGTTTCTAGTTTTAAAGACAGGTGCATACTAGCAAACAGTTTGGAGCCTGATCAGATGCCGAATAATTGGGTCCCCAATCAGGCTCCAAACTGTTTGCAATACATGTACAGTCAAAACTCGATATTTCGAATTCCCTTGATTTGAACTTACTGGTATGTCAAATTTAAAACATGGCTTAGCAGGAGTTTGCATGAGGTTGACTCAGTCACTCTTGATATAAAAAGGTTGTAGACATTAAATAGTCATATCAGAAAGATTGTGAGGCAGGGTTCCAGATAAGGGGGAGTAAACTAAACAAATCCAGCATTTTCTCACTTATTTCAGCACCAAATCCTATGGTGTAACTACTCATTAGATTGTAATGAGTGGTGACGCCATAGGGTTTAAAGCAGAAATAAAGATTATAATTTTTGCAATACTCTCCTTATCTGTAACCCTGGTGAGGTATGTGATTGGTCAATAAATGTGTTCACTCTTAGGGCTTATAGGTTGATTTACATTTGCAAACAGTCCTCAAAGAGCCCTCTGATCAGGGTCTTCACTGTTTGACATTTGAAATGTTATGCTGCATTACGTGAAAGGCATTAAACGAAAGTTTTGCACTTTTTCTACTTTTTCATGTGATTCAGAACAAATGTATTGATTAGTTGCAAAATGTTGAATATTTGTTGTTTTAATGCAGAAAAAAGCCAGAATTCAATAGGGTTTTTGATAACTTGACCCATTACTCCATAGATATACATATTTACACCTTTAATTTATTTAAGACTTCGTTGATAGAAATAGGCTTTTGGGGGTTAAAGGTAAAGCAAGATGAAAGTGAAGCTTAAAGCTCCTGTAGGGACTTTCTGCTTTATTTTCATCCTGCTTTGCAGTCACATTCCTTAAACACAAAACTACTATACATACATGCTGTATGTTATTTAAAGATTTAACCCTTTACTCAATAGCTTGTTTCTAGTATTGAAGATAGGTGACAAATTAAAGCAGGTTGAACATAAAGCAGAATGCACCTTAAGGTGAATTCTGCTTTACTTTCAACCTTTCTTAAGTCACCTATTGTAGAATACAGAAAATAGTTCCTAGGATACATAATCATGACAGTATAAAATGGAACTATTTTCTTCAGTGGAGGATATATGAAATGCGTAAAAAAGTGTATTTATGTTGTAGTGGATTAATGCAATTATTGTAAACAAGGAAAGGATAAATATAATTTTATTACCTCAGTTACTTAGCTGGTCATTCCATGTACTCAATATTCTGATGTTTGTTTGTTTGTCAATTTATTTTACTGAATCTTGAATGTTTGTCGTTTAACCCATTACCCCATAGCCGGTTTCTATTTTTGAAGACATACTACTACTTAAAGCAGGTTGAAAGTAAAGCAGAATGCACCTTAAGGTGCATTCTGCTTTTCTTTCAGCCTGCTTTAAGCTATCATCTTCTAGGATATAACAACTATTTATTGGGATGTATTTTCATGATTGTATAAAGTTGAACTATTGTCAACAGTGAAGGAATAAGTTAAAGGCATAAAATGTGTATTTATGGGGTACAGTGGAGAATCTGTTATTCTTTCCCAATAAGCGCGTTTACACTAAAACTATTATTTGCAGTGCAAACAGTTTGGAGCCAGATCAGACGCCGGGTAACCCGGCGTCTGATCAGGCTCCAAACTGTTTGCCACCAAGATAAACAAGAATTATCAGAATTGTCCAAAAGTTGTTTTTTTTCTACGTTTTAGCGCTTTGCGTTTGCGTACGTTTACGTTTTAAACGGGAAAGAATAACAGATTCTCCACTGTAATGGTTATTCTGATTTTTGTTTGTCTGTCCATTTCTCTTACTGAATCTTCAATGTTTGTCATTTAACGTTGCCATCCCTTGAATAATTTTTGTTTTCTCCTTCTCGAGGTTTTGTTCATTTGACCAAAGTTCATGTAAGTTTTATCAATGTTAGTCATCTGTGTGAAACAATGTTCAAATACTTCTTTCCTATACTACTATGGAGTAAAGGTTTAAGAGAGATCTCAAATTCTCTGAGTGGTCGATTTTTACAAGATTGAATGCAAGTTGATATTACCTGACTTTCAATGACCTTGGGTAGCTACACCTAATGAAGTTCAAGGTCACTAAACTGTTTCCAGTAGCTGGTGTCAAACAATGTTCAAATACTTCTTTCCTAAACTACTATGGAGTAAAGGTTTAAGAGGGATCTCAAATTCTCTGAGTGGTTGATTTTTACAAGATTGAATGCAAGTTGATATTACCTGACTTTCAATGACCTTGAGTAGCTACACCTAATGAAGTTCAAGGTCACTAAACTGTTTCCAGTAGCTCTTTATCTTTGTTAATTGTTTGTTGTTCAGTATTCTATCGCATCACCTTATTTGAGCTCTTTGAAATGGCTGAAATAATATCGGTAATGAATTGATGGATAAAATCTCTGTTCATATTTTCGAAGATTCTGGATAAATTAAAAAATGCACGATTGAACATGAGTTATCTTTCTTTGCTACCATATTGACTTCATCAGCATCTTACAGTAGAGAAGAGTTTATTCTTTCCCAATAAACGCACTTAAGCTAAAATAGTTATTTCAATTGCAAACAGTTTGGAGCCAGATCAGACGCCGGGTCACCCGGCGTCTGAACAGGCTCCAAACTGTTTGCAACTCATATTAATATTAATTGTCAGATTTATAGAAAAACCGTCCTTTGATACCTTTAATTGCAATGTGTTTACATTTAAACGGGAAATGGATAACGTCTTCCCCACTGTACCACTATGACCCCATTGTCTGTGAAAGAATGAGACTGTGGGGAGTTCAACATACACTGAAAGACACTTCTAACGCAACACTTTTCAAAATAGTTTTGAACAAATACGGTTCAAGAAATCTTTCTCAAATTTCACCAGAGCTGGTTTGACTACATTCTGCGCATAATTTCAATAAAATCATTCAACCATGACGGATGATCAAAGTCGCACGTGGACTAGGTAAGAATTCACATTTCTGCACGAAAAAAGTGATGTGGTCGAAATTATCGATTAAAATTCTGTATTAATATAGTAAAACGTTAGTCACACTGAAAAACATCAACTATTTTGCATGGAATGCACGGAACGCCAAGAACGCACCCGCGTCATTGGCATGGTTCAGACAGATCCTTAAATCAGTCACGTAAGTTTGAGTTATTTCTTTATAAGATGTGTTACTACTACACTGTACTGTTGATATTGATTAATGTATAATTTACGTTGTAATCATTCTAGTCATTTCAACGTGTGACATTTTTGTGTTTCATTTAGAATAACGATAAAATAATATCAGCCTTGTCTGTTTATTTTCAGGTGACTCGGGTTTTTGGCAGGTATTTATCCGTCATAGGCGATTGTGTGAAAGTGCAAACGAGTTCAGCGCGGACCGCGGCAGTATCGTAGAAGTGTCACATCTTTGGTATAGGATTAGAAGAGATGTATGGAGACCATTCGTTTCCACGGAGACCATATTGGATATTAGTTGTTTCATTTGAAACTTTTTTCTGTGATAAGTGCTCTGAATAAAATTATCCTTTCATGTCCTTATTATCTTGTTACGATTTTGTGACTTTTTATTTTGGAGTCGTGTTTTATTTCTGTTAGATTTCGTTCTTTTTTGTCAATTGATTACATTGAAATTTACAGGAATCGTCAATTTCAACGATAACGATTCTATAATAAGCAGAACACATCAACGTTTCTTGGTGTTGCGTTAGAAGTGTCTTTCAGTGTACACTCTACTGATGCATATACATGCTCTTGTAACTGTGATATCTACAAATGTTATACCTGTTTATCCTTATCAAACAGTGTAGACCCTGATCAGAGGGTCCAACAAGAGTCCTCTGGTCTAGGCCTGCAAAGTTTATATTATCATGTCTTGTAACTTGGGACCCAGTAATTTACAATGTATTGCAAAAAGCACAACCAACCATTATTGGTAATTTGATTTAGAATTGACTCGGTTACTAGGCATCTGATCAGAATCCAAAATGTTTGCAAATAATCAATGTACTCGGGGTAAGGCAGTGAAGGGGTTAATCTTCTCAAATGTATGCATGTGTAGGAAAGCTTATGTTGTGACCCAGACGGTTGGCTTCCCTTTCCCTTTCCAGTTCCCTTTCGCATTAGTAGTTTCAAGAAAGTCTTCACAACTGCTATGCCCTTTCACCTACATCTTTCTGACTTGCATCACACATGCCTTTGGGTGAGACATTTCTGACCATGTAACATGGACCTCATTGACCTTGACCTCGGCTACAGTGCTGCCATAAGTTGACATGAAAAATCCTAAGACTTCCAAATTTGCATTTTTTAAAGTGGGATTTTACAAATCGTACCTTTGCACCATTGCCTGTTTCTAGTTGTGTTGACATGTGACTACTTAAAGCAGAATTTGGCCTTAAGGCGCATTCTGCTTACTTTCAGCCTGCTTTGAGCTACCATAAACTGGAAAAATTCCGGAGATTTAGGACAAATCCGGAGAAATGGCAGCCCTACGTTTAAGTATTGAAATCTTTGGAAATGCTCATAACTCCTATGTCTCCTGAGGTATTATTTTAATATTTGGTATGCATGTGTATATGGACAAAACCTTCCCATCTATCCAAAATGTTTGAACCCTGTGACATTGACCTTGAACTTAGACCTGCGCTTAGGTTTAAAAATATTCATGTAGGTTTCGAAAAACGCTTATAACTCCTATGTCCCTTGAGGGATGTTTTCATATTTGATAAGCATGTGTATATGGACAAGATCAGGCTCCAACCTGTTTGCCGCTCAGATTAAATAGATAGACATTTCTAAAAATTGTAATTTTCTACAGTTCATTGCAATTGCGTTTACACCGGAAATACATGAAATGATTCCCTTCTGCACATTACACGCAAAAAATACAGCTATCCGTATCCCTAACCATTATGACCTTAAATACTGAAAATTGAGCTTGGCAAACGGCATTTTTGGATTCAGCACCCCCAAATTATGTAAAAACAACTGTTTGCCAACTTTTAACACGAAATGCCTACTACTCTTTTATTATTCACAATTTCTAGAAATCCGACTAGTCTAATAAATACAGCTGTCCGTATCCCTAACTGGCTGTACGGAAATCATCGGGCCCAATGATCATCCCATTTTCAGTTTTAGAATGTTCCAATCTATAAAAAATATAAAAAAAGGTCGGGAAGGTCAGAAGAAAACGCTAATAATACTGCCTAGCAAGAATTTCTTCCTTTCAATAAACCTTTACCACGCATAATTATCAAGCGAGACAACTACAGATATACTGAAATATTGATGATGTATTAGTTGTCCCCCTTTGCAACGCATTTCATACATAATTATTTTGTTTCATATCTTCGACAAATCGACCCTCCTATGTCGAACAAACTCGTATTTCAACAGTGGACCGTGACAAAGCCACGTTTTAACTATGACCTACAGATATGTGCGATATGATCGACACTGTTTTAATCACTTTTAAATTACATGTGTATTTTTAAATTGTGAAATTCACCTAAGGAAATAACATATTGTTCGACGTAACCCATTACCTCATAGATACGCATACAGTGGAGAATCTGTTATTCTTTCCCAATAAACGCGTTTACGGTTAAACTGTTATTTCCATTGCAAACAGTTTGGAGCCAGATCAGACGCCGGGTAACCCGGCGTCTGATCAGGCTCCAAACTGTTTGCCACCAAGATAAACAAGAATTATCAGAATTGTCCAAAAGTTGTTATTTTCTACGTTTTAGTGTTTTGCGTTTGCGTACGTTTGAGCTTAAACGGGAAAGAATAACAGATTCTCCACTGTAATTCTAAATTGTATATTCCTCCACTTTAGAAATTATTTCCACTTTATACAGCCATGCATATGTACTATAATAAATATTTAATAAACCATAACAGGTACTAGTTTTAAAAGCAGGATCAAAGTAAAGCGGAATGCAGCCGCAGGTGCATTCTGATTTACTTGCAACCTGTTTTAAGTGGTCACCTGTCTCCAGAATTAGAAAAAGACTATGGAATAAAGGGTTACACTGTTTGCTATTGCAGCCGTTCAGGGAGGTTGACACAGTGGTTTTCACGTGCCTTTATTTAGATGTAATGATAGTCATCATTGCTTTTCCATTAATCCTTTCACCACGAATCAGGGATCATCAGGTAACCCGGCGTCTGATCAAGCTCCAAACTGTTTGCACGGAAAGTAATAGTTTTAGCGTAAACGCGTTTATTGGGAAAGAATAACTTCTTCTACACTGTAAGAGTGAATCAACATGAACCATGTTAAGGACAATCGCTCCACTTTTGGAGGTTAACGGTCAATGGGAGACGACTCATGCAAAATATAAGCATAATTTACCTCCCTTTGACCATTACTCCATGATTAATGTTTATATGCGTATTTTTATTTTTCTATCTCAATAAGCTAAATTATGCGATCATACCTGCATTTGGCGACCACGATTAGAATAGTGATATATCGTCGACGATTGAACTGTATGGATTTGGATCCATTTAAGCATTTTAAAGTGATTATCATAGAGCATTTGTATATAGCCCTATGTAATTGGATTTATAAGTGTTTGTCTCTATGCAGACATTTAAATTTCTTAGAAAAACTAAGTTCGGTACATCTTTTTTTTATGTGTGATTTCAGTGAATGAATGCTTCAGCAATATTTGTGGAAAATATTATAAAAATCTGAATGTAAGAACAGTAGAAGAAAAAACTTTGAAAAACAACTATTTTATTTGTTCCCTTTTTTGACGGATAGTGTGCTGTTTTCATGTTTTTGGTGCTACTTGCTCCAATCTTTTTCCATTTTATGAAAAAATATGTATAACCCAACAAATTAGGTAAATTACAAAACTGAATAGGGTTATTCTGAGATTTTATTATCAAAAGCACGTGTCTCCGGATAATTAGGGGTATACCCAAAAATAAGCTATTAAGAAAAAATCCAGTTGGGGTACCCCTTATTTTTATTTCATATTTTTGCATAACAGGGCATATACTAGAAACATGCAAAATTAAAAAAAAATCTGAATGTTATGAAAATTCGAAGAAACTGGCGCGATGGTCTTTAACCTTGTTTTCCTTTATGTATTTAGCATATCCTATGTTGTGAATACTCATTAGAATCGTCTCGAAGAGACGATTCTGATGAGTAGTAACGACATAATGTTTTGGTGGCAATATGATTTAGTAGGCCTATTTGAAAGACTTCTCTGATATTCAGTAGAGATGGGATTTGTCAGGGAACGCGTATCGCGGTCATAACTTTGACGTATCTCTTGATTGAATCAGAACCATGATTTGCATGCATATTGTATCCCCGCCATTTATGTCAGGGCGTCCCATATGGTATCAAATCGTAGTGAAACCTCCCTAAACCAGCCACATATAGAACGATATTGTTGGTATCTATCTCTAAACCAGTAGGTGAAAGGGATAGCTTAACCATTCCACTCTCAATGGCGTCATAAAGCGCATTTGCAAACAGTTTTGACCCTGATCAGACGCCGCATAACGCGGCGTCTGGTCATGATGAAAACTGTTTGCCACTTTTATTTTAAATTACGTCAATTATACTGCTTTAAATCTAGCTTTGAAACGATATTGCAGACAACAATATAAAGTAGACGACAATATGGCGGCGAAGGGGGGGGGGGGGGGGGGGGTGAAAACCTCACGATAAATTTGATCATGAAAGGGTTACAGTGGAGAATCTGTTTTTCTTTCCCGTTTAAACGCAAACGTACGCAAACGCAAAGCGCTAAAAAGTAGAAAAGAACAACTTTTGGACTATTCTGATATTTCATGTTTATCATGGTGGCAAACAGTTTGGAGCCTGATCAGACGCCGGGTTACCCGGCGTCTGATCTGGCTCCAAACTGTTTGCACTGCAAATAATAGTTTTAGCGTAAACGCGTTTATTGGGAAAGAATATCACATTCTCCACTGTACAAGTAGTATTGCACTAGGAGTCCTGCATCAAGTACAGTAAAACATCTCTATTACGACCACTAAATTGTGTGAATTATTCGAAGTGTACGACAGGTGTCTGCTTAAAGCAAGGTGAATGTAAAACAGAAAACTCTTTCGCTGAGTTTTTCCCCCTCACCGTTTCATTGTCGTCTGATTCACTATTGTTGTTTGCAATATCGTTTCAAAGTTAGATTTTTTGACAGTTCAACTGACGTAATTTCAAAACAAGTGGCAACTAGTTTTGATCCAGACGTTCCGCGGCGTCTGATCAGGATCAAAAATGTTTGCAAATGCGCTTTATGACGTCATTGAGAGCGAAAGGGTTACACCAAGTTGAAAGTAAAGCTGTGTTTTGGGAAACTCAGCTACAGTGTAGAAGAGTTTTTTCTTTCCCAATAATCTCGTTTATATACAGTGGAGAATCTGTTATTCTTTCCCGTTTAAACGCAAACGTACGCAAACGCAAAGCACTAAAACGTAGAAAAGAACAACTTTTGGACAATTCTGATAATTCTTGTTTATCATGGTAGCAAACAGTTTGGAGCCTGATCAGACGCCGGGTTACCCGGCATCTGATCTGGCTCCAAACTGTTTGCATTGGAAATAATAGTTTTAACGTAAACGCGTTTATTGGGAAAGAATAACAGATTCTCCACTGTAAATGCATAAACAACATTTTCATTGCAAACAGTTTGGTGCCAGATGAGACGCCTGTTGACCTATGTTAATGCCTAGGTCACACATTCACGGATGAGCCTCCCGGACGGCTACGGATTAAATCCGGCAGCATCCGTAATGGTCCGTAAAAGCTCGTACAGGCCCGTGCCTGAACCGTGACCATCCGTAGGTGTGGTTCCACACCGTACTGGTTTTTTGAACATGTTCAAAAAAAAAGTACGGATAAAACTCCGTACTGGTCCGTGCTAAACCGTATCGAGCCCGTATTAATCCGTACCAAAACGTAGCTAAACCGTTCTTACCCGTACTGGTCCGTAGACACCTGGCCGAGCGCCCCAAGTACGGATTGGTACGGACCAGTACGGGTTAAGTACGGTTCAATACGGCTTTCTACGGCTGTGTACGGGGAGACTAAGTACACGAAAACGGACTAATACGGTTCAAACAGGACGTCTACGGTACGATACGTTTCAACACGGATAGTGCCGGATTAATACGTGTTGCTACGGGCTGACACGGTCACACAAGTTCTAGATCGGAGTAGTACGGTTCAGTACGGTTTTTATTATAATTTCAGGCGGAATACTAAATTGAAATACATCGAAATCTTGTGTGAAAACACATTTCCATTTTGTCAGCGTTTATGGTCTTGTTTAATAATTTCTTTGAGTGTGTATAATGAGCGATAGAAGACAGGAACTAAATAAAGGCAAGAGAGGATATGGTGGATGAGAGTCTGGTTTCATAGAAGACAGCTTCGTGGCCAATACATGTATGATACATTAATGAATGAAATAAGGATAGGAAACCCAGAGGCATTCAGAAATTTTGTAAGTGTAGATTCACAGTTGTTCGCGGAGCTTCTTGAAATACTTCACCCAAGGATAGCAAAGGAATACCCTTGTTATAGAAAAGCCGTCAGCCCTAGGATAATACTTGCAATAACTTTGAGGCACCTTGCAAAAGGGGACAGTTACAGGTCACTGATGTATGGATTTAGGGTAGCACACTACACCATAAGTGCCATTATGAAAGAAGTATGCAAGGTTAGTATCGAGGAATACATGGAAGAGGTTGTAACCACTCTTTCCACTCCTGAAAAATGGCTGGAAGAGGCACGCCAGTTTTAGGAAAGATGGAACTTCCCACATGTTCTAGGTGCACTAGATAGAAAACACGTGGACATCAAACAGTCGAAGGGGGTGGATCGCTGTACTTTAACTATGAAGGTTAGAATAATTCAATAGTTCTGATTGCCCTTGTGGACGCTGACTATAAATTTCTCTTGGTATATGTGGGTGCAGAAAGCGGGTGTTCGGATGCACAGAGTTAATCGACGTCTCACTTGGATCAAAATTGTCGGCAAAGGTTTTTTTAAGAAATCGCTCATAAATCGGGGACCAAATGGAAATAAGGGGGAACTACCTATCTATCCTTGTTTTTGGTGAGCATATCATGTGCATTTTTTATGTGTAGGCATTATTAATCACAGTCTGCATTATATGTGTATGCATTTGTATTGCCATGTTATGCCACTGTTGCCAAAATAAAATCAATCAATCAAAACAGTAGACACGCTAGTTCGGTAGAACAATTTAGATCATAAATACATGTTAACGTCTTCACTGCAAAAAAATCTTGTCTCATCAGGATCCAAACTATTTGCATAAGGAATAATGTTTGAATTTGGCAGCGAAGGAGTTATGCCTTAGAATAAAGTGAGCTTTTCGACTTTCAACTGTTTCATACTCTTGAAGGTATTAATTATGGATAAAGGCACATTAGGGAAATGTACACTTCTTTGTGTTTTATTTGTAAAATTAACAAAACAAAACAAATAGTAAAACCTCTCAGTTACGACAACAAAATTGTGTTCATTAAAATGGTAAGGTATTTAAAACAGGTGCCTGCTTAAAGAAAATTTAAAGTACAACAGAAAACCCGCACAAGGGCTTTCTAATCTACTTTCACCTTGCTTTGAGCTGTCAACTGTCTTTTTACAATCAGTACGCCTTCTTTTTAGTGGTCATGTCTGTGTAAAATGAACTTCCGCCAAACAATAATAAAAATAAGTGTTTGTGTAGTTCTCTGTGTGTGTACATCCGTATGTACCCGTAAGTCTCCGCCGCAAACTGTAGTAGCCCGTACGAAATCGTATTTCGCCGTAGCAAACCGTGTTTCTCCGTGTTTATCGAGTACGGTGCTACGTATTATTCCGTGAAAATCCGTAAAAGTCCGTGAGAAACCGTACCAATCCGTTCTGTTCCCCGACAATTAAAAGCTAATCCGCGATACTCCCCGTACATGTAACTACGCCGTAGAAACCCTTTCTGACCCGTTCTCATACCGTAGAAACTCACGGATCTATCACAGTCCGTAGCATTTTCGTCCGTACCCATCCTTGACTATCATCCGTGAATGTGTGACCCAGGCATTAGGCGCGTGACGACTTAAAGCGGGTTGAAATTAAAGCATAACACACATTAAGGAGTATTCTGCTTTACTTTCAACCTGCTTTAAGATACCTATTGATAGGATGTAGAAACCATTTCTTATATGCATGACTGTATAAAGTGGAACTATTTTCTGCAGTGGATTAATAAATTAACCCTTTAATGATCAAATTTATCGTGAAATATTTACCACTTCACCGCAATACTGTCGTCTGCTTCAATATGTCTTCAATATCGCTTCAAAGTTAGATTTAAGGCAGTATAACTAACATTATTTCAAAACAAGTGGCAAACAAGTTTGATCCTGATCAGACGCCGCGTTACGCGGCGTCTGATCAGGATTAAACCTGTTTGCAAATGCTTTTTTATGACGTCATTGAGAGTGACAGGGTTCTAGGCGTAGCTATGGGGATAATGTGTTAGTACAAATAACCAAGATACTGACTTATCTCTTGATTAAATCAAAAATCTATTTGCATGTATATTACATGCACAAGGCGAACCATGTCAGGACGCTCTATGACTAAATTGTTAGTATTGTATCTGCCTATCTGTAATCGGATCTTGATCCAAACTTTTTACATATGCCAAATAAAGTAAACGTGAATTTGTTTTCGACATATAAGCATAATAAAAGCTGTTGTCCCTGCTTCTCACCAGAATCCAACTTGTGTGACACTCTGATCCTATTTTAAAAGACTGAAATTAAGTTTCTTGAAAAGTCAAAATTAAGAAAATAATAATGTAACAGATCGCTCCCTACAACGGCCGTCCGAACAACGATTCCCTCCTTACAACAGCGCTTGCCGCTTTTCCCCAAACAAAACAGTTATGTCTAACGCGATCACTGCTGCAATATCGTCTGCTTAAAATTGTCGTCTGCCTCTTTGTTCAAAAGTTAATTAATGTATATTGCGTGGCGTCTGATCTGGGTTCAAACTGTTTGCTCTAATTATATGAGGTTTTCCATGTTACAGTGGAGAAGCTGTTATTCTTTCCCGTTTAAACGCAAACGTACGCAAACGCAAAGCGCTAAAACGTAGAAAATAACAACTTTGGATGATTCTGATATTTAATGTTTATCTTGATGGCAAACAGTTTGGAGCCTGATCAGACGCCGGGTTACCCGGCGTCCGATCTGGCTCCAAACTGTTTGTAAAAGAAAAAATAGTTCTAGCGTAAACGCGTTTATCGGGAAAGAATAACAGATTCTCCACTGTAACAAATCCCTCCGCACAATGCACACACTGTTTGTCTCCCGTTTGGTGTCGTTGTAGAGAAGGAGCAGTGTAATGCATAAGACGAAAAATTACTTGTATACAAGT
Source organism: Gari tellinella (assembly GCA_922989275.2). Taxonomy (NCBI): domain Eukaryota; kingdom Metazoa; phylum Mollusca; class Bivalvia; order Cardiida; family Psammobiidae; genus Gari; species Gari tellinella. The sequence goes on along the minus strand of OV277872.1, from coordinate 32,824,315 downwards.
AACATTTCTGGTGTAAAAACAGCCCTAAATTAAGCTTACTTAAAAGATATTGCAGACAACACTACCAATGCAGAAGGTATTTTGGCGGTAAGAATGTTAAAGTCAGTGTTTTTTTTTAAATGTTTTGTATGTGCGTTTATCAGAGGGTGCCTATAAATGGTAATATTAGATATGCTCATAAAACCCCGAATATGCAGTCTTATAAAAAGTGATATCTAAATTAGGACACAAGTTGTGCAGAAATCTCGTTTTTTGTGGACATGAAGATTTAATGCGGAGCGTGGTCAAGCAATTCCGCGCATGCAGAGCATCCCATAGATATATGTTTTCATATTAACCCTTTCATGATCAAATGTATCGTGAGGTGTTTACCCCTTCACCGCCATATTGTCGTCTGCTTCAATATTGTTGCCTGCAATGTCGCTTCAAAGTCTAGATTTAAAGCAGTATAACTGGTGATTTTTGAAAACAAGTGGCAAACAGTTTTGATCCTGATCAGACGCCGCGTAACGCGGCGTCTGGTCAGGATCAAAACAGTTTGCAAATGCGCTTTATGACGTCATTGAGAGTGAAAGGGCTATGTGGCGGATGAACACATATTCTACTGTGTTCAAGTTTTCCAGTCAGCCCATTTTTTGCATTAAAAGGAATAGCTGGCCTGATTTAATTTAGACTGAGATTAACTTGAAAGTTGAATACCAATTCATTTTCTTTCCGTTGTTATTGCTGTCATAAATCCTATCATTGATTTCCTTATGCCTGGCTTCCACTAAAGTGCGGACAAGATTAGGAAGGGTTGCGGAATCAAAAATGGCATTTCGGCATAGCTTCCGCGGCATGTACGAAACAATGTCCGATATTTTGCAATATTGTGAACCTCTGCCACCGGGCTCTGCGTATTGTCTGCAGACATACTTGGAACAGTCCTAGGAATTAACCAGGACAGACACAGAATGTCAACCGAACATGCCGATCGTAGTAGGACAAAAATAGCCACGTGATACTTTGTCCGCGTCGGTTCCTCGCACTCACTTGTACAGTACCGCACCGGCTCCGCACGTTCCTGAAGGATTCAAGGTACCTTCCGTTTGTCTTCCGCATGTCTTCCTATCGACGCGCGAAGATCTCTTTACCGCGGAATCTTTCAGGAGCGGTTACGGAAGAGCCGGAATGCTTCAGGAACGGCCGGATGTCCTGGCGATGTCGGCAGATGGTGTTGCGGAAGGTGTCAGGAAGTTCATTTCCGCGTCCAAATTTTGCTCTCGACCAAAATTTCGACGCGGACAATTTTACCCCTCCGGAAGGTGCGGACTCATTGGGAAGTGTTTAGGAATGATACGGACAATGAAAAGAAGCTTTCAAAAATATGCGGAAGGGTTGCGGATTCACAAAATTTGTATTCCGCGTCTTGTCCGCGCCCTAGTGGACGCCTGGTCTTAGGAACGGAGAACACGCATTTGGGTTATTAACTTTTTTGCATTGGTATCGTGAGTTTTACCCTTTGCATCGTTGCCTGGTTCTGATTTTTTAAGAAGGTGACCACTTAAAGAAGGTTGAAAGTAAAGCAGAATGCGCCCTAAGGCACAGTCCGCTTTATTTTCAGCCTGCTTCAAGCTACATGTATTATCTGCTAGATTCTTTTGCTACATGTTTATGACTGTGTAAATTGGAACTGTATACAGTGAAACCCCTCTAAACCGGACATGAGTGGGGACAAAATAAATTTCCGGTTTAGAGGGGTTTCCGGTTAAGAGGGGTTTTAACTAGTTCCAAGTATGGAAGATAGCTGATCACTTAAAGCGGGTTGAAAGTAAAGCAGAATGCGCTTTAAGGCGCATTCTGCTTTACTTTCAACCCGCTTTAAAGCGACTCGCAACCAGATGGTGCATTAAACATAGTAATTTGTAAATATGTGTCAAACGCTTATATAAATGGTAAAGAATTAGTTTAGGATAAGAAATTCTGTTTAAAAAAATGTATTTCAATAAAAAAAAATATTGGTCTCTGGTGGGATTCGAACCCGGGGTCCCGGCATTGGCGGACAGAAGGCAAAATAGGGGAAACCGCTTAGACCAATGGACCACGGAACTATCCGTTTATCTCGGATCGATTTAACGTATTTCAATGTGTAGCTATCGAAAGTGCATACAACTTCGTAATTCGGCTCGTGTTTATGTCTAAGCCCGTGTAGAGAAGCAACAACAACAACTATACCGTCTACTAGTCGGTATAGAAAAACGATGGAAAATATCTAAAATTCTAAGATTCGGTGACGATTCTTGAGACTTTTTTTGGACTGATCATATTTGTTTAATGTCAGAAGCCAAATAATGCCACAAATTTGCTTTTATTTGAGTATTTTATTTTATTTTGACAAGTTCACCATCCGGTTGCGAGTCCCTTTAAGCTATCAACTGCTAGACTATAGAAATAATTTCTTATGATACATATTCAGTGTACGAATAAATCAAGGTCGCAAAAAGGCGTATTTATGGTGTAATGGGTTAAATTAAGAAAGAGTTGGAAACGGGATCAAATGTTTTGTCCGGTTTAAAGAGAATTCCGGTATTTAGAGGTTCCGGTTTAGAGGGGTTTCACTGTATTTTCTGCTGTGGGGTATCAGCTAAACGCGCTGAAAGGCGATTCTATGGGGAAATGGGTTGACCATTTCCTCCCAGAAAACTTCTTGTTTCCAATTAAGAAGTTTAGTTCATATTTTACGTATACATAATTATTCCGGTATTCGTGAATGTATTCCATTGACCAATTAGATCTAGTCCATATTTTTCTATTTCGGGTTGTTTTTATAGACAATGTATTGGAAAACGACAAACAGTGCAGAACTTGATCAGAGGACCCTCTGATAAGAGTCTTCCTCGTTTACACAAGGCATGTGTACTCTTCACAGGTACATTGTTTCAAAAGACGTGTACATATGTACCACTAGGGTTCAAAAGGTTGAAAGAATCAGGGGCCCGTTTCATAAGACTTCGTACGACAAAACAGTCGTATGTTAAAACTTAAATATACATTTAATTTCTGATTTCTCTATTTAATCTTGTCTTATGACATCTCTTTGGAATCGTATTTTTAAGACGATTCCAAAGAGATGTCACAAGACATGGTTAGATGGAGAATTAAATAACACACGTAATTAAGACTTTTATAATCTGACTTAGGACAATATTTGTCGTACGAAGTTTTATGAAACGGGCCCCAGAAAAAAACACTTTCTTCTCCTTCATTTCTGGTTTACACATCAACATTGGTTAGTTTATTTAGGGAGATATGCTTACTCGGTCTCTAATATTTGAAGCCGGAACTCACAAGAATAACGTCTTCTTCTTTGTAAGGTGTTACTATTTAATAACCCACATTCACACATGTTAATGAAGATGTTAGACAGACTTCAGTGAATTGGATACCAACACAATCAGGGTAATAACATATTCTAGTTGGTGTCTAAATTTCCTCCAATACTGAAGAGTTCAAGCATATATATATACAAACGACATGTGTACATATCAATTAGAAGTGAATACTTATATAAATGCAAACAAATAATGGTAATAAGTATTGTAATGAGATAACAACCACATCTTGACAGGTCGACCACACAAACTATCAATGATGTTTTGAAATTGCCGACAGTGAAGACCGTGATTAACTTATTCAACTTTTAATTCTAGATTCCAAATTAAACATCTAGTCCATTTATGACTAGTTATGATTGCTTTCTGCAGTGTATTGGAAAATGACCAACAGAACAGAGTGCAGATCCTGATCGGATGCCCCAATTTGGAGCCCTTTGACCTGGACCTGAACAGTATGCCTAATAAAAGTGTACTCTTTACATGCGCACTGATTGTACAGTGGAGAATGTGTTATTCTTTCCCAATAAACGCGTTTACGCTAAAACTATTATTTGCAGTGCAAACAGTTTGGAACCAGATCAGACGCCGGGTAACCCGGCGTCTGATCAGGCTCCAAACTGTTTGCCATTAAGATAAACATGAAATACAGAATTGTCCAAACGTTGTTCTTTTCTACGTTTTGAGCGCTTTGCGTTTGCGTACGTTTGCGTTTAAACGGGAAAGAATAACAGATTCTCCACTGTAGATGACAAATATACACGTAATAAATGTTAAAAATATTAACGTGAGCATAACTTCATACATAACACTAGTGAATTAAATAAGACCACCATTTACTAACATGGATTTTGGTTGGTAAATATTTAGTATGTGATTCTAACTTTGTTACTTGCTTGCTTTGCTTCTAATACACAAACAACTTTTCTCTGACTTATTCAACCCTCCGTCTTATCTGTGTCAAAACTGTATTATACTAGTCACTTTTAATTATTTTTTATATAGAGTATACAGTAGTTTCTATAAGTACAGTGTTCTTCCATACAACATCCCTCCCAACAACGACTCCCTCCTTACAACGACCCCTGCCGCAGTTCCCTAAACAAGACAAATATGTCTATCGCTTTTACTGCTGCAACATCGTCTGCTTAAAATTGTCGTCTGCTGTTTTTCTCAAAGTTATATAAAAGTGGATATTTTGATAGAATAGATATAATAACGAGTGACAAACAGCTTGAATCCAGTTCAGACGCCGCGTAAAGCGGCATCTGATCTAGATGCAAGCTGTTTGCAAATGTTAGCCAATTACCCTCCATACGACGACTCCCTCCGAACAACGAACACACTTTTTGTCTCCCAATGGGTGTCGTGGTAGAGAGGGAGTGCTGTATTTCTTATACATTTTTTCAAATTTGACGAGTCAGCACATAATAAGTAAATTGCCCACGCAATTTGAAAATACAGTAAAAACTGGATACATGTACTTCGACCTCGCTTTAAATCGATCTCAAACATACCCATATGGCAAGGTTAAAATGTGTCTAAGCCAGGTTTTAACTTTGAAATATGGGTATGTTCTTACTAACGCGAGTTCGAAGCATCGAGTTTCGTCTTTATTTTCAAATAACGCTACACTGCTTATATTTTTTTACGTTATTAAAAAAATATTTTTTGCGTTACAGTGTCCCGTTTAATATCGCAATTTGAAGCATTTATTTCAAGTTGAGACATTTTTCAAATTGCGTGTCTACAAGTCACCAACTTTGATATAGGTAGTTTTCTTTATCTACATTAAACATGTATACATAAGGAAATTTGCTCCTAATAGGGCAATAATTTAACACTAAAGACAATCCTTGAATTGAGTGGTACATGACGTTATTCTTTCCCGTTTAAACGCAAACGAAACGCAATCGCAAACTACTAAAACGAAGAAAAGTACAACTTTTAGACAATTCTGACAATTTATGTTAATCTGAGTAGCAAACAGTTAGGAGCCTGATCAGACGCCGGGTTATCCTGCGTTTGATCTGGCTCCAAACTGTTTGGAATAACAATAGCAGTTTTAGTGTAAACGCATCTATTTGGAAAGAATAATGTTTTCTCCACTGTTTATTATGTTAATAATGGAATTCTAATGTAGTTTGCTTGTATGTTGTTTAATAAGATAGAGTATTCTAATAAATCATTATCAAACCTACTTATATCCCAGAATGGAGTTTGGTTCTAACCGTTTTTTATGCTTATCTTTTCCTCTAACGGACTATTCCACGTTTGAAAAATGACTTGGTTATGTTGCTGTGTTTAGAAAGTATCAGACAAATCAAATTAAATACCAACAGCGCAGATCTTGATCGGAAGGCTCCTTAAGGAGCCCTCTGATCAGGGTTTACATTGTGTGCAATATATATATAAACTGGTTTTCAGCAAGGAAAGGGTTAAGACAGATCCTCTGAGAGCGTGATTTTCGTCAATTTTGTTGTCAGGTAAATTGACACAGTTTTTCCATTTTCGTGTCTATCTCGTTTATTGATGACATTTTATAACAATTTGGATCCTGGTGAGATATTGTCGTTTTCTTGAATCGAAAAATATATGACTATTTTATTATACAGTACTATCTCTATTGAGCGACATATGCTAGAAAAAAATTTCAATTTAAACCTTGGTAAGCAGATGGTTGCTTAATCTAGGGCAAACAAAATTCCCGAGGGAACTTTCTGAATTATACAGTGGAGAATGTGTTATTCTTTCCCAATAAACGCGTTTACGCTAAAACTATTATTTGCAGTGCAAACAGTTTGGAGCCAGATCAGACGCCGGGTAACCCGGCGTCTGATCAGGCTCCAAACGGTTTGCCACCAAGATAAACATGAAATATCAGAATAGTCCAAAAGTTGTTCTTTTCTACGTTTTAGCGCTTTGCGTTTGCGTACGTTTGCGTTTAAACGGGAAAGAATAACAGATTCTCCACTGTAAATATATCTTCTGTAAAGCTGTCACCTCTCTTAAGTGTCATGGCCATGCTTAATTTGAGTGCTTTTGAAAAGAAGTTTTACTATACATTGTACTTGAACTGCAACAGAGAACGGAAAACAACTTTAAGAAATGTTAAACCCCTTTTTCAAGACGTCACTTGTTTAACCCATTTTACCCCATAGCGAGTTTCTAGTATCAAAGATGAGTGACAACTTAAAGCAGATTGAACTTAAAGCAGAATGCGTCTTAAGGCGCATTCTGCTTTACTTTCAGCCTGCTTTAAGCTACTATCTGCTAGGATATAGAAAATAGTTCTAATGGTAAATATTGGAATTATCATCTTCAGTCGAGGAATAAATCAAAGGCGTAAAAGGCGTATTTATGGAGTAATGTATTAAAAGGGTTAGAAATTCTATTAGAAAAAAACATCAGCCATTACATGTATGCCTAGTTTAAAAATGATGGTTTTCCTTGTTGTTTAACCCATGACCCATAAATACGTCTTTTCTCGCCTACATGTATAATTTATTCCGCCACTGAAGAAAATAGATCCCTTTTTGTAACGTGTTTGTAACAGAATAGTAGCAGCATGACAAGGGGTAAATAGGTTAGCCTATAATTGGTCAATAAAAAGTATGCTATAGGTAGTCGTAGTAGCAATATAGTTTCTGTAATCATGGTTGTTGAACTCCTAAAGTGACCGGGCCAATATTAATTTGTCAATGTAGGTACATGACTGTACTCTACAGAGAGCGGTCGGTCATTCTCGTCAACTGCGGCCCGTTCCGAACCATAGTTCGGGACGGGTCGTCAGTTGACGAAAATGGCCGATCAATATCGTGATCATACGAAGAGTACTGATTTTGGTCCGATCTCATTTGGGGTTCTCAAACTCAATTGCTTGCCAAATTTATATTTTAACGTGAAATACGTCTTTTTTCGACTTTGCGGACAATTTGTATCCTGATCGTAACGCGATCTTTGATCAAGGTCCAAGTTGTTTGACACTCATATTGATATTTCTCCAGCTAAAGTTCCATAAATTCAACTTTTGAAAAATTGTATAGATGACAATGTCATTGCAGACGATATCATATAGAGGATAACTGTTTTTTTTAGTGTAAGATCGAAATTTAATCCATTGAGTGAACATCAGACGTTATATTTTCACGAGTGGCGAAGCCACGAGTGAAAATATAACAGTCTGATGTTCACGAAATGGATTAAATTCGATCTTACACTGAAAAAACACAGTTATTCTATTTATTTATGCTTTTAAGCCACTTTTTAAACGAAATTGTTTAAAAATTGAAAGCGAACGTACATTATTTATCCCGTGTTGAGCCCCACGTTTTATGTCGAACACACACGTGCGTGACAGTTGGCGGTATATTTGTTGATTTGACGTCATCCGAATGACTTCGTTGCTCCCGAGTTTGGATTCGTGCTCTTCCGGTGAGTAGTTCGCGACAAATCGGACTGCCGGAATTTAACGATAAGACACGATTGACTACGATTCTTGGGGAGCCCTACGGGGAAAATTCATAATAAAAGCGATTGGTGATAATCCACTGCAGTGGATTACCAAGTGATCATCCACTGCTATATCGTGGTAATCCACCGAAAAGCATAAATAAACAGTGGATAATCTGTTATTCTTTCCCGATAAACGCGTTTACGCTAAAACTATTTTTTCTTTTACAAACAGTTTGGAACCAGATCAGACGCCGGGTAACCCGGCGTCTGATCAGGCTCCAAACTGTTTGCCACCAAGATAAACATGACATATCAGAATTATCCAAAAGTTGTTCTTTTCTACGTTTTAGCGCTTTGCGTTTGCGTACGTTTGCGTTTAAACGGGAAAGAATAACAGATTCTCCACTGTAACGATGTAAGGGTAAAACAGACGATAGAAATGACAAAAATAGAGTTAACCCTTTCACTGTCAATGACGCAAAAATGCGCCTTTTGAAAACTGCTTGGATCCAGATCAGGGGTCCGTTTTACTAAACTGCTTACGCAAAATTTTTGCGTAAGTCAAAATTTTAAATTTTAATTTATATTTTTTATTATCACTTGCTACAAACAGCAAATAGCCAGATCAGAGGACGCGCTTTTAGCGCGTCCTCTGATCTGGCTATTTGCTGTTTGCAAACGTTTATGATAGAAAAATAAGAGTTAAACGATTTTGACTTACGCAAAAATTTTGCGTAAGTTGTTTAGTAAAACGGGCCCCAGATGCCAAACTGTTTAACCCTTGTTTTAAAATGCTGCCTTAAATCTAACTTTGAATCGATATAACTGACAACAATATTGAAGCAGGCGGAAATATCGCGGTGAAGGGGTAAAAACTCACGATAAATTTGACGATGACGAGTTAACCTATATGTACTGTTCGACTCTCCATAGAATGGGAACGGTTCGATGATAGATTCGTTCAGGGCGTGATTGCGGTCTGTTGTGTTTTTGTGACATGTACTATGGCACAATTCAAACGACCTTACAAAATTGTACTATGAGCAATTGTACAGTTTTTATTTCATTTCACTATAGAATCAATTTCCGATGTGCGTGATGGGCTACTTTTTTCTCTTTTATATTTGATTTGTTATGATTTTACGTCGCTTGAACGGCATTACCTGACCTACTTTTTTTTCTTTCAAAAAGCATGCTGTTATATTTGATGGTTTGTTTAGAAATAACAATTAAAACCCTCTTGAGTATGAGTATGTCTGGACCTCACTAGGCAAACTCAGATTGGTATAGCATAATGCTGCATGCTTTTACTTTCTCGCCATTCGAGAACAATGGGGTCCATCAAAGGACTGAGGACATGTCTTTAACAGTATTTCAGTCATACCGTGAGGTCCAGCTAAATGTATAAATAAAGATGAATGAAAACCCTAGATGCTTTTCATACGCTGTTTTAGCCATACATAGGCAACTGGGTAGAAGCATCGACCTTTCACAAGCCAGCTGGAAGGCTTCTCCTCATGCAAAACAACGGCGGTCAAATCTTTAAACGAACAATTTATATTAATGTAAAGGAGTATTAAGAACACTCCGGTTATGCCACCGATTTCTATTTTAGCAAAGTAACTATTCTATTTTCTACTTTACTATGCTATGCCACTGTTTTGTATATATCTAGGGAAAGGGCCAATGATAATGTTGTAATAAATTGTAGTCCAATCCCCTTGCACATGTTTTTATACAAATAAATATCTTTAAACTAGGAGCTCAGTGATTGTCATAAGTCACATTGACTGTAACCACTCGGCCACGGAGTTAAAAGGTAGATAGATAGATAAGTCTTTATTATGTAACTTGAACAATATTTTGTTCCTCCTTACCTTCAAAAGTAACATCAACATACAAACATTAAATACAAACAAACTAATGTACCAATACTCAATAGCATGAAAAAAGTATACCATTTCATCAAATGATAACGTAATCATTGCATACATGTTTGGAACAGGTTATTTTTCTCGCTTAAAGGCAAACACAATGTAATAGAATATAGAAAATAGCGTCATTTTCAGGAGGTAGACCATTTATTTCATTTCATAGTTAGGACTTTGATTAAATCTTTAAGCGCCAAATTAATCGTGAGGTTCACCCCCCTCACCTCTGTATTGTCATCTTCTTCAATATTATTGTCTGCAATATCGTTTCAAAACAGATAGATTGAAGGCAGTTTGACTGACGACACGAGCGTCAAACAGTTTTGATCCAGATCAGGATTTAAACTGTTTGCAAACGCGCTTTTTCGTCATTGACAGTGAAAGTGTTAAACAGCGAGTTACTCGGCGTCTTCTCTGGGCGTCAGACTGTTGGCAATGGAATCATTGTTTTAATACAACTAGTTTATTGCAGAGGGGGCGTGGGGGATTGATAACGTATGTCCCACTTTACTAACCGGAAGTTATCCAACGTAACGGAAACGCATCATTTATATTTCAAATGAGTAGCTGTCATTGTACATGTAAATGCAGTAGGGAAAATACATTGTATTATTCTTTCCAAATAACCGCGTTATGCTAAAACAATTATTTCCATCCATTGCAAATCGTTATGGGTCAGATCATTCGCCGGGTAACCCGGTGCATGGTCAGGCTCCAAACTGTTTGCAGTGTGCATAAGGGTTTTATATATAAATGTACCTACTTTTTCATAACTTCTTATATCATGTTCTCAGGGCTACCATAAGTTACTCATAAAAATACTAAGATTTCCAAAGTAGCAAGCGCGATTCAGGAACCGTGCCTTTAATCCCTTTCTCTACCAGGCTGCACAGTGGAGAATCTGTTATTCTTTCCCGTTTAAACGCAAACGTACGCAAACGCAAAGCACTAAAACGTAGAAAAGAACAACTTTTGGACAATTCTGATAATTCTTGTTTATCTTGGTGGCAAACAGTTTGGAGCCTGATCAGACGCCGGGTTACCCGGCGTCTGATCTGGCTCCAAACTGTTTGCACTGCAAATAATAGTTTTAGCGTAAACGCGTTTATTGGGAAAGAATAACAGATTCTCCACTGTATAACATTAACATAATTATGTAAACAGTTTAGGCGGCGTACACCCATATCAATGTTTTCTAAAAAAGAACGAATAAAAACTCCAAATTTTAAAAGTAAGAGCAGAAATCCGATAAGTACGTCTCGACAGAGGTCCAATGTAAGCGTGAAAGTGATCTAATATATTATACAGAACAGAACAGAACAGAACAGAATTTTATTTCACGTAAACTTTACAGTTTCTAGTGATTACACATATACATATACTATAAATAATATTCGTTGACAAGAAATCATAGCTGCTAGTGTGTGCTCGATGGATGAACGTATAAGCTAATACAATGTAAATGTAAGCCGCTTTCGTGACGACCCCCATGCATTATTATACAGCGAAAGATACGTTACTCTTCCCCGTGTAATGGTAAACGCATTTCATTAAATGTAGAAAACGATAATGTTTGACAGTTCCACCTATTTATCTCATCTGAGTGGCAGGCAGTTTGGAACCTAATCAGATGCCGGGTTACCCCACGGCTGATCTGGATCCAAACTGTTTGCGATAGAAAATTTAGTTTAAGCATAAACGCGTTTATTGGGAGAGAGTGACGTCTTATCCACTGTAGTACAACGCCTTTATATTTTGATTCTATCATCTTTTTCTTCATTACTTTATTTATTGATTGGTTAATTGATTGACTGACAGATCGATTAGGTGAATGACTGAGTGTTTATTTGAATCACTCATTCATTCATTCGGTCATTCATTCAGTCACTCATATTCGTTCATTCATTCATTTAATATATATTAACATGTATTATTCGCATTTTGTGCTTGGGAATGTGTGTAATTGTATTACAAACTATTGTTATACATGTCCTTAAGTAAAAGTGCTGTTAAATATCCTAATATTTTATTTTTTACCGTGATTATTATAACTGAAAGTGTCTGGCTTTCCCAGTATATTTTGCTAACTTAAACCTTCTGTTAATTATATCCGTATCTCTCCCGGAATCTAATAGTAAACAATCTTCTAAACTTTAACTTTAACTAATACAATATGTATGTTTTGTCTATGTATATACATGTACATGTGTACAATGTATTATGTTTTCCTCATGTATTCATGTATACCATGAACTGAGTGTAATAACGGAAATTGAAATTGAAATTGATAAATCTGTACGTCCGGAGATATTTAGAAAAATCAAAAGATTTCGGAAAAATCTGGAAAAATAGCAGCCCTCGATACTTCGAACTCCGGTTAGTTCGAACATACTCATATTTCACGTCAAAGTTAAAACGCAGCTAAGTTCGAACATAACAATATTTCAAGTTAAAGTTAAAACATAACTAAGTTCGAACATACCCATATTTCAAAGTAAAAACATGACTTAGCCACGTTTTAACTTTGAAATATGGGTATGTTCGACTTGAGCGAGGTCGATTTATCAAACTCAAATCTATGAAATACAGTGGAGAATCTGTTATTCTTTCCCAATAAACGCGTTTACGCTAAAACTATTATTTCCAGTGCAAACAGTTTGGAGCCAGATCAGACGCCGGGTAACCCGGCATCCCCGTCTGATCATGCTCCAAACTGTTTGCCACCAAGATAAACATGAAATATCAGAATAGTCCAAAAGTTGTTCTTTTCTACGTTTTAGTGCTTTGCGTTTGCGTACGTTTGCGTTTAAACGGGAAAGAATAACAGATTCTCCACTGTACGGGTAGGTCAATTGTTAAGCGAGTTCGAAGTATCGAGTATGGACTGTATTTTTTTTTCCCAAACAACAATTTCCAATATTGTCATCACAAAACAAACAAGCCTCCGTGTAACATTGAGCAGAATGATTTACTTCCGGTGCAAAGCCTCTAACTCTTTGCCTGCTACAATATTGTCCGTGTTTCACAATTGTCGTCTGCAGGCCTGCCATTTCTCCATATTTTCCCGAAATATTCATAATTATGTTGATCCTAGCAGATGGTATCGATCGTAAAGCAGGCTGAAATTAAAGCAGAATGCGCCCTAAGGCGCTTGAAAAATAAAACAAAATTGAAATCTTAGGATTTTTGATGATCAAGTTATGACAGCCCTGCGTCTGCAATGTTCTGAAAAAGTCAATTTAAATGTTCGTTTAATTAAATGATATCTAAATATGGTTTTTCAAACAGTTTGGATCCAGCTCAGACTCCGAGTTACATGTAGCTGGCGTCTGGTATGGAACGAAACTATTTGCATACAGAACTCAAGCCATGCTAGCAGACTTAAATGTTTTTCAAAATCCAATCACATTTCAGTCCACGGTCCCGACGGGGAAAAAAGCAGCAAATTAGATGTCAGTTAACATTGTAAAATCCTATCATGTCTGCTTTTCTCTAAATTTATGGCTTCAATACCGCCCCAGATACCGTTATATTGGGAGAAGACAATATTGTTTCCAAAATTATTATTTTTTTTAAAGACTTTACAGTGGAGAAAACGTTATTCTTTCCCAATAAACGCGTTTACGCTAAAACTATTATTTCCAGTGCAAACAGTTTAAAGCCAGATCAGACGCCGGGTAACCCGGCGTCTGATCAGGCTCCAAACTGTTTGCCACTTAGATTAAGATAAATGATCAGGATTGTCAAAATGCTTCCATTTTCTACATTTTATTGCAATGCGTTTGCGTTTTAAAAACGGGAGAGAATAACGTCCTCTCCACTGTTTTTCAAATGCAATCAACATTGAGCCAGATCAGATTCCAAACTGCTTGCCACTAAGATTACAATACACTGTCTACAATTTATACAGAGTTTCTGATCTAATGTAATGCAATAAAACGTAGTACATGTATATCTTATTTTCAAACGATCTTGCAAACAACAAAATTGAAGCAGACGACAATGAAACGGTGAAGGGGAAAACATCTCACGATTAATTTGGCAGTGAAAGAGTTAATGGGTTTTGAATTTCTAAATCCATTTCCGGCACATCCATCATAGCAGGGCTTATCACTGAGTTCCATGAAAATGTTATTCTTTCACGTTTATACAGTGGAGAATCTGTTATTCTTTCCCGTTTAAACGCAAACGTACGCAAACGCACGCAAACGCAAAACACTAAAACGTAGAAAATAACAACTTTTGGACAATTCTGATAATTCTTGTTTATCTTGGTGGCAAACAGTTTGGAGCCTGATCAGACGCCGGGTTACCCGGCGTCTGATCTGGCTCCAAACTGTTTGCACTGCAAATAATAGTTTTAGCGTAAACGCGTTTATTGGGAAAGAATAACAGATTCTCCACTGTACGCAAACAAAACGCAAATCCAGCCCCTGCCATGAAGTCATCTGCTTCATGCAATTGTCTTCTATTTATATTTCTCATTCATTTTGATTTAGGTATTTTGACGTGTAAGAAAGAAGAAAGTGTGTGTCAAACAGTGTAGATTACTGATTAGACGCTGCGTAATCAGTGTTAACCCTTTCACTATACCAACATCAGTGTTTTACCCTTTCACCGTTTCATTGTCGTCTGTTTCAATAGTGTTGTCTGCAATATCATTTCAAAGTTAAATTCAAGGCTGTATGACTGAAACAATTTCAATACTAGTGCCAAACAGACTGATCAGGATTCAAACTGTTTGCAAACGCGCTTTCAAGCGTCATTGAGAGTGAAAAAGTTAAAGAATTGTTGTCTATTTATAGTTCTATTTTGACGTGTAAGTAAGAAAATGAAATTGTGTGTCAAACAGTTTGGATCCTGATAAGACGCCGCGTAATTAGAGCTGATTGACATGTGTTTGTTTTTCAGATGAAAATTCTATGTCAAACAGTTTGGATCTTTATTAGACGCTGCATAACGCGGAGTCTGATCAGGATCCAAATTGTTTGCAAATACCATTGTACATTGTAATCGGGGTAAGGCAATGCATGGGTTGCGGGCGTTTTCCAGTGGAAGCCCAATCGATTGCGGTACCAGAGGTCGTGAGTTAGATCCCCCACCGGACTGAATTCTTCGGATGAGACTTGATAAACTGTGGTCCGATGTATCAGTGCTTTACACTGGCAATCCAAAAGACCCAGATGTAGATGCTGTAGATGTTGTGGGTCCAAATGGGAGTTTCTGGAGTATTATCTGGTTTTCGGTCTCTTATAGAAATTTTAGTTATTGTCGCATGCTATTTTTCCTAGTTATGTTACATTGGGCGGCCTGCATTGGGCGTTCTGCTATTATTTCTATCAGTCGGCATAAAGAAGCCATTTGCTTCGTTGCTCTCGATTGTTGAGGTAGTGCAATCGCCGTTTTGGGGGCTGTCTTCTGTATGTTTAGTGGCCTTCATTGGGCGCTCTACTGTTATTTCTATCAGTCCGCATAAAGAAGCCATTTGCTTCGTTGCTCTTGATTGATGGGGTAACGTGATCGCCATTTTTGGGGGCTGTCTTTTGTACGTTTATTATGTTTATTTTATATCTAATTGTAGTTATTTGTCTTTTCCTGGCGGCCTGCATTTGGGCGCTCTACTATTGTTTCTATCGGTCGACAATCAGAAGCCGGTTGCTTCATTGCTGATTGATGGGAGTAATGTGATTGCCATTTTGGGGGCTGTCTTTTTATATGTTTATTCATGTTTATTTTAGATCATATTGTAGTTATTTTGTCTTTTCTTGTTTGTAGGTACATTTGTGTAACTTCATGTGAAGCGCTTTTGAACGCACAACCCCTGTGTGAAAAGAGCGCTATATAAATCTGGTATAATAATAATAATAATAAATAATAATAATAACTATGTCGATAATAAAAGTAGGGCATCGCGCCCGGGTTTTCTCTATCCACTCCCTTCTCCCTTGGGCGTCCAAGTAGCCCATAGATGGCAGTTCTAAACGGACATTAACAAACACCACAAAAATCGCCGGTAGAGCACATGTGTTGATTTCAGCAAAACCCACTTGCATTATTGTTGTTGTTGATTTAGAAAGTCGTAAACGTCGCTATGTCTATTTTAAAAGAACCTTATCTGATCGTGATCTCTGACCTATCCGAGAGTGAACCAAACCAGTGCCCCGTGAACGGTACAATTACATAGTGTGAAACCGGCTATCGCCACAATGGATCAATAGTCTAATTTGTCTATGTCCTGAACCCCGAGGGTAATACCACTGACCCTTAGCATATTAAATATATTCAATCCTTAAAAACGTCGTTATGTTAGTTAACTCAAAACCAGTATTTATACGTTTTTATTTGGAATATACATTTGCGATCAGTGTTAAACAGTTTGGGTCCCGATCAGACGCCTAGTAACTCGGCGTCTGATCAGGATCCAAACTGTTTGCAAAAGTTAGGAAAGGCCCGCTTAACATGGTCAGTGTTGATACAGTAAAACCCAGATATTAATACCGTACAAAAAAAGACTTATTGGCAGTTTTATACAGTGACATCTGACAGATTAAGGCAAATGAATGCTTACACATGTTGAACGAAAATCAGAAAACTACTAAGGAAGCTTTCTAATTTACTTTCAATATGCTTTAAGCAGTCACTCACTTTATTAAGGAAAAAGGACATTCTATTTAGTGATCGCTTTAGCAAGGATTGGTTGTTAATGATAGGTGTAAATACATTGACATCACAAGATGACCGCAATGGTCCGTTGGATAAGTGTATCTATCATAGTTTAAATGTTTCAAGTGGTCATCGCGGATTAAAGCCAATAAGTGAAAGATCAAAGGTGTTTACAATTGGAATTCACTTGTTAATTTTGTGAAAGTTGGATTGATTTTGATGTTGTGGGTGATTTAAAATCTGTATGGAGATACATTGGGGGAGGGGATGTTATTATTTTCCGTTAAAACGAAACTAAACGAAAGACATTATAAAATGTAGTTAACCCGTTCACTGCCATGACGTCATCAATTTTAAACTATTATCGTCGGCTTTTATTTCTCCCATTTGAAATTTAGGTATTCTACTTTATGAAATATTGAAACGAGTGCCAAACAGTTTGGATCATTATCAGACGCCGCGTTACGCGACGTCTGATCATGATCCAAACTGTTTTCCAAAAAAGCATTCGTTTCCTAAACTTCATTTAATGTTTGTAAAATGCATGTAAATATGTTTAAACTAAAATAATTAAATTGCAATCAGGGTAAGGCAGTGGTGTGGGTTAATGGCATGCATTGTACTTTTTAAAATATTTACAATTTATTAAAATCTAATTTGCAAACAGATTGGATCCAGATAAGACGCCGACGTATTTACCCTATGATTTGGCTTCAAACTGTTTGTAGCGGGCACAATTGTTAAAACACAAATGAGTTTATTTTGAAAGAAAACGTCTTCTATACTGTATATATATTAAATATATAATTATGATAATAAACATTTATAATGGAGATTATGTTGTTCTTTAAAAAAAACATGTTTACGCTAAATGTCTTACATGTATTTCCATGCAAACAATTTGGAGCCAGATCAGACGCCGGTTAACCCGGCGTCTGATCAGGCTCCAAACTGTTTGCCACTCAGATTAAAATGGAGAATTAGATTCGTCAACAAATTACAATTTTTGCAGTATATTGCAATGTGTTTGCATTTTAAAGGGAAAAGAATAACGTCTTCTCCACTTAGTAAGGAGTTGATTAAAAGACAGGAGGATATTATTCGAGGGTTTTTAGAAACAAACTGACTAGTAAGTGTGAGACAGGACGTTCAACACTATAAAATTATAAAACTACTAGTATATATACAATTGTGACAAATATTTGAAGAGGAATTTATTGACAGCATTCAAAGGTAGGATTACATGTATTGAGATAGATTTTCTAGTAGATCTACATTGGAGAATACGTTATTCTTTCACGTTTATACGCACACAAAATGCCAACACATTGCAATAAAATGCAGTAAATAGCAACGTTTTGAACTTATAAACGATTTATTTAAATCTGAGTGACAAACAGTTTGAACCTGATCAGACGCCGGGTAACCCGGCGTCTGATCAGGCCTCAATATGTTTGTAGTGGACATAAATTTTGAGGCACAAATGCGTAAATTGGGAAAGTATAATGTAAGCTCCTCGGTGGTTTGGTAATATTTTGTAGTTGTAGCTGCAACGATTTATTGGGAAGATCTTATTCTTTCTCAACCAGTGAATTTTGTGTTCGAGCACATTGCAAATAGTAATAATCTGAGTGGCAAACAGTTTGGAGCTTGATCGGACGCCGGGTTACCCGGCGTCTGATCAGGCACCAAACGGTTTGCAATGGAAATAAAAGTTTTAGCCGTACACGGGTTACCCGGCGTCTGATCAGGCACCAAACGATTTGCAATGGAAATAAAAGTTTTGGCGTACACGCGTTTTTCGGGAATGAATAACGTCTTCTCCGCTGTAATACTATTGCCTAGCAGTATACACGTACTTGGCAGTCGCCATGGACAAACTTGCGATACATGATGAAAACCGTTGAATTCAGATGAGACAAAAACATGTTGTAAATTACCATCTCAGTTGGATCCTATTAGTTCCAAGCCGTTTCTTATCACAGAAATTACATCTTAACCATATACCATTCCATACTTTTTGAAACTTTTATTGACCATAATTGTATGAGTTCCACTACCATGGACAGACTAAACAATATACAAATGTTAAATACATAATATTTATCAATATAAATAGGAAGGTCATGGCCTGGCTATACCCAAAAGCCCGTTTCTAGTTTATTTTGAAGACGGGTGAACACTTAAAGTAAATTGAAAGTACAGCAGAATGCGCCTTGAGGTGCATTCTGCTTTACTTTCAGCCTGCTTAAAGCTATCAAGCACCCCAATAGGAATTATTGTTATCCATTTTACCCAACTATTTCTTTGTTCCCAAGAAGCACCCAAGTACATTGTAACTAGAATATCTAACAATAAAGATGACAAGCCATGTGGTGACAAATATCACAGTAATGGAAACACAGAACTTTATTTTTGTACGATAATTTCAGTATTCTTTGCTTGAAACTATAGTGTATTGTATATACATGTATTGAAGGTAGGCAATTGGGTTCTATAAACTATTTGATAATATTAGAGTTTTGACTTGACTAATTACTTTTCTGTAAATCTGAAATATTTATTGCATTTTTTCATCGTTATGCATGAACTACCTCAATGTAAGCTTAAGCTGCATTGTTTTCATGCATATTGTATTCTGTTGACAGTCTCTTATAATTCATTTATGAATGAGTAAATTGCGAACTTGATCTTGTCATGTTTGTTTTATTGTTAATTATGAACAATGATATTATAACGACGGGAAAATACTGGAGCAAATTCTAAGCCTTGTAAAGTGTTGCACCTACAGTGGAGAATCTGTTATTCTTTCCCAATAAACGCGTTTACGCTAAAACTATTATTTGCAGTGCAAAAAGTTTGGAGCCAGATCAGACGCCGGGTAACCCGGCGTCTGATCAGGCTCTAAACTGTTTGCCACCAAGATAAACATGAAATATCAGAATTGTCCAAAAGTTGTTCTTTTGTACGTTTTAGTGCTTTGCGTTTGCGTACGTTTGCGTTTAAACGGGAAAGAATAACAGATTCTCCACTGTACTTTTCAATTTATTTTACATAAAAATGGTACTTTGTTGGCCAGTTTGGACCCCATTTATTGTGGGTTATTATTATAGCTATATATCATGTTTGTTTATATATTTAGAGCTTTAATAATGCCACACACATGCTATTGAGCTATTGTTTTCTGAAAAGTCCGTTAGAATTTATTGAATCAAACCTAACAGCTAGCCAGATACATGCCAGATACATGCCAGCGGCCATCTTGGACGCCATCTTGACTATCTGGAAATGCCCAAGGACGACCGGTGGTCATACATCGGATCTTTAATGTTGAGGGTCTATTCTATCAAAAACCACAATTTCTATACAACTCCTAGCAAGCTTAAGCTATATTATCTTTGTCTGCTACCGGACAAGTAGGCCCGGAGAAATCAAGAACACTCCGAATATTTCAGAATAATTCGGAGAAATGACAGCCAAAGAATAAGATCTTCCCCATCCGTATTCATAGACCTTTTCGCACGAACTATTGCCTTGAAAAATTGCCATTTCCTCATAAAAATGAACCATGCCATTAATAACTCGTTGACATTCTTGCGACTATGTCATTAAGATTATCTCATTAATTATGTTTTATCCAAAAACATGAGTTATGCGATAGTTCAGACGAAATCTGATTAACAAGAATAATTATTGTCCAGTAAGAGTGTCACACACATTGAAACATGAATTAAACGATCGTTACAGTTTCAGTTATTTCCATAATTCCAATGGTCTTAGAATCCCATGAGGAGAACATGAAGCGTTACATAGTTATGTTATAAACATACATGTACATACAAAATGTATTATAAACAAACAAATATAATATTATATGGCGACTACATAAAGATGTGTCAAGCAGTTTCTTGAAGCCAATATAAACCACACTGATATCACCACAAGTAACTATAACTTCAAACAGTGCAGCCCAAGATAAGACGTCTCTGAACAGAGACGTCCGATCGTGGTCCACCCTGTTTGCTACATGTATGTGAAGTTTTAATTTAAACAGCATCATTTCACCTTAATACTCCACTTTTTCCTGAAAAATTACGCTTTAAAGACACCCCTAGAAAACTAAATCACTAACCGTTTGTTGTTTGTTACAAGAAAGACAACGTTGTAGTCTTTATAGTACATGTATATTGTAGTTTAATGTATGACAAAAGTAATGCGTCTGAAGGAGATTTCTGCATAACTTTAATCATCCATTAAGCAGTCGCATGTCTTTAAAGATCACCATTCTACACTATTCAATAGCGTGTTCATTTTACATGTAAAATTGTTTGCTGTTTAGGTTAGCAGTTTGTGCCCCGGGTGCAGCGTGCAGAGTACAGTAGAGAAACCATTTTCTTTCCAAATAACCTCGGTTACGCTTAAAATATTATTTTCATTGCAAACAGTTTGGAGCCAGATTAGACGCTGGGTAACCCGGCGTCTGATCAGGCTCCAAGCTGTTTGCCACTCAGATTAAAACTGGTAGTCTGAATTGTCAAAATGTTGTCATTTTTTCTATATTTCATTGCAATGCGTAAATGCGTTTGAACGAAAGAATTACGTTTTCTCCACTTTTTCCACAAATCGGTAGCCAACTTGCAATCGATGGCCATCGATTTCCTTACTGAACTCATCACAGTTGTTGCTAACTCACGCTTTACTTTATTACAGCGGAGAAGACGTTGTTATTTCCCGTTGAAAAGAAACCAAACGCACACAGTGCAATAAACTGTTAAAAATGACAGCTTTGGACAATTTTGGTGATTTGTTTTTTATTTGAGTGGCAAACAGTTTGGAGCAAGATCAGACGCCGGGTTACCCGGCGTCTGATCTGGCTCGAAACTTTTTGCAATAGAAATAATTGTTTTGGGACAAGCTCTTTTATTGGGAAAGAATAACTCTTCTCATCTGTATATTCCGGGTTTAGCGAGTGAAACACCTATTATAGCCGCGTACTGTATCAACTAACAACTGTCATGACTTAGAAAGGAGTACACTGTCGATATTGAATTAACCCTTTCACTCTCAATGACGTCATAAAGCGCATTTGCAAACAGTTTTGATTCTGATCAGGATCAAAAGGTTTTGCCACTTTTTTAAATTACGTCAGTTATACGGCCTTAAATTTACTTTTGAAATGATGTTGCAGACAACAATATTGAAGTAGACGACAATGTGGCGGTAAAGGAGTAAAACTAGCACGATACATTTGATCAAGGAAGGGTTAACCTACTTTTACTATGCAGATAAACTCGGCTGCTTAAAGTTTCCAGATTTCAAAGTTTAAAACTATATTGTTCTGCCCCAGAAGGTTTTTTTTTAACTGTTTCTTCGTCTTTTAATCAGTCTGTCTGTCCGTCATTCATTCCGTCCCAAAACTTTGACTTCAACCTTTCAGCTGACATATACTTATTTGACATTGACCCCATAATAGTATTGGCCTTCACAATTAAATTTGACGGAAAACTTTAGCATTGCTCATAACCTCCTTATTACCTCATAGACTTACTTCATACTTGGATACAGCACTCCATTGGAATACACCTTTCAGCGTGACTCCTCAATGACCTTGATTTTGAGGATCTTATTATTTCCTTCGTTGGCACTGTATGGCATATTATATCTTCTCTTATTATGATCATCATTTTATTTATGTTTTTACTTTTTATTTTATAATTATTTTCACTGCTTTGGTTCTATCTCGATGTACAACGCCATTGGATACATGGTTTGTAAAAATAGGCGTTTAACCAAATTATAAAGTTTCAAGTTTTTCAAGTTTTCCAAAAGCTCTAACATTGAATGAATGAAGGAATGAATGCATGAACATTTGCCTTAACTTTCTTATTAGTCAATGGATTTACTTCATACTTGGACACAATACATGTACCCCGTTTGACTAGACTTTTCAGCTAATATATTTAACCTTGATCCCTCAATAACCTTGACCTTCAAAATTCAATTTGATGGAAAACTTTAACATTGCGCACAACTTCCTTATTACTGAATTGATTTACTTCATACTTGGATACAACACCTTCCTTTCAGCTTGACCCATCGATGACCTGATATGTATAAAGATAAAATATATACTCTGACCTCTATCTGTATTTTGTGTCTCCATAGCATTTTAAATATCTACACTTTGTCTGCAACTCTGCATCGTGTCCTGATATTCAAGGTCAAAGTATCATTTCGTGGACATTCTAATTTCACAGTGAAAGTTCTTGTTTGTTTGTGCAAATGATTAAAACCATTATTGTATTATATTATTATTATACATGTATATGGGTTTGACATCAAGCTCCACTTTTGTGTGCTAAAGTGGAGATGTAATTCTTTTACGTTTTAACGCAAACTAAACGCAAATGCGTTGCAATAAATGTAATGAATACATTTTTTAAAACATCTTTATCGATTTATTTAAATCTAAGTGGCAAACTGTTTGTAGTCCGATCAGATACCGGGTTATCCGACGTCTGATCTGGCTCCCAACTGTTTGTAATTGAAATGATTGGGGTTTATATTTTTTTATCACAAAGGTTTTTTGTCAGATTGTACGGGATTTTTATCATTCCAAAATCGAGCGATCATAACCGTATTTGAAAGTTACTGTAAAACGTGGCATACCTACTTTCGAACTTTGTAATACTGATATGTTCGACTTAGTGAGTTTGAGATATCGAAGTTCCACTGTAGTTGTATTATTTTCCAATGGTCATTATTTTCCTATTTATCATCGTTAACCAGTATTGAGTGTGACACGTCTGGCTATGCAAATCTACCTGTCATTGCAGGTTACTTAATATAATATGCATATTCTCACCAGATGGCTATCGTTACCTTGATGGTGACGTTATATTTTACGTGTTTAATCATATGTATGCTTGGTATCTTTTCGTCCACATCATTGCAAACAGTTTTGAGTCAAATCAGACGCGGGGTTACATGGCGTCTTCGCAAGCCTGCCAACTGTTACATGTACAGTGGAGAATCTGTTATTCTTTCCCGTTTAAACGCAAACGTACGCAACCGCAAAGCGCTAACACGTAGAAAAGAACAACTTTTGGATAATTCTGATATTTCATGTTTATCTTGGTGACAAACAATTTGGAGCCTGATCAGACGCCGGGTTACCCGGCGTCTGATCTGGCTCCAAACTGTTTGCACTGCAAATAATAGTTTGAGCGTAAACGCGTTTATTGGGAAAGGATAACACATTCTCCACTGTACCACGCAGATTAAAATTAATCGCTATAGATAAAAGGAAGTATTCTTTACACTTTATGGAATGGTGTTTACGTTTTGTTTGTGTTTCAACATGGAATAATAAGGTCTTCTCCACTGTACCCAGTGATAAACCAAGATATGACTGATATGGATAAAGAAACTTTAACCATTAATTACAGAAAAATGTTAATATTGAAAAAAAAACTGTAATTCCATATACCTACGAACTGTTTGCCACTCAGATACAGTGGAGAATCTGTTATTCTTTCCCGTTTAAACGCAAACGTACGCAAACGCAAAGCGCTAAAACGTAGCAAAGAACAACTTTTGGACTATTATGATATTTCATGTTTATCTTGGCTCCAAACTGTTTGCAATGGACATAATAGTTTTAGCGTAAACGCGTTTATTGGGAAAGAATAACAGATTCTCCACTGTACATGTACGACTGCACTGTCAGGATTGTAAACGCCCACTCTCTGGAAAACAAACCACAGTCATTTTCCACATTTTATTGCACTGCATGTTCCTTACTATATGAGTACAGTGGAGAATCTGTTATTCTTTCCAAATAAACGCGTTTGCGCTAAAACTATTATTTCCAGTGCAAACAGTTTGGAGTCCAAAAGTTGTTCTTTTCTACGTTTTAGTGTTTTGCGTTTGCGTACGTTTGCGTTTAAACGGGAAAGAATAACAGATTCTCCACTGTAACAGAAAAAAGTCGTGGTAGCCTGGTAGGCCACCGCATTTGATACTCGAATAAAAAAATGTTAAAGAAACGCGAAAACGTAAAGCAGATGAAGCGATTTAAGATTAAAGCACATGGTAAAAGTAAAGAAAAATCAAAAGGGATAGTCTGCCTTATTTCTAGCTCGCTTTAAGCAGTCACTTACCTTTAGCACGAAACTTTTAAGTACAATTGCATGACTCAACAGTGTGCAGTAAAACCTCTCTATAACGACCACAAAAAAGGCTAATAGGTTGCATAATAGACACGTGCCAGCTAAAAGCAAGATGAACATAAAGGAGCTTTCTGTTTTACTGTTTACCTGATAATCATCAAAATTTAGTGGTCGTAATAGAGAGGTTTTACTGTTTATGTTTTTTAATATGAATCGCAAACAGTTTTGATCCTGGTCAGACGCCGAAATACCCGGCATCGTATCTGGTTCCAAACAGTTTAAAGTTGACGTAAGGATTTTTAAGCTTAAACGCTTTTATCTGATAAGGAAAACGTCTTCTTCACTTTTACCAATATTAATGATTTAAAGCACACTTGTACAGTGGAGAATCTGTTATTCTTTCCCGTTTTAAACGCAAACGTACGCAAACGCAAAGCGCTAAAACGTAGAAAAGAACAACTTTTGGACTATTCTGATATTTCATGTTTATCATGGTGGCAAACAGTTTGGAGCCTGATCAGACACCGGGTTACCCGACGTCTGATCTGGCTCCAAACTGTTTGCACTGCAAATAATAGTTTTAGCGTAAACGCGTTTATTGGGAAAGAATAACACATTCTCCACTGTAACGAAGTTTCCCTTGAAAACCGAATACCCAGCGGACTTAGGAACATTTTTATTATATGATTGATGCAGTTTTAAATTAAATACAAATAAGGTTTTGATACGCATACACTGTAGAGCGTGGCTATATAGGATGTCATTAGACCATATCTAACCACCCAAGGGAAATCTTGTTTCGTTGATGAATTGTGTTTGCTGTTTAACTCTTTCACTTTCAATGACGTCTTAAAGAGCATTGCAAACAGTTTTGATCCTGATCAGACACCATGTAACGCGGCGTCTGATCAGGTTCAAACTGTTTGCCAATTCTTTTTGGAATTTATTCTGCATACTGCCTTAAGTTTAACTTTGAAACGATATTGCAGACAGCAATATTCAAGTACACGACATTGAAAGTGAAGAGGGGTAAAATCTCACCATTAATTTGGCAGCGAATGAGTTAAGCTGTAAAGAACGTTTTTTGCAGAAGATAAGCATATTTAGACATTGTATTAGCAAAGTTACATTTGTATGTTGTCAGATATGGCTTTATTGGGAATCGAAACTCTCTTTATGAATAAAAGACTATCACAATACATGTAGCAAAATATTTGCTTAGAATTTCATTTATCCTTATTGTGAGAAACGTGACATGACATTTCAAAAGAATACACCCAGATCAGACGCCGGGTAACTCGATGACTGATTATGATCAGAACTGTTTAACCGAAGCATAGAGATCAGGGTCTACACCGTTTATATTTAATATAGCTAAATTTGCTCAAAATAAATAAAACCAATCAATATGCGATATTGAAACAATTAACCCCCTTCATTCTCAATGACGTCATTAAAGCACATCTGTTAACAGTTTAAAATCCTGATCAGAATCAAAACTGTTTGCCACTTGTTTTGAAATTACGTTTATTTGTAAGTTACGATGCCTTAATTAACCCTTTACCCCATAGAAGCGACTTTTAGCGAATCAGATTTATTCATCCGCTGAAGAAAATAGTTCCAATTTAATAATTTAATATATATTATAGGGAAAATTTTCAAAATATTCTAGCACAGGATAGCTTAAAGCAGGCTGAAAGTAAAGCAGAATGCGCCTTAAGCGCATTCTGCTTTACTTTCAACCTGCTTTAAGTAGTAACCTATTTACAATTCTAGAAATAGGCTATCAGGTAAAGAGTTAAATCTAACTTTAAACGATATTGCAGACAACAGTATTGAAGCAGACGACAATATGGCGGTGAAGGGGTAGCAATCTCACGTTAAATTTGACCATGAAAGGGTTGACTCTTTCAATGTCAATAACGCCATAATGCAAGGTTGCAAATAGTTTGGATCCTGATCAAGATTTTAACTGTTTGACATGACACTCGGTTCGAAATTTCGCGTCATCATACAACGTACTGCCGTAACTCTTTCGCTGCGAAATTAATCGAGAAATATTTACCCCTTCACCGTTTCATTGTCGTCTGCTTCAATTTGTTGGTTTGCAAGATCGTTTCAAAGTAAGATGCAATGTACAGGGGAGAATCTGTTATTCTTTCCCAAGAAACGCGTTTACGCTAAAACTATTATTTGCAGTGCAAACAGTTTGGAGCCAGATCAGACGCCGGGTAACCCGGCGTCTGACCAGGCCCCAAACTGTTTGCCGCCAAGATAAACATGAAATATCAGAATAGTCCAAAAGTTGTTCTTTTCTACGTTTTAGCGCTTTGCGTTTGCGTACGTTTGCGTTTAAACGGGAAAGAATAACAGATTCTCCACTGTAGTATGACTTAAAAAATGTCGAAACGAGTGTCGAACAGTTTAAATCCTACCTTAACAAAAGTTGTCTTATCGTGAATAATAATAGATGAAACAACACGTGTGTTACTGCCTAGCTAACATAAAACCCTTCCATAAAAAAATAACATAAAACCAACTGCAATCATGCAATTTCAACAGTAACTGCGTCTACCCATTGAAACGGCAGATTTTTGGGAATATGGACAAGGGTGCGTCCTGTGCTAATATTAGCATTGGCTACTACTGTATTGTGAGTTTTGATGAGGTAGGGCGAGAGTGAACTGAAAATCAGTAGTCCTCTTGTATCTATGTAAACATTTTGTCACATATATTTTGAAAATCTATCGTGTCGGGTCCCTGTGAACCATATACAGTGAAACCCCTCTAAACCGGAACCTCTTAATACCGGAATTCTCTCTAAACCGGACAAAATCGTTGGTCCCGTTTTAAACCCTTTTTAACTTTAACAATTACACCATGAAATATTTTCTATATTCTAGAAGATGATAGCTTAAAGCAGGTTGAAAGTAAAGCAGAATGCGCCTATAGGCGCATTCTGCTTTACTTTCAACCTGCTTTAAGTGATCAGTTTATTTTCTATACTAGAAACAAGCTATGGGTTAAAACCCCTCTAAACCGGAAACCCCTCTTAACCGGACATTTATTTTGTCCCCAAACATGTCCGGTTTAGAGGGGTTTCACTGTAATGTAGTATAACAGACATACATCAAGAGCTAGACAATTATGTGTCGCTATATATAGTCAGACATTCGCTTCAATCATTCACCATTGGAATTTCAAATAGACAACTCTAGTTTCCAATTAACATCTAGTCCATATTTAACTATTTAGGGGTTGATTCTTACATGTTGAAAAATGTAACAGCAGCAGCCCTCTGATCTGGGTATTCATTGTTTGCATTTATGGCAAATGCACTCTTACCAGGTACATCCTTTGTAAAAGACGAGAATACTCGTTCCGAGGGCTTGGTTATTAAATCTAGGATAAGATACCGTATCAGGATACAGTAAAACCTCTCAATTACGACCACTAAAACGAAGGATAATTGAATGTATAAAATACAGGTGACAGTTTTAGATCACATCTCTATTACGACCACTAAAACGAGGGATAATTGATTGTATAAAAGACAGGTGACAGCTTAAAACAAGGTGACAGTGGAACAGAAAGCTCATAAGGGACACCCAATAATTAACAAAAATTAGTGGTCGTAATAGAGAGGTTTTACTGTACTCCGAACAGTCTTGGCGTCAGCCTCTTCGTGACTCTGTGATTTACTTGTCTGATTTAATTTCGTTATGCTTTCCTATCAAATGCGGTTAACTTGTCAGCTGCAATAACAGTTTCGTATTGACTTCTCATAGACGAGAAGAATTCAGCAAAAGTATTGATGACCTAACTTTCTCACACATCGACGACGTCACGCTCCAGTGCGTCAATGTTTGGAAGCTGAGGTAAGGGACAAGCACGTTTCTTGAGAATGTGGCAAACGTGCCCTGTAGGGTTAAACTCATCTGTATTATCGGGTACAAGCTGTCTGATGACGACTTCATCGTCAGCAGTGACTGCCAACATCTAGCAGCCGATTACGTACCGTCTTTGGTGTGACGTCACGGCCGAGTTGACCCTTAAGTAATAGTTAGAGTTTATTTCAATGATTCTTAATAATTAAGAAGCCAACAGATGAGGGAGCCTGCGACCGAATTTGGCTTCTTAATTATTAAGAAGCGTTGAAATAAACTCTAACCATTTTAGTGTTTGACCCGCCCATATATTACGTCACTTCACTTCATTTACATATTTTTCTCCGCCGACAGACTGATGTTTACACAGTAGCGTTACATATATAGTGTGTGTTTTATTACGCAGCAACATGGCGCATGGCAATTTTGATTTAAGCGGATACGATTTGGACGATGGAAAAAGAATAGCTATTGACGTCTAAATGCTTAATGCAGCACAAAATACAGGTCTCCAGATAAGGGGGTATTTCAAAAAACTAAAATCTTTTTTTCTGCTTAAAACCCTACGGTGTCACTACTCATTACTCGGAGAGACGATTCTAATGAGTAGTAACACCATAGGATTTGATGCTAAAATAAGTGAGAAAATGTTGGATTTGTGAAGTTTACTTCCTCTTATCTGGAGCCCTGAAATAATGCAGAAAATTCATAAATGAATTTTCTGCATTATGCAGACGCCTGTCGTTAGTGTTTTCGCCGCGATTGACAATGGTTTGTAGATGTTGGTTTTGTTTATAACAGTAAGAATTCTGTTTTAATTATATTGTGTTTTCTTTTTCTTATTCCCCCCTCCTAAAGATTAAATAAAATTTGAATGATTTTCACAATTTTCTTCCGACTAGCGAGCTACAAAATGTCATTATTTTCCTCGAAATTGAATTGTACATGTAGATATATCTACTTTGCTGTGTAATGGATTTCCCCTAAAGCTTAAAAGTCACGCCATGGGCGGAGCTGACCGAAATATTAACACATGCGCAATGCTTGCTAACGTCTAAATCCAAGTCTCGAACACTTCATAATTAAATTGCCAATCTCGTTAAATCCCGAAGACTTAATAATTAAACCGAGCGAAAATTTGAATTTTGTGGCTTGCTGATTGGCTGAAAGAGTAGGCCAAACACTAAATTGTCTTGCCGTCCATGTAACAGAAAGAAATCTGTCTCTCGAGTGTGGCAATACAATGTATCGGTCTTAGGGATGTCGTTATCCGCCATTTTGGTTTCCTGGGGTGGTCTGCTCTACTTCCGGTGACGTCAAATGTCCGCGTTATACAGCCTAAATGGTCGAAAGTTTCCGGTTAAAAGATCTAGTCACATTTAAATGGACAGAAACATTTCCTTATATGGAAAACATGGAAATTAGTCTTGTTTTGTTTCCACTTCCGGAATTCCTCGGTGGTTGAATCTTATTTGCCGTAAGGATACACCGACGTGCGACATACCGACGGCTCTGCCCTTTTCTTCATGTATCATTCTCGCTATGTTAGGTGTTTTTCGGGCTAGGCAGTCATTTGAGATTATACTCGTGTAATCTTGGGGGCAGATTCTTTCTTCCATACTTTGCACGTGCAAATTAGGCTAAACAAGCAACGTCGTTGTTCTGACGTTCATGAAGTAGGAAAACGTGTATAAATCCAAAAATAAGTAGCACTAAGACCCAATCATATTGTATGTAAAATATCATAAATGTGAACTTAGTATTTAAAGACATATGTAGCTTTAAAAAATGACCGATTAGAAATTTTGTTAAGTATATTTCTGATGGCCCACATTCATGTCTGTATAAATTGGAACCATTGTCTTAAGTAGAAGAATAAATAAAAGACGAAAAAAGGCGTTTATGGAGTAAAGTGTTACGAACGGGTGGCCATTTCGAACATTTTAGAGCCATATCAGACACAGAGTGTCTCAGCCATTGTTCAGAATCCCAACTGTCTGGCTGTCAAAATCCAAAATGAACCGCTTAACTTAAAACATATTTTAAATCTGATACAATAAATTGCTGTATGCCATGCCTGCATTTAGTCTCGTTTAAGAGGATAATAATAATAGTGTTTTGTAGTGATTTATGAGCATGCCTTATGCCATACCCATCAACCAATCAGAAACGTTAATTTATTTATCTCTCTATCACAGTTTCTTCTCACAAGGGTTCCAATTTTCTCCAGACAGAAAATTGTCGGTGACGTAAATTATTACAAAACGGGAATACAGCCTATTACATGTAGTAAGGTCTTTGACTCCTTACCTGTTAGAAGACGTAATTCTTTCCCTAGTAACAAGTTTGTGCTTAAACAATTATATACTTGCAACTAGTTTGAAGCCAGATCAGACGCCGTGTTACCCGGCGTCTGATTTGGCTTCAAACTATTTGCCACTCAGGTAAAAATAAATAACAAAATATTGCGCTGCCTTTACCCTGTACCAAACTGCATAAAAGGTCTTACATTGGCTGTGCTACAGTTTCAAATAGACCTCAAATCCATTTTGTTATTAACCGATATTTGTCTCTTGACGGTTTTCAACCCAAATGTAAACGATCTGACACATATTACATACCCTAATCGGAGAGTTCCTTAAGGAGTCCTCTGATCTGGATCTACACTATCTATAAAGGATAGATAAGGGATACATTAGTATAAGATAGAATATAATGTTTATATCTTCCGCTGTTTGTTATTTCTCACCTTGTCCAGGGTTATAGGTTGCTTGCGTGCGCGTGGTTACGTGTTTCAGTACCAACACGGTACATTGTTTTTACTTCCAACAGCGACTGGATTTACCTTGTTTAAAGACATCTCCTGACGACCTTTCGGTCATAACGCCTAACAAGCTATAAAATCATGCAGCCACGTGCAAGTTTTGTGCTTACTGCTATCTTGTCCTGGGATATACTCATCCAAGCGTTTCATGTGAAGCCCGTACCTTAAGCTTGATGCTCCCATTACTCTTGCAGAATTAACCTCTGCGATTCAATCCTTGAAAAAGAATAAATCAAGTGGCATTGACGGGTTATTAAATGAATACTTTATTGAGTCATATGACATCATAAATGTACATTTGTTAGACTTGTTTAATGCTGTTTTAAATTCGGGTCATTTCCCAGACAAGTGGTCAGAGAGCATTATAGTACCATTGCATAAAAAGAATGATATAAACGATGTTAATAATTATAGGGGTATCACATTAGTCAGTTGTCTAGCAAAAATTTTCACTGGTATTTTAAATGCTAGAATGAATCTTTGGGCTGAGTCTAATAATGTTCTTAGTGATAAGCAATTTGGTTTTAGATCTGGTAGATCCACTGTAGATGCAATTTTTGTTTTAAATGCTATTGTACAGAAAGTTCTGAATGAGAAAGGCCGCTTGTATTGTGCTTTCATAGATCTTAAAAAAGCCTTTGATAGTATATATTTAAATGGACTCTGGTTTAAACTATTCAATTTAGGTATCAATGGTAAAATGCTTAATATTGTCAGAAGCATGTATAACAAAGTAAAATCCTGTATACAGGGGTGCAATTCTTATTCTGAATTTTTTGAATGTGCAGTAGGACTTAAGCAGGGAGAAGTTATGTCCCCTCTGCTTTTTTCCCTATTTATAAATGACTTAGAGACATTTCTACGGAATGACGAATCAAGTGGTCTTTCTTTTGATGATATTACCTTTATATTAATGTTGTTTGCCGATGACATGGTCGTCTTTGGTAAGTCACCACAGGACTTGCAGAATAGCTTAGACATGCTGAAAGTGTATTGTGATAAATGGGGATTAGCTGTTAATATAAACAAAACAAAGGTCATGGTTTTTAGAAAACGTGGCAGTACAAGGGAAAATGAAAGATGGAGTTATGGAGGATGTATTTTAGAAAATGTAAATGATTTTAATTATTTAGGAACCATTTTTAACTATACAGGAAATTATTCATTGAATCAAGAGTACCTGGCTGGCAAAGGGCTTAAAGCACTTAATATTTTGATGTCTAAACTTAAACAGTACCAGCTGAACCCTAAGACTAAGTGTCAATTATTTGATGCATTTGTTGGAGCAACTCTAAGTTATGCATGCGAAATATGGGGTTACTCCAAGTCAAAAGAGATTGAAAGAATCCATTTAACGTTTTGTAAACAACTCTTACAGGTTAAAAGCTCAACAAGTAACATGGCTGTATATGGAGAATTAGGGAGATACCCACTGTACATAAATAGATATACAAGAATGATAAAGTTTTGGACCAAGGTAATTCAATCTGAAAATGTAGTTGTTAGCACACTGTATAATGGGTTGTGTAATATGATCGGAGGTGTGAACAATAGAAACTGGGCATCAAATATTAAGACATTACTAAATGATTATGGTTTATTTATCGGCACCATTTTTAGATTTGGATCTTTTAATAAATAACGGTATTGTTTCTTCTAAGATTTACGATAAACGAGATGATTTTGATTTTAGTATTGTAAACTATCCTCATCTAGATGGCGATGTTCCCCGTTCTACATCTTACGGGGTTTATATTTCACAACTTATTCGTTTTGCTAGGGCTTGTACCTCTGTTGAGGACTTCCACATTCGTAATAAAACTATTACTGAAAAGCTTCTTAAACAGGGGTACAGATTTCATAAACTTCGTAAAACATTTTCTAAATTCTTTTATAGAAATCTTCCTCTCATTAACAAGTATAAATGTAACTTAAAGTCTTTTCTGCGGCAAGGTATTTCACATCCGGAGTTTTATGGTGATGTGATTTACAGACTTCGTAAGATTCTTGGACATATGCATTTTCAAAACCTATTTGTGAAACGTATTAGATTTTTCCTCAAAAAAGATTATGATCCAACTATATTGCTGCGCACTTCACGTTTGGTTATCGATCAATCTACAATTGATAACTATGCTTTCCTCTTTGGTTGTGCGACGACAGACAGGGCTTAGCACCACATGATGATGTATCTCTAAAGCCGTCCTTAACCGGGAGAGTTATGTCGGATTTTCGTGCTTTGGTTTTTCTCTCCCTCTCTGTCGTACCCTATACCCTCCCATGTCTTACAGTTACTCGTGACTACAGACTATTCGCTTGAGTACAATTTGACCGTTGCCATAGTGGGTTATTTTTAACACGGGCTTGAATGTTTAATTCTTTCCCGTGTTACTAATAATCCTGTCAGAGAATTTTGTTAGATGTTTTACATGTATTTACTTACTGTGCTGGCGGTCTTTTTGATTGTAAGGTTGTGGAACAGGGTTTATATTTTATGTACACTGTTCGTCTTTATAGGTGAATATACGAGATAAGTTAGAGGTTGGGCGCCCCTAAACCATGGTTTAACCCCCCAGTGGTTGTTAATAATTAATTAATTTATAATTGATTATTGATTGCTACTGACCGTACCAAGGCGGGCTCCTATGTTCACTTAGCTTTATGTTTGTCTTGCGTGTTGTTTTCTATTTGGTGTGTAGATGAAGGAATGGTATTGCGTGTGTGTGGTTGTGTGTGTGTGTGTTTGGTATGGTATGGCTGTGTGTGTGTTCTGCTTTAGAGATGGGTGTATTGTTTGTGTTGCGTTTCCTGCTTGAGTCTTCTTTCGTATTTATTTCATATGTATGGAATAATCCGCAGTCTGTAAATTTGAACACATTTCATTTGTTGTTCAAACAGAGAGTTTATGATGTATTTGTACAGACATGGGTCAATGGTGTAAACAATTCTAGTTCTCTATCTCTGTACAGAAATTTTAAGAACACATTTGCATATGAACCATACCTGAGTGTATTAACCAGCAAGTTTCGTATCCCATTGACAAGATTAAGATTAGCATCTCACAAACGTCATATTGAAACTGGTCGATATGCTCGAAACAGAACAGAGCGTCACCAGCGGTACTGCACAATCTGTAAAAAAGAGATATAGAAGATGAATACCATTTCACTTTAATCTGTGAGGCATATCAACCTCTCAGAAGTTTATATATCAAACCTTATTACTACAGAAATCCAAGTGTACATAAGTTTATTGAGTTAATGAAATCTGATGGTAATGCCACAGTAAGGAATTTAAGTACATTCATATTTGAAGCATTTGCATTAAGGGGAGAGTTAATGTGAGGTGCTAGGAAACTAGTCTTGAATGTACACTTCTAGTTTGGAAGACAGATAATCACTTAAGGTTGATTGAAAGTAAAGTGGAAGGAACATCAATGTGTGTTCTGCTTTACTTTGGATCTACCTCAAGGTACCTACCATGGTTTGCTTCTAGGTATGAAGATATGTGACCACTTATGACAGGTTCAAAGTAATCCAGACGGACCAGAGTGTACACATGGTGTGTCTTGCTTTACTTATAGCTTGCCTAAGCTACCTCTGCTATGATTGTAGAGCACATAATATTATGATGTGCCTGCTCATAATATGTCTGTGAGCAGTATTTGAACCAAAACAGAAGCCATTACATGGGGACTGATCAGGTCCTCAACTGTTGTGTCTAGGGCGTTAACTCGGGTTTTGTGTTAACTTTGTATAAAATGTACAAATAGTTATTCAAGATAGATCTGGGGATATTAATAGTCCATTGACCATTGTATCAAATGACCTATATTTACACGGCTGTGATTTTGTAACCGAGTCTGAATGCTTGAAGCTGAGTGAAATGAAGTAGAAAGTTTCCTTAGAAGCTTTCAGCTTGTCTTTCAATTTGCTTTTAAGCTGGCGCAGGAATTTACTATAGTTGGACAAGAACGTGTTTGTTTTTGTTTTGGTAAAAAATGTGTTGACCTACTGTGTAACCTGATATTGTCACATGTGTGACACAAAAACAGCACGTGGTCTCGTGACTATATCTCGATATTCTGCCAATTGAGGTTTGTGACATCATAATTGTTAGTAACATATATGTCCTTTATATATTGGTACACTTAATTGCACTTACTTGTCATGCATAGGTACTTGACACATACTTTATTATCTATTAACCCCCCCCCCTTTTTAAAAAAAAAAATATATATTTTTTTTATTATACTTCTATTATAGATACAAGGTAAACAGCGCAATTCAACACCTAGTCTTTACTATCGACTTAAGCTGATGCTAAAATAGACTCGATCGCCGATATTCTCTTGTGGTACCCTCGGGAAATGATTAATTTATCAATATCTACTTGTTATTTCATCAAATTCCGTCAAATAACGCCACAGTATGTGAATTATAACGAAAATAAGCATAAAAAAGTTTTCTGTCGTTCTCTTGGTACATAGCAACGAATGTACATGTAGGGGTGATCTGTTATTTGTCCACAATAAACGGCCTATGCCACTGGAACTTTCACCAAATATTATAAATCATCTTTAAATGAAATATTATCAGTTTTATATAATTTACATAGAATGCAAAATTAAAAGAAACTTTACCTGTTTAATTTTGACCAATGAGATCGCTCCGTTCATTCAATTCATTCCGGTATTCAAAATGGCATTCACAATGAAATGAGTCTTTCACTTGTCAATTTCATGCCAAATTACATGTATATTTCATATAGCTGATAGTGAAGAGGGTCATGTTCCGACACAAACGCGTTTGCTCTAATGAAATTAGGTGAAAGTGCCAGCCGTAAAGGCCGTTAAATGTGCAAACCGACTAGATTACCCCTTATTTTGGGCAATAAATTCTGTACCAAGAGAACGACAGAAAACTTTTTTATGCTTATTTTCGTTATAATTCACGTACTGTGGCGTTATTTGACGGAATTTGATAAAATAAAAAGTAGATATTGATAAATTAATCCTTTCCCGAGGATACCACAAGAGAATATCGGCGATCGAGTCTATTTTAGCATCAGTTTAAGTGGATAGTAAAGACTAGGTGTCGAATTGCGCTGTTTACCTTGTATCTATAATAGAAGTATAAAAAAAATATTTTTTTTTTTTTTTTTAAGGGGGGGGGGGGGGGGGTGTTAATGGATAACAAGGTATGTGTCAAGTACCTGTGTTGTCATGTGGATTTCTTTCCTAAATGACTTTATTCCAAACTGATAGCGCCAGACATAATTGGTGTATTCGGCTCCCAGTCAAAACAGAAGGAAAGACTAATACTTGATGCCGAGCTGCGCAAAAGGTTGCGCAGAACTTGCATTTAGCGTCGCACGATATAATCCATATTTGGCATCTATACTATTACTATCGGTGTCTCAAGCGTTGATTGGTTGTTAAATTCAAGCGCGAAAATAGCACCAATCAATGAGTTTGGGAAAGGACAGGAATGTGATGACGCCACACGGTCATTGACTGGGCGTTTGGACTTATTGATTTTTATGAGTGAAACGGGCAGTATGCTCGATTCGCATGTGTTCATGGTGACGACTGTCACTCTCTGCGAGACTTAACCCTTACTATGCCGATTATGCAAACTGACTATTCCAGATTCTGGAATGATGACCAGTTACCTAATCGACTATTTATTGTTCTGAACCCCTACTGCAAGTATTGAAGACCTAAATAAGTGGGATCCACCATGATCCCTCTGATCTGGGTCTATACTATTTGCGCAGATAGAATATACTTGCTTCACGCACAGTAAGGGTTAAATCGTGTTTGCATTTGTATCATTCGTAAATAACTTATGCAGATCTAGGCCTGGGTCAAATATTCTGCACGCGGTGAACAATTGTTATGACTGATTCAAGCGATTCGGGTCCATTAATGACGCCAAGTAACTCGGCGTTTCACTTGGACCTTAATTGTGTGAAAGACTGCCTCTTTCTCTTTCTCTATACGTTAGTATTCTAAAAAAATAAAAATAAAAAATGAATCGATGCTTTTGATACCATCCTCGTGATATTTTCGAAATTACTTCATGTAAAATAATTCTGGCTAAAAGTTAGTAGATCTAGATTTACATATCAAATTTGACCTTGTATTATATGTTATATTGTAAATATTTATGTATTATGACGAGAAACTGTATAGTTAAAGTCAAATAAACGTTCTTCTTCTTCTTCTTCTTCTTCTTAAACTTGTTAGTGTGGTTAGTGAAAAAAAACCTTGGGAGTGTGTATGTGAGGGCATCTCTAGACAAGATTAGTTTAGTTACCTGGATTTTCACACCAACTGAGATTGGTGACACCTTGTGAATCATGCTTTTTCTCACCAATCGATGAATGGGCTGGTGGTCTGTGAATGGACTGAGGAAAAGTCTTTAAACCCGTTGGTCATTTCCCTTTCTGGCTTTAACATTTTCACTCTCAATGACGCTTTCAAGCGCGTTTTCAAACAGTTTGGGTCCTGATCTGACGCCGCGTGGCGCGGCCTCTGATCAGGACCAAGACTGTTTGACACTCTTATCGATATATTTATAGACATACAACCTTAAATCTAACTTTGAAACGTGTCTGGCAGACAACAATACTGAAGCAGACGACAATAAAGAGGTGAAGTGGTAAAATTCTCCCGAATAGTTTGATCATGAAAGGGTTATAGACACGTGGTCATTTAAACCAGATGAAACGTTAAGCAAAATTTGGTCCTACAGTGGAGAATCTGTTATTCTTTCCCAATAAACGCGTTTACGCTAAAACTATTATTTGCAGTGCAAACAGTTTGGAGCCAGATCAGACGCCGGGTAACCCGGCGTCTGATCAGGCTCCAAACTGTTTGCCACCATGATAAACATTAAATATCAGAATTGTCCAAAAGTTGTTCTTTTCTACGTTTTAGCGCTTTGCGTTTGCGTACGTTTGCGTTTAAACGGGAAATAATAACGTTTTCTCCACTGTATATCATTAGGGTTCATCAACCTTAAATTTAAATGCACTTTGAACATTTCACGTTTACCCCTCGGTGTACTCAAATAGTTGACATATATTTCTCATTTCCGTGAAACACAAATTAAAATTGAGGTTATTTATTTGTTAGAACTGATCTTGTTTGTCAATTTAATCACTCTTTATTTTGGAAGTTGAAATTAATTTAATATTATATAATTCGACACGCATAAACTGCTTTAAATAATATGTTTTTGATAAGGGCAAATGTTTTGCTTTACAATTAATCAATTTCTACTGTCATATCCGATTTAAGGGAACGATATTTCATTTTATTTTGTCACAAGTTTTATCCCATTGAATAACTAAAAAATGTTTTTAAAGAAAAATTGGCAACCCGTAATTTGACATGAAGTTACACTATATAGAATTTTATTTATGCTTTTCGGTGGATTACCACGAAATAGCAGTGAATTATCACTTGGTAATCCACTGCAGTGGATTATCACCAATCGCTTTTATTATGAATTTTCCCCGTAGGGCTCCCCAAGAATCGTAGTCAATCGTGTCTTATCGTTAAATTCCGGCAGTCCGATTCGTCGCGAACTACTCACCGGAAGAGCACACATCCAAACTCGGGAGCAACGAAGTAATTCTGATGACGTCAAATCAATAAATAAGTGACGTCATCGTACGGGAAACTGTTTC
The DNA here is from genome assembly GCA_922989275.2 of Gari tellinella. Taxonomy (NCBI): domain Eukaryota; kingdom Metazoa; phylum Mollusca; class Bivalvia; order Cardiida; family Psammobiidae; genus Gari; species Gari tellinella. Next base: position 32,785,315 of record OV277872.1, on the reverse strand, counting down.
GAAAATGAGTTCGATATAAAGTTGGGGCTCAACACGGGGTAAATCATTTACTTTCGCTTTCTCAATTGTCGAACAATTTCGTTTAAAAAGTGGCTTTAAAGCATAAATAAATAGAATAATTGTATTTTTTCAGTATAAGATCGAATTTTATCCATTTCGTGAACATCAGACTGTTATATTTTCACGAGTGGCTTCGCCACTCGTGAAAATACATGTATAACGTCTGATGTTCACTCAATGGATTAAATTTCTATCTTATACTGAAAAAACCCCAACAATTATCCTCTATATAAAGTACAGTGAAATACAATGTAATCACTCTTTTTTAATTTTCAAAATGGAATCAATTCAAATATTATATAACTGGACAAACACACCTGCTAAGTAATTTGTTTTAACAATATCCATCTCTCATTGTGTTTTGTTGTTTCACCATAAAGTTTCAGTTATCTGCCAATATACCATCATCGCATTGCCCCACATGTTTCCCTGGTAACCATTTTATATTCTTTATTTAATTTAAGTGAACATGTCGCACTCTCCAGCTGTTGGAATACTCCATCATTCCTTGGTTTCTCTGTAAAGAATAGGCCTACTCAAAGTTAGGGTCGCAATCACTCTACCGCTGAATTATTTACTCCTCCAAAACCATTACATTCAGGGCGCTTCCTCAGTGATAAGGGTGAAAGTAGAAAAGCCTTCAAATCTTACATTTTTAGATATTTTCCATCGTTTTATCCATAGCGTCGAAAGTAGCTATAGAAATTAATCACGGGCTCAGACATAAACCCGAGCCGAATTATGAAGCTGTATGGACTTTCGATCGCTACACAGTGAAATACGTTAAATCGATCCGATATATATGAATAGTTCCGTGGCCCATTGGTCTAAGCGGTTTCCCTATTTTGCCCCGGGTTCGAATCCCACCAGAGCCCTATATTTTTTTTATTGAAATACATTTTTTAAACAGAATTTCTTATCCTAAACTAATTCTTTACCATTTATATAAGCGTTTGACACATATTTACAAATTACTTTTTTTAATGCTAAATCTGATTGCGAGTCTCTTTAAGCATACCTTTTAAATATATATTCGTTTTTCCCAAACCAAGCATAATGTTTGTTTCCTATCACATAATTATAGATGTGCATGTCACTTCATTTAAACTTCGGTGCTTTCCTGGCTTCTTTTATTTAAAAGAAGCCAACTTCTATTGAAACTTAAACTGGTGACTTTCCCCAAAGAGCTTGTTTAATGTTTTGAAGACAGGGGTTTGAAGCAATCTGGTTTATCTTACATCTGCATAACGAGTAGCTACCATCTGTTAGAAATAACACATTCTTCACTGTAACACACAATAAGGATTAAAACGGTTAAAGTAATCTGCGTGCTTAAAGCAATGATTTATATTATCTGTAAACATGGTCACTGCATATACATGTACCTAACAATATTTACATTCGCCTCATTCATTTCTTTTGAACAAAGTTGCGTTTATTTCGTATAAACGCAATTTTTCTAAGGGTGTGTGTGTGTGGGGGGGGGGGGGGGGGGGGGGGGGGGCTTGCAGATATCTTCGCAGTGGATGTGGGGATCATGACTCTAATCTGACTTGAGAAAATATTGCAGACAATGTTTGGCGGTAAGAGTGTTAAAGCAGACGATACAATTTGGCAGTCACGGAAAGAGTTAAGATCAGGGTCTGCATTGTTTGTGTATTGTTTATTTTGTCAGAAATGCTTTCTTGTATAAACAGCCCTAAAATCTTCTTAAACTAGTCTTATTTCAGAAGTGGAAAAGTGTAGATCTATATAAAAGAATAAGCCTAAAATATGCTAATTTAATGCTTAGTGGCCCATATACCGGGTATAACAGCGAAGACCTTGATCAGACCTCATCATCTGAAAGATTGCGTAACTTGCAAAATGTATTACACTGCTCTCTTCCTAGAATATTTTTAAATCAAGTTCATTCCGTCGCTTTAACCCTTTACCTTATAGGCCGTTTCTGGTAGTGAAAATAGGAGACTACTTAAAGCAGGTTGAAAGTAAAGCAGAATGCGCCTTAAGGCGCATTCTGCTTTACTTTCAGCCTGCTTTAAGCTACTATCTACTAAAATATAGAAAACATTTCTGATAATACATATTTATGACTGTATAAATGGGAACTATTTCCTTTAGTGGAGGAAAACATTAAATGCGCTAAAAGACGCTTCTATTGGGTAAAGGGTTAATTGTCAATAGTACCGATATCGATGTGTAACAGGTTAGATCTAGAATAGGCACAGATTCTAATTGAGACCCTAACTATTTTAAATAGCAATTAAATTACGTTTTAATCTTATAAGGGTTAATTGTATAATTATTTTATATAAACTAGTTTATAGACTTTAAATGAATTGATTATGTTGATAAAGCACATTTTCGAAATCGACGAGCATGACCGACGAATTGCGACATCGTAATTCTGAAGATGACCACAACAGTGGTCGTTGTGAAAAGAAAGACATCATGACTCAAATAGTATAGAGACTATTCTGGGGTAGTTGATGAACTAACCTCCGAACCATTTGTGATTCATTACAATTATTGGTAGCTTTCAAATTCCTACTGTTTTTGTCCAAACGTCGTTAATAACGCACGAGTTGATAATATAAAGCATTAGGATAATAATTGGAATTTTCAACTGAATTAGCGGCAGATTGAAGTTGATTTGTACATCTAAATGAGAACTAATTGCGGAGACGAATGAACTAGTAACCTCTTTAAACTACATTCATCCGATTGCACTGACATCAGTATTGTATGGCAAGATATCTTAAGTCTACATGTGAGACTTTAAAACAGTCTATGACGTCACCGTTGGGACTAGTGTTACAGTGGCAAATACGTTATCATTTTCAAATAGCAGCGTTTTACGCTAAAACAAATAGTTCTACTACAAACAGTTTAGAGCCAGATCAGACGCCGGGTAACCCGGCATCTGATCAGGCTCCAAACTGTTTGCCACTCAGATTAAACTGAACGCCAAAAGTTTCAAAAAGTTATTTTCTACATTTTTATATATTGCGTTTGCGATACGTTTACGCTCCATAGGGAACGAATAACATCTTGTCCGCTGTACTATCGAAACCTACTTCATCAAAAAGTTTAAACCGAAGGAAAACCGAGTTTAAACACTTAAAAACCTGATCTCTCTCCCTTTAGGCTTTCCAAATCTGAGTTCCCTCAAATCCCAAATGAAACCTGAAAGCATTTGTATCCTTGTTTGATTCTCAATGCCTATTTAAGCCGCAAATGCATTGCAGATCCACCAATTTTTACAGCTTCAACGTGTCTTTTGGGTTTTCCGGCTGTTCATACAGTTGAGAATGTGTTATTCTTTCCCAATAAACGCGTTTACGCTAAAACTATTATTTCCCGTTCAAACAGTTTGGAGCCAGATCAGACGCCATGACGTCATGAAGCGTATTTGCAAACAGTTTTGATCCTGAACGCGGCGTTTGATTAGGATAAAAAATGTTTGTCACTTGTTTTGAACTTACGTCCGTTACTGCCTTAAATATATATAACTTTTGAACGATGTTGCAGACAACAGTATTGAAGCAGACAACAATATTAGGGTGAATGGGTAAAAACCTCACAATAAATTTGATCTTGAAAGGGCTAAAGACAGGATGTAGTAAAGCAGAAATGAGTTCTCTGTTTTACTTTCAAATTGCTTAAAACATAAGCTTATATTGATTTGTAAAAATTAAACAAATGAGAGAAAGTGTTCAACCGTAATTAGCGTTAGAGTCGGTGCATACAGTGGCGAATCTGTTATTCTTTCCCGTTTAAACGCAAACGTACGAAAACGCAAAGCGCTAAAACGTAGAAAAGAACAACTTTTGGACTATTCTGATATTTCATGTTTATATTGGTGGCAAACAGTTTGGAGCCTGATCAGACGCCGGGTTACCCGGCGTCAGATCTGGCTCCAAACTGTATGCACTGGAAATAATAGTTTTAGCGTAAACGCGTTTATTGGGAAAGAATAACACATTCTCCACTGTACTTGCACAGATTGTATTATTTATTGGTTTTCTTTATTCATGAAGATAAATGACACGTGTACCGAGGGTAAAACACGTAACGTTAACCCATTATACAGTAATCCCTCTATGTAACAACACCTAATGGAAGACAATGATTGTGTGTGTGTTGTTGGGAGGGAGTTGTTATAGGAAGGAAACTTTATACACGGTGGGCGTTGAGCGCGTCTTGGCTTAAATGTACATATGCAAACAGTTTGAATCCAGATCAGACGCCGCGTCACGCGGCGTCTGATCTGGATTCAAACTGTTTACCGCTCGTCATTATGTTTATTTTGACAAAATGTCCAATATGTAACTTTGAGAAAAACAGCAGACGGCAATTCTAAGCAGATGATATTGCAGCAGTGAAACGGTTAGACTAAATTGTCTTGTTTGCGCAACAGCGGCAATGATTTTTGCAAGGAGGAAATTGTTGTTCGGAGGGCCGTTGTAGGGATGGATACTGTATAAGAATAAAGACAGTTATAGTTGTTTTAAAAATCTATACAAATTACTTTAATCTGAGTGTCATACATTATGAAGCCTGATCAGACCTTGAATTACTCGGCGTCTAATCTGGCTCCAAAGTATTTGCAATAAACATTAGTTCGTTAAGTACAACATGTGTCTAGGGACCCACTTGCACGATAGCGTGACTTTAGTGTACTCTAACCATGTCTGCATTATATAACTCCAAAATTGAAACATATAATTTACGAGCTCTTACAGTTATGTCCAGAAATATTTGTCTAATGTTTTTTTGGAGACGTCGTGTCAATAACTATTATGCTTTGCGAAATCGTGATTGCAAACAGATTTGATTCAGATCAGACGCCGCGTAACGCGGCGTCTGATCTGAATCAAAACTGTTTGACATTGGTATCAATGTTTGGCATCGCTGAGACAAGCATTAATGCTTCACCGGCTAGAAAGACGTAGCACTTAAATCTTAAAACCAAAACAAACACCAACTTTGAAACAAACGTATTACAAACGTATTATTAGGGTTAGGTCTGTATAGAATTATGTCGTCTAATGACCGACAAGGCTGACATTAAGGGATGTGTCCTGATGAGATAATAAATATCAAATGACTTGACATGTCTGCAAAGAAGACAAAGAAGACAAACGCATTTCCGATAACTATTTCTGTACATTTTATTTAACCCAGGCCCTTTTTCTGCCGACCAAAACTTGACGTTGTTGCTTCCCATTTAAAGCAAATATAATAAAACGCGTTACGCGGCGTCTGCTCTGGATTCAAACTGTGTGGTAATGTTAGGCACGTCGTGCTTAGCATGATAATGATAAGAATTAAAGAATCGGTGTTGGATTTGGAAAAGGGTTAAAAGTACCTCATACCTGCCGTTCAATGCTATGTCATTTCCCTTTGTCATGCGCTTTGGCATGTTTAAGTTCTGCTGTTGCCTTGTAAATAGAATTGTATAGCCTGCTACATGTAAACCCTTTCCCTAGTTTTTAACTAGTTTTCATCTGGTGGCTTAAACGGCACAGGGCTGCCATAAGTTGATCATGAAAAATCCAAATGTTCTATTTTTCAAGCGCGTTACTTAAAGCAGGTTGAAAGTAAAGCAGAATATACAATAAGACAAATTCTGCTTTACACACCTATAAGATAACACCAGCTAGGATAGAAATCCGAAGATTTCGGAGAAAGCCGGAGAAATAGCAGCTCTGAAAGCAGACTGGTAGTATATTGTCATTAATAATATGTACTTTATATGGCTAGAAGCAAAGTGCTTTGCTTAAAGCTGAAATAAAGAATTTGAATTTGAATTTGTATAGCAAAAGGCTCCATAACATATTTGGCGCAAAATTAATCGTGAGGAGGTTACCCCTTCATCGCTTTATTGTCGTTTGCTTCAATGTTGTTGTTAACAAAATTGTTTCAAAGCAAGATTCAATTAATGTATTATGACTTAAGAAATATCGAAACGAGTGTCAAACAGTTTGGATCCTGATCAAACGTCGTGTTACGCGGTGTCTAATCAGGATCTCAACTGTTCGCATTTTTGAATGTCAGATTTTAAGTATAACTTTATGGCAGGTCTTAACTTTGAGATTAGCACTATCTACATGGTTTTAGTTTTATGTTTTTTGTATTGAAATGGTGACAATTGAAATATGATATTCAGGTAGTTGTTTGCTGTGATAACTACTTAATAGTCTCTTATAATTCTTATTTGAATGACATGGTTAATGTTGTTTTATGACTAAATGTATGTATGTATGTATATGAACCATGATCAGACTGAAATAAAGATATTATATATGCATCGTAGAATGTCTGCGATGTCGGCAGATTCTCCCCTGTACCAGCCTGCGTTAAGCTACAATCGGCCAGTCTGTAGACCCTATATAGTTATGGTACATATTCATGATTGTGCATCGTATACATGTAACATGGCACTATATTTTGAGTCATGGAATCAATTAAAGACGTTAAAATATTTTTTATGGAGAAATGGGTTTAAACAGGAATGTAGTTGTTTTACAAATGTAGATTTAGGCCTATGTAACTGAACAGACTTTGCTGTCTGTGTATATGTATATATTTTAGATATAGTTTCATAAGAAACAAGCATTGGGTTCAATGGCTTGGTTTCAGAACCATCATTCACCAATGAGTTAGCGATTTGTCGAAACAACTCCATTTAACCCCATCCTCTATATATATATGCGCCTTTAAACGCCTTTGATAAATTCTTCCAACGAAGTCAATAGTTCAAATGTATACAGTCATGAATGAATATGTATCATATGAATATTTCCTTTATCCAAACAGATGGTATCGTAAAGCATATTCAGGTAAGACAGAATGCACATAAAACGCAATCTGTTTTCCTTTAACCTGCTTAAAGTTGTCACAAATTTTCGAACAAACTAGAAACAGGCTATTGCCCTGGGCTGTGAAAAAAAATCAAGCGGAAACAAATTTAAAACACGATGTATAGTGACTAAGACGTTATTCTTTTCCAATTTACAGTTCACGCTTACAGTGGAGAATCTGTTATTCTTTCCCAATAAACGCGTTTACGCTAAAACTATTATTTGCAGTGCAAACAGTTTGGAGCCAGATCAGACGCCGGGTAACCCGGCGTCTGATCAGGCTCCAAACTATTTGCCACCAAGATAAACATGAAATATCAGAATAGTCCAAAAGTTGTTCTTTTCTACGTTTTAGCGCTTTGCGTTTGCGTACGTTTGCGTTTAAACGGGAACGAATAACAGATTCTCCACTGTAAACAATTATTTCCATTGCAAACGTCTAGAGCCATATCAGACTTGGATTTACTCAGTGTTTGTCTAGGCTTCAAACTCTTTGCAACTTACAATAAATGAATCGTAAAAATTCTTAAAGACATTTCCTGACGACCTTTTGGTCATAACGCATTGCCAGACAATTTCCTTGCAAAAAGCAGGGGTCTTGTGCATATTGAACCATTGAAGCGTCTTGTGTAAGACTCTACCTTTATATTTGATAGCTTGGTTAGAAATAACCATTGGAAATCACTAAAGCATGAGTATAATCCAGGTAAACTGCATGTGATTTGACAGTTACATTGACACCTCCAGAACAATATGCTGGTGGTTTATCAATGGACTGAGGAAAAGTCTTTAAAACGAACGTTTTTCTACACTTTACTGCGTTTCGTTTGTGTTTAACCCTTTACCCAATAACCCGTATATAACACTAAATACAGGTGATCACTTAAAGCAGATTGAAAGTAAAGCAGAATGTGCCTTAAGGCACATTCTGCTTTACTTTCAGCCTGTTTTAAACCCCCATCTGCTAGGATATATAAAAATGTGTATGGTAATTGTTCATGAGGCTATAAACTGGAACTATTTACATGTACTTCAGCAGAGGAATAAATTAAATACGCGAATAGTCGCTTCTATGGGGTAAAGGATTAAATAACATTTTCAGCACTGTATTGACATGATAATTATAGAGTGCTCCATCCCTGCAATTGCCTTCCGAACAACTATTTCCTCCTTACAACAATGCTTGTCACTGCTCCACAAACACGACAATTATGTCTGGCTTTCTCACAGCTGAGGCATCTTCTGCTTAAAATTGTCCTTGATATGTTTTCTCAAGGTTGCGTATTGAACATTTTGACAAAAAGACGAGTGACAATCAATTGCGCGGCGTCTGCTTGCAAATGTACTCTTAGAACATGTAATTCCGCTCCCTATAGAAACTACAGCGCTCCCTCTCTACAACGACACCCAGCGGGAGACACAAATTGTGTTCGTTGTTCGGAGGGAGTCGTTATAGGGATGGAAACTGCAAACAGCTAAAATCCAGATCAGACGCCGCGTAACGCGGCGTCTGATCTGGATTCAAGCTGTTTGTCACTCGTCATTGAGTTTTGTTCTGTCAAAATGTCAATTATGTCACTATGAGAAAAACAGCAGGCGACAATTTAAGCAGACGACATTACAGCCGTGAAACAGGTTGGATATAAATGTATTGTTTAGGACTCTGCGACAAGGGTCGTTGTAAGGAGGGAGTCGTTGTTGGGAAGGCCGTTGTAGGGAGGGAACACTGTACATCCGACCACACACATTATCTCAGTCTCCCACTAGCTGTTGTTGTAGTGAGGGGACACTGTAATATTTTAGATGCTTTTTACGATGTCTACTGAACGGCATAAGTGACAGAAATTGGTATATTCCTGAAGCGATAATAAAATAGCCTATCTCTCGACGTGTCTGGAAAATGATATAGACATTATCGAGATTTCAATTTTATATCTAAATTGAATTTATGTCGCAATAATACCTTTTTCGACGACGGGAATTTTCCCCAACGACATTATCCAGATACATATCTTTCTACTTATCAACTTTTTTATAGGTTAAGAGACGATATTTGAAAATATACACTGACATACAGTGGAGAATCTGTTATACTTTCCCAATAAACGCTAAAACTATTATTTGCAGTGCAAACAGTTTGGAGCCAAGATAAACATGAAATATCAGAATTGTCCAAAGGTGTTCTTTTCTACGTTTTAGCGCTTTGCGTTTGCGTACGTTTGCGTTTAAACGGGAAAGAATAACAGATTCTCCACTGTATACACTGACATAATAAATGGTAGATTATAGATAAAACGATATAGTGGAGAAGATGTGATGCTTTCGCAAAAAACATTTATATGCTGAAAACATTTTACAAACTTACTATAACAATTTTATAATCTTGGTAATAATATTGAAAGAATTTCCATGTTTCCATGCATCTCAATATTGTATCATTTTTACTGTGAATGTATTTATTTGTCTTTCTTGCTTTGTAGTTACAATTATATAATTACATGTGAAGCGCCTTTGAACGCACACCTCCTGTATGAAAAGAGCGCTATATAAATCGGGTATAATAATAATAATAATAATAATAAACTGATGTCCATTGCAATCAGTTTGGAGCCAGATCAGACAAACTCGGGCTTAGATCTTGACCTTTGTTACTTAGGTTAAAGTTATGTGTCAAAGTCGTTTATGGACTAAATTCTACATGTACAGCTAAAGTCATGCAACTACACATGTTGGTGTATCTTTGTGAGCACAAAATGGTGCATAACAAGTGGGTGACCATGGCCATTTTTTCTTATTTAAATGTACAGTGGAGAATGTGTTATTCTTTCCCAATAAACGCGTTTACGCTAAAACTATTATTTCCAGTGCAATCAATTTGGAGCCAGATCAGACGCAGGGTTACCCGGCGTCTGATCAGGCTCCAAACTGTTTGTCACCATGATAAACATGAAATATCAGAATTGTCCAAAAGTTGTTCTTTTCTACGTTTTAGTGCTTTGCGTTTGCGTACGTTTGCGTTTAAACGGGAAAGAATAACAGATTCTCCACTGTAACGGCGTCCGTGTTTTACAAAACATTTCTAGTTTTATTTTCCTGGATAAAGCAACTTCATGTATTAAATATTGAAAATAGGACTGGTATTCTATTATATGTAACTGATCGCTTAATACAATATTGACTGTAATAACCAATTTTGACGATGTCATACAGTGGAAGTTAATCTTTCCCAATAAAAAAGTATATTTTCCAAAAACGTTACGTACATTGCCAACAGTTTGAAGCCTGGTCAGACGCCGGGTAACCCGGCGTCTGATCAGGCTTCAAACTATTTGCAACTTAGATTCAAGTGAAACGTAAGATATTTAAAAAATGTATTACGTTTCTACATTTTATTGCATGGTACATGTTTCGTTCGTGGTTCAACGGGAGAGAGTAACGTTTCGTTTTCTGTATCTAAATAAAAGTCAGACGCTTTTTATTTTGTCAATAACCGTCTCCAGATACATATAAGGTTTTCTGTATCAACTTATATCAAATTTGATCGAATATAATTATTAGAAAGGGTTTCAGTCGAATTTCGATAATTCACCACTCGTTAAAGTCGAATACACCCTTATCTAAAGTTAAAACATGCCTTAAACACGTATTAATTTTGATATACGAGCATGTTCAACTTACAGGAGCGCAATAGTTCGAATATCAGCGGTGGAAATAATATGTATGTTCAACTTAAATGAGGTCGAGATATAAAGGTTCGCCTGTATACATACTTATCGTTATGAAATATATAGAATGAGACATGAGCTGTCTTTCTAGGGGATTTTAATAACTCTTATCCTGCCGATCAACTGTACGACGGGAAAATTTGTAGTGGAACTTTCGATTAAATCAATCTTACAACCAACTATTGCGTGCAGCAGAAAATGGCATTGTGTCCGGAAATATTGAATGTGTCAGATAATTAACCAAAGTTTGTTGAAATTTAATTATGTTTTACAATTCTGAAGACTTGTGTTATGCGACCTCCTTTAAGCGACGAAGTCATGGTCTTAAAATGCCATATATAGTTAGTCTGAGAACTTGAAACTCTCAAATTGCGCTCTTTGGATTGTATCGTCGTTTGAACACTTCCATATGTGAATTCTAGTTCACAAAAACTAAATATATTACAATCAGGCTGTTTGCGTTTGAGCATACAGTGGAGAAAGCAAGGCGACAATGTACATGTAGTTTAGCAGCCATTTGTTTGAAGAGTCACATCATGGACAAAGCAATAGACAAGAGACTGCTTAATTCAGGACAAACATAGTACAGACATCTCGTGCATATAAAGAAGCTTTTTCCATTACGTCAGGTCAGAAATTTCTCTCGTTACAGTGGAGAATCTGTTATTCTTTCCCAATAAACGCGTTTACGCTAAAACTATTATTTGCAGTGCAAACAGTTTGGAGCCAGATCAGACGCCGGGTAACCCGGCGTCTGATCAGGCTCCAAACTGTTTGCCACCAAGATAAACAAGAAATATCAGAATTGTCCAAAAGTTGTTCTTTTCTACGTTTTAGTGCTTTGCGTTTGCGTACGTTTGCGTTTAAATGGGAAAGAATAACAGATTCTCCACTGTACATAATGATAAGAACTAAATTGAAATCAATACCGATCGCGTACAGTCGAGAAGACGTTATTCTTTCCCTTTTAACCCCAAACGCATTTCAATGCAGTTTCCAACTGTTTATTTTAATCTGAGGGGCAAACAGTTTGGAACCTTATTAGACGCCAGATAACCTGGCGCCTGGTCTGACTTCAAACTATTTGCATTTGAAATAATAGTATTTGTGTAAACATTTTTATTGGAAAAGAAGAATGTCTTCTTCGCCATTGGTAATTGAAATCGTCTCTTTCAGACAGTCAAACAGCCATGTGATATTTATTAACGCACCAGGCTGTATCCCGTTTCTGTCAGGCATGTCGTTCCATGGCAGAAATAAACAGATACAGCGGAGCTGGGGCCCGTTTTACTAAACTACTTACGCAAAAGTTTTGCGTAAGTCAAAATTTTAAATTTTAATTGAAACTTTTTATTATCACTTGCTACAAACAGAAAATAGCCAGATCAGAGGACGCGCTTTTAGCGCGTCCTCTGATCTGGCTGTTTGCAAACGTTTATGATCGAAAAATAAGAGTAAAACGATTTTGACTTACGAAATTTTTTTGCGTAAGTAGTTTAGTAAAACGGGCCCCAGCGGAGCAGACGTGCTTAATGTCCGTTTAAAGTATGAACGTAACTAAATGCAACCACAATTCTATAAAATGTAGAAAAAAACAAGTTTTAACGATTTATTTAAATCTAGGAAACAAACAGTTTGAAGCCTGATCAGACGCCATGTATCTCGGCGTCTGATCTGGCTGAAAACAATGTACAGTGGAAACAAATGCGTTTAAAGCCGCATTGTGTTTTTGGGAAACCTGCATAAAATGGTTGTTTGGGATCCCATTAGAACTACATGGGACGTGATTCTTTCATAAAAAGCGGCTTTATCTAAGAAATTCGCTTTTAAATTTTTATTAATAATTTTTTTGTGCTAGCACAATTTAAAGATCCTCCTTGTGAATGGAAAGAAGGACAACTCTGTAAATACAGGGCTCCAGATAACGGAAATATTTCGATTACTAAACTCTTTATTTCTGCTTTTAAACCCAATGGTGTCATACTCATTAGAATCGTCTCGAAGAGACGGTTTAATCAGTAGTAACACCGTAGCATTCGGTGCTGAAATGAGTGAGAACATGTTGGATTTGTTCAGTTTATTCCTCTTATCTGGAGCCGGATGAAATGAAGAATTTAACCCTTATTCTGCTGCTAAGACGTCTGCTTTGACATTGTCGTGTGCACTATTTGTTCAGTTTAGATTTATGCATATTTTTGATTAAACAAACCTTAAGACGAGTGTCAAACAGTTTGGATCCAGATGAGACGCCGCGTTACGCGGTGTCTGTTTTAGAGTCAAACAGTTGCGACCAGTAGGCACAGGATTAAACTATGAGATAAGGTCCCCACGTGTAAATAATTAATCACGGTGGTAAGCGTGTACAATCCAATACGGGGGGATCTTGCTGAAAATGACTGTTTCAGCCTTGTCTTCTCTCTAACTCAACCACCTAATTTTGGATCTTCACCAAACTTGCTATAAATGTTTATTAGTATAGAATCTAGCTCAATTTTGATAACTATTAAAGTCGCATGAGGCATGTCTGAGTTATTGCCCTTGAATAATTAAAAAAAATGACTGTTTCAGCCTTTTCTGCTCTCTAACACAAACACTTTTTATTGGATCTTCACCAAACTTGCTGGCATTGTGTATTTGTTTTAAATATAGATCAAGCCAAAATCGAATACAGCTGACTGAAAATCCTTCAAGAGGTAAAGGAGGTATGGAGTAGTAATTTATTACTTTACTTATTACCAACACGGCCAAGATGAAGCACATGCAACTATTGACCAAATAGTTGGTTTAAATAGAATAAAAACAGTTCCTGTTACAGAGTTGACAGGGCTAAAATAAGGATGAAATAGCAAATTTTTAATAATTGAAGAACCGTAACTCCAACATGCCTTCGGCGATTTGGGTATTCATAGAACTGGACTAAGTTTTTATCCAATATTATTTTCAGAAAATTTGGTGAAGATCCAATTAAAACCGTTTGAGTCAGAAAGCTGACAAGCCTGAAGTATGCAATCTATAATCATTCAAGGGCAATAACTTCAACATGCCTTGTGCGATTTTGGTAGTTAAGATCATGAACTTGATTTTATATTAATAAACATTTTCAACAAGTTTGGTGAAAATCACAAAAAAAGTTATTTGTGTTAGAGAGCAAAAAATGGTGAAACAGGTATTTCTAAATACATAAAGGACAATAACTCAGACATGCCTTATGCGATTTAAGTAATAATCAAACTGAACCTAGATTTTGTATAAATAAAGAATTTCAGCAAGGTTTTGTTAAGATCCGAAAAGAAATGTTTGTGATAGAGAGCAAAAAATGCTGAAACATTAATTTTTAATAACTAAAGGGCAAAAAACTCAGACATGCCTTATGCGATATAAGTACTATTCGAACTGGAGATATATTTTATATTTATAAACATGTTCAGCAAGTTTGGTGAATATCCGATAAAAACTGTATGTGTTAGAGTGCAAAAAATCCCTGAAACAGTCATATTTTAATAATTAAAGGACAATAACTCAGATATACATTATGCGATTTTAGTAATATTCAAATTTAACCTTGATTTTATATTAATAAACATTTTCAGCAAATTGGGTGAAAATCAATAAAAAGCATTTATGTTAGAGAGCAAAAAATGGTGAAACAGTCCTTTTTAATACATTAAGGGCAATAACTCAGACAATCATTATGGGATTTTAGTAATAATCAAACTGGACCTAGATTTTATATAAATAAAGAATTTCAGCAAGTTTGTAGAAGATCCGATGAAAACTCTTTGTGTTAGAGAGCAAAAAAGGCTGAAACAGTCATTTCTAATAATTCAAGAGCAATTACTCCGACATTCCTTATGCGATTTTACTAGTATTCAAATTTAACCATGATTTAATATCAATGAAAATGTTCAGCAAGTTTGGTGAAAACTCAATAAAAAGAATTTGTGTTAGAGATAAAAACTGGCTGAAAACAGTCATTTTAATACATAAAGGGCAAAAAAAACTTAGATATGCCTCATACGATTTTAGTAGTTATCAGACTAAACCTAGATTTTATACTAATGAACATTTTCAGCAAGTTTTGTGAAGATCCAATAAATGTATTTGTGAAAGAGAGCAATAATTGCTGAATCACTCATTTTTAATACAAAAATGGCAAAAACGCAAACATGCCACATGCGATTTTGGTAGTAATCAAACTGGACCAAGATTTTATAATAATAAACAATTTCAGTAAGTTTGGTGAAGATCAACTAAAGAATGCTTGTTTTAGAGAGCAAAAAATGCTGAAACAGTCAACTTTTAATACATAAAGGGCAAAACGTCTTACATGCCTTATTCGATTTAAGTAGAAATTTAACTGTACCTAGATTTTATATAAAAGAACATTTAATGCAAGTTTGGTGAAGATCCGATAAAAACTCTTTGTGTTAGAGAGCTAAAAAGGGCTGAAACACCGTTGTGACGAAATGTGACTCATTTTATAGCAATCGTTCGCACCCGGTGATATTGAACCCAGCTGTTCCACGTGCCACTAATCCGTGTGGTAATATTTATGTCAGACGATCTACTTTCGGTTTGTTATGGTTTTAAATCGCTTTTTTGGTGATTTAGGTCTGTTTTCAACATTTCATAGATCAGTTTGGCCCATTAGAATGTTCAAGGATTATTATTAACCGTTATTGTATTTCGCACATTAAAAAAAGGTCTGAAAACACAATGGGGCTTTAATGGGAAGGAATTACGTCTTTTCCACTAGACAACCCTTTACTCTTTACACAGTGCAAACACTATACTTTTAGATGAAGAAAAATGACAGCATTTAAGATATGCTTCCGTTTAAACGAAATCGCAAACATTTGACAAACATGCAGGAGCATAAGTTGCTCAGCGTCTGATCTGGTCCCCAATGATTGCAATGGACAACAGCGGATGGAGTATAAGAAATATATTTCGCCAGTCCCACAGTACCATTCATAAAACTTGTTGTTCGAAGGGGCTGTTAAAGGGAAGGACGTTGACTTACATTTGCAAACAGCTTGAATCAAGAGCACGCGGTGTCTGATCTGGATTCAAGCTGTTTGCCAATCGCCATTATGTTTATCCTGTCAAAAAGTCCAGTTTCTGACTTTGAGAAAGACAGCAGACGACAACTTTAAGCAGACGATATTGCAGCCGTGAAAAAGCTGCATACAATTGTCTTGTTTTGGGAACAGCGACAAGCGTTGTTGTAAAGAGAAAACTGTTGTTCGGTGAGTCGTTGTAGGGAGGGAGTACTGTACGATATAAGTCAGCCTATAGTAAGTTATCAGTGTTTAGGATAAGATCTCTATAAACATCATGTTTTTACGACCTAATCCTTTTGTAAATAAAAAATATGTATTCAAAAATGTAAGCATTTAAATAATACACTAGGTATAAACTAGAATGACATGTACAGTGGAGAATGTGTTATTCTTTCCCGATAAACCCGTTTACGCAAAAACTATTTTTTCTTTTACAAACAGTTTGGAGACAGATCAGACGCCGGGTAACCCGGCGTCTGATCATGCTCCAAACTGTTTGCCACCAAGATAAACATGAACTATCAGAATTATCCAAAAGTTGTTCTTTTCTACGTTTTAGCGCTTTGCGTTTGCGTACGTTTGCGTTTAAACGGGAAAGAATAACAGATTCTCCACTGTAGTAAGTTATCAGTGTTTAGGATAAGATCTCTATAAACATCATGTTTACGACCTAATCCTTTTGTAAATAAGATGTATTTATGCAAATATGTAAGCATTTAAAAAAAACACTAGGTACATGTATCAGTGTTTAGGATAATATCTCTATAAACATCATGTTTACGACCTAATCCTTTTGTAAATAAGATGTATATGTAAGCATTTAAATAATAAACTAGGTACAGTGGAGAATCTGTTATTCTTTCCCGTTTAAACGCAAACGTACGCAAACGCAAAACACTAAAACGTAGAAAAGTACAACTTTTGGACAATTCTGACAACTCATGTTTATCTTGGTGGCAAACAGTTTGGAGCCTGATCAGACGCCGGGTTACCCGGCGTCTGATCTGGCTCCAAACTGTTTACACTGCAAATAATAGTTTTAGCGTAAACGCGTTTATTGGGAAAGAATAACAGATTCTCCACTGTATGACGCGGTGCGGCATCTGATCAGGATCTAAATTGTTTGACACTAGTTTCGAAGTTTCGTCTTTCATACAGTGTCTTAAATTAATGAAGACTACAATATTGATCAACGCGACAATATGGCGGTGAAGGGGGGAAACCTCACGATAGATTTGACCAGGACCTTGACCACATTAAGACTGAATTTTTTTAAAAATCTATTGTCAATAACCCCAACGGGAGCATAGGCGTTTATCAAACCAAGCATCTTATTTAATAATACATGTAAAACCTTTTCCAAACGTCAATATAAATCAATATCATTTAACACATTCAACCCTAGCGACGAGTATAGTCGTTCTTAAGAAATAATGTACCAGTGCGATTTACAATTATCAAATGTACACAGAGTAGACCATAGCCAGAAGGCTGCTGTATGCCCTCTGATCAGGGTCTGCACAGTTTATGATTACGGACTACCGGTATATTGAGAGAATTAACAATAAATATTCAAAAATGGACAATTAAAAATTGGAAGTGTCCATTAAAAAGTTAAGGGGTAAATAATTTACGGTAATAATAAAACAGTTTCCCCACGACAACATAATTATCTTCACTTTGGAGATACTTTCACCGAATTAATAGCTTCATATTTGAGACAGGTTGAATATATGATCTGACATAGGCAGCCATTTAATGACAAAATAATGTAGGATATAAATCTGTGTGTCTATTTCGAATTTTTGGTTGAACGAGAATAGAACATAATTATAAACTGGGTCCATTAAAATGACAAACTACATGAATTGTACATGTATGACTTAAAACAATAAACCTTTAGGCATTCATCCCTAGTGACGCGTATACTCGTCGTTTACAAATAGTATACATGTGAAGAGTACACTTGTCCTATGAAACAGTATTTTCCCCTGATTAGAGGGTACTTTTAGGATTGAATAAACTGTTTGCTTTTTTTGCAATATATTGTTAAAATCAATCCTAATTATTCAATAAAGGCCACGATTTTCCATTAAAAGTTCCAAGGACGAATGAGCTTAAGAAAACATATTGGAATAAATTTTAGAAAATGACACTGCATGTAGATTGAAAATGCTTTCATCTGAGCGGAAGACAGTTAACCGAGTAACAAACTGTTTGAATTTGCCACTAGTTTACCAACAGGGGAGAATCTGTTATTCTTTCCCAATAAACGCGTTATGGCGCATTATGCTTTACTTTCAATCTGCTTTAAATGGTCACCTATCTTCAATACTAGAAATAGGATATCAGGTTAAGGGTTAAGTGACCTCTCAAAAGACGATACATTTGTACATGTAGTATTCATGACAGGTGACAACTTACTGCAGGTCAAAAGTAAGGCAGATTTCTCCAGTTGTCACTCAATGAGGTTTAACTGTATTATTTGTTTCAAAGCGTATTAACCCATTACCCCATAAATACGTCTTTTAACGCCTTTAATTTATTTCTCCACTGAAGAAAATGGTTCTAATTTATACAGTTATGAATATATACCATAAGAAATAATTTCTATTTTCTAGAAGATGGTAGCTTAAAGCGGGTTGAAAGTAAAGCAGAATGTGCCTTAAGGCACATTTTGCTTTACCTTTAACCTGCTTTAAGTGACCACCTATCTTCAATACTAGAAACAGGCCATGGGGTAATGGGTTAAGAGTTTTGATGGTTAAGCATTAGTTACAGTGTTGTTTGAAATTCCTTAACTCATTAAACAGAGAAGACGTTGTTTTTTCCCGTTCAAACGCAAAAGAAATTGCAATGAAACGTTGAAAATCAAAACTGTTTGAAATTTCTTTATTTTTATTTTAATGTGAGTGGCAAAGGGTTTATATCCAGATCAGACGCCGGGTTAGCCGGTGTCTGACGTGCCCCAAACTATTTGTATCGGAAATAATAGTTCTAGCGTAAACGGGTTTATTGGGAATGAATAGCGTCTTCTCCATTGTAATTGTGAAACATCACAATCAAGCGAAACACAAACGCAATATATTATAATCCGCATTTTCAAATTCAAATTCAAATATTCTTTATTTTCTCAGTTTGTACAATTCTACAAATACATGAGAACCATCCTAACACACATTCAACACATTAGGTCAGGTACATATTTTATAATACAAACATCAGTTATAGTTTCTTAACCGTTAGCTAACTTCGAACGGAAGAGAACAGCATTCATTTGTTTTTAAAATTGCTATTTCTAGTGGGTACTAGGGTGGTCCAGAGTATATCCCGCAATTCAGCCACGATTTAGCCATGTCCACTTTTGCCACGTCAAATACCGGTAAACGTCTTTAGTTGAATGAGTTCAATCGGGCCAAAAACCTACGTCGAAGCTGAATTTCACCCAATTCCGCAGAGAGTTCGTTGTGGCAATATATTTGCTTGCGGCGCAAATGATTGTAATAAAATACAACATGGACAGGTCGTTGACTTCAGAATCTGATATTGCTCTGATAAATGATTGACAAAATAGTGCATGTTAATCTATTTTGCCTTGATATTGAGCTCTAGTTACTAATAAAAGTGACATATTGTCAGCCGTCAATCGTGTTGTTGTTATTTGGCTGTAAGTTACAGTCGAACTTCTAAGCCTCGATCTCAGTTAACACCTTCCCTGCCATGACGTCATAGTTTTTTAAACCAATAGTCGTCTGCTTTTAGTTTTCAAATTATATTTTAGTTATTTTGAAGAAGTATTGAAATGAGTGCCAAACAAGTTTTGATCCTGATCAGACGCCGCGACACGCGGCCTTTAGTTTAAACATATTTATTTCCAGAAGTACATATGATTACAATTATACATGCTAACGTTATTTTACAATACTTAGGAAAAGGATTGAAACGAAAGAATAAACTTATTGAGTTTCTCGCGGCCTTTGATCAGGATCAAAACTGTTTGCAATTAATTGTTGTACTCGGGTTAAGGCAATGAATGGGTTACATGTAGGTCGGAAGTACCCGTATATTCACAGTTACAAGGTGGCTTAGCAAAGTTTTAATTTAAAACAAATAGGAATATATTCGACCTACACGTGTTCGAGTAGTTTATATCTTATTATGGAAATAACAACAATCTCGAGTTAATCCATTTCTCTTTGGTTTTTGCAAATACATTGACGAATCTCTTCAATGTTTGTTGCAAGCATCCTTGAGTTCTGCAAACAGATAGGATCTTGATCAGACACCGAGTAACTCGGCGTCTGATAAAGATCTAAACTGTTTGATTTTTAGGACCATATGTGTTGTTTGCTTTTACTTTCATTTCGCTTTTAGCTATTACTTGTGATTAAAATACATGTAATCAAATATGTTTCTATTTGGTGGCCGTAATAGAGGGGATTTACTGTAGATACAATAATGTGGAAAACAATACAATGTTTCATTCTGGTTTAACAATATTGGATGTTTTCTTGCTATGAGAACTGCCTTTTTAGTAGAAATTGAAGAAATAAAACGCATGGGTTCCCGCTCCTGAAAATAAAATTCATAGCTCAGTATAGCGCTGAAAACAATCAAAAACAAGATATGTATCTTTTAGGTCCCACAGAAATACAAATACAAATAAATGTTTGACATGAAGCTGCCCGTGAACACGCACGATTGGTCATTTTAGTCAGATTTTCAGTCCTTTAATGTTCAGTGCACCCCGTGCTCGACATAAATAATAAAATTATTGGAATATTCAAAAGAAGACGCCTGTATTTTTCAAGGCATAGATAATACAAATATGCCTTTTTACATTTTTCGCGGTATGGGTTGACCTAAACTAAATGCAAACGCAGTACAGTTAAAAAAGGAAAATGACAGGTTCTTGTTAATTCTAACAATTTTTTTTGTGAGTTAGAAAAGTTTTTTTTAAATCGGATCTCACGCCGTTCTGATATGGCTCCAAACTGTTTGCAGTTGGCATCATCGACTTACATGTACATGTAGCATAAACAAGTTTATTCGGACAGAATAACGTATTCTCTATAGTACAACTCTTTCAAAGGCAAAATTTAGTGAGATTTTTACCCCTTTACCTTTCCATTGTCGTCTGCTTAAATTTTGTTGTGCGCAATGTCGTTTCATAGATAAAAAATAATAGTCCGCTTGCCAACCCCCTGATTTTTCGGTCATGTTTTGCGGTCCGTAAAAAGTTTTTTTTGCTGTTTCTATACCTCTGAGGTGTGCTCTTTAAGAATCTGAATGATGCCACTCTTGCATCATTGGGCAAGCCGCAAAATATGCAAATTAAGGCCGCCATTACTGAAAATCTTGTTTTCGTCAATATCTCAGAAACTATGCATGGTATTAACATAATGTTGGTGTCTATCCCAATGTTTTGAGGGGTAAATAATCAGATGAAGCAATTTTAGTAACGATCACAGTGATGTATTGTGCTGAATGGGCATACTTCGACAGCCATTACTGAAAATCTCGTTTTCGTCAATACCCCAGTACCTGTGCACGGTATCAAACTAATGTTGGTGTCTATCTCCATATTTTGAGGGGTAAAAAATAAGATTAAGCCATTTTTATAAAGATCACACCAACAGTTTGTGCTTAATAGGCATATTTACTATTTAGGCAGCCATTACTGAAAATCTCATTTTCGTCAATATCTCAAAATTATTTTAGTTTCTATCCCGATGTTGTGAGAGGTTAAGACTCAGATGAAAGAAATTGTTGTCGGCTTAAGTTTTCGTCTGCTTCAATTTTCAAACTTTTTCAAAGTCGCTCAAAATTGGTGAAACTATTCTGCAATATATGCAAAAAGAACCGCCATTATTGATGCGACGATCGAGCCTACGTTCTCATTGTGTCGTCTGTCTGGTGTATGTTCATCATTTATATAAGAGCATTGAAAGAATCATCATATATCAGCTAGCTTTAGAATTCTTAGGTACATTTTATTTTACAATATAGATACAAACATTCTAAGTTCCTTTTCAACAGTGTAACGACCGTAAAATTAGGATTAGGCTGACAGTGATATTTATTCTTGAATTTAATTAGTCCTTACGGTAGCCGACAACAATGTACAGTCGTACTTTATCACTAACAGAACGTAATAAAAGACTGAAAAGGGCACAAACACCGGCGGACGTGGTCCAGTGGTTGCACACTCGACTACGATGCCAGGGGTCGTGAGTTCGATCCCCCGCCGGACCGAGACCTTCGGATGAGACTTTACACTAGGCATATAAAAACCCAGAGAACTGTGTCGAAAGTAAGAGTAACACATCGCTCCCATGTTTCTGTATCCGCTGCCCTCTCTCTTGGATGTCCAATTAGCCCATAGATTGCAGAAAAGGATGTTTACAACAAATAAACAAAAATTCGGTCAGTTGTTGCTTTGTGATCAAAGGAGGCACACGGAAATATAGCTCTAGATTTTAGGCGGTTGGTTTAGACAGTGTACTGGTACTTTGAAGTAGTGCTGAGTATCAAGGTGAAAATCAGAAATATATTTGTTCTGTTAGTGTAGCTTAGCTGAGTCCGAAAAGTGAAAACTCCATGCCGTGACTGGGTGCTCGTAGGTCATACACATTGCTCGTACTCGTCTGAATTGCCGGACCATAGTCAAAGAAGGCACTGAACATCATAAACTCAGGAAAGTCCATTAATAGAAAATTATCAAATTGTTGATGATCAGCCGTTGGTCGTCATAAGAGCTGAGCTAATTGAGTATATCTATTCAACTACAGTAGCTGGGCACCTATGGCTCAGCTGAAGGATCTTGTTGGTAGTTCAGTGAGGGGATCGACGACCTATACCTGATCCATATAGGCAGGAACACACGCTGCACAACTCCTCAGGTTAAGAATTCAGAGATGATAGAAATACTGTATGGCTGTGCTATCATTTGGGTTATAAACGGGTCTAATCAAGGAACTGTGTAAATCGCTTCATGATGGATGTTATGAGTTATGAAGAGGGTGGCAAGCTATGACACACTCGATCGCTACTTCAACTTCAGGATTAAAAGTAGAATGTTGGTAGCTCGAGCTGGTGACGAGGCCAGACGATGACAAAAACTGCAGTTACATACTCCATTGCCGCTCCAGAAGGTTTTCCTTACAGCAACTGAGAATAAGGTACAGGTCATATACTTGTATATGCTATGTCAGAGTTTGATCCAGAAAGCCGAATGGACATAGTCTGGCCATTACCTCTACTAACACTGTACTAGTATTTCAGGATGACATTGTCTTCCGCAAGAAAGATATCAAGACCCGTTACGATAAAGCGGATCTAATTATCATACAGCAGATGGTTAAGGCAGCTGAAAGTGGCGTAAAAAGAATCAACATCGTATGTGAGGACATCCTGCTGCACTTCTACGCAAAGTTGAACCTGATCTGTCGTTTTACAATGGAAGGACCACAAGCTGAACAAACTACTATAGACATTGCTGCAACTGAAAGTGAACATGAGCTATTGTTTTCACATCTGCCAGTCGCCCATGTCCTCTCAGGCTGTGCCACTGTGAATGAGTGTTCGGAGTAGAAAATGGCATTATGCTATAGGCGACATCGTTTGAGAAGCGACATGATTCATGGCTGCCTGTTACAAGGTCAAAAGCTTGGTGACCATCGAACATGTCTGAAGTTTGTGGAGAAGTCTGGTTGCGAAGGATTGAAAGAATATTTTTTTCAAATGCTCCACAACTTAAGTCACCTTCACCTTCTAAAGAGGCATTCAAAGAGAACGTAAAACATTCAGACTGCCATTTGAAAATCAGCTCCCAGATCAGAGCCTGCACCATTAGATCATGTCTAGTTTGGGTTGAAAGTTGATGAACGCACTAGATAATTGATACAAGTTGTATTGCAAGCAACGTTACTATAGCTCCACAGGATGTGCTGGAAATGATAAGGTGTGGTTGTGCTACGGATACACTCTGTCTGACAGCAATTTGTCTGTGATATACGACTCACTTGCCATGCACAATATTAAGCACCCTGCCAGAATAAGTACACCTGACGGGTCGATGACAGTGTCAATGTTGTTGATAATGACTTGTTTGAGGACTGAGTCAGTTCAGAAATGGCAATATACATCATTATAAGTTGGAATGCTTTGTAATTTGGATGTACACTGAAGTGGAGTGTTGTATATTTTGCAAAACGTGTTGGTGTGATCAATACTGAAATGGTTTAATCTGCTTCTTTACCCCTACAAACATGAGTACAGACGCCAGAATTATCTTAATCCGTGTATCATAGTTGCTGAGGTATTGACGAAAATGAGATTTTCAGTACTGGCTGACTAAATATGCCTATTCAGGAAAACTATTTGTATGATCTTTACTGAAATGGCTTCAACTGATTATTTACCCCTAGAAAATGAGTTTACGCCAGATTTACTTTGATATAATATGTCGTAGATGCTGAGATATTGACGAAAACAAGATTTTCGGTAATGGCTGCCGAAATATGCATATTCATCACAACTTTAAAAACAAAACATGGGGATATACACCAAAATTATTCTGATACCATAATATGTAGATACTGAGATATTGACGAAAATGAGATTTTAGTAATGGCTGCCTAAATATGCCTATTCAGCACAAACTATCGCTGTGATCGTTACTAAAATGGCTTCATCTGATTATTTACCCCTCAAAACATTGAGATAGACACCAAAATTACATTGATACCATGCATAGTCTCTGAGATATTGACGAAAACAAGATCTTTAGTAATGGCGGCCTTAATTTGCATATTGTGCGGATTGCCCAATGATGCCAGAGTGGCATCATTCAGATTCTTAAAGAGCACACCTCAGAGGTATAGAAACAGCAAAAAAACCTTGTACGGACCGCAAAACACGCTTATCGGTCTCTGCCATCAAACTATAAGGCAGTTTGACTGAAGAAAATTCGTAGCTCAGTATAGCACTGAAAACAAGCAAAACAAAGGAGTGTATCTTTTAACTACCAAGGAAATAGAAGTATGCGTTTTACTTGGCTCTGTCTGCGAACATGCAGTATTTATCGTTTTAGACATGTATTAATTTCTTTAAAATACATTGCACGGCTCGTGCTAGACATGGAACCGGTAATAGATGAATTGGAATATTTCAATGCATTTGGCTGCACTTTTAAGGCCGTAAATTATACCTAATTTCCTATAGAATCCGTTTTACATTTTCTTCGGTCAGCTGCGAATACATTGTTCACTCCCTACAACGATCTTCTAACAACTATTCCCTCCTCACAACAACATTTGCCTCAATTCCAAAGATAACTACAGTAAAACCTCGCTATTAGACCACTAAAACGAAGGCTAATTGAGTGTATAATAGACAGGTGACAGCTTAAAGCAAAGTGACAGTGAAACAGAAAGCTCCTATAGGAGCTTTCTGTTTCACTGTCACCTTACTTTAAGCTGTCACCTATCGTAAACACCCTAATAATTGACATAATTGAGTGGTCGTAATAGAGAGGTTTCACTGTATGTCTAACGCTTCCACAACTGCAATAATCGATTTCTGCTGGTTTATCTACATAAGGGACATATCCCTCCCTACAACGACCCTCCCAACAACGATTCCCTCCTCCCAACAACGTTTGCCGCTCTTCCCCAAACAAGACAATGTCTAGCGCTTCCACTGCTGCAATTTCGTCTACTTGCAATTCCCGCTCGCTGCCTTTTATCAAAGTTACAGTGGAGAATCTGTTAATTTTTCCCGTTTAAACGCAAACGTACGCAAACGCAAAGCGCTAAAACGTAGAAAAGAACAACTTTTGGACAATTCTGATAATTCTTGTTTATCTTGGTGGCAAACAGTTTGGAGCCTGATCAGACGCCGGGTTACCCGGCGTCTGATCTGGCTCCAAACTGTTTGCACTGGAAATAATAGTTTTAGCGTAAACGCGTTTATTGGGAAAGAATAACAGATTCTCCACTGTACGTATTGGACAATTTGACTGAAGAAACACAATGCCAAGTGACAAACAGTTTGAACCCAAATCAGACGCCGCGTGACGCGGCGGATGATCTTGGTTCAAACTGTTAACATATGAACACTGAGGGTATTAATGTCCCATCCCTATAGAAACTCCCTCTGAACAACACACACGTTATTTGTCTCCCATAGGATGTTGTTGTAGAGAGGGAGCACTGGAGTAACACATTTGAATAACTATACAGTGGAGAATCCGTTATTCTTTCCCAATAAACGCGTTTACGCTAAAACTATTATATGCAGTGCAAACAGTTTGGAGCCAGATCAGACGCCGGGTAACCCGGCGTCTGATCAGGCTTCAAACTGTTTACCACCAAGATAAACATGAAATATCAGAATTGTCTAAAAGTTGTTCTTTTCTACGTTTTAGCGCTTTGCGTTTGCGTACGTTTGCGTTTAAACGGGAAAGAATAACAGATTCTCCACTGTAATGCTTGCATAATTCTTTAATCTCGTTTATTAGAGTATTAAGGACATATAGTTGATTCATTTGAATACTGCATCCTTAACCCTTTACCTTATAGCCTGTTTCTAGTATTGAAGACAGGTGACAACTTAAAGCAGGTTGAAAGTAAAGCAGAATGTGCCTTAAGGCACATTCTGCTTTACTTTCAGCCTGCTTTAAGCTACAATCTGCTAGGCTATATAAAATATTTGTAAAGGTAATTTGTCATGAGGGAATAAACTTGAACTATTTCATTTTCAAACTTTTTTACTTTTTTTCCTAAAATAAAAAATCTAATACAATCATGCCCTATATAAAGCATATTTTTGATATTCAAGGATCCATATTGTTCAAACCTGGTGCCTGCTTTGTCTAAATTTGGTTTATATATGTGAACATACCACCATAGACATGAAATAAATAAAGAAAACCCAAATTAACATGTTTGTTTTGTTTTGAAATAGATTTTACTGAAGCTTGTACTCTGAATGGGTAAAATTTGAGAAAAAAAATCCAAATTTGACATACCTTTTTCAAATCGCTGTAGCTAAAAAAAAAGGACACCACCATATATATTTTTTTACATTTTTTCATTCATCATAAATAGCTCTTCCAAAAAAACAATGATAGAAAAAAAGTTTAATACTTTGAAAAAATGGCTCATGACATTGATACTATCATCTGCTAGAATATAGAAAATATTTGTCATAATACATATTCATGAATGAATAAATCAAATGCGTTAAAAGGCATATTTATGGTGTAATGGGTTAAAATAGAGAAGAGTTGGAAACGGGACCAAAGTTTTTGTCCGGTTTAGAGAGAATTCCGGTATTTAGAGGTTCCGGTTAAGAGGGGTTTCACTGTATATGTAGTCCGATATATAAGCATGGAAG
The DNA here is from genome assembly GCA_922989275.2 of Gari tellinella. Taxonomy (NCBI): domain Eukaryota; kingdom Metazoa; phylum Mollusca; class Bivalvia; order Cardiida; family Psammobiidae; genus Gari; species Gari tellinella. Next base: position 32,758,201 of record OV277872.1, on the reverse strand, counting down.
AACCACTGGGCAAAAATGGGTTAAGCTAACAATTGTCTTTGGCACCACCAATAAAAGACACATGTACGCTCGTATATTAGTTAAAACTTCGTACGACAAATGTTGTCGTAAGGCAAAACTTTAAAATACATTTAATTTCTGATTTCTCTATCTAATCCTGTCTTGTGACATTTTTTTGGAATCGTCTTGAAAAGACGATTCCAAAGAGGTGTCTCAAGACAGGATTAGATGGAGAAATGAATAATAATTGAGACTTTTATAATCTGACTTACGACAACATTTGTCGTACGAAGTTTTATGAAACGGGCCCCTGTAGTTTAATACGATTGCTGTGCATCTATTTAAACTCACGATTCATACCGACCATTGTATGTGAATAAAAACGAAACAAATCCAAAACGTTTGAGTTTTAATTTACATTCCTGGAAATATTGTCGAATTTGTGAGGTAATAAAATATTTATGAGATGAGGATTTGACATATAATTGCTTTATGATTGTTTTAATGCAGTCATTAACGATACCATTTTAATTTTCTTTTTCAATTTGTCGTTACTGATATGATAATACATGCTTTATTTAAGCAAGATGCGAATAAAGTAGTGATACCCTTATTTTCATTAAGTTTTAAATTATTGAGTCCTAGCGACGAGTATATACCCGTCCTTTTACAAACTGTATACAGTGGAGAATCTGTTATTCTTTCCCGTTTAAACGCAAACGTACGCAAACGCAAAACACTAAAACGTAGAAAAGAACAACTTTTGGACAATTCTGATATTTCATGTTTGTCTTAGTGGCAAACAGTTTGGAGCCTGATCAGACGCCGGGTTACCCGGCGTCTGATCTGGCTCCAAACTGTTTGTATTGGAAATAATGGTTTGAGCGTAAACGCGTTTATTTGGAAGGAATAACAGATTCTCCACTGTACCCTATGCAATCTCTGCAGACCCTTATCAGAGAAGAGTCCCTATGACTAGGGTCTGTTCTGCTTGTCCCTGCAATGATTTAAGAAGAAAAAAACCAGAAACTCCAAAATAGTCAAATATTGACTAGACTCAATTGGACACTAGAATTGTCCATTTGAACATTCAGGGGTGAGTGAGAGAACACTACAACCTGTTTTAACTATCACCAATTGGTGTTTAAGTGATAGTAGATTGAAATCACTTATTTTTAGATAGAAACGGACCCTAATACAGTCGGTGTCGTATTCTCGTTTAGTCTTTTTCCAACAATTTCCCGGAATATATTTCACATGTTTATCCGCTGATGTAGTCAATAGGGCGACATCGTTGTCTTTGGCTTACACTTCTCATGCCGATTGCAACTAGACTCGTATTTGCAAACTGTTTGGATCCAGATCAGACGCCGCGTCAAGCGGCGTCTGATCTGTATCCAAACCGTTTGACAACAGTCTTTAAGTTTCTTCTATTTAAAATGCAAAACATGATATTTTGACAAACGTTGCATACGGCAATTTGAAAGCAGACCATATGCGACTGGATAAGGGTATACACCTTCACTGGCATGATACATTTGTATTGAGTGCTCAAAAATGCCTTCTGCTTCTTTTGCTCAAAATTAAACTTAATCATTCCGTAAAATACATCTCCTTTCATATTATCGTCTCTGAAATTTGTTGATTTGAGATTTGTTTTTTTATTTATTTAATAAAAGAAACATAAAGACGAGTAGCCCTTTCGGCGCCGATGTCTCAAAAAGACGCCTTTGCAAACAGTTTGGATCAAGATCAGACGTCACGTGACGCTGTGTTTTATCAGGATCCAAACTATTTGACACTGATTTCAATATTTATTAAGTCATACTACCTTAAATCTAATTTTGAAACGATCTTGCAGACGACAATTTGTCGGTGAAGGGGTAAATACCTCACGATTTATTTGGCGTCGAAAGAGTTACTGACCTTTTACCCGTCGAACCTCGACACTTCGAAATCATTTTAGTCAAACTTACTCATATTTCAAAACTAAAACGTGACTTAGCATACGGTTCGTTCGATTAACCCTTTCCCTTATAGAAGCGACGTTTAGCGCATTCATTTTATTCATCCGCCAAAGAAAATAGTTCCATTTTTTCCGTCATGAATATGTACCATAAGAAATATGTTCTATATTCTAGCAGATAGTAACTTAAAGCAGGCTGAAAGTAAAGCAGAATGCGCCCTAGGGCGCATTCTGCTGTACTTTCAACCTGCTTTAATAGGTCACATATCTTAACTACTAGAAATAAGATATGGGGTAATGGGTTAACGTGAGATCGAGTTATCGAACTGAAGAAATACGGATAGAGTCGATAAAGCAAGTTCGAATTATCGCCGGGAATTTCAACTGTATTTGTTTATATCTCTTTGTCAAATTTATTTAATCGTACGAAATATTGAAATAAGTGTCAAACAGTTTGGATCCTGATCAGACGTAGTGTTGCGCGGCGTCTGATCACGATAAAACTGTTTGCAAATAATTGTCGTGCACGGGGTAAGGCGGTGAATGGTTAAAATCCATTAATGTCCAATAAACAGATTCTACAAACCTATTATTTTTGGATCAAACCCTATTTAGTATGCAACAGGGCTGCCATTTCTCCGGATTTTCCCTAAATCTCCGGATTTTTCCCCACTACATGGTATCTTAAAGAAGGCTGAAAGTAAAGCAGAATGCGCCCTATGGCGCATTCTGCTTTACTTACAACCTGCTTTAAGTAGTCGCATGTCAACATAACAAGAAAAAGGCTATAGGATAAAGGTTTGATTCGTAAAATCGCACTTGAAAAATGCAAATTTGGAAATCTTACGATTTTTCATGTCAACTTATGGCAGCCCTGGTGCAATGTGTTTAATCCGAGGTTTTACATTTCATAAACTCTACAGACTAAAAGATTTAATTAACGACACTTTTAAAACAGACTTGAATATCAAATTGGATTGCTTAAAAACTATAATAAAATACAATGATTTAGTTTGTAGAGAAAATCAAATATTTGTTGTGTTTTTTTTTTGGTATAACCTTACCCCTGTGTGAAGTTGTGACATCGAATAAAATAACTTTATACTACACAAAGACGCATGAAAGATTCTTATATAATATGTCTCAAAAATATTTTGCTAAAATTATTATGATACAAATTTGCAGACAGTTAAAAACTTGACGAACGCCGATTAACATTTTATTACGTTGCGTTTATTTTCATTTAATTCTTTCGCAGTCAAATTAATCGTGAGATTTTTCACCCTTTACAATTTCATTGTCGTTCGAAAAATAGTTTCCAAGGTAGATTCAAATTGAATATTGTATAACTTAAAACATATCGATACAAATGTCAAACAGTTCGAATCCTGATAAGACCCCGCGTAACGTGACGTCTGATCAGGATCCAAACTGATTGCAATGTCGCATTTTGGCGCAGTTGGCAGTGAAAGAGATACAGTGGAGAAAACGTTATTCTTTCCCGTTTAAACGCAAACGTACGCAAACGCAAAGCGCTAAAACGTAGAAAAGAACAACTTTTGGACAAGTCTGATATTTCATGTTTATCATGGTGGCAAACAGTTTGGAGCCTGATCAGACGCCGGGTTACCCGGCGTCTGATCTGGCTCTAAACTGTTTGCACTGCAAATAATAGTTTTAGCGTAAACGCGTTTATTGGGAAAGAATAACACATTCTCCACTGTAAATGTCCACGACTTTTCGACTTACATCTTCCGCACTATAGAGATGCTAATGAAGTCGGTGAACTGAAAAGCATTTTCATGCATCTCCCTATTCATCGATTTGATACAATCGAATGTTGGCATCTCGAACTCGCCTAAGTCGAACTTACACGTATCTCCACATGTCCACTTTTTGCTTTCAATATCCTACAGTTGCTGAAGTTTAAAATATCCTAATTCAAAGTTAAAACGTGGCTATGCCACGTTTTAACTTTGAAACCCGAATGTTTTACTTGGGCACGTTTTAACTTTGAAATACAGATATAATTGAATTAAGCGCTATACCTCTGTCCTCTGCTGATAAATGAACCACAGGAAACTCATACATCAGCGATCGGGGCTTAAAACGGACTAAAATATGTAGGTGCCTTTGACTTTAAGCAATCACCTGTCTCTTAAAAGCTGTGAACAATATTTCAGACAAAGTTGTTGTTTAAGGAAAAATTCACCTCTAACCCTATTCACTTTAGTGAGAACGATATATATTTTCTCATGTTCGCCTCTTAACCCGTTCATCCCTGGAACTCTTACATGTAATGGACAATTCCTTTTCTAATTAGGTATATTCAATTTTTAACCATTCCGGTATGTCTTAACAATAACAATATATATATATTTTAAATTTCATATCCTGATCAGAGGGCTCCTCATCTGATGGGGGATCTAAACTGTTTGCATTAGACACGAGTATGCTTCAAAGATACACTGTTATTTATTGATCACTAGGCTTGGATGTTTTACATGTTTACTATGCATCTGTGAAATTACATTTCTTAATCTTCAACGTACTTTACTAAGTTAAAACACATGTTTACAATCTTATGTGACAGGTTGCAGGTGTTGTAAGTTCAATTAAATTGCCATCAAGGAAAGATGAACTTAATTATACCGAAATTTAGAACTGACAATGTTTACAATGGAGAAAATGTTATTATTTCCCAACAAACGCGTTTATGCTGAAACTATTATGTACATTGCAAACAGTTTGAAGCCAGATCAGTCGCCGGGTAACTCGGCGTCTGATCAAGCTCCAAACTGTTGGCCACTCAATTTAAAATGAGTCGCCACTTTAACCCGTTAGCCATGAAATGGGGAAAATATCACAAATCATGAAAAGAAATTAGAAAAATCCGCTTGCAGTATTACAGTGGAGAATCTGTTATTCTTTCCCGTTTAAACGCAAACGTATCAGAGCATGACGCCCATATTCCGGTCAAATTTCGTAGAAAAGAACAACTTTTGGACTATTCTGATATTTCATGTTTATCTTGGTGGCAAACAGTTTGGTCGGTTGGTATTTAAGGCGTCTATTTCAATGTTTCATTGCCTCTATTTGGTCTTTCGACAGCAGCCGAACCAGCAGGCGACGTGAATGGCCGTCATTGCCTAGTTTCTTTCAACTTCAGACGAGCGTGGCATGATGCATGGATTGAATTCATATGGTGTTTTTCAATTTTTTTATTAGCATGTGTCGTGTACGACGGTGACAGAATTACTTTATTGAAACCAGTGTACCGTGCACGTGCAAAACGTGCAAATCATGATTCCGTTACGTTATCGGTTTTTATCTGGGTTATTTTGTGAAAACTTTACACATGTGTAACTCCAACTAACCAGTATCCCACAAGTACATTCACTTGATGTATAACTTTAATAACGTCAGAGATATGTCCGTTCAAAACGTGGGACGTTTCTATTTTTGCTGAGTATATATAGCTACAGGGGAAGAAAGACACACAGCAGACAAACATGCTCCCATAAGGAGGTTTGGCAAACGCCTGTTCAGCAGTGGCTTAACCTAATGCTTGAATCAATTTCTTGTTATTTCATTCACGAATCAAAATTAATGTAATAGCTGATGATCGAAAAGAAACCTCAAATCAAAGTTCAATACAGTGATATAAAAATCTGGTGTAGACCATTGACTCAAATGGACCGTGGTTACACCTGTAACTGCGTCTAGAACACTATCATGCAACTCATCAGACATGTGATGATGTGAAGCAGACATAGTTATGAGAACGTACTCAAGACATTGTGATAAGCAATTGATATTCAAAACTCTTATATCTTTACCATTTCAAGTTATGTGTGTGTTACTTTCATTACATATGTTTACCATACTTAGTTTTATCATATATATTTGACATACCACTGTCTCAGTGTCAGTGTCATGAATCCTGCACGGAGCTAAGACATGCACGGTTACAGGTCAAATAAATTGAACAACTATTGCCATAAAATAATTGGAAGCAAAAACAAAGCTTAACAAATTGACGATATTGATTAGCTGGGAAGCTGTTTTGGTTACAGATGTTCCACTAATAATGTTTTTAAATCAGTCGTGGTTAAAAGGTGTATAGTAACCCATATTAATATGCATAAATATTATTTGGGGTCCACTGGACCCCAACCATATTTTTGTCATTTTCTCCTAAATATTTACATAGTTCAGTAAAAGATACACTATTAATGTAACAAAAGGTATTTCTAGTCATAAATATGTCCACATTTCCCCATCTGTACATTTTCTGCACAAGGTATTAGAAAAATTCGATTTTACAGCATAAAAATATATTTTTTGTGTTACTATGGTCACTGGTTGTCATGGTAACAGTGAGAGCAACGTTTCGGTTTTATCATTACCATAAAGCATAAACATACCAATTTATAATGCGGCATCAGTTATGTCACAAATGCCTATATTGACTTAGAAAAATAACAAAAATGCACAATGGGGTCCAATGGACCCCAAAAGTCTCAAAAAGGAAGTTTTTGCAAGGTCCGGATTAGGGTTAAGGGAACTGCGACATAGTTCGTTGTAAGGTGGGAGTCGTTGTTGGAAGGACCGTTGTCGAGAGGGAGTACTGTGTAATCTCAGAGAAGTGTTGCGGACGTTAAAGTTTGCAGACGAAAAGTACGTAGCGTATTGAAGGTTACTATGCTATACAGTGTTCCTTCCCTACAATGACCCTCCCAACAACGACTTCCTCCTTACAACGACACTTGCTGGAGTTCCCTTAACAAGACATTTATGACAAACGTTTCAACTGCTGCAAAATCGTCTGCTTAAAGTTGCCGTCTGCTGTTTTTCTCAAAGTTATATATAAGCAGATATTTTGATAGAATAAATGTAATAACGAATGACAGACAACTTGAATCCAGATCAGACGCCGCGTTACGCGGCGTCTGATCTGAATTCAAGCTGTTTGTAAATATAAGCGAAGTCTTAATTTGCCCTCCCTATAACGACTCCCTCCGAACAACGCACACAAACTGTGTCTCCCATTGGGTGTCGTTGTAGAGAGGAACGCTGTATTTCATCTTATTGAATAACACTGTGGGCAATATGTATCTGCAGGAGTGTCACTGGTTATTATTCTTGGCAAAATTGGTCTATAACAGTTACAGTGGAGAATTTGTTATTCTTTCCCGTTTAAACGCAAACGTACGCAAACGCAAAACACTAAGACGTAGAAAAGAACAACTTTTGGACAATTCTGATAGTTCTTGTTTATCTTGGTGGCAAACAGTTTGGAGCCTGATCAGACGCCGGGTTACCCGGCGTCTGATCTGGCTCCAAACTGTTTGTATTGGAAATACTAGTTTTAGCGTAAACGCGTTTATCGGGAAAGAATAACAGATTCTCCACTGTACCTAATCCCCTCTCTGCCACGACGTCATCAATTTAAAACTAGTGACGTCTGTTTTAATTTCTCAAACTTAAAATTTGTGTATTTTGGTTAAGGAAAATTGAGTGTCAAACAGTTTGGATTCTTATCAAATGCCGCTGTACGCGGCGTCTGATCAGGATTCAAACTGTTTGCAAATAACTAATACATTCGTGGTAAGGCAGTGAAGGAGTTAGGCGACATAAAACAGCCACATATTATGCCTGATATTTATCATATATATTGTCTTTGATTATACTTTCGTGAAATACAACTCCCCGAGAACATTATAACCTAAATGTAAAAGACAGTTTGTTTTCGATGTTATGGCGTGACGTGATTTCTTCATTTAGAACGACATTCAGAGCTGCATTTGTAGATTTGGAATAAACAAACACCGTTAAGCTAAACAATGTAAGTATATTGCATCCCAGCAGCAAAAGACTTTAAACCTTCAATGCCAAGTACAATTTACAAATAAACGCAACGCTTTACCCCTCTCGACCATGGGATTATATTTATCTTATGATCTGATTGACAAATAATTAGGAACCAGATCCGACGTCGGGATACCAAGCGTCGGATCAAGACACAATCTGTTTGCAATGGCAGCAATTGTTTTAGCATGAACACGTTTTTTGTTTAAGAATTAGAGTGTCTATCCTGTATGAACAATATTTCCTGGTTTGTATAATAACGAGAATGTTAAACTTCTTTAAAATTGGGTTTTGTAAGATATTAATGAACCCCTTTACTGTATTACCCTGAGTACAATAGTTATATGCAAACAGTTTGGATCGTGATCAGACGTCACGTAACGCGGCGTCTGATCAAGTTCCAAACTGCTTGACACTCATTTCATTATGTCTTAAGTTAAAATGCCTTTAAACGTTTTAATTGATTAATAGAAGCAGAAATGTTTAAAATTGATGACGTCATTGCAGTGAAGGGGTTAATAATATATGTTGTATATTTATAGACGACATAGCCTGGGAACCTGTCATAAACAAGATACGTGGGTTTATCTTTCTCAACAAAGTGTTTTTGTGAAGTTTATATTGGAGCGTTTAGATACTCTTTTGATAGTAAAAGAGGTAATAAAGCTGTCTGCATGGGGTTACTTTATACCACCACGGGGACTTCTCAGGGAAACGATGGTTTGTTTTTATAGACTAACTGCAATATTTAATGTGTACGAAATATATTCTTGAAAATACAGACAACAGCATGCCTTTGTGCTTGCTTTTGTGGTCAGATTGAACTTTAGGTGAACCGTTTCTAGTAAAGAATAGAAATATATTAACCCTTTCCCTTAAAGAAGCGACTTTTAGCACATTTTATTAATTCCTACACTGAAGAAAATAGTTCCCATTTATACAGTTATGAATATGTATTATCATAAATATTTTATATGTTTTAGCAGAAAGTAGCTTAAAGCAGGCTGAAAGTAAAGCAGAATGCGCCTTAAGGCGCATTCTGCTTTACTTTCAACCTGCTTTAGGTGATCAGCTATATCCAATACTAGAAAGGGCCTATAAGGTAAAGGGTTAAAGAACATATTTACGTTAATATTTATCATCTAACCCTTTCATGATCAAAGTATTCAGGAGATTTTTACCCCTTCACCGCTATATTTTCGTCTGCTTTAGAATTGTTTTCTGCAATACACGTTTCAAAGTAAGATTTACGGTTGTATGACTTAATAAATATCGACAAGAGTGTCAAACAGTTTTGGTCACGCGGCGTCTGATCAGGACCCAAACTGTTTGCAAACGTGCTTTAAACCCTTTACCTGATAGCATTGTTTCTAGTATTGAAGATATGTGAGTACTTAAAGCAGGTTGAAAGTTAAGCAGAATGCGCCCTAAGGCGCATTCTGCTTTACTTTCAGCCTGCTTTAAGCTATTAACTGCTAGAATAAGCAAAGTATTAAATATGACACATATTCATTACGGTATAATTTGGAACTATTTTCTTCAGCGGATGAATAAAATGAATGTGCTAAAAGTCGCTTCTATACGGGAAAGGGTTAAGCGTCATTAGAGGATGAAAGGGATAATGCATTTGCGTCCAAACTATGATGTCAACTGACGATAACTTAGAGACAGATCTTGGGTTCGTCTTACGAAAAGTCGTTCGTAAAGATGGCCGTAAGTCAAAACTTAAAAATACATTCCAAAGAGTTGTCACAAGATAGGATTAAAAGACGAAAGTAATTATAATTGAGATTTTAGAAACTGACCCTGAACGATATATGTCGTACAGTAGAGAAAACGTTATCCCTTCCCGTTTAAACGCAAACGAAACGCTAACGCAAAACACTAAAACGTAAAAAATGTCAATTTTTAGATAATCATTATTCATTTTTATCTGAGTGGCAAACAGTTTGGAGCCTGATCAAACGCCGGGTTACCCGGCGTCTGATCTGGCTCCAAACTATTTGCAGTGGAAATAACCGTTTTAGCATAAACGCGTTTATTGGGAAATAATAACACATTCTCCACTGTACGACGTTTCGTAAGACGGGCCCCTGATACAATGGGGAATCTGTTATTCTTTCCCGTTTAAACGCAAACGTACGCAAACGCAAAGCACTAAAACGTAGAAAAGAACAACTTTTGGACAATTCTGATAATTCTTGTTTATCTTGGTGGCAAACAGTTTGGAGCCTGATCTGGCTCCAAACTGTTTGCACTGCAAATAATAGTTTTAGCGTAAACGCGTTGGGAAAGAATAACAGATTCTCCACTGCACCGAATCACTAGGTGGCATCTCAGGCTGCAACTTGTCAGACACGTGTATTTCAAGAACCTGTAATTATTTACATTTAATTGCATTGAAGTTCAATTCATTTCTCACTGAAACCTATAGACATACAGTAGAGAAGACATTATTCTGTCCGGTTTTAACTCTTTGAACCCTAGTCCCGCATATAGGCGTCCCTTTCAAACAGTGTACATGTGAATAGTACACTTGACCTATGCAAACAGTGAAGACCCAGATCAGAGGGCTCCGAAAGGAGCCCTCTGATCAGGGTCTTCACTGTTTGTCATAATGCCAAACATTGACAAAAACAACCCTTAAAAGTCAGAAATGGACTAGACTAAAATGAAAACTGGAATTGTCCATTTAAAGTTTCAGGGAGGAAATAGTTAAAGCAAATGGAACGCAAACTTTATGCAATAAAATATAAACAAGGTGCGTTAATCTGAACAACGTGTTTTTGTGATGTGTAATTATATAGGAGCGTTAAGAAACCCTTTTGGACGTAACAGGCCTGCCATAAGTTGACATGAAATATCCTAAGATTTCCAAATTTGCATTTTTCAAGTGCGATTTTACGAATCGTACCTTTACCCCATAGCCTATTTCTAGTTTTGTTGGCATGTGACCACTTTAAACAGGCTGGAATTAAAGTAGAATGCGCTTTAAGGCGCATTCTGCTTTACTTTCAGCCTGCTTTAAGCTACCATGTACTAGAAAAAAAATCCGAAGATTTAGGAAAAAAACAGAGAAATGGCAGCCCTGACGTAAAAGAAGAAATAAAATTGTCTACATTGGATTATTGTATATATATATATATAGATACCACCAGGGGACATGTCAAGAAAATAATGGTGTGTTATAACAGTCTAAGTGCAATATTTCATGTGGACAAAATATATTCTTAAAAGTACAGAGAACGACACGACTGTGTTTCCTTTTATGACCAGACGGAATTTAAGGTGAAATATTTTGTTGAAAATAACATAAAATAATTGAACATTACTGTTTCCCGATTAGTGCGTTGGTGCACAAACTATCATGCCGATTGCTGAGATCTTGGGTCCAGGGGCCGTTTTACTAAACAACTTAGTAAACGCACACTTTTTGCGTAAGTCAAGATCGTTTAACTGTTATTTTTCGATCATAAACGTTTGCAAACAGCAAATAGCCAGACCAGAGGACGCGCTAAAAGCGCGTCCTCTGATCTGACTATTTGCTGTTTGTAGCAAGTTATAATAACAAATATAAATTAAAATTTAAAATTTTGACTTACGAATTTTTTTTGCGTAAGTAGTTTAGTAAAACGGGTCCCAGTTCCGATACATGTACCGAGTAAACAAGGCTACATGTACCATAGTTTTCTCAGAATAATCCTACGATTAGCGCGATTTTAGGAATCGTATCTTTATCACTTTTAGCTGACAGGCTGTTTGTAATGGACATAAAGCTTTAAGCAAAGACGCGTTTCTACGGAACGAATAACGTTGTACCTACGTGAACTATGTATCACTCTGAGAGATGAAAAACGGTACAGTACCCACTCCCTACAACAACACCTAATGGGAGACAAAGATCGTGTATGCTTTTGGAGGGGAGATGTTAGAGGGAGAGAAATTTTAAACTCTTAGAGTATATTTGCAAACAATTTGAATCCAGATAAGACGCCACATTACGCGACGTCTGATCTGGCTATAAACTATTTGTCACTCGTCTTTATGTGTTTTTTCCCGTCAAATTGTCCAATATGTAAGTTTGAGAGAGAAAACAGTAAAATACAATTTCAAGCTGACGATATTGCAGCAGTGATATAATTAGACATAATTGTCTTGTTTGGGGAACAGCAGCAAGCATTGTTGTAAGGAGGGAATAGTTGTTGGGAGGGCCGTGGTAGGGAGGGAGCACTGTATGCTATGGCCATCACAAATGAATCATGTAACAAAGCTGGGTGTATGTCTGTGAAATAAACATATTGTTTTGTAATTGCTTTGTTATATTCTGTTTTTTTGCCGACACTGTGGTTTTTGAGCTCACGTCTTTTCCAAACTATTTTATGTTCTACTTTTTTGTATCAAGTTTCAATTTAGTTATTTATGCAGGAAAACAATACCAGGGCACGAAATAAGAGGGATGGAATTCAAATGAACTTACATTGTCTCCATTATGTCTGCGTTAAACCCGACGTTATGACTACCCTTCAGTGTCGTCTATTCGAGACAATTCTAATGGGTAGTCACACCATAGGGTTTGGTGCAGATGCAAGTATTTTAGGGTTTAATACTTACCTAATACTCACCTGATGTTTGACCTGTTGAATAATGTCGTCTCCGCTGTGGCGGCTACATGGCAACAAAATAGGGCAATACAAAGTATGACATGCAGACAACACAATACAGTACCCACTCCCTACAGCAACACCCAATGGGAGACAAAGGTCGTATGTGTTGTTCGGAGGGAGTCGTTATAGCTATGGAAATTGGCTTACCTTTTCAAATAGCTAGAACCCAGATTAGACGCCATGTGGACGCGACGTCTTATTTTGATTCAAGCTGTTTAACATTCGTCATTATGTATTTTAGTGTCAAAATGTCCAATATGCGACTGTGATAAATAAAGAAGTAACATACGACAATTTCAAGCTGTCGATATTGCAGCGTTGAAAGGTTAGACATACTTGTCTTGTTTGGAAAACGGCGGTAAGTACAGTGGAGAATCTGTTATTCTTTCCCAATAAACGCGTTTACGCTAAAACTATTATTTGCAGTGCAAAAAGTTTGGAGCCAGATCAGACGCCGGGTAACCCGGCGTCTGATCAGGCTTCAAACTGTTTGCCACCAAGATAAACAAGAATTATCAGAATAGTCCAAAAGTTGTTCTTTTCTACGTTTTAGCGCTTTGCGTACGTTTGCGTTTAAACGGGAAAGAATAACAGATTCTCCACTGTACTGTTTGTAGGAGAGACTCGTTGTTCAGAGGGCCGTTGTCGGGAGGCAATTCTGTCATTAATTAAACGTTAAGCACACCGTCTTATAGGTGATTTTTTATCCCTATAATGTTATCCACTTTCAAAATATTGTCAGCATTTTATGCCTAAACTAGAGATGCTTGGCATTTTTGACCGAACAAAACCCGTTAGTATGTGTGTCAAACAGTTTTTGGATCCTGGTCTGGATCCCAATTGTTTGCAAATATCAGGATCCAAGGTTATAAAACGTTTGAGTTTAGTCTGAGTTTGTTATTTAACATTGTATCGGTCAGAATTGAGCCTATGCTCAAATATGAACCATAATATGCTTGAGAATGACTTCAGACTCAACTGAAACGCGTTATAACCTTGGACCAAGTGCACTTACGATAAGCCGATGAATGCGCCAATCGCTTCCCACTTTTATCGATGTAAAAAAAAAGTTCAATTTTAAGAATTCATTCATCAACATGCTAGAAGTTTGCATGTGCGAGATTTTCCTGTAATTATTTCACTTTTCCCGATGTTTTTTAGTCATAATTGAAACTAAATTGCACGGAAATAGGAAGTTCTTAAACACATCCCATTTTACAAATTAATTTCAAGGAAATTCAAAGTTTTAATGAAAATCACGTATAAAAATAGTGCAGTATTTGGATCAAACAAATCTTTTCTACTTCACTGAAACTTCAAAGGGACAATTCTATAGTTTTCGATAAAGTAGAGGCTCATTTTGAATATTTATGGGTTTTTGACAATATATAACAAACTGACAAACAGTGCAGAACCTGATCAGAGGGCTCTGATTAGGATCTTTTTTATTTGCATAGGACTTTAGTACTCTTTTAGAACAGGTTTTACCAAAGACACATAAACGCGTCTGGAGGGATTAATGAGTTAATTGAAACATATGAGAAGGAAACACAGTTCTCCCTCCCTATAACGGCCATCTGAACAACGAGTCCCTCCTCACAACGACACTTGCCGCTGTTCCCAAAACAAGACAATTATTTCCAACCGTTTCACGTCTGCAATATCGTCTGCTTTAAGTAATCGTTTGCTGATTTTCTCAAAGTCACAATTTGGATATTTTGACAGAAAAAAGCATAATGACGAGTGACAAACAGCTTGAACCACACGGCGACTGATCTGGATTCCAGCTGTTTGTCTTAACCTTGTGCCTGCTGGTCGCGACTTTATTGAGTTTTGCAAAGAGTTTAGATCCAGATCAGACACCGCGTAACGCGGTGTCTGATCTGGATCCAAACTGTTTGACACTCTTCTTTAGGTTTCTTTACTTAAAAAATGTATAAATCTAAATTAAACGATCTTTGCAGACGACAATTTCGAAGCAGACGACATCACCGCAGGATAAGGGTTAATTTTCGTTCCCTATGACACATCTCTCCGAACAACTGTTGTTGTAGAAAGGGGGCACTGTAAGGAGAAACACGTAATTCAAAACAAAACATATATTCTACAACGTTAATCCATTTAGTATAGTTTTGATACTTTGAACAACCTTTGAAGTTAAAAAGAATCGTTTGCATTCCTGTAATATATTCAACATAATCATCTGTTATTATTTCATATTTGAATTTTTAGAATTTAGAGTATTTGTCTTATCTCAGCTCGTTTAAACTTGCTTAGTTTTTATTTAACTGATTCTTGGCTTGGGATTTGTTTTAAAAGGTATTTATAATTCTGAATGCAACATGCCTTCATGTATCCGTTGATACATGTATTACCGCTTGCGACGGATTGACGGGAAATAATACGATTGTATAATTATTCAACGGGACATACTGTTGAAGCACCGTTAGCTCGTCCGTCTGTTCGCCCGTCTCTTATTCTTCGAAAGTATAACTAACATTTTTAAGATACAGCCTTATTCTTTCTCCAACGGTGTAAAATAGCAAAGAATTACATTCAAACCTCTCAATTACGACAACCAAATTGTTGTAGTTACATTGTATTAGGTGTTAACGACAGGTTATAGCTTAAAGTAAGGTGACAGTAAACAGAAAGCTCCAACCCAATCTGGGTACGAATTATTTGCGATAGCTACAAATTATTACAAAGATTTTTTTTGTGTATAAAATAACGTCTTCCCCACCTAAATTGTATACAACCAATGCTGGATAAAAGTAAAGAGCAGAAAGCTCAAGTAACAGGTTTCTTTATCACTTTTGTCCTGCATTAACCCATTTCGGCCCAGTGGATTTTCCATGTTTATATATTAGATCAGTTCATACTTATCAAAGGGATGCCTGGTCAAATATTTTATATTCATTTTCATTTTGTTTTATATTGAAATTCCCATCAGCAAACAGTGTAGAATCTGCACTGTTTGTATATGTCCCATATATGGAATCAAATGGGTTTACAGTGGAGAATCTGTTATTCTTTCCCGTTTAAACGCAAACGTACGCAAACGCAAAACACTAAAACGTAGAAAAGAACAACTTTTGGACAATTCTGATAATTCTTGTTTATCTTGGTGGCAAACAGTTTGGAGCCTGATCAGACGCCGGGTTACCCGGCGTCTGATCTGGCTCCAAACTGTTTGCACTGGAAATAATAGTTTTAGCGTAAACGCATTTATTGGGAAAGAATAACAGATTCTCCGCTGTAACTGTTACGTGTACTTCAAGTCCTTGCCTTTTCAGTGATTTTTTAGAGTGACGGGATAGTTGTAAATTGTTTAAAACATAGATGTAGCGCATATTAGAATGTCATTCACCGTTATAGAACCAAGAAAATATGCCCAAGACAGCTTTATTGTAAACTATATTAGATCTAGAGTCATTTCACAAAATACGTTTCAAAATTTAACTCAAGCTCTGCATGGTTATGTCAGTTTAGTAATTGTTACTTAATGAGTTTTGCAGGAAAATCTACTGCAGCAGAATATGTTGACGCTCAAATTAAATTTATCTATCATATCCCATTTCAGTCAATTCTTTTCAAAGAAATGCGTAAGGGCTGCCATTGCCCAGATCAGACGCTACGTTAATACATTGGTATTAAGGGTATCAAGGGTATTAATCTTCCTCTAGTACAAATAACAACTGCCTCCGAACAACATACACATATCGGTCTCGCATTGGGTTTGTTGTAGAGATGGAGCGATGTAAAGTTTTCCGGTAAAAGGGTGAATCTCTTCACTGCCCTACCCCAAGTCGATCTACAGCGCCCCCTCTCTACAACAACATCCAATTGAAGACAAAGATTGTGTGCGTTGTTCGGATGGAGTCGTTATAGGGAGGGACATTTGCAAAAAGCTTTAAATCAAGATAAGACGCCGCGTAACGCGGCGTCTGATCTGGTTTAAGCTGTTTGTCACTCGTTATAAAAAATCTGTCAAAATGTCCATTATGTAACTTTGAGAAAACAGCAGACGACAATATTTAGCAGACGATATTGCACCAGCAAAAGCGTTAGCCATAAGTGTCCTGTTTAGGGAACTGTGGCAATGGTCGTTGTAAGGAGGGAGTCGTTGTGGGAGGACCGTTGTAGAGAGGGGACGCTGTAGTTTGAATCTTGATCAGACACCGCATCACTCGGTGTATGATTAGGATTGAAACTGTATGGCAATCTTGTCGTTGTTTCTACAGAATCAATGCATGAATTAAAAATATAATAGATAAAAGCAGACGACAATTGTATACAAACATATGACGTCAAGGCAATGGTGGTATTGTCGATAAGGTTTGACCTGTCGGTTTATGAATATTCCGTCATTTTCCGTAAGCTAGTTTACTTCCGGAAACAATAAAACAGTGTATAGTAAATAAGCCATTCAACGATGACTCGAATTTGACTATATTATCTGATAAAGATAACTACAGTCGGTAATAGCTCAGTGGTTATGTATCTGCGCTACCAACGTAAGGGTTATGGGTTCGATACCCGATAGAGTTTATTTTGATCTATTTCTTAATTTCTTAATGTGTCTTTTTTTTAAAACTTTTTTATGGTAGACACACACAAACCATGATAATCATGCAATTGTATAAATAAAGTACAGTGAACTTGCCTAAGAAAACTTGGATAGAAAAGTGCGTATACAGTGGAGAAAGTGTTATTCTCTCCAGTTCAAACGAAACGCAAACGCATAGCAATAAATCATAGAGCAGGACATATTTTCGATAAATTTTGCTATTCATGTTGATCTGAGTTGCAAACAGTTTGGAGCCTGATCAGACGCCGGGTTACCAGGCGTCTGATCTGGTTCCAAACTATTTGCTATGGAAATAATAGTTTTAGCGTAAACGCGTTTATTGCTCCACTGTAGCAACATTGCGTTATGCAAAGCACTCTTTGGCAACTTCTGTATTTCGTTAAGCAGCAAGTTACTTCTTTTTGTTACTTTTGTTGACTGTTTTATTTTAGTAAAATATATAATTATCGAAAAAAAGTACCTGAAGCCGACGTTTACAACAGTGCCTAGAATCGAACCAACAACCCTAGTACTACGAGTCAATGACACTATCCACTAAGCTATTGCGTCAGTGACGTTAGATCATCGGCTAAAGTATACCACCTGAAGTTTTCATTGATCTATAAAATAAAGTATACGGAAACTTCCGATGGTACCAACGAAAGTTGACGGAAAGTGATGGACCGACAGGTCAAACCTTATGGATAATAATACTTGAATATAAATGACAGGCGGCGGCCTTGGTATTGATGATTATCTAAAATAAGTAACAGGACATGGATCACTAGGTCAACATTGATACCTAAATTATCGTCTGTTACAAACTATCGTCTGTCAAGATTTGATAAAAAACGTATTTACTGACGAAATGACAACATTAATGTGTGTTTTAGATATTTTGGTTTCAGATCAGACGCCGTTATTTTCCGCGTTTGATATGGTTTCCATAGATACGCATTTTAACGCCTTTACCGTATTCCTTTACTGAAGAAAATAGTTCCAATGTATACCGTAATGAATATGTATCGTTATAGATATGTGATATATTCTAGCAGTTGGTAGCTTAAAGCAGGCTGAAAGTAAAGCAAAATGCGCATTAAAGCGCATTTTGCTTTACTTTCAAGGTGCTTTAAGTGGTGACCTATATTCAATACTAGAAATATATTATGAAGTTAAAGGTTGTAAGGCTTATTTTATTGTTGACTTTTGACCTAATCGATGCTTCCATGAATCATTAAGCAGGGTAATTAGGAAGTTGTGTGTCTAGGTTTTACCCTTATTCTGGCTCAACAATATCATCTAAATCAAATAAGACGTCGACCAAAGGTTTCGTGCATATAATCTCCAAATGACAAAAAATGTCAATATTATTGTCAAACAGTTAAGAACTTATGGCCTTGATTATATGTCACATTTTCTTTACGACTGATCTAGATCCAAGATGTTTACAGTCGCCAGTGACATATCGATATACTATATGATGCTTAACCCTTTGGTGATCAAATCTATCGTGAGGTTTTTACCCTCCACCACCATAATGTCGTATGCTTCAATATTTTTGTCTGCAATATTGTTTAAAACTTAAATTTAAGGCAGTATCACTGACGTAATTTCAGAACAAGTGGCAAACAGTCTCTGATCATGATCATTCGCCGCGTCACGCGGCGTCTGATCAGGATCAAAACTGTTTTTAAATGCGCTTTATGACGTCAATGAGAGTGTAAGGGATAACACTATCACTGCTAGTTTTTCCGTGAGATTTTTACCCCAACCGTTTCATTGTCGTCTTCTTCAATGTTGTTGTCTGCAATGTCGTTTCAAAGTTAAAAAAGAAGGCAGTATATGACTGAAGAAATTATATGGATGGCTTAACTACCTAACCATTTCACTGCCAAGTTTTTCGTGAGATTTTTACCCCTTCACCGTTTCATTGTCGTCTGCTTCAATTTTGTTGTCTGCAATGTCGTTTCAAAGTTAAAAATTAGGCAGTATGATTGACGTAATTTCAAAACGAGTGTCAAACAGTTTGGATCCTGATCAGACGCCGCGTTACGCGGCGTCTGATCAGGATAAAAACTGTTTGCAAGTGCGCTTTATGACGTCAATGGGAGTGAAAGAGTTAAGTAGGCCATTAATCATTTTGAGTCTATCGGCCTTATTGAATTATTAAAACATGGAGATAAAAAATACAATACAAAACCTATCTCTTTTCGACTAGCATTAAGCTACAAGAGTAATGAGTGAAGTATATAGAAATATAGCTCAACTATAGAGACAGTTGAGATGATGTTCTTCTGTTTCATTTTACATTGGAGAAGACGTAATCGCGTCTATGCTAAAAGCAATTCTGCATATGGCAAACAGATTGGAGCCAGATCAGACGCCGGATAACCCGGCGTCTGATCAGGCTCCAAACAGTTTGCCTCTCAGATTAAATTGAACAGTCAGTATTGTAAATAAGTTGTCATTTTGCTACATATGTTTGCAATACGTTTGCGTTTAGTTTTTGTTTAAACGGGAAAGAATAACGTATTTCTCATTGTAACCGTCTTTCCAAAACCAGTATGTCCGTTGCAAAGGATTTGGAGCCAAATCAGACACCGGGTAAACTATTTGCACACTGAATTTAAATTTTAAACTAAACGTTTACAGTTTAAAAACCACTACAAAAGTTCGCCAGTTACTTGTATGGCGTTTGCGTTTTGTTTTCATTTCATCGGGAATAAAAAAAAACTGTATTTGTTTCAACTAGAGATTACAATCAATCAGTGTTATAAGTTTCGATATTAATTGACATCTTTTAGTATTGGTTTAAAAACGGTTCGTCGGTCAGTTTGTATACAAATATAGATATAATCGGTCAATGAGGAAATGAAAACATGACATTCGTCACCCAGGTTATAAACTGAAACTTCACACCGTCAGCTCCAGTTTCCAATTGTGGTTACTCCAATCTCACTACCAGTAATATGGATTGTTTAACAATAAATTGCAAAGCAATAAAAGTGCAGACCTCGATCAGATGGATGGATGGTATGTGTTTTACGACACTACGACACAGAATACAGTGGAGAATCTGTTATTCTTTCCCGTTTAAACACAAACGTACGCAAACGCAAAGCACTAAAACGTAGAAAAGAACAACTTTTGGACAATTCTGATAATTCTTGTTTATCTTGGTGACAAACAGTTTGGAGCCTGATCAGACGCCGGGTTACCCGGCGTCTGATCTGGCTCCAAACTGTTTGTATTGTAAATAATAGTTTTAGCGTAAACGCGTTTATTGGGAAAGAATAACAGATTCTCCACTTTAGGTGGTATAGTGCCGATAAATGATGAGATGAGATGATGATGGAGGATGATTTCCGGAAGATGATTTCGGCTTATCCCATGGGATCAAAACCGCCGATCTGTCTTCCTTTTAATTCTTGGAGAGGGGATAGTCTCTGTCAAATAAACAAAAACATCCCCTACTATACTAGGCCAAACTGCCAAAGCAACACCTTCTATTTTCATATCAGAGCGGGTATTTTAAATCGATGGAAAAGTTGACACACAATTTTTAAATGTTTTTATTTGTGTTTTTAAATTGATGTACTGTCCTCAAAGTTGTTAATATTGACAACGAATTTTCATTGACACTTCTGACGAATAATAACCATCTATCCAAACGTATCGCTAATTTCTGGTTAACATTCCCCCTTGAAAATGCATTGGGGTGAGGTTTCTGAAAACTTGTTATCACAACATTCCTTATTTTTGGGACCAGTTCCAAATCACTTTGTTTTTGTTTACCAAGAGTATTGTCCATTGAACACTGTATGAATTGCTGAAGAAATATATTTCGGATATGCACTCATTACAGAATTGACCAGACTAACTTAAGGCATATTTAACATTGGAAGTAATGGGAATATCCGGGGTGTTGCGTTGGAAGTTTGGCATAGTATATGACAATTAAGTCCCAGGGGCCCGTCGTACGACAAAAACGGTCATAAGTCAAAACTTTAAAATACATCTTGTTTCTGCACTTAATCCTGTCCTATGACATCTCTTTGGAATCTTTTCAAGACGATTCCAAAGAGATATCACAAGACATGATTTGATGGAGAAATAAATGATAATTGCAAGTTTTAGAAACTGACTTACGACAATATTTGTAGTACGACGTTTCGTAAGACGGGCCCCAGCACCGCGACAAGGTATTAAGGTTTCCGAAGACCTCGATCAGAATGCCCCATTAGAAGTCCCATTATTTGGGCCTACATTGTTCGTAATTTATTTCCAGAAGCGTTTGTGCTGATGTCAAGGGGCTAGGCTGCAAACTTAACTTCGAACAGTCTCAAGAAATTGTAACTTTCTTCATTTTATGGGTTTTCGATTGATAACGATGCGTTGAAACGGGACATACGTAACGTTTTGTTTAGTTATAATAAAACTCAACATTATAAATTTACCTTAACTATTTACAAGAAGAATAAGCAGCTTTTTACAAAGGCCAAATCATTATTAAACGACAACCCCAGACACAATATACAACCTACTGGCACTAAGAACACGGGAGGCTTTCATAAATTACTATAGGTGTCCTTGATACCGCGTAATGTTTTCTTTACTTGATGTATGAGTGCACTTTAGAGAGGTACAGGGGAGAATCTGTTATTCTTTCCCAATAAACGCGTTTACGCTAAAACTATTATTTGCAGTGCAAACAGTTTGGAGCCAGATCAGACGCCGGGTAACCCGGCGTCTGATCAGGCTCCAAACTGTTTGCCGCCAAGATAAACATGAAATATCAGAATAGTCCAAAAGTTGTTCTTTTCTACGTTTTGGCGCTTTGCGTTTGCGTACGTTTGCGTTTAAACGGGAAAGAATAACAGATTCTCCACTGTATGAAGTAGGATAATCTATTCCTATTTTATGTGGTGTTATACCGGTATATCAATTGTATTTATACAGCGCTCCCTCTCTACAACGACACCCAACAGGAGACACCAACTGTGTGCGTTGTCCGGAGGGAGTCGTTTTTGGAAGGGACATTGGCTTTGATTTGCAAACAGCTTGAATGCAGATCAGACGCCGCGTCTAATCTGGTTTCAAGCTGTTTGTCACTCGTCATTACGTCTTTTCTGCCAAAATGTCCATTATGAAATTTTGAGAAAAACAGCAAACGACAATTTTAAGCAGACGGCATTGCAGCTGTGAAAAGGTTGGACATGTTTGTCTTGTTTGGGGGAAAGAGCGGCAAGCGTCGTTGTACGGAGGGAATCGTTGTTTGGAGGGCCGTTGTAGAGAGGGAGCGCTATATACAGCAAAGAAACCGTATTTTTTTTTGGCAATTTAACCCCGAAACTTTGAATGGACAGTTCCAGTTTAACATTTAATCTAGTTTTTTTACTATTCGTGACTGCTTCTTGTAATTGTATTGCAATATGGCAAACAGTACAGACCGTGATCAGGTATCTCCTTGAGGAACCCTCTGAACTTGGGTCTTCACTGTTGAATAAAACAAATCTTCTCTTCAAATGTACATGTACACTGTTTCCAAAGGACGCGTAAATGTGTGACTAGGATTCAACAGGTGGCATGAAACTAAACGCAAAGTAATACAGTGCTCCCCCCTACAACGACCCTCTCAACAACGACTCTCTCAACAACGACTCCCTTCTCACACCGATCTTTGCCGCAGTTCCCTTAACCCTTTACCTGATAGCCTATTTCTAGTACTTAAGATAGGTGACTACTTAAAGCAGGTTGAAAGTAAAGCAGAATGCGCCTAAGGGCGCATTCTGCTTTACTTTCAGCCTGCTTTAAGCTATCATGTGCTATAATATAGAAAATATTCCCCATAATACATATTCATTATTGATTAAATTGGAACTACTTGCTTCAGCGGATGAATACATTATATCCGCTAAAAGGCGCATCTATTGGGGAAATGGTTAAAAGGACAATTACGTTCAACCCATTAACGGCTGCAATGTTGTCTTCTTAAAATTGACGTCTGCTAGTTTTCTCAAAGTTACATGATGGACATTTTGACAGAAACAAACTTAATGACGAGTGACAAACAGCTTGAATCCAGATCCGACGCCGCGTGACGCGGCGTCTGATCTTGATTCAAGCTATTTGTAAACATAAACTAATTTCCCTCCCTATAACGACTCCCTTCGAACAACGCACACATTTTTGTGCCCCATTGGGTGTCGTTATAGAGAGGGAGCGCTGTATACAGAAATGTACATTTATTACCAGTGAAAAGAAGACTACAGTGTTAAAGCTCTCTATTACGACCGCCATATTGTCTAATCTATTAAGTGTTTAAGATACGTGACTGCTTAAAGCAATGTGAACCAAATACAGAAAGCTCCTTTATCAAATTACTTTTAATATTACACAATCGTGTAGCAAATCCATGTTTGCGCATTGTGATACCAAATGTGTCTATAGTTTGTACTTATACAGTACTGAACCTTATTAAATTAAATTGATAATCGCAAGCGAATTGCCATCGAATTGCCATCGAATCAGGCGCTTCAAAAAACAAATCCTACACTTGAATATCTTTACGCGAATTTTCAGAAGCGGGTGTGTCAAAAAAGGAATCTAAAAAATTAACGAAGGCATATTTGCGAACATTTGTGAGATACACCATTCAAGAAAAATTACCCGAGGGTAAAGTTACTATTTTGAATCGCAAGCGAATTGCCATCGAATTACAAGCGAATTGCCATCGAATTGCAGGCGAATCGCAAAAATTGTTAATTTAATATAAGGTTCAGTACTGTAAGTATAACAAAAGCCCCTCAAACCAAATGTAAAAAAAATCCATGAAAACCAAATGTATAGTTTCTTTATTATGCCAGTTTATAGTAAGGGCTAAACTTACTAATACATGTACATCGTGGAATGAAAAACAGCGAAGTCCGTTAAGGAGCCCTCTGATCAGGAGCTGAACTTTTTTCTTAGGACAATGATACTCTACACCTGTACTATGCAGGCCCGTAGGAAGGAAAATTGGATTTGGGGTGGGATCACACTCTTTATTGTTTCTTTGGGGACACACTCTTCATTAGGCACTCTTCCTTGGGGGCACACTTGGGGGGGGGGGGGGGGGGCACACTCTTCATTCAGCGTTTTGTTTGCTTACCACCACCCTTCCCCCACCCCACCCTTTATTGTCATCTGCTTCGGTATTGTTGTCTGCAATACATGTTTCCAAAATAAATTTTTTGGTTGTATGACTTGATAGATATCAATAAGAATGTCAAACAGTTAGGGTCCTGATCAGACGCCACGTAACGCGGCGTCTGATCAGGACCCAAATTGTTTGCAAACGCGCTTTAAAACGCCCTTGAGAGTTAAAGAGTTAAACGGTTTATGGTTTATTTTAACAATTTATCGTAAAATAACTAAAACTGGAGACCCTGATCAAAAGGCTTATTAGGGACCCTCTGATCTGGGCATATATATGATTTGATTAGGACAAGTGTACGCTTTATTTGTACACTGTTTGTAAATGACGCTTAAATTCGTCACTTAGGGGTGACGGGTTAAAACAAGCTAGAATAAAATAGAAAATTTTAATGGGAGCTTTCTGCTGTAAATTCATCTTGGTTTAAGCAACAACACGTCTACACTGTTTGCCTATGTCCAGTACATGTATATTGGAATGTGGGAACAAATTGGTTAAATGATGCCATAATTCCTAAAAGCAATCGTTCTATATAAATAACCATTGTTTTTGACAAATGCCTTACAATGTTAAACAAACTGAATTGCTATTAAAATTATAATATTTAGAGAACATGAAGTTCAATTCGACCGTAATCTGTCTCTGAGGCCTTTAAACATGGCTTAATATCTGCATAATAGATGAATTGTCCTGTTTTATTGTATTGCCTTATCGTGCTATGTCATATTAACCGTATCATGATCCAATTATTCGTGAGCTTTTTACCCTCCATCGTTTCATTGTCGTCTGCTTCAACTTTGTTGTCCGCAATGTCGTTTCAAAATTAAAAATAAGGCAGTATGACTGAAGAAATTTCAAAACGAGTGTCAAACGTTTGGGTCCTGATCAGACGCCGCGTGACGCGGCGTCTAATCAGGATTCAAACTGTTTGCAAACGCGCTTTTAAGCGTCATTTGCAGTGAAAGGATTAATAACCAGATCTCATTAAACAGTAATAACCATTTCCAAAAGTGTTGAAAAACGCACAGTGTATAATTTCCAATTTACCTGTGAACTGTCTTTATTGACTCGACTTGGATATATCTCTGTCTGATAAAAACACACATTGGTAAATGTAAAAGGATTCCTTCAAGTTTGAAAATGGGTAGTATGAAATATTTTACATACAGCGTATTTTAACATTTTCATCTCTAAATCGAGTAATTCAACCGTCCATATCAACACTTTAACAGACAAAATATTATGTGCCTTATTTTTTCCTCTTAAATTGTAATCTAAAATTCAATTTTGTGATGTTAATTCTAAATATATACTGATACGCGCGCAACACAGTTTTGATCCTGATTAGACGCCGTGTAACGGACCCCATTTGCTGCTTCCAAACGGTTTGCAATGTCGATTTAAGTCACCTTAAACCATGAAAGTGTTAATCCTTTGGCTATGAGCCTTTTCACTATCAATGTACTCATTTAGCGTACATGTATTTGCAAAAAGAGTTTTGATTCTAATCGGGATCAAAAGTGTTTGCCACTTGTTTTGAAATTACATCAGTCATACTGCATTAAACCTAGCTTTGAAACTATATTGCAAACAACTAAATTGAAGCAGACGATTATGAAACGGTGAAGGGGTAAATATCTCATAATTAATTTAGCAGCGAAAGAGTTAATTGCGAGGTGACTAGCTATTGTAAACTGTTTTAATTAAACGCTGCGTAACGCTTAATATTATTATTTGACAAGATTTATAAAGCGCTTTTTTACACAGGAGTACAGTGGAGAATATGTTATTATTTCCCAATAAACGCGTTTACGCTAAACTATTATTTCCAGTGCAAACAGTTTGGAGCCAGATCAGACGCCGGATAACCCGGCGTCTGATCAGGCTCCAAACTGTTTGCCACCAAGATAAACAAGAATTATCAGAATTGTCCAAAAGTTGTTCTTTTCTACGTGTTAGTGTTTTGCGTTTGCGTACGTTTGCGTTTAAACGGGAAAGAATAACAGATTCTCCACTGTATTATTATTTTACAAGATTTATAAAGCGCTTTTTTACACAGGAGTAGTGCGTTCACAAGCGATTTACATGAAATGATATACATGTACTTCAACACTGAGAAAGGCAAATTTTTACAATTAAGTGAACATCCTATCTCATGGATTTTCATGGAAAAAAATCCTGAACAAGGGAAATTCTTTAAATAAACTTACTAAGATTATAAGAATTGTTAATATTTGTTTATATAATCAATTTGAAAATATTATCGAGGGCCAAACGTTCTGATAACAATATATGTTTTTAGATTTCCGAATCTAAACTGGCATTAAAACAAATGTAGATTACAATTGAAGCTGATGGTATTGTAATCAGCCGAATGGTTAAAAAGCGGAGAGTTTCGCTACATTAGAATGCTAAATTAGAATATATAAATGTCTAGACACTTTCTTTGTAGATGTGTTTGCACTCAAACAACTGGATATAGACAAGATTGACACTGATTAGCAAATAAAAGTTTCAATCGCAAAGCTAATGGTCAAACATTAAAGGGAGTTTGGATGTAATTAATATATCTGTACCTTAATGAAATATCTGACTTGACACGGGCATTTATTACTGTGGTCCCTCTCTACAACAACACCCAATGGGAGACAAACCGTGTGTGTGTTCCGAGAATGTTGTTAGAGTGCTGCGATTGACATGGCTTACATTTAGAGTTTCTTATATTTAAAGGATATAAAAATAACCCATGATTTTATTATTTTGTCTAGCAAACAACAACAACAAATAGACGACCAACGAGCTCTGGAAATGAGTAATTCTTACTGTTTTCACTTATTGGACAGAACACCACAGTAAGCTATTACAGTGGAGAATCTGTTATTCTTTCCCGTTTAAACGCAAACGTACGCAAACGCAAAACACTAAAACGTAGAAAAGAACAACTTTTGGACAATTCTGATAATTCTTGTTTATCTTGGTGGCAAACAGTTTGGAGCCTGATCAGAAGCCGGGTTACCCGGCGTCTGATCTGGCTCCAAACTGTTTGCACTGCAAATAATAGTTTTAGCGTAAACGCGTTTATTGGGAAAGAATAACATATTCTCCACTGTACATGCATATGCTAGTGTTGGGAAATGGACAAAATCAACGTTTGATCATAGTCACAAAATGGCTTGTTATAATTAGCAAAACCAAAGCTTCCGCTGCCGCTACCAATAACATATTTTAAAATAAAGAAAATACAATTGTTTGAAAAGTGCGCATTGTCTTTTAACACAATGATTAAATGGGAATGGCAATTTGCTTGCCAATCCCATATAATAATTTTTTGTTACAGGCAAATGTGAATGTTATATTTTTTATTCTGTCTGGTGCACATTTAAAATAACCAGACAGCTCGAATTACTTTACCCTGTGTCACTACCAGTCATTCGCACGCACTATAAATAGTCGTCTGAAAGTCTATAATTACAGTAATTACAGTTTTGACTTCTAAAAGTCGAACTAAGCCGCCTAAGGCTGTAGAAGGGTTATATGGTTAGACAGGAAACTTTGTAGGCTTATGTGTCGTCTAATCTGGGTTCAAACTGATTTAAGGAGAGACCTCAATAAGTTTATATTTTCGTTTCAATCCTTTTCCTAAGTATTGTATAATAACGTTAGCATGTATAAATGTAATCATATGTACTTCTGGAAATAAATATGTTTAAACTAAACTGCTTGCAAATATACTCTAAGGACATTCATTTTTCCTCCCTAAAACAACCACCTCCTAACAACACACCTACTATTTTCTCCCAATAGGTGCTGTTGTAGAGAGGGAAAAAAGTTATGTTTTTATGATGTCTATGGAACGTCATAAGAGACAGATACTTGGTATATTCCTGAAGTAATAATAAACATAAAGGTTACGCCAAATCTTTCTACGGGTTCATGTTTATGACTGTATAAGACAGAGTACTTTGTGATGCCAAATTTATCATTGAAAAATTAATATTGTCTTTTGAAATCGAGTAACATTGTGTGTGCTGTATTGCAATGTGTATAAACAACGGGAAATTTATATATGGTTCTGGTTAATTTTACCTTAGTTACATTAAACTTTATATGAAATATGGGAAATGTCGACACAACCAGTAATTGCAAATATTCCTAAAGGATTTTGAGGAATCAAGTGGCAAATACTTAGACATAAGATTGCATCTATTTCAAATAGCTCTCACGGTTTCGTGGATTATTACGAAAGCTGTCCCTCTTTTTGTCATACATTGTATTTAGTGTGTACTATTGTCCGAAATCCTGACTTTAAATCTCCAGTAGGAAGATTATATAGCGGTTACTATAGCAACAAATGTTACAGGTAATACGATATTTTGCCAGGGATTTGCAATGTTTGATATATTTCCTGTCGTATTGATTTCACTGTAAAATCAAATACCGATAACAGCAAGACATATTAAAAGAATTAAATGTATATAGAGATACATATGTGTCCAGAGTAAAGTTTGTTGGTTCCTATGGTAACATCATTTTCAATTTTCGTTTAGTGTTGAAATTTTCAATTGGGCTAATGCTATTTCATATATTTTGCATTTCAAAGTTATCAAACTACATATTCGAATGATGATATGCTCAATAATTGATGGAAATGTGATTTGAGAGAACTACATGTATATTGCTATGGCAACATGATGTTTTTAATTTCGAGCAAACAAAGTTTCATTATCCCGCACCAACACCAAAATGTGATTTTTTGGTGAAATCTAAAATGGGACCGATTTTAACCACTTAGATAACTTAAGTTCAGTAGGAAGCCATTGTAATGTTTACCATAGCAACACATATTACACTTAATAATAATATGCCATGGATTCGTCATTGTTCGTTCATTTCCTGACGTATTTGTGTAAAATCAAATTACAACAAGATGTATTAACCCTTTCAACCCTACAGCCCTCTGTATATATTACTGATTACATATGCAACCAGTGTATACCCTGATCAGAGGGCTCCTTTAGGAGCCCTCTGATCAAGGTCTGCACTGTTTGTTATTTTCATTCGTTATTGTTGTTATAGCAAAATTTTACAGTAGACTGGTTCAAAATGCCTGTACTAGAGGAGTCTAAAGGGATAATAAATACTCACAAGATATACAAGGTTGAAAGGGTTATAAGAATTATAAAGGGAAACACGTTGTTTCCTAGAGTAAAGTTTGCAGTTTGCTATGGTAACAGTATATTTTAATTTTTCTTTAAGTGTTGAATCGTTCAACTGAGCTACTGCTATATCATATTTTGTGTCTTAAAGTTGTCAGAATACATGTTCCAATAACGAATTGCTCAATAATTGATAGAAACGTGAATTTAATCTAGTATATTAACATGATTGCTATGACAAAATGATCTTTATCTGTCGTGAACCAAAAGTTGTTTTGGTCAATTATCGGCGGTAAGTCTTGCTCTATACTAATTGACACCGACAAAGCATTTTATTTAGTTGTATTATATATGATACTTGGCAATGAAAACAAAACTCAAATACAGAGCTTTTGATGACAACGGGGCTTTGTTTTTACAACTTTCCAATGCAAAAAAGCTGATTTTGTCATGGCATGGCTCGTATAAATTTATTTGTTAACAGTATAATCAAGAAATCATTAACAACATGCAATGAAAACAAGAAATCGACACATACTTTTTTAAATGTTAAAATGTTCTTCCATCTCTAATGCAAAACTTTGGAACCGGGCAAGAACTACATGGCATCTGGCATAGATCTATATCGTTTACAGTGACATCAAGTTTTTGAGCACGACCATATTTGTTAGAAATTCTATTTAAATATGTTCGAAACTGGTGTATTTAACTTATTTATCACTGAATTTTCAAATAATTTGTTTCGGTATCAAGTTTACCAATATACCATTACGCTGAGTAAACCGTATGTTATGTCAGACAAGTGTCATCGTAATTGAGAGGTCAAAAGGGCGTATTATGACATTGACAACATCTGTGTAATTTCATGTAGTAGAGTATGATACTTTATATTTGTAAGAAGCCCATTATGTCAAATTGCGGTAAGTGTTAGTATGGCTGACTTTAAGATTGAGCATACATATAACTTGAACTACATGCGATTGAAACTTTATTTTTAGCACTCAATAATCCTTTAGCGAAGTACAACTTTGGTCATAATAGACAAAGGTCAATTTATTTAAATGTCATGATCACACAAGGGGTTTAGTGTTTCATATACACATCTAATATGTGATTGTATTTGAGTTGTTGATATACGAGTAAAGTTATGTTTAAAAATCGTTCAAATGGCATTTGTAATGAATGGAAAGTGGAAGTTTCTTCAAAAATTGTGTTTTTGTTTATATGTGATTCAAATTGACAGATATCCAAGGCCGTTGTTCATTTCTAACTATGTGTTTAAAATATTAATAATACTAGTATTGGAAAATAATAGCTTTTCTCCAAATATCTAATACATGTATGTACTTTGGATGGAAATATAAGGTATTTAGAAAGATTCCCTCAGGAAACGTACTACCTTCAAAACAACAACTATTTCAATTAAGGGGAATCATTTCGGTCGAAAACATGTTTTCTTTTCAGAATAGGTTTATTTTATCAACATGTTACAGTCTTGTTTTGAAACAAATTATCGTCGTGTGAGTAAACAACGTTCTTTTAAGAAATGAATTCTAGCGCGATTCATGGTATTTGCCGATAATTTTCTGTCGTTCATTTCGCTTGAACCCCGAAAAAAATCAATTCATTTCTTATATTTACAATGTATTTACTGTAATTTCTAATATTAGATTTACATTTTGTAAGTATGCATGTATGTTTAAATCGTATTAGAGGTTGATAACACGAATAATGTGTACCCTATAAGGAACAGCCATGACCGAATTACTGTTCGAAAAAAGCTGCGTGCATTCGAAAGCAAGAAAAAATAAGTCCCATTGTTTACATTCCAAGTCAACAACTTGACAGTATGGCGCGAAAAAATGCCGATTTTTGACGTCATTGGAAGTGACGTCATTTTAAAGTAGGATAAATATATCGAGGTGTTTTGTCATAAGAAACGCAGATAGCCGCTGTTTAGAATGTATGCCATTTTTCTTGCAATTTATCTCATTAATAAAACACAAACTTAGTCGGGTATCATGGTTTTCGCTAATAGGAAGGCATAGATCGGTTAAGAACAAATTTTGAAAACATCCGCCAAATGTTTGCTGTCCCTAGTTCCAAAGATTAATTCGCGAATGAAAACTGCATATGACCCGCCTCCCTTTCGAAACTTATCAACAAGTCCCGCCCTCTCGAAAAGTGGTGTTTATACGAAATGAACACCCGTTTTGTTAATGGAATTGAATGGGGCGATTGTAAATATTCTACCATATAGGGTGTTTTGAGAAAATCGAGTTTCTCGTGTTTTACCGACTGAGCAGCATGCTTTTCATGGATATTTAAAACTCTATGTACAGTATTGGACACATATTATTGTAAGACTCAACGGAAAGTTAAAAAAGAGACTATTGTGATACTTGTAATAACTTCAAATCTTAGATAAACAGGTGGTTTGCACCAGGCAAAAGCTCTTCACATGAGCTTTCCAATGGTGTGTAGAACTATATTTGTTGACAAAATGGACGTAGGAGGTCGTAAGAATCACACGACGATATGTGTAAAAATAAGGTATATGTCATGAGACCGTCCTTTAAGTGTCACATGATCATGATATTGGGAATATACAGTTCTTTCTCTCTCCAACAACTCCTAATAGGTGACAAAGAGTGTGTGTGTTGTTCGGAGAGAGTTGTTTAAAGGGAGGGAAAATGAAAACCCTTGGAAATATAAATATGACTTGGCAAACATTTTCAAACAGTTAGAACCCAGATCAGACGCCGCGTTACGCGACGTCTGATCTGGGTTCAAACTGTTTGCCTTTCGTCTTTATGTTTCTCCTGTCAAAATGTTCAACACGTAACGTTGAAAGAAAAAGTACACAAAACTTGTAAGCAGATGATATTGCAGCAATGGAAAGCGTTAGAATAATTGTCTTGATTGGGGAACAGCGCAAAGCATCGTTGTTCGGAGGGCTATTCTAGGGAGGGATCACTATATACTGTGTTTTATTGAATGGAAATAAAACTTCATGTTATTAAAAGAATCTTGTTAGAATTACGTTAGCCCGGTAGACAAAAGTTAAAAGCAAAGTAAGTGATTTATTTGCCTCGAATGAAGTGTTAAGCTGACAGTAACAATAGTTAGACCTGAAAAAAGTCACGTTAATGATTATCAACTCAGGGGAAAGCGTAATACAAGACCAATTAGACTAGAGTCCCAGTTTTAGGAGACAGCCAAACCAATTAAAATCGCAAAGCAATACATAGACTAGTACCATAGTGGGATACGTACTTTCCAGAAATAAAACATTTTACGAGATATTTACTTTGTTTTCACCCAGTAGGAATTTGTTAACACTTTGCCTGCTGGTCGCGACTTTATTGATTTTTGCAAACAGTTTAGATCCAGATCAGACACCGCGTAACGCGGATCCAAACTGTTTGACACTCTTCTTTAGCTTTCTTTACTTAATAAATGTATAAATCAAAATTTAACAAACTTTGCAGACGACAATTTCGAAGCAGACGACATCGCCGCAGGATAAGGGTTAATAGGTGATTTTATTTACTACTAGCCATTTCCCAAACTGAGTTCGTTTTACAAATTGTCTGTATTCCTTTTATTTTCAAGTACAATTACGTGTTAGCTATGTCAAGGTCACCTGAACAAAAGAAAGTTCCGGAATTAAAAAAGAAATATGCCGGAATGGTGTTTATCCTCATAAAATGATCCTCCAACTACGCAAAGTTCACGCGACTGACATATATTCTTAACTTCGTCACTGCCTTACCTCGAGTACACTTATAGGCATTGGCAAACAGTTTCGATCATGTTCAGGCGGTGCACATGCATTCCAATATTGCGTAAGTCAAAATAAACGTACATTCGAGTAATAAAAGCAGACGCCAAGTTGAAAAGTGATGACGTCATAGCTATAAAGGGGTTAACAGTTATAAGACAATATTTGTTTTGTCCACCAGTGTTGTAGTCTGTTACGGTTGTATCATAATGATATATTGCTAGTACACGATTAAATACAGTGCTCCCTCTTTATAACGACATCCAATGGGAGACAACAAATATGTGCGTTGTTCGGAGGGAGCCGTTATAAGGAGGGAACTTGGTTAACATTTGCAAACAGCTCGACTCCAAATCAGACGCCGCGTTACGCGGCGTCTGATCTGGATTCAAGCTGTTTGTCATTTGTCATTATGTTTTTTCCTGTCAAAATGTCAGTTATGTAAGAAAAACAGCAGACAACAATTTTAGGTAGATGATGCATCAGTGCAAGCATAAAACATAATTTTCGTGGGAACAGCGATATGTGTCGTTGTAAGGAGGGAGTCGTTGTAAGGAGGGCCGTTGTAGAGAGGGAACGCTGTATAACAAACGAATTGAGTTAGTCAGGCGCGAACAAACTGGCACATGGGTCAGTGGCTTGGCATATCGAGTTCTGTCTATGTGGGTAGATTTACAACGATTCAGTTTTGTAACCACAGTATTCTTAGGGAAGACAGATCTAGTTGTGTGTATAACATTTATTGAGGGCGCAAACAGGTTAATGTGAGGGTCATAAATTATGCCATGGGAAGAACTCTGTCATCGACCCATTAAAAAATAGGCTCATTACAAGTGTCGCTATTCTAACATATACAATCCAAAATGGAACTTAATGTATCAAACAAAGCAGCTTACAATATTACTTTTGAATCTTGTTTATGTATGCGGTAAAATTGTGTATTTCAGTTGATTAGTTCACTTTAGCGTGTGTGTGATCCCGATGCGTAAATAATCCGTTCGTACCCGTGAAAAGTACATAAACATTGGACAACAAGATTTTTTATTGGTGAGTTTTCAAAAACGTTAGATGTGTTAATAGTAAATGTTGTTTGCATCCTTAACTGACGTTGGACTCCGATTCAGGGGACCGTTTCATAAAACTTCGTACGACAAATGTTGTCGTAAGTCAGATTATAAAAGTCTCAATATTTTTTTATTTCTCCATCTAATCCTGTCTTGTTACATCTGTTTAGAATCGTCTTGAAAAGACGATTCCAAAAATATGTCACATGACCGGATTAAATAGAGAAATAAGAAATTAAATGCATTTTAAAGTTTTGACTTACGATCGATTTCTTCGTACGAAGTTTTATGAAACGGACCCCAGTACCTGAACTCACTTCTGGTGTACGGTTTCTTACACATTGGTCACATGAGCAGTTTAAGCCAATCAGATTGCAAATAGTTTATTATGACTGGAAATAATATACTGAATGGCGATAAAACTACCAGAATGAAGCACACTATATAACGTACTCGTAAACATTGTATACTTTGGTAGGCGGCTAAAGTCGTTTTGCAAACAGTTTGACACCCTTATCTAAATTTCGTCTGTCATACTGCCTGAAGTTTAAATTTTAGGCAATTCTACACGCACATATTGAAGCAGACCGATTGATTTAGCATGGAACGGATTTGTTGCAGATGAAATATTATTCCCTAGTATTAAGAAATATAATTTTCTTCGGATAAACGCAGTGAATATGAATAACATTGCTTTTCCTTGTTCCGGAATAAGTCTAGTACTTAGCGCACGAAGTACATTGGTCATTCAGATTTGAGAGATCCGCCCGACTACACGTTTTAAATTTTTAATTTATTCGGGTATCAGAGCAGATATTTTATGTTGTAATAATTGATTATACAATCATGATTCTGGATGTATTTCAGTTTTGATTAACCAGATATAAGTGGTTCTATTACGTATATAACATGCTGTTGTCATGGATCTGCATATCGATCTGCCCAAGTGCTCTAATCACTTTTACAATGAATATTATACATTTTTGTTGACTTTGGTGTAAGGCTTGTTTGTTCAGGTTAGAGGAAAAGGTAATTTTCTTCTTTCCCAAAGCTTTTTAGGTAACAATTTTCCTTGCTTTAATTTAAAACTTATTTCATTTTGTATCACATCCCAAGATGCTTGGTATTTACGATTCTATTAAATTCTCAACTTTTACAACCTCATGGCGACGAAAGTCGATTTTTGAATCAGATTAATTCTATTTTTATTTTCTAATTTAGCAATAACTGCAGACAACAAATTTCAACTGAGGATATTTTGTTTGTTAAAAGTTTAAGGCCGATGGATAAATTTGGTGTCTAAAACATTATAATCGTACTAAAGTTTAGTACAATTTTGATACCACGTACACTTTGTTCGTTGTAATGTAAGTTGCTATTCTTAGAGGAGCACTCTCTTACATGTATCTAGTTTGCGAATGCAGTTAAATTAACTTCATCTTGTTAAATTAACTCTTTCACTGCCAAAATGCGCCAAAGGTGACTTTAAAAAAACCAGTTTGGATACTGATCAGACGCCGCTACACGTCTGATCAGGATCCAAACTGTTTGACACTTGTATCGATATATTCTAAAATCATACTACATTGAATCTTATTTTGAAACGATCCTGCAAACAACAAAATTTAAGCAGACGACAATTAAACGATGAAGGGGTAAACCTCTCACCATTAATTTGGCAGTGCATATTATTATTCCAGAGTTAGTTTACGTTTTCCAATTATCAACACTTATTTTCCTGACAGTTCTATTATCTTCTCTACTTAGGGTTCAATTAAACTATGTTTTAAACCATGCTGTGGTAAGTATCTTATTCTTTGCATTACACATTGGAATGCATCGGCCCTTATAAATGTTTGTATCAACATCAAACTCCGCGTGCCTGGACCTCTAATCAGAAGTCACATAATTTGAAAGTCAAAATAACGTGTCTTTAATTAAAAGAACTTCGGACCAAAGCTTTATTTTAAGCGGTAATTTTCAATATTAAACCCGAGCAGTTCGCCTTCTAATTCTTACAAAACCATTGTTTTTACAATGATATTTGGGAGGATAAACTGATGTTAAGCAGTTCTTCAAGCAGTGCCACGTTTTGGAGGCTCTTCTGAACACAACTATAATATACTGCCAACGTCACCAAAAGGCGACTTTGCAAACAGTTTGGATCTTGATCAAACACATTGTAACGCGGCGTCTGACCAGGATCCAAATTATTTGATACTCGTATCGTCATTTCCTCAGTCAAAACATCTCATAATCTGATTTTTATAATAGTGCAGACGACACTGCCAGTAATAGTGATAGCGCAGACGATAAACCTTGGCAGCGAAATAGTTCAATATTTAATTTACCTAACGTTATAGTTTAACTGGTATTCATTGTCGTTTTACTATGGTTCGTTAAATTTCGACAGCTAAAAAGGATTGATCAAACAAAGTGCCGCCTTAAGAATATAAAGGCAAGAATTCTAACTGCCATTTTCCTTAAAAACGTTCCTTCCTGAAACTTAAAATGGACAATTCAACTTTCCAATTAAGTCTAGTCCATTTCGATTATTCAGGATTATTTTTCCAATGTATTGCAATGTGACACATATTTCAGACCTAGATCAGAGGGCTATTTTGCAAAGGACAAGTGCAATATTTACAAACACACTGCTTGCATATGACGCATACCAGCCGTCATCCCCGATTCCTAGCTCAGCACCTATTAAGCGTTTGAGTTGAGTCTAAAATCGTTCTCAATAATTTAATTGGTCATATATGAGCATTGGCTCAAATCTGACCAATCAAATGATTGAGAACGAACTCAGACTCAACCCAAACGCTTTAAAAGCGCCGGGCCTGAATAAAATGGTCTCGGTGAATAGAAATAAACTATATATAATGTTTGTACTTCTGCCATCATTTCTGTATCAATAATATTTCCACGTACATGTAGGCCTATAGATTATGCTTGTTTACAAATCAAATGTATCAAAACAAAACTACAGCGATAATTCCATACCGAGTGGAAAGTATTTAACTTACTAAGATTATGTAAATATTTACAGTTCCATCGTCCTTCAAATAAATAATCTTCCTTTCATACCCAACGGCCATATTCATTGTCTGTACGCTTTGTAAACTGTGCACTGAAACAAAGTTCGCTTATTAGAATCTTGAACATTAGGCCTTTTGACATACAGCAATAATAAACAATAAAGATGATTTTATCCGATACAAA
Source organism: Gari tellinella (assembly GCA_922989275.2). Taxonomy (NCBI): domain Eukaryota; kingdom Metazoa; phylum Mollusca; class Bivalvia; order Cardiida; family Psammobiidae; genus Gari; species Gari tellinella. Next base: position 32,720,706 of record OV277872.1, on the reverse strand, counting down.
CCATACAGATCGAAATCTTATCAGGGTTACAATGTAGCTATTATTAAAGCTGTTATTTTATGTAGCGTAAACAAAATGGTTATTATATGGTATTTTTGTAAATGCAGATCTTGTATCCAAGGAATTGTTTAAGGAATAAAGAGTTACCCTTTTTAAACTAATTAACTTTGTACTCCAAGAATAGATGTATACTGCAGTTAGATTTGGTTAAGATTGACGAAGAATATTTCGGCGTCTCATATAGCGTCTGTGTCAAAGAATATTCAACGTTTGAGTTGCGTCTGAAATCGGTCTCAAGCATTTGATTGGCCGTATTCAAGCTTTTGTTCAAATCTGAACAATCAAATGCTTGAGAACGATATCAGAGTAACCAATACCCTTTTTACCTTGGATCATTGCTTTTTAGCACTAAGTATAAAAAAGGATAGCACCAATTGTTACAAACCACTGTAATACTGGTATTCTTCATTTAAGTTGCTTATTTCTGAAAAACAGAAAGTAACAAAGTTAGCGCCAAATTATTACAGCGTGATAAAAAAATAGAAAAAATAACCGCAAGCAATAGTAGTGAAGGACATGGGTAAAAGCTGTTTAGAAGTCAAAACAAATGAATTGGCTTTTCTTCACACTTGGCATTACTTCTTCACAGTCATTTCAACATCTCCAATTACATCAGGGCTGCCATTTCTCCGGATTTTTCCTATATCTCCGGATTTTTCCCAGGACATAGTTACTTAAAACAGGCTGAAAGTAAAGCAGAATGCGCCCTAAGGCGCATTCTGCTTTACTTACAGTCTGCTTTAAGTAGTCGCATGTCAACAAAACAAGAAAAAGGCTATGGGGTAAAGTATGATTCGTAAAATCGCACTTGAAAAATGCAAATTTGGAAATCTTAGGATTTTTCATGTCAACTTATGGCAGCCCTGTCACATTTGTCTCAGTATATTGTTTTCAAACTGAAATTTCGACATTTTGATGAAATGAAATTAACACCTGTGTTAAACTCTGTAGATCTTGATCAAACACTAAGTAACTGGAGGTATTGTCTAGATATAGACTGTTTGCAAATACGATTGATGTCGCATTTTGCAAAGAAAAAGCTGTGTCTGAAAGATTAATGATTTTTCTTATGTTAAATGTACTTGGAAATATTCATGTTGTAAACAGCCTGTTATTTACAAAGTTTAACGTTAAATCAAGTATATTTAACCCTTTCACTGCTTCATCCCGATGCAATGATTCTTTGCAAACAGTTTGGATCCTGATAAAACGCCGTGGTACGCGGTGTTTGATCCGGATCAAAACTGTTCGGCATTAATTTTAACATGTCTTAAGTCAATATACATAAACGGTCTGTTTGAGAAATAAAAACAAGCAACATTTGTTTTAAACTGATGACGTCATAACAGTGAATGGGGTTACCTAGTTTATTAGATTTCTTAATTCTACAATACAGTGGAGAATATGTTATTCTTTCCCGTTTAAACGCAAACGTACGCAAACGCAAAGCGCTAAAACGTAGAAAAGAACAACTTTTGGACTATTCTGATATTTCATGTTTATCTTGGTGGCAAACAGTTTGGAGCCTGATCAGACGCCGGGTTACCCGGCGTCTGATCTGGTTCCAAACTGTTTGCACTGCAAATAATAGTTTTAGCGTAAACGCGTTTATTGGGAAAGAATAACAGATTATCCACTGAAGCTCAGCATTGCATCTGGTTCCAAGCTGTTTGACACTTTGAATATAGTTTCTAAATATATAACGAACTACCGATTCCAATGTCTGCTAATATTTAAGTCATCGACATTTTGACATTTTGAACAAACAATACTTGATTCAAATAAAATGTCAAACAGTGCTAACACTGCTCAAAGGGTTTATGTAGCAAACCTTCTTGTCATGGTGTACACTGTTTGCGCGAGACAAGTGTGCTTTTCACTTGTATACTGTTTGAAAATGACACATATGCGCACTGGGTTGAGTTGATTAATATAGTAATTTACGAGTGAGACAACCATGTGTATATACCTTTGCAGGGTCATTAGCCAAACCATTTGTTATTTATATGGTTGGACATGCCATTGTAACAAACAATGTGCTACAGTGGAGAATCTGTTATTCTTTCCAAATAAACGCGTTTACGCTAAAACTATTATTCGCAGTGCAAACAGTTTGGAGTCAGATCAGACGCCGGGTAACCCGGCGTCTGATCAGGCTCCAAACTGTTTGCCACCAAGATAAACATGAAATATCAGAATTGTCCAAAAGTTGTTCTTTTCTACGTTTTAGTGCTTTGCGTTTGCGTACTTTTGCGTTTAAACGGGAAAGAATAACAGATTCTCCACTGTACTTCAAATCGACGGCATAATACAGTTCAATAATACAGTACCTTTCAACCAGCATTAGGATTGAATATATGCACAAATGAGCCTTATACTTCCGAATTAGTGATACAGTGCTCCCTTAATTAACACTTTCCCTTATAGAAGCGACTTTTAGCGCATTCATTTTATTCATCCGCCAAAGAAAATAGTTCCATTTTATACTGTCATAAATATGTACCATAAGAAATAGTTTCTATATCCTAGCAGATAGTAACTAAAAGCAGACTGAAAGTAAAGCAGAATGCGCCCTAGGGCGCATTCTGCTTTAACTTTAGCCTGCTTTAATAGGTCACATATCTTAAATACTAGAAACAGGCTATGGGTTAAAGGGTTTATACAACGACACCCAATGTAAGACACATATTGTGTGTGTTGTTCGGAGGAGGTCGTTATACGGATGGAAAATTAAACTTGGCTTACATTTGCAACAGCTTGAATCCAGATCAGGCGCGGCGTCTAATCTGGTTCCAAACTGTTTGTAACGCGTCATTATATTTATTATATCAAACTGTCAACTTAAGTGTAACTTTGGAAAAAACAGCAGACGACAATTATAAGCAGACAATATTGCAGCAGTGACAGCGTTAGAAATCATTGTCCTGTTAGGGGAACTGCCGCAAAGGTCGTTGAAGGGAGAGAGTCGCTGTTGGGAGGGCCGTTGTAGGGAGGGAATAATGTAATAATTTAATTAGCGTCATTCTGGTTGAAATTTAGTAGATATATGTCTACATCGCCATATCAGAGTTGACGTTATATATCATTTTGTATTGTAAATATGTATAGGATATAAGACGATAACGATCCAGTATGTAAAATATTGTACTGTGTGAGGCGCGTAGCGCCGAACACAGTACAATATTTTACATACTGGATCGTTTGAGGCTTATATCTTACTTAAAACACGTTTCTGAAAACAGCAGATATTTCAATGAAAGCCGTACGTTTATATATTCAAACCTAGTTTAAAATTTTCTTCTTAAAATAAAAGCAAATTCGTCAGTTTAAAATATAACCCTATTGATCCCTTATCCTTTACACGGGTGATCAGCCCTGTGGTATACGATGGCCTTGATTTGCACGTGCCCTTCGTCTCGGTAATATTGGATTGCTTCACTTACACCGTCGCGTGTCGTGCACTCATTGCCAATAAAAATGTCGGAACGTGTAGACGAGGTATTCACATTTTCTGGATATTAACATAGTGGAAAATTTACAGTGAATTGGATATTAGTGTATAGGAAATTAGTATATCAACAAAGGGAAACCCAATTTATGCTTCTCAAACTGTGTAGACCCTACACAGTCGCACGGTTTGTCAGAATCGTAACCCTTTTCCGGCTCAAATACCGTCTACTTTACAAAAAATGGCATCTGCTTAAATATTCACCTTTTGATAAGTTCTTGAACGAAAGAAACAGTTCCTTCTAGACAGACCCTTCATTTTGCATTTTTTACCATTTCACGTTCATAACTGTGATTTTTGTTTTTGGTTTGTAGCGACAGCAAACTTGATTTGCCATTCAAATAACAAATGATAAACATTCACGCAATTATACGCCCTACTTAATTGGTTTAGAGAAACAGCAGAAACGTATTGAACAGCATGTTCTTGTCAGATGTAGTTGCTTCTTATGAGAAGCTAAACTGTTACTAAATGCTTGTTTTAGTCGATTATAGTACATGTAGTATAAGGGTTTTGACCGTTGTCAGGGTCACAAGTGGGACAAATGTCCAATTTGATAATAGTGTATATCATGCTTAAATGCCGCTTGGGAAAGTTTAAGTGCTTGTTCCATTCTTGGTCTGCACTGCTGACAATGTGATCAGCAAATGTTGTTCATATCCCCGTAAGCCGGGAAAAAGATTTGCAATTTTGAACGTTTTTTTTCTGTTTAATGACACTTACAAAATATAATGTAGTTGTTTTCTCCTATTCGCAATGTAGGCTAACATTGTCGAGCATTTCGAATACTTTGTCGCCTCTAGACTAGTCCAAATAATCAGGACGCGTGATAAATCTATCGTCCAAATTCACTTGCTTAAATCCCATAGTAAATGCAAAACAGTCAAAACTTGCGAAACTTGCTACTGAAAAATAGTGTAAAAATGATAAACCCTGGTTTCGCTGAAAATGTTAAAAAACACTATGATGAACGTGAAAGGATAACGTTCCAGGGTCTTTCGAGAAAGACTGTCATCTTAGGCTCTGAAATTGAGTTTGCTACACACTGCCACATATTGTATAATATAAAACTGTTTAAAATCTTGAAGATGCTTGTAAGTCTCAAACAGCGTATATCTTGAACAGTCATCGCGTCTTTGAAGCCGTATTTGGTCTACTCTGTTTGCAGCGCAATACATGTAAGTCTGGTTTTGTTATGACACTGCTAAAATACAGTAAACCTCTCTTTTACGACCACTAAAATAAATAGGGCTAATTGATTGTATAGCAGTCAGTTGACAGCTTAAAGCAAGATGAGAGCAAAATAGAAAGCTACTATGAACTTTTAGTTTTAATGTCACTTTACTTTAAGCAGTCACCTGTCTAAAACACTCAATACGTACAGTGGAGAAGACGTTATTCTTTCTAAATACACGCGTTTACGCTTAAACTATTATTTCCAATTCTAGAGCCAGACCAGATTCCGAGTTTTCCGTGGTCTGACTAGGCTCAGATTTAAATAAGTAGTCAGAATTGTCAACAAGCTGTCATTTTCTCCATTTTCACGCAATGCGTTTGCGTTTCCTTTGCGTTTAAACGGGAAATAATAAGATCTTCTCCACTATACAGTGGAGAAAGGTTTTCTCAGAAAACGTTATTCTTTCCCGTTAAAGGCAAACGAAACGCAAACACAAATCGCTAAAATGTAGGAAATTACCATTTTTTGACATTTTTTATTATTTTTTTTTAATCTGGGTGGCAAACAGTTTGAGGCCTGATCAGACCCCGGGTTACCCGGCGTTCGATCAGGCTTCAATCTATTTGCAAGGAAATAATAGTTTTAGCGAAAACGCGTTTATTGGCAAATAGTAACGTTTTATCCACTGTAGTTCACACACAGTTTATTGGTCAAAACAGAGAGGTTTTACTGTATTTTTTGTGTGTCTTACAAGCCATGCCTAGCAATACAATATTAGTGTGTAGTACAATATTAGCTTGCTTACCGTACCGTATTTGTGCACGTGCAGTCCAATATTAGTAATATTGGACTGCTCGTGCACAAATACGGTACGGTAAGCGAGAATACACTATTGATACCCGTCCAGTATTGAAAACGACAGTACTGCTAGGACAATAGAATGACGTCATCATCGTGTTTTAATTATATTTATTATATACCTGTTCAAAAAACAAGCGAATACAGACCAAACAATATTTTTCCGTATCAGATGGTCCGTATCAGATGGCATATATGCTACACAACGTTGACGTCACTGCTTTTATGCAAACAAGTTGTACACGATTTATTTATATAAAGAAGCGTTGCGCGTGACGTTTCGGAATTCCAGGTCCGATGCTATTTTAAAAAAAAAATGAAACTAAGCGTTGATCAACTTTGAATAGTTAATTTACATCTTTAACAATTAAGGGGCCTACATGTATGCGTATATTTAATTATTCGATTGAACGACATATAGATCTAGATCTAGTCCCAAACAGTTTAGGTATATAATAAAAGGAATATCACTACAGTGTGTGATCCGTGGTCTTGTATCAGTTCTCGTCGGTTGTGTAATCCAGATCACACTCGAGGCTACGCCTCTCGTGAGATCTGGATTACACAACCGACTCGAACTGATACAAGACCCCGGATCACACACTGTGGTGATATTCCGTTTGTCTTTCTATATACGACGAGAAACAGTTACTGTACAATTTGAGTCATAACTTATAAACGTTCTTCTTATTCTTCTTCTGTAATAATCAGGCGAAACTCGATACTTCGAACTCGCTTAAATCGCTCTTACCAGTATTTCATAACTTGAATTCCAATAAGTCAATCTCGTTTAAGCCGAATATACCCGTATTTCATAGTTAAAACGTGGCTAAACCACGTTTCAATTATGAAGTATGGGTTTGTTCGAACTAACACGAGTTATGATTATCGAGTTTTGACTGTAATTCCTTTAAATGATTAGATATTGTTACTAAGTGTTTTATAACCATCATGAAGTACGATTGTATTTTACCACTACTTTGGTGTTTCCTTTTCTCCGATCCAGTATTGTTTATAGTTTAATATGATTGAATATGACCATGAAACATGAAAATAGCTCCTCCACTCGAGTGCATGTCCAAAAGGAAATTAATGTCAAAATCATGGAACTGTAAATTTCTTTTTTCAAGCAAAATGTTTACCATAGGAGGGGAGTTGATATTGCAATCGGTTTACCAGTAAATATAGTAAAGTACAGTCAGGACTCGATACCCTGACATCGACCATTGGAAGCAGTTCAATTTTGAAGAGTAAAGTGGAAAAGATGTTGTTCTTTAAAAAAAAAACGCGTTCACTAGAAAGACGATCGTGACTGCAACGGCATGTCGGACCAAATAAATGTTTTGACTACCAAATTTAACATTCTTTTCATTAATTCACTATCCCATCGAAATTCCAAAGGACTATTCCAGCTCGCAATAAAAGCTGGTCCATTTTTAGTTATTTATTGCTGTTGTAATATGTTACAAAAGACAACCAGCGAAGCCCCCGAACAGAGGGCTCCTGCAGGAACCTCACTGTTTGCATAGAACAAGTGTACTCTTCACAGGTACTCATTTGGTAAAGGACGCATATATGAGTCACTAGGACTCAATAGGATATTACTAGTTGCTTATAAGGTTTACAAATGCCGTACATGTTTTACATTAACAAAGTAAATTGTACTTGTATGCATCGTAATAACAATGTTCGCAACGCAGCGATCTGTTTGGTATCCGATGGGATGGTGAGCTTTTTACCATTTTGTCTGACTCCAAACGTTTCTGAAAAATACACCCATCCCTCCCCTTTCCCCAAATCACACCATCTCAAGTCTTGATATCAGCTCAGTTCTTCGTTGCTTTTTGTTATTGCTGTTGTTGGTTTTCGTACCATACCGGATCCACATTTAATTGTATACATGCTATTCTTGAAAACCCCATGTTGTACTACAAATACCTGAGTGAATAAAGGATTTGTTCTGTTCTGTTCTGCTAAAAATGTGTATTTCCATTGCAAAAAGTTTGAAGCCTGATCAGGCGCGATCCAAACTGTTTGTCATTCATTTCGGCATTTCTAAAGTAAAAATGCCTTAGGATTAAATTTGAGAAATAAAATCGGACGACAATTGTTTAAAACTGATGACGTCATTGCATTGAAGGTGTTAAAGTGAACGACGTTTTTATGGTAGAGTTGTTAAAACAAGCAAAATAATTTGGTGATGAAATCGTTAATTTGTTAGCATGTACAGTGGAGAATCTGTTATTCTTTCCCGTTTAAACGCAAACGTACGCAAACGCAAACGCAAAGCACTAAAACGTAGAAAAGAATAACTTTTGGACAATTCTGATATTTCATGTTTATCTTGGTTACCCGGCGTCTGATCTGGCTCCAAACTGTTTGTAAAAGAAAAAATAGTTTTTAGCGTAAACGCGTTTATCGGGAAAGAATAACAGATTCTCCACTGTATGACACTTATTGTAGCTTGAAGACATGTCTGTAAACCATTGCAGTTTGGTGAAGTTATATTTTATAACTGCAGTGCACCCTCCCTACAACGACCGTCCCAACAACGACTCCCTCCTTTCAACGCCCCTGTCGAAGTTCCCTAAACAGGACAATTATGTTTTAACACTTTTACTGCTGCAATATCGTCTGCTTAAAATTGTCGTCTAATGTAATTTCTCAAAGCTACATATAAGTTGACGCGGCGTCTGATATGGATTCAAGCTGTTTGCAAATATAACCCATTTCTTAATCCCCCTATAACGACTCCATCCAAACAACACACCCTCACTCTGTGTCTCACATTGGGTGTCGGTGTCGAAAGGGAACACTGTATTATATACAATTACAGACAGCCTACGATATCTCCAACTCGCTACGTTTTAACTTTAAAATACGGATATGTTCGACTTCGAGAAATCGACATTTAACTTTAATACATTACTTTGACCTGTACTGGGAATGATTTAAAACGCTGTTGATCCTAATCAGCTGCCATGCAGAACGATCCAAACTGTCTTATCTCGTTCGCTCTCAATGAACGTCGTGTCTGATCAGGATCCAAACTGTTTGACACTCGTTTTGAAATTTCTTCAGTCAAAAACACTGCAGACAACAAAATTGAAGCAGACGACAATGAAACGCTGAAAGGGGTATAACATTCTCGAAAACATTGACAGTAAAAGGGTTATACTTGTTGAAGTATCTGTTGTCATAAAAATTTAAATATACATGTAGAAATAAAAGCAGACTACCATTTCAAGCAAATGGTATGATTTGATTGAAGGGTTTAATAACTACACTTATCATCATATTAACCCTTTATCCAATAACCCTTTTATAACATTAAATACAGGTGATCACTTAAAGCAGATTGAAAGTAAAGCAGAATGTGCCTAAAGGCACATTCTGCTTTACTTTCAGCCTGCTTTAAACTACCATCTACTAGGCTATAGAAACTATTTGTTATGGTAATGGTTAATGAGGGAATAAACTGGAACTATTTTCTTCAGTAGAGGAATAAATTAATACGCTAAAAGTCGCTTATATGGGGGAAAGGGTTACTTAAGTTTCCAGGTCAAGCACGCTTCAAAGCCTTAATGCAATTAGTTAACATGTTTATTGACCAGGGTAAAGCCGATAAAAAGATCGCTCTCCTTCCGAAGAGCTCATTAGCAAGCGTCTGACAGCATGTCGATTGTTTTTGCTGTCTTTAATTCAAGTGTTCTAATAGGATGAAATTATCTGTTTCGCTGCCTGGTGTGCTTGTTCCAAACGCATTGATCTTAACCCTCTAATGATCAAAATTATCGTGAGTTTTTTACCCCTTCAACGTTATATGGTCGTCTGCTTCAATATTGTTGTCTGCATTATCGTTTTAAAGTTAGATTTAACGCAGTATAACTGACGTATTTTCAAAGAAAGTGGCAAACAGTTTTGATCCTGATCAGACCTGATCAGACACTAAACCTTTCACTCTCAATGGCGCATTAAAGCGCGTTTGCAAACAGTTTGAGTCCTGACGCGGCGTGTGATCAGGACCCATACTGTTTGACACTCTTATCGATATTTATAAAGCCAGATAACCTTAAATCTAACTTTGAAACATGTCTTGCAGACAACAATACTGAAACAGACGACAATTATAGGATGAAAGGGTAAAATTCTCCCGAATAATTTGATAATGAATCGGTTAAAGCAAAACGTTTTCATCCAGGATGCATGGCTAGAAATTGTGCTTGTATGTTAGACTATGATAGAAGCATGAAAAGGCATTTTATCATGAATATGTAAAAGTGTCAAAGGCGTTTGCATGGATGAAAGAGAGTAAGAGAATGAAACTTGGTTAGTCTTCATTTCAAGAAAATACAAAACAACATGACTAAGTGGAGTAAGTACAGTGGAGAATGTGTAATTCTTTCCCAATAAACGCGTTTACGCTAAAACTATTATTTGCAGTGCAAACAGTTTGGAGCCAGATCAGACGCCGGGTAACCCGGCGTCTGATCAGGCTCCAAACTGTTTGCCACCAAGATAAACATGAATTATCAGAATTGTCAAAAAGTTGTACTTTTCTACGTTTTAGTGTTTTGCGTTTGCGTACGTTTGCGTTTAAACGGGAAAGAATAACAGATTCTCCTCTGTAAGTGACAACGGGTGATATGTTACTAACATTATTGTACCCGTTACTCAAAGTTGCTGACTGTAGTAATTGTCAATGATAAGTTACCTGCCAAAACCATTATTATAAGGCAGTTTGAACTTGGCATCTCAGTTCACACATTCACCGCTAACGTGATTAACCTATTTGTGCCAAGCTTCCGATAAAAATGCCCCAGGCAAACAGTGTAAACTCTGATCAGACGCCGCATAAAGCGGCGTCTGATGAGAGTTTACACTGTTTGCTGATAGGAATTTCAATATAAAATAAAACGAAAATGAAACTTTAGACTAGCCCTTACATCATTTTGCGTCCAAAGAAACGTGGGTGAAACATGTTTATTATATACATATCGATGATTTATAGAGATTTCTCAGTTAGATTAATTTGATATGGTCACTGTTGATATCATCACTACATGTAGTGATGATATCACTTTTTATGACGTCACGTCATAATTAGTTTAGTGGCGTCGCGGTAATCAATTTTGTGTGTTTTTTCTGTAAAAACGTCATTAAAATATATATAATAAATAGAATAATCAATTCCTTTGAATAGATATGAAAAATATATCACTCGAATGGGTTGTTATCTGGTTAAAAACTCGTCCTGTGGACTCGTTTTTTAACCAGATAACATCCCATTCTCGTGATATATTTTTCATATCAATCCAAAGAAATGGATTATCCTCTATTTATTTACTAGACGCTGTTTTTCAAATCAAATTATAGTTTGCTATATAAATAGTTGCCAAAAGGAAAACGTTGTCAAGTGAATTTGTTTTGAGACATAAGCAACATATAAGTGACAAACTGTTTACATTCAGAGTAACGTCTGATCAGGATACAAATTGCTTGGAAATATTGATAATATCGCTCCTTAACTTGATAAGATTTAAACATCTTATCCAAAATAGCATGAATTTAGAGTAATCATGCGTTAGGTTACCTATACCTATGTCATTCGAATCTGTAAATAACAAATTACAAAATAAATTGAAAAGAGTGCTTATTACACTTTTAACCTCCTTATCCCTAGCATATTTCTAGTTTTGAAGACAAGTGACAATTTGAAAGACGGTGAAAGTAGAACAGAGTGCGCTTAAGGCACATTCTAGTTAACCTTTAGCCCGCGTTGACCTACAATCTGCTAGGATACCGTGGAGAATCTGTTATTCTTTCCCGTTTAAACGCAAACGTACGCAAACGCAAAGCGCTAAAACGTAGAAAATAACAACTTTTGGACAATTCTGATATTTCATGTTTATCTTTGTGGCAAACAGTTTGTAGCCTGATCAGACGCCGGGTTACCCGGCGTCTGATCTGGCTCCAAACTGTTTGTAAAAGAAAAAAATAGTTTTAGCGTAAACGCGTTTATCGGGAAAGAATAACAGATTCTCCACTCTACATATACTATTTTTACGGTGCATATTCATGACTGAATAACTGTTTTCGTGAGTAAAGGAAATAAGTTAAATACGTTAAAAGGCATACAGTTTAAAGCAGGCTATATCACTTGCTCATACAGTGCACCCTCCCTAGAACAGCCCTCCGAACAACGACCCCTCCATACAACAACCAAACAGGACAATAACTTATTGTATCCAATGCTTGTAGTGCTGCAATTTTGTCTGCTTTTGGTTCTCAAGGCTACACAATGGTCATTTTGACAGAAACAAAACTTAATGACGAGTAACAAACAGCTTAAATTCAAGACAGACGTCTGATCTGGTTCTAGCTGTTTGCAAATATAAGCCAGTTTCACTGCCTATAACGGCTCCCTCCAAACACCGCACACAAGTTTTGTTGCTCATTGGATGTAGTTCTGGAGAGGGGGCGCTGAAGGTAATACATATAAATGTTCACAAGTAAATGTCTCAAATCCAGGACAATTTTATATGGCATTGGATGAAACTGATCGAAATGGAAGGTCACTTAGTGGAAAATCATGAATTTAGACTCCGCTAACAGTATGTTTTAGACAAGACGCTCCGTAACGTGGCGTCTGATCATGATCCAAACTGGTTGACTCTCCTACAGTGGAGAATGTGTTATTCTTTCCCAATAAACGCGTTTACGCTAAAACTATTATTTCCAGTGCAAACAGTTTGGAGCCAGATCAGACGCCGGGAAACCCGGCGTCTGATCAGGCTCCAAACTGTTTGTCACCATGATAAACATGAAATATCAGAATTGTCCAAAAGTTGTTCTTTTCTACGTTTTAGTGCTTTGCGTTTGCGTACGTTTGCGTTTAAACGGGAAAGAATAACAGATTCTCCACTGTATCGATATGTTTGAATTATTCTTGACATTTTAACTTTGCAGCAAAACATACGATAATTTTGTTATCAATGTTTAAATAAATTAGACAGATACGTTTGGAAAGGAAAAGGTTTAAGATTGATGAAGATACATTATCACTAATGAGGACACAGAATATGTGATGTTATTATGACCTGACAATTATGCTTTAGGACGCTCTGTGAATGTCATACGCAAAATTTGGTGTCTAAAACAATTCTCTCAGTCGATTACCCTGCAAGTTCCTTCACAATCAAGCATCAGAGTTTCAGATAGTTTGAATCTACATGTTTTTCAGATTCCGAATTACAAGGCGTCTGAACTGGATCCAAACTGTTTGCAACATGTGCTGCAAAGCTGAGTGCAATGTGCTCACATGTGTTGCATATAATACGTGGTTAAAGTAAAAGCATTAATGTAGCCTGAAATCAGGGACTGTTATTGATTTCGCTGCCAAATTGAAATGAGCTTGCGGACAATATTGAAACAAACGTCAACATACAAGTAGCGGTGAAAGGGTAACAATCTTACAATCAACTTCGTGCCGTAAGGACTCACCATTCATACTTGAGACGTATTAGTTATACAGTGGAAAATCTGTTATTCTTTCCCGTTTAAACGCAAACGTACGCAAACGCAAAGCACTAAAACGTAGAAAAGAACAACTTTTGGACAATTCTGATATTTCATGTTTATCTTGGTGGCAAACAGTTTGGAGCCTTATTAGACGCCGGGTTACCCGGCGTCTGATCTGGCTCCAAATTGTTTGCACTGGAAATAATAGTTTTAGCGTAAACGCGCATATTGGGAAAGAATAACAGATTCTCCACTGTATATAATTGTTGAGTCAGATTTACAATATATGGTGCAAAGAGCAAGACTTTAGGTAAAACACCGAGGAACCCGGTAATTTATTTTTCCTTAAGTTTGTGGACAAGTTTGTATATTTCTGAATTGCTAATAAATTTCTTTGACAATTGCTACAGGCATACGAAATAGACATATTGCGTTCAAGGTTGATACATGTAATTACCTTGTAGGCGAATAACTAGACTTTTCCATTATACATAATGTAAAGGCTGAAGAGAATGGAATAACAAAAACATCATTTGTCTGTCTTGACCTTTCTATGTAAATCGTAAAAAGGCGTCGAATATGTGCAAGGGATAAAACTGTATAACATCTGTCTGTAGGATTCATCAATTTAAAAATGCCTAAAATGTGAACTTTACCCAACTTGCAGTCGACAATTTGTAAAATGCATTTGCGGTACAGTGGAGAATCTGTTATTCTTTCCCAATAAACGCGTTTACGCTAAAACTATTTTTTCTTTTACAAACAGTTTGGAGCCAGATCAGACGCCGGGTAACCCGGCGTCTGATCAGGCTCCAAACTGTTTGCCACCAAGATAAACATGAAATATCAGAATTATCAAAAAGTTGTTCTTTTCTACGTTTTAGCGCTTGCGTTTGCGTACGTTTGCGTTTAAACGGGAAAGAATAACAGATTCTCCACTGTACGCGTTCAGTTTGCCTAATTATTCTAAAGTCCTTTCGTTTATTTGTATCAGTCGCCTATATTGCACATGTGTCAAAACAATTGAAACCCATACCTTTGTTGGATTTTGAGAGATTTCCGGCTTTTCAGGAGCTTAAAAGTAAAATTGATTACAATTTTGTTTTGATGAGAGATATTGTTTTCAGCTACATCGGAGAATACTTTATTTTCTCCCGCATAAACACAAACAAAACTCAAACCCACTGCAACAAAACATAGAAATTGACAAATCATTGACAATTCTGATTACATATAAATATTTTAATCTTAATGGCAAACAGTTTGAAGCCTGATCAGACGTCGGGTCACCACGTGTCTTATCTGACTTTTTTTAAAAACCTGTTGTCTGTTTATATTTCTCAATTTAAGATATCCTGCTATAATTTGACTGCATGAACAATTCATACGAGTGTCAAACAGTTTGGATCCTGATCAGACGCCGCGTTACGCGGCGTCTGATCAGGATCCAAACTGTTGACAAATAACCTTTGTACTCGGGGCAAGGCAGCGAAGGAGTTAAAATACGCCTTTTAATGCTGCGACAGCTTCCTTCTTACTCATGTCCATATATATGGGTCAAACATTAAAATATCAATGGGCTGCTCGCATGATAAGAATATAGAATGTGCTGTATCTCTAAAACAACTAACAGAGTGTGATGAATCGGTATACTCTTTGTATGCTAGCTGTCCAACAGTGATTTCCTTTGCAAACATTACGCCGCGTTACATGGAGTCTCACCAGGAACCATATTGTTTGACACGCGGGCCCTGCTTTCAATTTCGTTAGGAAAATGTTCTTTTAGAATAGTAGCAGAAGAAACTATTAGAGACGAAAAACGAGCAAAATTATCAGCATTTAGCGACATAAAATGTTGAGGGGAGGGTCGTAACTAATGTTGGCATAACTTGTGGTCCAACCCTTTTGCTCTTATATTTGTATTTTGTTAAACTTGATTATGCACTTGTGCTATATGGTTGTACAAATATATGGCAATAAAATATGTTTAAACTACTACTCATAATGTTCGGGACCAAACTATATATCCATTGCATTAGATATATATGCCTCTCCATTGAGTAGCTGATAAACATAACTTTGATTGAATATTTTGTACAAATTAGGTGGTACAGCGTTCCCTCTCTACAACGACACCCAATGGGAGACACAAAATATGTGCGTTGTTAGGAGGGAGTCGTTATAGGGAGGACAATTTGCTTACATTTGCAAACAGATTGAATCAAGATCAGACGCGGCGTCTGATCTGGATTCAAGCTGTTTGGCACTCCTCATTAAGTTTTTTCTGTCATAATGTCCATTATGTAACTTTGAGAAAATTAGCAGACGACAATTTTAAGCAGATGGTATTGCAGCAGTAAAAGCGTAAGACAAAATAGTCCCGTTTAGGGAACCGCGGCAAGGGTCGTTGTAAGGAGGGGGTCGTTGTTGGGAGGGCCATTGTAGAGAGGGAACATTGTACTACAGTTACGTCATGATATGCTGTAAAATAAAACAAGAGTTGTCAGAGAGACAACAAAGCTCGCCATCGGCACATTTAGAAACTTAAAAGCACACTCAAGGTCACCGAGTTCAACCTTTTTGCCTGCATGGAAAGGTCTTGTCCATATACACATGAAAATCAAATACATATATGAAGTTACACCTCAGGGGACATAGGAAATATAAACATTTTTTTTAAACCTTAACACAGATTTCAAAACCTTAACCCTGGATCTAAGTTCAAGGTCAAGGTCACAGGGGTCCAAATTTTTCTGTGCGTGGAAAGGTCTTGTCCATACACACACACATACCAACTATTGAAGCAATACCTCAAGGGACATAGAAGTTATAGGCATTTTTCGAAACCTAAACAAAGATTTCGAAACCTAAACGCAGGCCTTAAGTTCAAGGTCAAGGTCACAGGGGTCAAACAAGTTTATGTGCATGGAAAGGTCTTGTCCATATACACACACATACCAACTATGAAAGTAATACCTCAAGGGACATAGAAGTTATAGGCATTTTTCCAAACCTAAACACAGATTTCGAAACCTAAACGCGGGCCCTAAGTTCAAGGTCAAGGTCACAGGGGTCCAAATGTTTCTGTGCATGGAAAGGTGTTGTCCATATACACACACATACCAACTATGAAAGCAATACCTCAAGGGACATAGGAAATATAAGCATTTTTTGAAACCTGAACACAGATTTCAAAACCTTAACCCTGGATCTAAGTTCAAGGTCAAGGTCACAGGGGTCAAACAGTGTATGTGCATGGAACGGTCTTGTCCA
The DNA here is from genome assembly GCA_922989275.2 of Gari tellinella. Taxonomy (NCBI): domain Eukaryota; kingdom Metazoa; phylum Mollusca; class Bivalvia; order Cardiida; family Psammobiidae; genus Gari; species Gari tellinella. The sequence goes on along the minus strand of OV277872.1, from coordinate 32,704,309 downwards.
TATACACACACATACCAACTATGAAAGCAATACCTCAAGGGACATAGAAGTTATAGGCATTTTTCGAAACCTAAACACAGATTTCGAAACCTAAACGCGGGCCCTCAGTTCAAGGTCAAGGTCACAGGGGTCCAAATGTTTCTGTGCATGGAAAGGTCTTGTCCATATACATACACATACCAAATATGAAAGCAATACCTCAAGGGACATAGAAGTTATAGACATTTTCTTAAAATTGTTTACGCCGTTCACAACGACGACAACGACGACGACAACGACGACGACACCGGGGGTATTGCAATAGCTCGTCATGTACTTCGTACAGGCGAGCTAAAAAAGAGAGATTTTTTAAAATGTAAGGCAACCAGTCTGAAGTCAGATCAGACCTTTAGTTATCGGCGTCTGTTCCGGCTCCAAACTGTTTGCAATGGACATAAATATTTATACATGTAGTACCAACATATTTGTTGAGACAGAATTGTGTCTACTCCTCTATTCATTTTGTTTATGGCTTCTATCAATGGTGTCGCATCTTGTCGCGTCAAACGCTCCCTAAGACTACTTTTTTGGCGTTATTGTCCGATACTAAATGCAAATGTTATATGATAGACGACTCTAACCATCTAGGAAAGGCATGTGAGCGCCAATGCTATGTAACCGTATATTAGGCAAGTACTAAAACGTCTAAGCCAATATATAGACACGTAAATCAACGTTTCGCTATGCATCTACGGGGTAAAAATATTATTCTTTAAGATGAAATGAAAACAAAAACAAGTAAGCCTTACCATTACAAATCATGCCTTATTGAATTACAGACCAGGCACCGATGTCATCAAAGGCTTTGTATCTGAGTTTGTTTACACTGCCAAATACCATAGATTATACTTCTCAATACAATGCTTTAGATGATTGTTGGTGTCAAACACAGTCTGCGACTCCCAGTGGGTGCTGTTGAAGAGAGGAAGCACTGTACATAATACAAGAGAGGCTGAAGAAGTCTAATATATGCTCAGGATCTGTTTCATAGGATATTATAAAGGTATGGTTTTGTTTGCAAAGTAAGAAATCACATACATTTCAAATGTTTACAAATGATCTTTTCGGCGCTCGAGGCAAGTGACTGCTTCAGGAAAAATGAGAAAAAAAACATGACGGATTACAGCGTTCACTCTCTACAACGACACACATTGGGAGACAAAAAATATGTGCGTTGTTGAAATGGAGTCATTTTAGGGAGAGAAATTGGATTACATTTGCAAACAGTTTGAATACAGATCAGACGCTGCGCAACGCGGTGTCTGATCTGCATTCAATTTGTTTGTCACTCGTTAATAAGCTTTTATGTCATAATGTATATTATGTTACTTTGAGAAAAACACTAGACGACAGTTATAAGCAGACGATATTGCAGAAGTTAAGGTGTTAGACATACAGTGGAGAATCTGTTATTCTTTCCCAATAAACGCGTTTACGCTTAAACTATTATTTCCAGTGCAAACAGTTTGGAGCCAGATCAGACGCCGGGTAACCCGGCGTCTGATCAGGCTCCAAACTGTTTGCCACCATGATAAACATGAAATATCAGAATTGTCCAAAAGTTGTTCTTTTCTACGTTTTAGTGCTTTGCGTTTGCGTACGTTTGCGTTTAAACGGGAAAGAATAACAGATTATCCACTGTATAATCGTCTTTTTTGAAGGGAACTGCGGCAATGGTCGTTGTAAGGATGAAGTCGTTGTTCGGAGGGACGTTGTAGAGAAGGAACACTGTTTATGGTTCGAATATGTTTTCTTTTAACTATTCTTACGTCTGCTTACTTCTGCTAAACTTGCATTATGTTTTAAACTGAATCTGTTTTGGCATCGAAATAAATCTGTATTTAACAGTCAAGGACAGTAAAACCTTAACTGGTATAGACGACAAAAGGCATCTTAATCCAAGAATGACAGTAAAACAGAAGTCATTCCTTTCGACTGAAAAACCCTGACGTATAAATGTCTTTTGTACAGGGGCGGGGCTTATGGGTCTTTTCTCCGCGAAATAATAAATTCGATCACGATCAAAAATCAATTTGGCGCAGTTTCAAATGCGCTTCTTTAAATAAATAAATTATATTGATGTCTTCCTATTAGTGAAATAAACGACAGTTTTAAATAAAAACGCAATGCTTTATACACATTCTTAATTTTGTCTGTACATGTATTTATGTTAAAATGATCTACGATAGTATTGTCTTATATCACAATTACGTACAATCGGTATTTTCCAGCCAAAATGTCCAGTTCATGATGTTAATGTTTACAATTGAACTTATTTTGTTGCGTCCGATAAATGAACAGTTTCGGTAATGCGTTTGTTGCAAATCCTTTCAGCTCACATATTATTCGTGTTAACAATCACGATAAATAACAAAATTGTATTGACATAGCAATAAACAATCAATAACTTTAAAATTAAAGAAATAAAAATGTAAAGATAATAAATGAAGTTAATACCCCCATTCCACGAGACGGCGATCTATGGTGCTCTGTCAGAGCGCCGCTGGTCGCCATGCAGAGCGCCCAGGTCGCCAGGAGCGCTACCTGAGCGCAAATGGGTCGCTATCTGATCTCCATGATCGCCAAGGTCGCCGCCGGTTTACTCCCCTGCACAAAGATCCGTGGCGCTCCGGCCAGAACGCCATCAGATCGCTAATTGATCGCCTATGTCGCCATCGGAGCGCTACTTGATCGCCAAGATCGTAACAGGAGCGCTATCGGATCACCTTAGAGCGCCACCATCATCCAACAAAGCAAATTAGTAGATACTTCGCGCTCCGTGGCGATCTGATAGCGAGTCTCTGCATTTTAAAATACCCGATAGGATTTTCTATCAATATATCAAAATTGCTTGATGTAACTCGACGTCTCATCCGGATCCAAACTGTTATACACCCATACAATGATGATACCGAAAAGTGTGTTAATATAATGGCGTTTAAAATTGAGTTTGATGTGCGTTAGAACATTTGTAGTAAATATTAAATGAAAAAACACAGATTTCTAGTGACTTGTGGCAGTACGAAAGTAATGCAGAAAGCTCTTATAGGAATCGTCTGCATTAAAATGTTACTGCATTGAGTGGACACAAGTCAAAAGGAAAGCAGCTATATTTATGGCTATTTGCCTAAATATCTGCTAGCGAATTTAAAACGAATGAGCGCGGCAGAGCGCCACAGGTCTTCATAGGATATCTCCCTAATCAGATCAAGTAGAGCGCTAACAGAGCGGTAATGGATCTCCATCGGTCGCCGACATCGCTATCGGATCTCTTTTGAGCGCCATAGGTCGCAGTGGTTGCCATCGGAGCGCCAAAAGAGCGCAATAGATCGCATCTTAGTCGCCTTTGAGCGCCAACGGAGCGCAATCTCATCATACAAGGGCGCAACATTTTTTATGAATTGGGTGGCGACCAATGACCATGAAGTCGCTATCGGATCTTACAAATCGCTAACGGATCGCCATCGGAGCGTAATCTGAACGCAATCGGATCGTAAATGCCGTTAGATTGCCTCGTCCTGAGGCGACCTATGGCGCTCTGTCGGAGCGCGGAGATCGCCATCGAGCGCCGTCTCGTGGAATGGGGGTATAATTTTCAGTGTACATGTAATTAAACAACAACGAGAGCACCGCAAACGGGTGCAGGACGCTCGACTTTCATATACTTGAGACGGCTATTTTTTTCAAACTTAAAGAATGTGTATGGGTGTTTAATGCCCTATGTATCATAGAAGTTTGTAAGCAACAACAACTTAAACATACTTGGACAGTCTACATTCCACTTAAAGTAAACTATAAGTCAAAAGAAGGACAATATCTTTGCCTGCTTTACCTGCCTTGTTGCAATGCGTTGTTGCCCTTTTGAAATTAAACAAGTATTCAAATATATTTGAAGTTTGAAATTAATAACTTTCTACGGTTACTGAATACTTTCATATGCAAATTCTTAGTCAAACAAGGGCAATAACTCGGCAATGACAAATCCCATGGTTTGAAAGATGATGCCCTTTTGAAACTGAACAAGTATTCAAAGTTTCAAGTTAATACCTATGGTAATTATTGAGAAATTTCAATTTACAAGTTTTATGTAAATAAAAACAAGGGCAATATCTCTGGAATGGCACATCCCCGGTCACCTTTCTTGTTTGAATGAGTTGCCCTTTTGTTATAACACAAGTATTTAAAGTTTCAAGTTAAAACCTTTGACAGTTATTAAGATATTTCAATTTACAAGTTTTAATTAAATAAATCAAGGGCAATTACTCTGGAATCACAAATCACAGAGTAACCTACCTTGGTGTAATGAGTTGTCCTTTTGATACTTAACAGGTATTTAAAGTTTCAAGTTAATATCTTCATAATTATTTAGATATGTTAATTTACAACTTTTAAGTAAATAAAACATGGGCAATAACTCTGAAATGACAAATCCCAGGGTAACCTGCCTTTTTGTAATGAGTTGCCCTTTTGATACGAAACAAGTATTCAAAGTTTCAAATGGACACCTTTGATAGTTATTGAGATATGTTAATTTAAAAAGTTTAAGTAAATAAAACAGGGGCAATAACTCCCAGGTTTACCTGTCTTGTTGTAATGAGTTGCTCTTTTGATACTTAACAACTATTTAAAGTTTCAAATGGATACCCCTGGTAGTTATTGAGATATGTTAATTTATAATATTTAAGTAAATAAAACAAGGGCAATAACTCTGAAATGACACATCACAGGGTTACCTGCCTTGTTGTAATGAGTTGCCCTTATGATACTAAACAAGTATTCCAAGTTTCAAATAGATACCTTTGATGGTTATTGAGAAATGTTAATTATAATTTTTAAGTAAACAAAACAGGGGCAATAACTCTGAAATGACAAATCCCAGGGTTACCTACCTTATGATAATGAGTTGCCCTTTTGATACTGAACAACTATTCAAAGTTTCAAATGGATACCTTTGATAGTTATTGAGAAATGGACCTTTACAAAAACCTTAAGCAAAAAACTTAACCGACGCAGACGCTGAGGCAGACGCAGACGCTGACGCTGACGCAGACGCAGACGCAGACACAGACACAGACGACAGGGTGACGACAATAACTCGACTTTTTGAAAAAGTCGAGCTAAAAATGATTTTTTATTAATCATGTTAACTCGATTCATGTATTTGCCGATCAATTTCTGTCGTTCATTTCACAATTTTTACATTCACCCTGTAAAGTCTCTATGTAATCGTATTAAAAATATGCAGGTCAATTCTCGATGAACCTACAAATCGAAACTGGTTCCAGCCAGTTAGAAAGAAGGCGGAGTCTCCGCCGCGAAGAAAATCTTCCATATGGCGGAGAGATACCGACCAATTTAGGATCTACTTTTAAATTATCCGTTTGGGTATCTCGAAACCCCTTTTTAAAGTCGGAGAGAGTTCAATTAAAATCAAATTGCGATAAAACAAAATGCTGGTTTTAAGGGAGATTATCATATTACGCTCCGTCATTAAAGCTGTACGCTTTATCTCCCTTTGATTGAGTCAGTGGTGTTCTATTTAAAGATTTGACAAGTTGTCTTCTAACTACGGTTTGAAATTGACAATTTCAAACAATTTGTTAACCAGAATTACATATAGGGAAAGTCGCTCAAACATAAAGCAAAATAATGCATTCACACTTTCTAAATTGGGAACGTTATGTTCCGTTCTGACATATTTAAACTATCCTATGTGTAATTGTGTGTGTATCGGCCGGCCCGAAATTGTTCTAGTTAACATAATTATGCTTCGGATAGCGGTCTAGTGTGTGTACACGCTGTGTAGTCGCATTTCAGCGTTGCTATTCGCGTTGTTATGTGTAAAGCGTGTATAAAAACTTGCGCCACCTAATTGTTTAAAATATGCTTTGATAATGGATATTCAGATTGATTTTTTTGTTTTAGTTTCTTACGAGCGTTCTTAAAGCACAGCGAGAAGGTTTACTGAGTAAAACCCTGAAATTATCATGCAAATACAGTACATGTACATGTAGTAAGGACTACTTTGGATACCATATTTAGAAACTGGAATGGCTATTACATCGATATTACATCTATCAAACCTATTTGGCCGGTATATGATATATTCATATACATGAAAACAAATCTGGTCAAACTACACATTAAATGGATAAGACAGAAAATAAAAATATAAATATAAGGAATAAACAACATCTTTTTGCCGCTCATGATGGTATGACTACATTAGCTTCGGGGGTAAGTTTAACGTAAACGCCCATCGGGCGTTTACGAAACCTACCCCCTACGACGCTAATGTAGTCATACCGTCATGAACGTCAAAAAGATGTTGTTTATTCCTATATTAAATGTCAGATCATTTCTTAAATGAAATCGTCAGTATAAACTAAACTACCACCAAGTCGAAATACAAAGATGTGTGTTAGATAGAGTGTCCAGTAAATAGGTTTATGATTAGGACATAAACATTTTGAAACAAGGCTCCCTCCTTACAGCGGTCATCCGAACAACCACTAACTCCGTGCAACAACGTTAGCCACTGTTCCCTAGACGGTTATGTATAAAGCATTCACTGCTGCAATATCGTCTGCTTAAAATTGCTGTCTGCCGTTTTCCTTACATATTGGAAATTTCAACAGAAAATGAGCATAATGACGAGTGGCAAACAGCTTTAATCCAGATCAGACGACGCGTTTCGCGTCGTCTTATCTAGATTCAAGCTGTTTTCACATGTAAGCCAATTTCCCTCCCTATAACAACTCCCTCCAAACAATACACACAATCATTGTCTCCCATTGGTTGTCGTTGCAGAGAGGGATCCCTGTAAATCATTTTGACATTTCTGAAGTCTAAAAGCCTATAGAATTACTCTGAGTCAGTCTGATATGGACCCTATGTCTTTGCAAATGCGACTTCAAAGAGTTAAACGTTATATTCCAATCCTTTCACTACCAATGACGACAACTCTGACGTTGGCAAACAGTTTTGATCCTGTTCAAACGCCGCGTAACACGACGTGTGAACTGGATCCAAAATGTTTGACACTCACGACAATATTTACTCATACAATTTCATATCAGACGAAGAATATAAGCATACACAAACATGACAGTGTGTTAGACGGTAATTTACGTCAAAATGGCAGGAAAATGGTAAATAACTAGGTATATAGCGTTTGACGTTTATGGAATTGATGCCCATTATAAATCAATATATATCAAGATAAGACATCGGTTGATTCGGTGTCTTGCCAGACTTCTAACCCTTTCTCAATTAGCTGACCAGATTTCGCCTATATTCTAAGAAACTGTCGTTTTGTACATTCAAATGTGCAAAGTGTTTGTGTTATTATTCTTTAAATCCTTTCACTCTCGATGACGTCATTAAGCGTATTTGAAAAAAGTAACACAGCGTCTGATTAGGATCAAAACTGTTTGCCACTTGTTTTTAAATTACGTAAGTTATACTGACTTAAATCTAACTTTGAAACGAATTGCAGAAAACAATATTGAAGCAGACTACAATGTGGCGGTCAAGGGGTAAAAAACTCACGATAAATTTGATCATAAAAGGGTTAAATCAGTATACAGTTTAAACATATTTTATTTCAAAAATTTCAACATGGAAATGGGGTTTGGCCACAAGTTCCAAAACATTAGTTACGGCCCTTCCCCTAGCATTTTTTACACAATACTGATAATTGCAGGTGATGACTATTAACCCATTTATGTACATCGTTCATAGTAGCACACAGAAAAGATCCGGTCCTAAGGACTTGTGTTAGTCCTTGGGTTTTAATCCTCACTATTTGCTTTTGAAGGGTTAAATTAAAAAGCAAGATTTCGTCTCTATTAAAAGCAATTTTGAACAAGAGCCGAATACGGCCCTAAATCGCTCACCTGGAACCATTGATGTAAATGTAACATATCTTGCAAAGCTGAGAAATTATGACAATCTGATTGTGCCAATGGCTGATTGGATGATGCTGAGTGCCAAATAGCTAAGCTCAGTGTACTGTGGTTTCAGAGAAGATTTTTTAAGTTTTTATTGAAAAAATATATTTTGCTCCTGTGACCTAGGTATTCCACGGACCGGAACCATTTGAACAAAAATGGTAAAGTACATCTAGAAATTACACCATGCCAAATATAAAAGCTCTAGCTATATTAGTTTCAGAGAAGAAGAGATATGAAAATGTCACTATATAACTCTATGTAAATTTGTGACCCCCGGGGCGGGGCCATTTGACCCCATGCACATAACGTGAACAATCTTGATAGAGGACCTGTAGATGATGCTTGTGCAAAATATCTAAGCTAAGTGTACTGTGGTTTTAGACAAGAAGATTTTTTAAGTTTTTATTGAAAAAAATCTATTTCTAGCTCCTGTTACCTAGTTATGCAACGAACCGGAACTATTTGAACAATATTGGTAAATCACATTTAGAAGTTATGCCTTGCCACATATCAAAGCTCTAGCTATATTAGTTTTAGAGAAGAAGAGGTTTGAAGATTTCACTATATAACTCTATGTAAATTTGTGACCCACGGGGCGGGGCCAATTTTGACCCCAGGGACATAATTCGAACAATTTTGATAGAGGACCTGTAGATGATGCTTTGTGCAAAAATCTTAGCTCAGGGTACTGTGGTTTCAGAGAAGAAAATTTTTTTAAGTTTTTATTGAAACGATATATTTTAGCTCCTGTGACCTAGATATGCAACAGACCAGAAATATTTGAACAACTTTCAAAGAGGACTATATAAGGATCCTTCCTGCCAAGGTTGGTTAAAATCCATCTAGCAGTTACATGTAAGGAGGAGATATCGTTTTAAAGAAATTGTTGACGACGGACGACGGACGGACGGCGGACCCAGCACAATCAAAATATCTCACCTTGGCACTTTGTGCCGGGTTAGCTAAAATACTTATATTTGCAAAGGTTATCATTGTGTCACCGCTAGCGTGCCCACAGTAAACCAGACAAGCAGACATCTCAGCTTGAATTACTGTTTATAGACATATTTGTTTAAGGCACGTGTAATCCATAACTTATATAACCTGTGATTCGACCTGAAATCTGTTACCTTCGTCATCATCTCACGGAAACTTTTGTGTGTTCTATAATTGTCCTTAACACGCAAAGTTTGTCATGTTTTACCAAGAGAATGTAAACGCACGTGCCAATCAGTTTGGATCATAATCGGCGTCTGATCTTGGTTCAAACGGTTTGTAGATACAGTGGAGAGGGACGTTATTACTTCCCGTTTAAACGCAAACGAAAGGAAAACGCAAAAAACTTAAATATAGAAAATTACAACTTTTTGACAATTCTAATTCTTCATTTTAATCTGAGCGGCAAATAGTTTGAATCCAGATCACATGACGGGTTTCCAGGCGTCTGATCTGGCTCTTAACTGTTTGCAGTGGAAATAATAGTTTCAGCGTAAATGCGTTTCTTGAAATAAAATAACGTCTTCTCCACTGTACATGTGTACTTCGTAAGCTGCAATGTGAGCCCGAGGAGTAAAAAAAAGTTTGAAAATGAATTTTAAATAACCTTCACCTTCGTGGAATTGTCTGCCTTATAATTGTTGTCTGTATTTATTCTCATTTGTAGACATAATGCGTTTTTTTATTAAGAACATAATTATTTCTACAAATGTCAAACTGTTTTAATAATGACCTACTGGTTTGCAAGTGCGGTATAAATCAATAGATAATGATATACGCTCGTACTGTATTAAAGAGTGCAACTACAACTTCCAGATATACGCAATGTTGAGCTAACAATTTTCCTTTCTGTTAACTTATTCAGATTGGTACAAAAGAGAAAGTCTGGTGCATATAGTATGATTTTTATAGGTGCAATTCTAATCCCGACTATACCGAGTTGTCAAACAATTTGGAGTCCGATTAGACGCCGAAATACGGCGTCTGATTGGGATCCATACTGTTTTACTGTAAATCAAAACATCTAAATTTTAAGTTGAGAAACAAAAAAGACTGCAAATGTATGACATACTAGTGGTATAGTGGTAGCTAAAGGGTTTATGTATAATAAACTCAGACCAGAGCAATTTCCTAAAGTTATGATAAGGTCTAGAGACGGTGCAAACAAATAACTTATATTATATAATAACTTCTATACTTATATAACATATTTCACGTGGGTGTACCATACTCGTCCCATATTCTTAATTTACTTTTATACACTTGCTAATACAGACTGCTTGACAGATACCAGTACACTTGGGCATATAAAGTAATAAAATGATGCAGGGACATTCTAATGACTTTAATAGGACGTTGTTAAACAAAGAAAACAAAGTAAATCATATGTCTACCGATTGGAAACCTCAATTTCACAATAAATTAAAGCATGAAATAGACCAAACTTGGTATGGCTGTGTGTGTGTTCTGCTTTAGAGATGGGTGTATTGTTTGTGTTGCGTTTCCTGCTTGAGTCTTCTTTCGTATTTATTTGCGTTAATCCACAGTGAAATAGAAAGTTGATTATGAACAGTTTCATTGAAGCCAAAAGTATTCCATAAACACGTTGTATAGCGAGATACAATGGGAGACAAATACTATGTGTATTGTTTGGAGGGAGTCGTTATAGGGAGGGACATTGACTTACATTTGCATACAGCTTGAATCCAGATCAGACGCCGCGTAACGTGGCGTCTGATCGGGATTCAAATTGTTTGTCAGTCCTCATTAAGTTGTTTTCTGTCAAAATGTCCCTTATGTTACTTTTAGAAAAACAGAAGACGACAACTTTAAGCAGACAATATTGCAACTTTAAAACGTTAGACATAATTGTCCTGTTTAGGTACTTGCAACAAAAGTCGTTGTAAGGAGGAATTTTTTGTTGGGATGGCGGTTGTAGAGAAGGAGCATTGTAGCAGCATTTTGTAACGTTTTCGTCCTGTATTAAGCTGACAACAAATACTATTTATTTGTTATTTTTATTTTCAGGTAAACTATTTTAACTGAGCCATGGATATGTGTTTTTCAAAAAGGACAAGAATACAGTAAAGGTATGTTAAATAGTATTTGCATGTGTATTTCCCAATATATATTCTGAATAAAACATCTTGCGCTTTCTTTTGAAAATTACTGAAGTGTTTGAACATATTTCAGCCGGTTTCCTTTCATTATTTATTTCCGGTAGATATATTTAAAATAGATGACTGCAGGCTATAAGTACAACGTGAAACAGTTATCATTTTTTTAGAAGACTTCTGTGTTCCTGCACCCTGCTTTAAGTAGCTGTCTATCAGAATGTATGAACTAGTTTCCATGGTTTCTTGCCTAACATATTTCAGATAACAGTGCACACTGACTATGACAAAGGAATAAAATAAATGCACTAAAAGACGCATGAGAGAGATTGTTAAAAGTCTTGAAGAAACGTTCTGCCCTACTGAACGTTTGTTCTTTTACAGTTCTCCCTCTCTACAACAACACCCAAAGGGATACAAAAAGTGTGTGTGTTGTTCGGAGGGAGTCATTATAGGGAGGGAAATTGGATTTTTATTTGCAAACAGCTTGAATCAAAATCGGACGCCGCGTAACTCGGCGTCTGATCTGGATTCAAGCTGTTTGTTTTTCGTCAGTATGTTTTTTGTCAAAATATCGATATGTTTCTGAGAAAAAACAGCAGACGACATCTTTAAGCAGACAATATTGCAGCAGTTAAAACGTTTGACATAATTTTTTGTCCTGGGAACAGCGACAGGCGTTGTTGTAAGGAGGGAATATTTGTACAGAGGGTCGTTGTAGGGAGGGAGCACTGTATACATATTTAATAATAATCTTAAGCCTTTCTCTGCCATTATGATGTTAATTACCCGTCTATCTCAATTGTACACATAATTTCGTCTGCTTAAATTTGTTGACTGTTTTATCCATAAAAGTTGTTATACTTTCTGGTCCTTTGGAATCATTGATTTCAGCGCATTTACAGTTGAAAGTTGAATTCCGCTTAAGCTGGTGCTAGGGGGCGTGAGCACTGTTGCATAATTCAGTATTGCTCATGAACAGACTCAATTAAATCGAGTCTGCAATTTTCAGTATTTGCTTTGTTTTCTGTGCTTTCAAAGGATCTCCCCTTATTCAGATTTATATAATTCACAACAGCAGATGTTAAGTGCTTGTGTGGCGGCTGTAAAAAGTCGCCCCGTACTTCATTATCAGTGTTGTTATACTTTCTGGTCCTTTGGAATCATTGATTTCAGCGCATTTACAGTTGAAAGTTGAATTCTGCTTAAGCTGGTGCTAGGGGGCGTGAGCACTGTTGCATAATTCAGTATTGCTCATGAACAGACTCAATTAAACCGAGTCTGCAATTTTCAGTATTTGCTTTGTTTTCTGTGCTTTCAACGGATCTCCCCTTATTCAGATTTAAAGTGTTTTAACTTCAGAAAATATGAAATATATGTTGATATAAGTTTCAAATAGCTTGGTTCCTGGTCAAACTCTGAGTCACGCGGCGTCTGATCTTGATCCAAGCTGTTTGCAGTTGTTATATTATAGTTTGGCAACGAAAGTGTACATGTAACTAAGCCGTCAGCATTGTATTGTATCGGTCATTGTCTCTGTTTATCTGCATTAAATTTGCATGAAGATATTTTAAACAGCAAATAATAATGTCTTCTCCGATGCAACGTTAGCGTTTTGGTGCAGCTAAGGCACATTTTGATTTAATGAGACGGTCATTATAACAAAATGTGTTTACCAAAGCAAATATATGTTTTCTTAGTCTCTGGTTTCACCATATACAGTATAAGTCAATAAAATTCGAACACGCGTTAGTTTGAATATACCCATATATCAAAGTTTGAAATACGGGTATGTTCGACTTAAGCAAGATCGAGTTATCAAACTTAAACTTATGAAATACTAGAAAGGTCTGTTCGAAATATCAATGATCAACCGTATATCATTACAATACATTTATTATGTCTGGTGGATATCTTATGCAGTAGAGTGAGAACGTCTGTCTCAATTATACTGCTATAATAGTATCGGGTTAACGTAGTTTGTGGACATTCCGCACACGTGGGCTGATCATCTTTGATATTCTCAGGTTTTACTTGCCTGAATTTTCTTACAAAATATGATATCAGAATGGCAAATAGTTAAGTCTAAAAAGCTTTCAAAAATTCACTTATGGTGTGCAGTAGTGTGGCTAAATGCCGACGACAAATACACTAAACTCTGTCCAACTTCAGGGTTTTTACACTATAATTTGGCAGAGAACGGGTAAATAAGTCATCAACTTTGTACATAATGATTCGGTCGTTGTCTCCGTTTGTCTGCATTAAATTTGCATTTAGATATTTTAAACGGCGAAGAATAATGTTTCTCCTATATTACATTAGCGTTTTAGTGCAGCTAAGGCACATTTTGGTTTAATAGGACGGTCATTTTACAAAATATGTTTCCAAAGAAAACTATATGTTTTCTAAGTCTCTGGTTTCACCATATACAGTATAAACTCGATAATTCACACACGCGTTAGTTCGAGCATAGCTTTATTTCAAAGTTTAAACGTGGCTTAGCTTCGTTTCAACTTCAGAATACGGGTATGTTCGACTTAAGCAAGATCGAGTTATCAAACTTAAACTTATTAAATGAGTCGTTCTCTGACAAAACCGGTCTTAATGACAAACTTTTCGATTTCTGGTTTTGGGGCTTTTTATAATCTACACATTTTTTTGGAGGGTATGTCAAAATTTGAGAATAAAATTCAAAGCGGTTTTTAAGATATTAAACTTTTAACAACACCGTATATTCGTGAGAAAAAAATCGACGACGTCGAAAACGTCATTTTGACGTAATCAATATTTTACGTCATTTACAGTAGCGAAAACGTCTTATTTCCCGTTTAAAAGAAACGAAACACAAGCGTGGTGCAATTAAACGATGACAGCTTCTTGAAAATGCAACCAGTTTGGAGCCTGATAAGAGACGGCGTTACTCGGCGTCTTATCTAACTCCAAACTGTTTGCACTGGACCTCAGTACTTAGAGTATAAATTGGTCTGTTGGGAAATAATAGCGTTTTATCCCCTGTACCGTACATGTGTTGCACTTCAAATTCATAAATGTTGAACAAAACTTTCTGATTATCAGATTACACAACGTAGGTATTGTCTAAATAATAGCAGTTATAAAATCACTCTGTTAAATACACGAACAATCTATAAACATTTAATAAAGAATTTGTCATACCTTTTTGAAATGTTAAGTGCATGTCTTCAATCTGTGCTGTTTGTATAATGTTGATATTAAATATTGAATTACTACTGAGTTCAGCTGTGTATAATTTCACTCATTTCGGACACTTCAAAAAGTGCAGACTCAAATGAGACGCCGTATTTTCAACAGAGTATCGGATCAAGGCTTAAACTGTTTGTCACTTGTCATAATAAACATTAACCAGTCTACTATTAATGCAGACAGTGCAGACCCTGGTAACACACCGAGTTGGAGATGCTGCAGCTTATCTGGATTTACACTGTTTACACACTTGTTTCAAAGTTACAGGGTTAATTCATACAATGAGCAAACTTGGGACAGATACAAATAAAATATTGTCTTATTTTCCCTTTCAACAACGTAAACCGGTTTTGAGAAATTGAGAGCATGTGCAAACAGTGCAGAACTAGATCAGCTAGCTCCATTAGAAATTGGTTGATTATGGTCTGCACTATTTGTTATATTAGGCCATGTTATCTAGTAATGTTTAATTTATGGTAAACAGGTGAAATAAATAGATGTATTGTTAATCTTGCCGAAATTGTTAAAAAAGATCTGACCGATTCTATATATAGAAAATCAGCTTAAATATTAAGTCTCTTGGAGGTGAAAGGGTAAATGTCTATAACATTAACAAATCAACGTGGGCGAGGGCAAGTGTCATCTTGAAACGTAGGTCGAACGTATGGACGAACCGCCCTGTACAAATACGTTGCCCTGGTTTCACTAAGACCTCCAGGTTGCTTTATACTTGGTCTGTCCGTAGCAGTCAGGTGAGCGTTGTGAACTTTTAAAATATTGAATTTGGTTTCACCAGAACTGAATGATTCCTTAACAGTTACAATTCCAGGTTCGGCTCTGTTGAATGAGAAATGTTGGTATTTCCTAATACCTTTCAGTGGCTTAAAATACTGTCCGAGAAACGTTTTCCATGACCGCCACTGCCAAGCTGGGTACAGTACTGCCATGTTGGTCCGGGAAGAATTGTTAACAATCGTCTCAAGCTGGTTAAGATTGTCACAATCCGATCGCCGATACAATTTTTTAACCATGCCAAATCCACCGTCTATCAAACAGCGAGCATGCCCAGGGATTTGCATGCTGTATGTTATCTTCTCATGTTGACCTGTCAGTACACGCCACATCAAATAACCAAGTACATATTGGTTTTTATTTTGAGCACCGCAATTGTCCGCGTGTATTGTGCATTCTGATTCACCAAAACCATGATGTTGGAAAGCCCAGTCAATCATGGAAATCACTGCGTCTGGTCCGTGCGTTAATGACCCATCTTGTCCTATTGTTTGATTTTCATCAATTAAAAAATTCAGCTGTTTAGGTTCACCGTCAACTCTGAAGCCAAAAAGCTGGACTTTTCTCAGCGACAAAAAATACAGAGGCCCCATTTGGTTTGCGTGATGCGGAATAGTGACATTTTGACTATAGTCAAAAGTGTAATGCACAAATTTATTCTCCTCCGATTGGCTGGTTTCTTTTGCAGTTTTAATGCAGTCGTTGTAGAAATGGCGCTCTTCCTGTGCTTTATGTATGTGCTGCTGCATTAACATGGTTGTCTCTAACTTCTCCTCTTCTGTAACAGAATCCATAATGCGTTTCCGTAGCCTTTCACAAGAAGCACACACGTCATCTTTCGGTTTTGCGATTTTAATGTGAGGTAAACATTGGTTCCAAATACTGCAAAAAGTTGAGTACTTAATTGACCGCAATGCATGCCCATCACTTGTGCAACTAGCTACATACAAATCATGCAGCTTTTTCCTTGTCATGTCTGAGGACAGATACACTGGTGGGACATTATCTCTACCACGCGGTGCAGCTGGTTGGGGTAAACCGTACTCATCTCCGTAATTTGAAATGAACTGAACCGTTCGCTTAATGTCAATAAACTGCAATGCATGAACAGGTTTTTTACCGATGTTACCATGTTGACGTGGCGTTATTCCCTGCGACTGCATATGTGCCTTTAGTTTCTGTAATGTGTGTTTACCTATGTCATAAACTAGCAAATATGTCTTCTTACAGACATGACGCCCAGCAAATGTCAAAGTATGCCTTGTTCTCTGCCTTTTCTTGCCACGTTTTGTTATTTCCCTGTCATTTTCGTTTAGTGACCCCATGATATACAGTTCTTTCTCATCCTTACCCATTTCTCTCATGTCAAGTATATGAGAAAACATAGCCTGTTCACTGAACTTCGACACACAGCGAGACTTACACCCGCAGCCAGTATCATGAAAGTTTCTTATTCTTGCAATATCAGGATCGTCCGATTGCAGCGGGTTACTAAGAATGTTTCTGCCCTGAATCTCACTTTCACTGTCACTTGAACTTTCATTTTCAGTTTCTTGGATTCTCACCTCGTCCACATACTGCCGAGCTCTCTCATCGATGTCTACACGTTCGTCTTCTTCCTCCTCCTCATCGCTTCCCGTATTCAACTCGACCTGTTCCTGTGAAGCTGCTGGTGTGCCCACTGGTGTTCTCCCAAAATGTTCGGAAAAAAGGCTTTCCAGCTCCTGAAATACATGAAAACAATATTAGATCTATATGAAAGAAAAATGAAATTTATTCTCCTTTTTCACATAATACATGTTATTAAATATATTGAGATCAATGTTTAAATTAAGTCAACTAGCTACGGCAAATAATTCTCCACTCTACATGATTTTTTTTTACAAAAAAAAGTTGTTTTGCTTTTTCGGAAATCTCCTCAATGAAATCCAAGTTAGTTCTGATTCGAAAAGTTGAAATTCCAACGAGGAAACTCCAATGCGTAACAAGGAACCATTGTTTAAATCCTGAAAAATTAAAAGTTTGTAGATCTAGATCAGTGTGATAATGCGTAATCCATTAATCTAAGTTTAATAGCTTCAAAGCGAAAATCCAGAGCTGATTGAACAAGTCATGCAACGTTCACATCTAGATCTTCACGTAATTTATTTTAATAATATTTAGTTATAGGCCTTATTAAAAAAAATCTACTTTGGAAATTCAAATAAATGTGCAATAATTATCAAAAAAAAGAGACAGATGGCAGTTGGATTCGAACCGGCGACCTTCTGCACCACAATTCTGCGACGTATCCACTGAGCTACGGGGGCTTGACGTCTACCTCGGTTTAATGTTTAATCTTATTACTGATAAACTGGATTATCGAGAAAATGGGTCGGTACGCTGCTACTTTTTTTTTTTTTTTTTTTTCCAGTAATCAATAGAACCATCACAAAACATGTTTATTCATTACATTTTCATGTACTAATTATTCGCCAATTCATCCATAGTCTGACTAAATCGAAAAAAAGAAAACACCTTTCTTGCCGGGTGGGGTATACACGTAGATCTAATGACCTTCACGAATAGTTGGATATAGCCGCTATTAGCGGGAATAAGATCATACATTTAAAAATGTCTTGTCTGAATATATATGTTTTAAGGCCATTGCCGTTACAATAATGAACTAAATCCACCAGAATCATACATGTACGTGATTGACAGTCTGCCATTTAAAAAATCTGCTACCGCTTGCATTTCTAGGTCTAGCTACAAATTCATCAAATTGAGAGAAAAAAATCAACTCACCTCCAAATCACTATCCATTGTTAATCCATCAGAATTTCACGATTCACTGTTAAACAGAATTTATAATTCTAACTGTCAGAACAACTGGCTATACGATTGTTATAATCACGATTGTACAATGTAAACAATACTCCATGCGGAACACATGTGTGATCTTTATGAATGACGTCAAAAAATCGCATTTTCGACGTCATTTCGGCGATGTCAATAAGACCGGTTTTGTCAGAGAACGGCTCAAATACAAGTAAGGTCGATTTGAGCCTGTTCGAAGTATCAATGATCGACCGTATATCATTACAATACATTTATTATGTCTGGTTGATATCTTATACAGTAGGATGTGGACGTTTGTCTCAATTATGCTGCTGAATAGTATCAGGTTAACGTAGTTTGTGAACATTTTGCACACTTGGGATAGTCATTTTCGATATTTCCAGGTTTGACTCGACTACATTTTCTTACAAAATATGATATCAGTATCTAGCAAATATATTAGTCACAAAAGTTATCAATAATTCACTTATGGCGTGCAGAAGTTTGCCAAGATGCCGAAGACAAATAAACTAAACTATGTCCAACTTCAGGGCTTTTATATTATTAAGTGGCAGAGAATGGGTAAACAAGTCGTCAGAGTTGTATTGGATCGGTCATTGTCTCTGTTTATCTGCATTAAATTTGCATTTAGATATTTCAAACGGCGGAGAAAATGTCTTCTCCGATGTAACATAAGCGTTTAAGTGCAGCTAAGGCATGTTTTTGTTTAGTGGGACGGTCATTATTACAAAATGTGTTAACCAAAGAAAAACTATATGTATTTTAAGTCTCTGGTTTCACCGTATACAGTATAAACTCAATATTTCGAACACGCGTTAGTTCGAACATACCCATATTTCAAAGTTAAAACGTGGCTTAGCCACGTTTTAACTTTGAAATACGGGTATGTTCGGCTTAAGCAAGATCGATTTATTAAACTTAAACTAATGAAATACTAGTGAGGTCGATTTAAGCCTGTTAGAAATATCAATGTTCGACCGTATATCATTACAATACATTTATTATGTCTGGTGGATATCTTATACAGTAGGATGTGGACGTCTGTCTCAATTGTGCTGCTGAATAGTATCAGGTTAACGTAGTTTGTGAACATTTTGCACGCTTGGGATGATCATCTTCGATATTCTCAGGTTTGACTCGACTACATTTTCTTATAAAATATGATCTCAGTATTTAGCAAATAGTTTAGTCACAAAAGCTATTAATAATTCACTTATGACGACAAATAAACTAAACTCTGTCCAACTTCAGGGCTTTTATATTATAATTTGGCAGAGAATGGGTTAACGTCAACGTTGTACTGTATCGGTTATTGTCTCCGTTTTTCTGCAATAAATTTGCATTTAGATATTTTAAACGATGGAAAATAATGTCTTCTCCTATGTAACATTAGCGTTTTAGTGCAGCTAAGGCATATTTTGGTTTAGTGGAACGATAACTATTACAAAATGTGTTTACCAAAGACAACTATGTTTTTTAAGTCTCTGTTTTCACCGTATACAGTATAAACTCGATAATTCGAATTCACGTTAGTTCGAACATACCCATAATTTAAAATTAAAACGTGGCTAAGTTAAAACGTAGCCACGTTTTAACTATGAAATACGGGTATGTTGGAATTAAGTGAGATCGAGTTTTCGAAATAAATACTTGCAATGTTGATTTAAGCCAGTTCGAAGTATCAATGTTCGACCGTACAGTGGAGAATCTGTTATTCTTTCCCGTTTAAACGCAAACGTACGCAAACGCAAAGCACTAACACGTAGAAAAAAACAACTTTTGGACTATTCTTATATTTCATGTTTATCTTGGTGGCAAACAGTTTGGAGCCTGATCAGACGCTCCAAACTGTTTGCACTGCAAATAATAGTTTTAGCGTAAACGCGTTTATTGGGAAAGAATAACAGATTCTCCACTGTATATCATTTACCATACATTTATTTTGTCTGGTGGATATCTTATACAGTAGGATTTGAACGTCTCAATTATACTGCTATAATAGTATCAGGTTAACGTAGTTTGTGGACATTCCGGACACTTGGGATGGTCATCTTTGATATTCTCAGGTTTTACTTGCCTGTATTTTCTTACAAAATATGATATCAGAATAGCAAATAGTTTAGTTACAAAAGTTATCAATAATTCGCTAGTGGCGTCCTGAAGTTTGAATATATGTCTAAGAAAAATACTCTAAACTAGATTACATTTGTAAACATCAGACCCGAGTAACTAACTCGGCATATGTCCATGCTTATAAAGCGTTTGGGTGAGTCTAAAATCATTCCTATGCATTTGATTTGTCGAATTTGAGCTTAGGCTCAAATCCGATCAATCAAATGCTTGAGAATGAGTGAGTTCAGACTCAACTTAAACGGTTTATAAACGTTGGGCCTGGATCCTAACTGCTTGAAACATTTTGTGAGACGTTTCTTCAAGCAAATACCTTCAATATAATGGTACAA
The DNA here is from genome assembly GCA_922989275.2 of Gari tellinella. NCBI lineage: Eukaryota > Metazoa > Mollusca > Bivalvia > Cardiida > Psammobiidae > Gari > Gari tellinella. Next base: position 32,683,888 of record OV277872.1, on the reverse strand, counting down.
CACAAACGCACATGGAGTTTTAGCAATAAGCAGGATATTATAGAATTAAAGAGATGAAAGGTCGTGTTTTACTAAATTGACATCCATAATCAAAAAAGCTTACTTATCCCTTTACATTTTGATAGTTTAATGCAACGTGCTTCACATATGATGTGTGATACCTGTAGCGCGTTTAGTTACCGTATCGATGGCCATCGATGGCCTCCAAATGCAACAATTTTAACGAAATCGACCTGCACGAATTCGATGGCCAACGACACGAACGGTCGCAGAGGTAGTGTGCCTAGACGAACGGGAATTCCAATAAGGCGTCCAAATGAGGTCATAAAGTAACAGCGAACAGTCCCGAGGTGATTTCTCTTCAATAAACCAACTTTGTCCGATACTTAATGTATCAAACAAAGCAGTTTACATCTAAGCAGCTAAATCTTATTTTTATGTACGGTAAAATTGATGCATTTCAGTTGATTAGTACTCTTTTGTGGGTGTTATTCTGATTTGTAAATAATTCGTTCGTACCCTTGAAAAGTAAGTTAACATTGGGGCGCAAGGAATTATTATTTGAGAATATTGAAGAACGTTAGATGTCGTACTATAAGGGTTGTTGTAACAACACTTCGTGTAACTGCTGTTAACTTTACTGTAGGAGTTCCTTACAGGTTGAATAGAGAACAATGATGATCTGGTTTCTGATGTTTAATAACGTCCTGGATATCCAAGTATAACAAAGTGGTATTCCACAATAATTAATAAAACAATAGACTGTAAATATGAATTGATTTTGTAATTTGGATGAGGAATTCCTCTACTTGTCAGAAATCTGACTTGTAAAATGTAAAGCAAAACTAAGACTGATCTTCCCTAATTCTTGATCAATTAGACCCAAAGAGGAGTTTCAGACACGCCCCTTAATGTCATGTGATCAAGACAGGTTTTCACAATAGAGTATGCACCGGTTAAGCCACGCCTTGTGAGCACACGTGACCCTAGCAGTGTGGACTCTGATCTCATGTAGTGAGATGGACAAAGGTGACAGCTTGGGTAGATAATGCCATATGTTTAGTCCCTGTTTGATACATATTGAGACAGTAACTACACCCAGCTGTGATTTACTTATAACTAATGATAAGAAACGTAATGCACATGTCAACTCATGATTGCTTTGATTAAACATGCTGTCACAGTAATGATAACAAACTTTGCTTTGCGAACAACTGATGACCAGACTAATGACTTTAAACAAAAAGCGTTGGAGCAACACTGCAAATGAGAAATTTCGTATTTATCGGTGCTACAAATCCCCCCAACCTAGAAAAGAATGCGTCCCCGCATCTAAGACATATAATTCACTTATGCAAGTATAAATAAGCATAACTATGTTGTCCGATAAATATGAAAAGTTCATTCATACTGTTTAAAGAATTACTAATTTAAGCAAACAAGCACAAACATTTACGCTTGATGAAGGTAATGCAAAAAGCTATGTATTCCTTTCTAAAACCCGTACTGCAAAATCAAAGAGGCTAATAGACATTGACCTGCAACGGGCCGTTAATTTTCCCTGGAAGCAATGTTCCGTAAACGGAGTTAGGGAGCACTGTCCCATAAATCAAATGGATTTGCTGTACGCATAGTTATCAATTGAAGTTGAACACATAACTAAATTTGATTACGTTCACATAAACCTATACATAAACAATTCGATTGAAATTGATATTGAACAGAGAATTATACCAAATTGCAAGCGGAAACTCATATGTATGATATGGTTTGTCAATCAATCTAAAAACGTCATAAAGTTATTCACACCTTCCGTGTGATAACAAGACAAGCGTTTACTAAGATTGCCTGTTACACTAAGTTTATCGCAATAGTGAATTAATCAGCTCGGCAACGGAACAGCATAGAACAGTTATGTTCTATAAGTTCGGCAGCAGAAAGATAGATATTAATACTCATAAAAGCGATTTCAGAAATTGAATAGGAAAATAATGCAATGTATTTAAGAAAATTGTTTTAATTGTAAATTTTCTAATGTAACCACTATAGTGAAGTGCTTATTCTAATCTCAACGATCAAAGTCTTAATATGTGCGTATTCTCCCACGTCTTGCACGCATTGGACCAGACGGCGACTGTTCATAATACACAGCACCCTGCGGTTGATTCCCACGTGTATTGCTGTGGCACCTCCGTTCTAAATTTCCCAACGCACGTTTTGTTGTGCGCAGATCACTTTCTAATTTGCGAATTTCACCAACATTTTTCCGGTTTCTGTCGGACAAAATGTGTATGTGATTCAAGAGCTCACAGAAAATAGTTCCTGCTCCGCGGAGGATTGTTTCCTGGTTTATAACCGATTTAAGATGGTCAGCTTTCGTGGGTCCTCCCTCATGTGCCTGAACTAAATGTGTGTGAATCTTATTTCCTATTTCTTTGAATTTTGCGTCCATATCTTTGATGTAAATTCCGTATGTTTTCAATAAATTTGATATTTCGTCAAACTGGCCGTCTTTCGCTATAAGTTCCTTTTCTTGGAAGGCAACTTCTTTCGAAAGTCGTTCAATTTCAACTTCTTTGGATTTTAATTGTATCTCAAACTGTTCCTTTATATCCTGACATATCATAAATGAGAGTTCTACGTGATCTAGCATGTCGTTCCACTCTTGGTCTGTCCGAACTGAAGAATTGAATTGAATTTCACTGAGTTCCGATATTGAAATGGCATAAAAGGGCAGTACTAACTCAGCTGTTTTCCTGTTAATGAAGGCTGTCATTCTTGCACGATCGCGTTGTGCTTTCGTGGCCTGTAGTAAAGACTGTGAACGCGGCGTTCTATAGGCACGAACTGGCAAGTTGTGATGGAATTTCTTATTTCCATAGAAGTCTGATGATGAATTTGACCGCAAGTAATAGCGTCTGTTTTCCATTGCATTGCGTCTATAATCGTAATCCATGTGGTAATCCAACATTACATTTTCCTGATTTCCGGGGAATGTTCTTTAGCTCGAAATGGTAGAGTCTACTCGCTGATGTGAAAGTCCGAGAAGGTGCACAGTGCAAAATATATGCAATGTACTCCGGTTCTCCACCACTGTAACAACACTTCGTGTAACTGCTGTTAACTTTACTGTAGGAGTTCCTTACAGGTTGAATAGAGAACAATGATGATCTGGTTTCTGATGTTTAATAACGTCCTGGATATCCAAGTATAACAAAGTGGTATTCCACAATAATTAATAAAACAATAGACTGTAAATATGAATTGATTTTGTAATTTGGATGAGGAATTCCTCTACTTGTCAGAAATCTGACTTGTAAAATGTAAAGCAAAACTAAGACTGATCTTCCCTAATTCTTGATCAATTAGACCCAAAGAGGAGTTTCAGACACGCCCCTTAATGTCATGTGATCAAGACAGGTTTTCACAATAGAGTATGCACCGGTTAAGCCACGCCTTGTGAGCACACGTGACCCTAGCAGTGTGGACTCTGATCTCATGTAGTGAGATGGACAAAGGTGACAGCTTGGGTAGATAATGCCATATGTTTAGTCCCTGTTTGATACATATTGAGACAGTAACTACATCCAGCTGTGATTTACTTATAACTAATGATAAGAAACGTAATGCACATGTCAACTCATGATTGCTTTGATTAAACATGCTGTCACAGTAATGATAACAAACTTTGCTTTGCGAACAACTGATGACCAGACTAATGACTTTAAACAAAAAGCGTTGGAGCAACACTGCAAATGAGAAATTTCGTATTTATCGGTGCTACATTGTTTGTATCGACTAACATATTTGTACTCTGATACAGTACTTGAACACGCTACTGTTGTAAATTTACGGTTGTTGTGTCTTGCTTTAAATAAAACCTATGTCCTTTCTCTATTTTTGGAATTCTGTCTGGTTTCCATTTCCAAATTAGGCATTAATGTCATTTTTAATGTTGTTATTGCGTCTGGAACGATTGTCGTCGAAACAGTTCTAAAATGAGATATTTCTAAATTTCGTTTCAAAGCAAGGTTAGAGTGTCGAACCGTCTGGGTCCTGATGAGACGACATGTTAGCGGAGAGTACAAAAAGTTAAGAAACATAAAAACGAGTGTCAACGGATTATGATCCTGGTCTGACGCGGGGATACGTGGCGTCTGATAAAGGTCAAAGCAGTTAGCAATTCAGGTCAGTCCGCAATTAGCAGTTGAAGATTATATACGAATACTTGTATTTCCCTCTAGTACAGTGGAGAATCTGTTATTCTTTCCCGTTTAAACGCAAACGTACGCAAACGCAAAGCACTAACACGTAGAAAAGAACAACTTTTGGACAATTCTGATATTTCATGTTCATCATGGCGTCTGATCTGGCTCCAAACTGTTTGCACTGCAAATAATGGTTTTAGCGTAAACGCGTTTATTGGGAAAGAATAACAGATTCTCCACTGTATATAGAACAATGCTGTCTCTCTACAACAACACCCAATGGGTGACCAATATTGTGTTTGTTAGTCAGAGGGAGTTGCTAGAGATATGGAATTTGAACACTTGGGTTACATTCGCAAACAACTTGAATCCATATCAGACGCCGCGTTACGCGGTGTCTGATCCGGATTCAAGCTGTTTGCCAAAAGTCATTATATTTCTTATGTCAAAATGTGTACTTATATGAAGAACAGAACAGAACTTAGATGTCATTTTGAGTTAAAACAGCAGGCAAAAACTTTAAACAGACGATATTGCAGCCGTGAAAAGGTTGGAAACACATGTATTTAAGTTTTTTTGGTAGCAGCGTTGTTGTAAGGAGAGACTCGTTGTTCAGAGGGCCGTTGTGGGGAGGGATCATTGCAGCCTTTAGCCATGTGACTGATACAGTGGAGAATCTGTTATTCTTTCCCGTTTAAACGCAAACGTACGCAAACGCAAAGCACTAAAACGTAGAAAAGAACAACTTTTGGACAATTCTGATAATTCTTGTTTATCTTGGTGGCAAACAGTTTGGAGCCTGATCAGACGCCGGGTTACCCGGCGTCTGGTCTGGCTCCAAACTGTTTGCACTGCAAATAATAGTTTTAGCGAAAACGCGTTTATTGGGAAAGAATAACAGATTCTCCACTGTATATAGAACAATGCTGTCTCTCTACAACAACACCCAATGGGTGACCAAGATTGTGTTTGTTAGTCAGAGGGAGTTGCTATAGAGAGGGAAATGAACACTTGGGTTACATTTGCAAACAACTTGAATCCATATCAGACGCCGCGTTACGCGGTGTCTGATCCGGATTCAAGCTGTTTGCCAAAAGTCATTATATTTCTTATGTCAAAATGTGTACTTATATGAAGAACAGAACAGAACTTATATGTCATTTTGAGTTAAAACAGCAGGCAAAAACTTTAAGCAGACGATATTGCAGCCGTGAAAAGGTTGGAAACACATGTATTTGGGTTTTTTGGTAGCAGCGGTAAGCGTTGTTGTAAGGAGAGACTCGTTGTTCGGAGGGTCGTTGTAGGGAGGGATCATTGTAGCCTTTGGTCCTTTGGAATCATTGATTTCAGCGCATTTACAGTTGAAGGTTGAATTCCGCTTAAGCTGGTGCTAGGGGGCGTGAGCACTGTTGCATATTTCAGTATTGCTCATGAACAGACTCAATTAAACCGAGTCTGCAATTTTCAGTATTTGCTTTGTTTTCTGTGCTTTCAAAGGATCTCCCCTTATTCAGATTTATTTAACCATGTGACTGATACCACAACAGCTGCTTTCCCATACGAATGTTATTTTGATCTAGAGATACTGCCAGTACGTGATATTGCATGCTTTTTTTCTCCGTGTAGTGAATAAAATACTTCATGGACCGCAGATTAAGGCCTTTCGCTACCGGAAGTCGGTCTTGCGGGCGAGCGGATATGCGTCTGGACGACACAGACTTTTTTCGTACGTGTTTATACTAGAAAATTCATATAAAGGAAATGTTGAAACGAATTAGTATAATCCTTCATAGCGCAGTTAGTATAGTGGTTGACTATAGTGGTTGACTAGCAATCCAAAGGTCATAGGTTCGAGACCCATCCGATCCAAAAAAAAATTTTAAGTGTCCGATTTATTGACTTGTCAATCCATAACGCAGTAATCAAGAGACATGTTATGTTTAGTCTATTGATTAGTACTAGTGATGTTTACGGTCCAAGTATATGTCCACTTACCTGTACATTTTAGTTTAATGACTTACAGGTCAATAAAATCGGTATACATGTAAATGATTTGATCGAACTATAAAGCCACACTTTGAAGCTTATCAATACGCTAACCTTTTCAAGATCGATATTGCCAATTATAATTATGTTCAAACAATATAATAAACCTTGTATGCAAGTCCATGAATAAATAATAATGCATTTCAATGACAAAGTTTTAATTCTAAGGTAGGTAACCGTATCTAAACAACAAATATCCCACATTTTAATAAGAAAATATGTTATTACAACAAATCCTGACTGTAATATGTTCTAATTTTTTCAGACTGACTACAGTAGTGCAACGATCGGATGGCGTTGTTTACAAAACATTGTGTATGTAAACAAAGAACAATAACGATAAATACAACTGCGACATGTTGTATTAGTAAATCAAAGCAAGTTGTTTGTGTGACTGTATGGTGCAGTGGATAAGCGTGCTGCCTAGTAGTACTTATTACTAGTTACTTTTGAGGGTCGTGAGTTCGAACCTAGAGAGCACCACTTTTCTTTTTTTTTCTTTTTTTGTATGTTACACTGATATGCGCTGATATACGTAGTTTAAAATAAACATGGATAAAATGAGTAAGTCAAGTTATATCACAGACAATAAAGAGCTACACCATGTTGTATTTTAACTGATTACAAAGATGTGTTTTGACCCTATTACTGCACGATGTAAAAATGCAACGATAATGAAAAAAATACTAAATAACATATAGTACTAAAATTAACGAATCTGTGAGAATAAAATGTGTTAGGGGAAGTGAAACAGAACGTCTTTATTTGAAATTAATAAAAATAAAAAATAATCACCGAATGTGGGATTCGAACTCGAGACTTCTGCGTGAAAGTCTAACAGCATAACCACTACGCCAATACAGCATATGCTAATACGATTGTCAAACTTGTACTTATCGGTAATTTAACTAATTTTCTTTGTTTACATTCGCACTGTTTTGTAAACAACGCCATCCGATCGTTGTTCTACTGTATAGGTAGATTTTGACCCGTGAGCCGTGACCTTTAGGATGAGTCCACCCATAGAGGTAAAACGCACCAAAAAGCATAAATTCGTTCAGGAGTTACCTACCTTTCATGGTTTACTAAGGATATTGTGCCTTGTGTAGTGAAATTAAATCAATAATCGAGTTAGAGTAATAGGTAGACTGTAAGGGTACTTGCAATAGGATAAAAAGGCTGTGGGTTCGATTCCCAATAGAAATTATTTCTTTTAAGTTTTATATTTTATGTTTTATTGCCTTATTTTTCAAACAATAACTTATTTGAATTGTTTAACATATATGCTAAATGTGTCATAGACGACCTAAAACGTTTAACTTTTTGAAGTATTGAACAACGTTTTAAATGTATGTAATTTGTTTTCATTTATCACTGAAATTTTAACGGGCAATTTCTGTTTCCAATTAGGTCAAGTTAATGTATGACAATTGAAAAATGACAGACAGTGTTACCCTGATCAGAGTGCTCCTTAAGGAGCCCTCTGATCTGGTATTCACTGTTTTCAGGAGACAAGTGAAGTATACTCTTTCTAAATGACGAGTATACTTGCCGTTTAAGTTTTATTGGATTTTAAATCGTTTCTGCTTCTCCTTCTTACAGGCACGTAGAAGTTTTCTACAAGCTTCATTGCCATGGAATTTAGTCTATTGACGCGGTGTTTTTGTCTGTCGTACCATCTTTAGTTTGAACTATGTGGTTATTCAGAAATGTAATAACAAATTGGATAATATATACATGTGTTTTATTTAAATACTGATCAATTACTTTATGTCCATATGGTTATCGTCATATGTAGTATAAAATACCTTTCCAAACCAAAAACATTAATAAAAAAACCAGCATCCACTAGGTTAGAACCCATGACCTTATTCAGTAAAACGCTATCCACGTGCAGCAAGTACTCTACTCTCTCGACCACGATGACAAATATAGGTATCAAAATCTTATTTTAAATATCAAGTTAAGGTTTGAACCCTAACTTACCCATAACATGGAATGGTTGCAACTTCTATAAATAGAAAAGCTCAGTCACGGTTCAGCGCGCAAAATTTACCTATAGTTCATCAACCATATATTTGAATAAAATGAAAACAAATATACATTGAATGAGACAGTTTTTTGTAATTCAATCTTTAAGCATTTTGCAAAATTTAAATAGCTGATAACATCTTTCTGAACCCCTTTATTCAAAATGTGTTTAGCTTTTCTTGTAATGAATGTTGTGGACTACTTATTGGGCGAGAATTATAGTCATTAGCTTTGTTCATTTTTAAGAAAAATCAAATCATCAAAATTCTAGGTTTTTGTCAGAAAAAAGACCTTAAAGACAAACCACACGATCAATTTTGCCTATATTTACACACATTGTTTCTTAGGCTATTATCATTCTTCATGAAAAGTTTCATAACAATCGTATGGAAACTTCGCATCTATGCGAAGTACCTTAAGCGGAATAAAAATTAGCTTATTGCATTCTGGGTAATTATTCCATCTGTATAAATTGTCGTCTACTAGCCCTCCTTACAACAATGCTTGCCGCTGCTCCCCAAACAAGACAAGTATGCCCAATTTTTCCACGGCTGCAATATAGTCTTTTCAAAATTGTCGTCTGCTGTTTTTTTTCTAAAAGTCATATATTGGACATTTTGACAAAAAAAACATAATGACGAGTGGCAAACAGTCTGAATCCAGATCAGACACCGCGTCACGCGGCGTCTGATCTGGATTCAAACTTTTACATATGTGTCTCCCATTGGGTGTTGTGGAAGAGAGGGAGCACATTACTATTAATTACATTGTAGGCATATACTATTGACCTTTAGTTGACACTTGCCGACGCGGCGTCTGATCTGGATTTAAGCTGTTTGCAAATGTAAGCTCCGAACAACGCACACAATTTTTGTCTTTCATTGGATGTCGTTGTAGAGAGGGAGCTCTGTACTGCCAATACGTGATATAGCATGTTTTTTTTCTCCGTGAATAAAATACTTCATTGACCGCAGATTAAGCAAAATAGAAATTAGCTTATTGCATTCTGGGTAATTATTCCGTCTGTATAAATTGTCATCTACTAGTACTGAAATATAGAATTGTTCTAAACTTAATTTAAAAAAGGGTCATGTTATCTAAACGATATAACACTGATCAGATGCCGCGTTATGCAGTCTCTTTATAGGACCCAAACTGTTTGCAAAGATTATCATGGTTTTGCCGCTAGTGAACTAAGAGTTAACCCTTATCCTGCGGTGATGTCGTCTGCTTTGACATTGTCGTCTGCAGAGTTTGTTAAATTTAGATTTATACATTTTTTAAGTAAATTTATACATTTTTTAAGTAAATAAACCTAAGGACGAGTGTCAAACAGTTTGGATTCAGATCAGACGCCGCGTAACGCGGCGTCTGATCTGGATCTAAACTGTTTGCAAAAATCAATAAAGTCGCGACCAGCAGGCAAAGGGTTAAGAAAGCTCATTCGTCGCCGTGTATCCTCAAGTCCGACTCCTTTTTGCAAAGTAATATCTGTGACATACAGTGTTCCCTCCCCACAACGACCCTCTGAACTATAAATCCCTCCTTACAACAATGCTTGCCGCTGCTCCCCAAACAAGACAAGTAGGCCCAATTTTTCAACGGCTGCAATATTGTCTTTTCAAAATTGTCGTCTGCTGTTTTTTCTAAAAGTCACATAATTGACATTTTTACAGCAAGAAACATAATGACGAGTGATAAACAGTTTGAATCCAGATCAGACACCGCGTCACGATCTGGATTCAAGCTTTTACATATGTGTCTCCCATTGGGTGTTGTGGAAGAGAGGGAGCACTTTACTATTAATTACATTGTAGGCATATAATATTGACCTTTAGTTGACACTTGCCTCTAAAGACGTTATTGGTAGGGTAAACAGCAAACAATGGTGGAACAAATGGCAATTTATTTTATTTCGTTCTCTCACCATCCACATGCACATTCCACTTAACTAATTAAATACAGACAAAAGTCTTCTGTTACGACCATGCCTTAAACTTGTTCCTTATTTAGCTGGTGGCTGATTTAAGTCAGATGAAAATAATGCAAACAGCTCTTGAAGTGGCAGTCTGCCTTTCTGTCAGATTTCTTAAGTTTGATATCCAGTGCTCCCTCTCTACAACGACATCCAATGTGAGACATATTGAGTGTGTTGATCGGAGGGATTTGTTATAGGCAAGTACATTTAAGACTTGGTTTACATTTGCAAACAGCTAGGATCCAGATCAAACGCCGCGTTCTGTCAAAATGTCCACTAATATGAAACTTTGATAAAACAGCAAAGGACAATTTGAAGCAGACGATATTGCAGCAGTGAATGCATTAGACATACATTTCTTGTTTGGGGAACAGTGGCGAACGTTGTTATAAGGAGGAAAACGTTGTTGTGAGTGCCGTTATAGGGAAGGAGCACTGTATTGCTTAACTCTTTGAACCCTAGTCCTGCATATAGGCGTGCTTTTCAAACAGTGTACATGTGAATAGTACACTTGTCCTATGCAAACAGTGAATACCCTGATCAGAGGGCTCCGAAAGGAGCCCTCTGATCGGGGTCTTCACTTTTTGTCATAATGCCAAACATTCACAAAAACAACCCTTAAAAGTCAGAAATGGACTAGACTAAAATGGAAACTGGAATTGTCCATTTAAAGTTTCAGGGAGGAAAGAGTTAAAATGTCAACGAATCTTATGTTTCACGTTGTAATAGCCAGACAATGATATGTATGAATAGGGCGATATTTTAGAATTTGTCGTATTGAGAATACAGCATGAGATAAATGGATCAACTATTTTACCAAGCCGTTCAGCTTGATATACGTACATTATGCTTATTCTGGTGTTTTAAGTACATTTGGAGGCTACGGTTCTAGACGGCTATTATAAATTTGTTGTCTACACTTATTTCCTAAAATGAATTTTTAATATTTGACTGAAGAACCGTCGGGTCTGATCTGGAGCTATCTAGGTCAAATGTTATAGTTATAAAGAGTCTGTGTTGAAGATCATTCTCAAGCTTTTGATAGGTCAGATTTTAGCAAAAACTCAAATCTGTACAATCAAATGCTCAAGGAACTATCTCATGTTCAACCAAAACACTTTATAGCATTACGATCGTTCTCAAGAATTTGCTTGGTCAGTTTTGAGCAAAAGCTCAAAACTGACAAAGCCAATGCTCGAGAACGATCTCAGACGCAACTCAACTCAAACTCTTTATAACCTTTGAGCATGTTTTGCAAATTCATGTGCATTCGTTCTTGAACGCTGAGTGTGTTATTTATTCGTGTGTCCGGTGTTGGTTCGTGTTCATTGTTGCGAAGCGGAGCACATTCAAAATTATACTGCAGACAGTAGACAATTAAAAATACAAACAAAAAGCAAAGCAGAAATCTCCTCAATGCCATTTCCGTTTTACTTTCAATCTGCCTCAAGTACGAGTTCATGTACGCACATGTTAAGATGTTTGACAATTTGTATAAGTCTTATACAAGACTTATACTTCCCTCTCTACAACAACACCAAATGGGAGACACAGATGTTTTGTGTTTTGTTCGGAGGTAGTCGTTATAAGGAGGGAAAATACAATCTTAGCTTACATTTGTAAACAGTTTCAATCCAGATCAGACGCCGCGTTACGCGGCGTCTGATCTGAATTCAAGCTGCTTGTCACTTGTCAATAAGTTTTTCTGTCAAAATGTATATTTTGTTACTCAGAAAAACAGCAGCCGACAATTTTAAGCAGACGATAATGCAGCAGTGAAAATGTTGTCCTGATTACGGAGCTGCGGCAAGGGTAATTGTTAGGAGGGAGTCGTTGTTGGGATGGCCGTTGTAGGCAGGGAACACTGTTTCAGCAGAGAAAAGGCTTACAACCCATAGAAGTATGTAAAGCTCTAAGAGACACGTCTATACGGATAGGGTTAAAACCATTTCAAATTGAGGACATGTACCTGTCACTATGCCACATTGTATTCGCTCTTGATGAAGACAAGACCTGAGAGTGAACTAAATTCAATTTCTCCTGCTAGGTTGTTGTCTGTCGTTTCATTGTTAATACTGATGTGTTAAAAGTAGACCAATGTTTCTTTGAATACCAATCTTTCATTTCATCGAACGAATTCAGTTCTTGGAAAGCTCCAGCCATGATTCCCCGCTACCTCGACCAAAGTACACCGATATTTGCAAACTGTATGGAACAAAATCCGCCATGATACTCGGCGACTGATCAGAATTAAACTGATTCTCTTTCATATCAACACATCTTTATTTGCAATGTATTATAAATTTTATAAATAAATACAGAAAGCAATGTTCAAGTAGAATATAGCATTGTAGTAGAGGTGTTAAACAGGAATCTTGGTAACGGCGTATATTCTAATCAATTCAGTATCTATTAAGGAACCGTGACAAGGCATTTCAAACTATGACATTTGAAGGCGTCAAAACTATGTATAGCGTTGCTGTCATTGATTTACTTCTTGCTTGAATGGCTACACCTTGTTCTCTGTGAGTATGGTTCACAGAATGCAATCAATAAAGGGATGTGTTCTTTGTAGTCTTATCCAGCAATACTGTTGTATTAGTCTGATGAAAAGACAATACTATTAGAAACATCCTATCAAACTTGCTTCAATTGGCCATTATTGAAAAAGCATACTACTCGTTTAATTGTTGAAAATTTCCCTGTCCATTGATCGACACTCAAAATGTGCTTATTCAGGAGAATCTGACCCTATCCTCGGCGTCTCGTAAACTGACAAACTTTTTCCAACTCATATTAAAAATAAGTCGAAACCATTAACCAAAATCGGTCATTTTCTGTATTTATTGCATTACGTTTCCGTTTAGCTACGTTACTTGAAATCGCATTGTCAGGATTAAAATAAGAATATATTGGAAATGCACACGTTACTCCCTTTATATCTTTGCTCTTGTAGGGTCGACGTATTACGGGTTTGGTGTATTCATGGAATATTTGGAGGTAAAGTAAACACTTTAATTAGTTTACATGATATAGTGATGAATGTTTGTCAAGCAAAGCATGTTATACGCTCCCAATTGTCTGTCGAGAAGCAGAAATACAGCTGATGCTTGTTAATTGAATAAAATCCTCAAGGGGCATTCTCTCCCGTCAGTCAAATGAAAACGTTGTCTTAAATTACCTCATAGCCTGTTTCTAGTTTTGAAGATATGTGACCATTTAAAGCAGGTTGAAAGTAAAGCAGAATGCGCCTTAAGGCGCATTCTGCTTTACTTTCAGCCTGCCTTATGCTACCATATGCTAGAATAAAAAAATATTCCTTCTGATCAATTCCCATGACTGTATAGATTGGAACTATTTTATGTGGCGGATGAATAAAATGAAAGATTCAGAGAAAGCTGCTAAACATCTAATATGCTATTAAAAATGTTAAAATATTGTAAATGGTTTGGAGAGTAATCTAGGTGATCTGTTGGTACTCTATTATCATTATGCAAAAACATTGCAGATACATGAAATCTTTGAATGCTTACAGACATGAAACGTTGAATACTAATGCCTTATATTCTTAACCATTTGAAGTCCTTTGCAACCATATTACATATAAATAGTAAACTGTTATTATGCAAACAATGAAGATCCTGGTCAAAGGGCTCCTTTTGTAGCCATCTGATCATTGTATGCACTGTTTGTAATAGTTTATGTCATTGACATAAACAACTTTAAGTACGCTCATAGTAAAAAACAAATGGATTAGACAACAATGGGAGACTGGATTTTTAAGGGGGGGGGGGAGGTTGAAAGTAAAATGTTGAGATTCTTACAGCAATGGCCTATTTCAAAGTTGTCATTTAATTATAATAGTTTTCGGTTCGTCTATTACCATAAATAAAACTATATTGTTCTATTTACAGTGGAGATCACGTTATTCTTTCCCGTTTAAACGCAAACGAAACGCAAACGCATTGCAATAAACGTAGACAATGACAACTTGTCGACAATTCTGACTATTTATTCTAATCTGAGTGGCAAACAGTTTGGAGACTGATTAAACGCTGGGTTACCCGGCGTCTGATCTGGCTCCAAACCGTTTGCTCTGCAAATAATAGTTTAAGTGTTAACGCGTGTACTTGGAAAGGATAACATCTTCTCACATAACTTCCCTGCTTTCTATAGCGAACAACGATGACGTATATCCTCATCTCCAACATGTGTAAGATCACTTTGATTACATCACTATAACGTCACTATTTATAACGGCATTTTGACGTCACTGCGGTTCCAAAAATGCATATTGCTTTAAAAATAGCTGAAATCGTTGGTAATGTGAGAAAAAGAATTTGTCACTCGTCGATGTTTAAGACAAGGTGATCTCAAACTCGTCTAGAATAGAAAAGTTATTAAGCTCGCCAAGGCTCGCTTAATAACGTTTCAATTCTAGACTCGTTTGAAGGCTCGCTTAATAACATTTCAATTCTAGACTCGTTTGAGATCACCTTGTCTTAAACATCGACTCATGACAGATTTTATATTTCTCTACTGTATAAAAGGCAGGGTTATACTCAAACAATACGAATTGCACCATTTCACCAGCTGTGTGAGGGTTGTCATACTTCAGGTTTCCGAAAGTGCTTTAAGTGACGTAGTTTCTTCAAAACTAGAAACAGTCTATGAAGTTAGTGTACAAGGTACGTTTCGTAAAATCGCGCTTGAAAAATAAAAAAAAATGGAAATCTTAGTTTTTTATTATTATTAACTTATTGCAGCCCTGTTTCACCGGCATACGCGACAAAGACGACTGATGTGTACATCTATCTGCTAATTTGAATACTGATTGGGTCTGATCAAGCTACAAATGTGTTGGCATTCATGTCATTTTTTAATTATTCTGATTGAACCCGTTACCTTAGAGCCTGTTTCTAGTTTTGAAGACGCGTGGCTACTTAAGACAGGTTTAAATTTAAGCAGAATGAGCCTTAAGGTGCATTCTGCTTTACTTTTAGTCTGATTTAAGCTATCACCTGATAAAGAAAATGTTAAATCTTGTGAATATTCATAGCCTAAACAATAAGAACAATTTTCTTCAGTAGAGGAATAGATTAAGGGCATAATATACGTATTTATGGGGTAATTGGTTAAACATTACCGTACTTTGAAATTACTTTGTAGATAATAGTACATTGTATTCAAGAGATGGCCTAATTGTAGGTCAACGGTAGAAACAGGCGTTGGAATTTGGCAGTTGAAGAGTAAATGTGAAAAAGCTCCTGTAAGGTATCGCTTCTTTTCTTGGGGCGAGTTATAAATGTCACATCCCTTAAGAACCAACAATTAGTGGTGAACATGTGATCGAAATATCACGACCTAATTGTATGTCAAGCATTGACGTTTCTTTTTGACCTTGCAGGGCGAACTGAACACATATATACTTTAGCACCTACACTCTCGTAATCACATTTGTAATATTCTGTCCGCTTCCAGAAAATATTGGTCAGTAATTCCAAACAATGTCCCCAGTTCTGGGGTTGTACCGTCGACCAATGCCTGTCTGGTGGATCTTTGATGGTAGGGATACAACTCTGATCTCTTTTGAAACCAGCTGGCAGGGACTGTGGTATAATTCTTGGACAGCTTTCACCATTTTTAATCATGTCATTGATCTTCTATAGAGTTTTTAGTTATGGTCGCATGCTATTTTCCTAGTTATGTTACATTAGGCGGCTTGCATTGGGCGCTCTGCTATTATTTCTATTGGTCAGCAATCTTTAGCCGGTCGGTTCATTGCTGATTGATGGGAGTAATGTGGTTGCCATTTTGGGGCTGTCTTCTGTATGTCTATTCATGTTTTATTTCAGATCTAATTATAGTTATTTTGTCTTTTCTCGATTTGTAGGTACATTTATGTTATTTCATGTAAAGCGCTTTTGAACGCACAACCCTTGTGTGAAAAGAGCGCTATATAAATCTGGTATAATAATAATAATAATAATGTCATCTATATGAAACGCAGATAAACACTATTCTGTCAGCTGGCTTAACCCTTTCACTATCACTGACGCCACAAGACGACTTTGCAAACAGTGTGGATCCTGATCAGACGCTGCGTAACGCGGCGTCTGATCAGGATCAATACTGTTTGCCACTCGTTTCGATATTTCTAAAGTCTTCCTTCACTAGATCTAACTTTGAAACGATCGTGCAGACAACAATATTGAAGCAGACGACAAAGTAACGATAAAGGGAGAAAATGTTCACGAGTAATTTGGCAGCGAAAGAGTTACTTATAAAAGACAGCCCTGTCTTATATATGAAACGCTGATGATAAACACCATGCTGCCAACTAGCTTAATGATTTTGAATGTTGCTCAAGATATATTGTGCTTAACGACAAAAATAAGAGCTGTCAATGCCAACACAGGATCTAAGGTTAATAAGCGTCTGTATTGAGTCTGAAGTCTTTCTCAAGCAATTGATTGGTCAGATTTGAGCCTAGGCTCAAGTCTGATCAATCAAATTGCTTGCGAACAAACCCAGTCTCAAATCAAATGCTTTATAACCTTTAACCCTGGTGTAATACTCGCTTACCATTTCCCAATCATACGAACAAACCATGACCTTGCTAACAATTCAGTATTTAAACAAACCTACATCAGATGAGCCATTGATATTTGTACTTTACAAATCTAAGACTCTTTGTATACTGGATTAGATTTTTTCTTTTGCAAAATTGTTCGTCTGTTTCATTTTTAAGACTATCGTATTCTTTATGCCGTATTCTTTAATAAAACAGGACAAGAGTGTGAAACAGTTTGGATCCTGATGAGACTTAAAGGGTAGCACTTTATGGTCTTCAAGTCTCCTAGCTAAAACCTTTTTGCTAAGTAATGTCTGTTGTAGACAAAACCTTACACCGTATGCATAGAAAGCTGACCTTAAGTTGACACTTATCACTATAGATATTCCTGGTAGGGTAAACAATCAACAAAGGAGACAAACACGGCAAGTTACCTTATTTCATTCTCACCGCCAACATGGACATGTCATTTATCTTATTGAATACGGACAAAAACGGTATTAGGATCACGCCAAGATCTGATTTCCTCAAAGGGACAATTCCAATTCCCCGCAATGGCCAGTCACTTTGTGATTATTCGGCATTTTCTGTTTGCAAAACATTGCAAGAATCTGTTATTCTTTCCCGTTTAACCGCAAACGTACGCAAACGCAAAGCACTAAAACGTAGAAAAGTACAACTTTTGGACAATTCTGATAATTCATGTTTATCTTGGTGGCAAACAGTTCGGAGCCTGATCAGACGCCGGGTTACCCGGCGTCTGATCTGGCTCCAAACTGTTTGCACTACAAATAATAGTTTTAGCGTAAACGCGTTTATTGGGAAAGAATAACGTTTTATCCACTGTATGTAAGAGCCATTTCAAATTGTATTGAGAAAAAGTACCTGTCAATAAGCCATATTGTAATCGCTCGCCATCAGGACAATAAATAAGACTGAACTAAATTTAATTTCTCTTGCTAAAGTTCGTATCTACTATCTTATTGTAAACACTAATTTGTTCCAAGCATATCGATGTTTCTTTGAAAAGCAATATTTCATTTCATCGAACGAATTTCAAATTTTGGAATACTGAAGCGTTAATCCCCTATTGCATCGACCATAGAGCACTGCTATTCGCAAACAAATTATAACAGATACAAAACATCTTAACAGCGTGCAAATTGTTTCACACTAATGTTTATACAGTGGTCCCTCTCTACAACGGCCCTCTCAACAACAACTCCCTCCTTACAACGACCTTTGCCTCTGTTCCCCAAACAAGACACTTATATGCCTAACACTTTCACTTTTACAATATCGTCTGCTTAAAACTGTCGTCTGCTGTTTTTCTCAAAGTTACATAATATATATTTTGAAAGAAAAAACTTAATGACGAGTGACAAACAGCTTGAATCCAGTAACGCGGCGTTTGATCTGGATTCAAGCTGTTTGCAAATGTAAGCCAATTTCCCTCCCTGTAATGACTCCCTCCGAACAACGCACACATTGTTTTTGTCTCCCTATGGGTGTCGTTGAAGAGAGGGAGCGCTGTATATCTGTATTTGCTATGCTTGTACAGTAAAATCTCTCTATAACGACGACTAAAACAAAGGCATATTGATTGTATAAAAGGCAGGTGACAGCTGAAAGCAAGGCGACAATAAAACAGAAAGCTACTTTAGAAGCTTTCTGCATTACTATCACATCGCTTCAAGCAGTCACCTGTCATAATCAATCAATATTTAACGCCAATAAATGGTCGTCATAGAGAGCATTTACTGTACTACATATTTATAAATAAAGGCAGAAAACAATGTTTGTGTAGACGATATCATTGAGGTAGAAGTGTTAAAGACTTTTCCTCAGTCCATTGAGGGACCGCCAGTATATTGTTCTGGAGGTGTCAATGTAACTGTCAAATTACGGGCAGTTAATCTGGTGAAGTCCAGATTTTACTCATGCTCTAGTGATTTTCAATGGTTATTTCTAACCAAACTATCAAATATAAAGGTAGAGTCTCACACAAGACGCTTGAATGGTTCAATATGCACAAGACCCATGCTTTTTGCAAGGAAATTGTCTGGCAATGTGTTATGACCAAAAGGTCGTCAGGAGATGTCTTTAAGCAGAAATTTGGGGAATGACGTATTATTCTAATTCATCCAGTATCTATCAAGGAACGTGACAAGGCATTTCAAACTATGACATTTGAAGGCGTCAGAACTGTGTATGGTGTTGATGCCATTGAATTGCTTGTGGCTTCAGTGTCTTCACCTTGTTTCTTAGAGTATGGTTCACAAATTTCAATCAATGAACGAATACTTTATGTGCTGTCTCATACCCAGCAAGACAGATTCATTAGTCTGGTGTGAAGACAATACTTTAAGATATGTCAAATTATATTTATTTCAAGTGGTAATTATTGCAGAAGCGTCCACGTAGGTGAGTGCCTACTTTAGAATACAGTACAATCACGACCCAAAACTATTGACAATTGTTTTACAAATTCGGCAGAAAACAATAAAGGTTAAGTTAAAATTAAAACCGTACAGTTCAAACTCCATTGAACGACACCCAAAATAGTTACATTTAGGAGAGTATCTCCGTACTTTTGCTCTGGATGATGTTGTCATATATTTTAAAGATGCACATTCATCCGTAATTGCTGTCAGCCAAGACGTTGATAGTGATTTGGGTTTTTCGGCACTGCGACACAAAATAGGCCATATAGCGCCGATAAAAGATGATGAAAAAAATCAGGAAGATGATTTCGGCTAATCCAATTCGTTGCCATGCAGCGCATGGGATCTAAACCAACGACATGCCTTGCTTTTAGTTCATGGCATAGGGGATAGTCTCGGTCAAATTAACAGAAAAATATTCCCTATGACAACTAAACCCTGGAACTGCAGCAAAGTAGGAGAGGAGGGTCTCTGGGGATGGTCAAGATGGACGTTAGTTTATCAATGGGTTGTTTACATGTAAGTAACCTCAAACTATTTTTAGTAATATTCAATCATAATCTATTAATAGAAAACAACAGGAAAATAAAGTTCATTGCTCTAGCGGTCATGTTTGTAACCATGTATATTTATGTGACAACGCTAATGTGTTTGTCATTATTTGCCTGTTGATTTTCTTGTTGCATGTTTTCCTCGTTTTTTCAACTCTTTGCATGCAAGCGGCGGATATGTCACACAGTAATTGCATTTGCAAACAGTTTGGTTCCAGATGAGACGCCGCGTCACGCGGCGTCTCATCAGGTTCCAAACTGTTTGACACTCTGACCCTGTTTGAAAAGAAATTTATATTTTAAATTCAATTTTGAACAGTAGCATACGATAGTTGTTGCAGACAAACAAATTACCCATCATGCAAAGAGGTCATAAAGGGTTTATTTGTATGTTTGGACCGCAGATAAGCACGCATTCTCACACGGCTTGTTTACTTCAGAAGATAAATCAAATCAAATTAAATTCCCTTATTACTCTCAGTTCATTTTTTCATTAAAATATCTTCATTATAAACACCTGAGTATGCTAGCATCGTTCTCTCGGGAGGCAAAACGTCAACCTTACTGACGTCACTGTCAGTGTAATTTTCTTGTACCTTTATGTAAAATGGGCATTGTGCTTATTAAAAAGCGAATGATTGCAAGAGAACGGTTAGATAAAAAATAATCATTTTGCAGCCAGACTCTATAACATTAACACATGCAAACAGTTTGGATCCCGATCAGACAATGCATAACGTGGTGCCTGATCAGGATCCAGGCTGTTTGACACTCATATCAAATATGTATGAAGTCAAACACGCATACCATTCCAGTTCTTTAAAATTAAAGCTGGCGAAAATATATCAGCGTGCGATAATATGGCAGCGACTGTGTTAAACGGGTATTTTCAAATTATTAATATGAAGTGACAGTCTTTCCTACTTACTTACTTAAAGATAATTATTGTATCCCTTCACTGCCAAGACGTCATACTTTTTAACAGCTATCTTCTGCTTTTACTTCTCATATATCAATTCTAGGTAGTTTGACTTAAGAAATATTGAATGAGTTTCAAACATTTTGGATCCTGATTAGACACCGCGTTTTGCGGTGTCTAATCAGAATTCAAACTGTTTTCAAATATCTTTTATACTCGGGGTATGGCAGTAAATTGGGCTAAAGCAGGACACATATATTATAGATGTGATAACATTTTTGAAGACATAAAAATGCTTTCAAAAGGGATAAATCTAATACAATGCATGTAACAAACTTTCTACCTTAACCCTTTACCTTAACACTTATTTCTTGAGTTGACGACAGGTGGCCTCTTACAGCAGGTTGAAATCAAAGCAGATTGTGCCGTATGGACTTCAAGCATGCTACAAGCAACCATCTTCAATGCTGAAATTATTGGGATAATGGTCAACTGAATGGCTTTTTGAACATAGCTTTTGTTGTATAGTTCTATGATTGAATGAGAATATAAACCAGTTTCAGTTTCAGTTTTAGTTTTATTAGCATATCAGAAATCTCGTATACATTGCCTTTGGCCATTAATAAAGATATAAGGAAATATGTCAAATACAAAAGACATATACATGAAGTACATTAAATGTACATTAACGAACGGTATGTCTGCGTTGCCATAGTTGTTCATCGGCATAGCGTTTGATTGGCACAGCGGTGAGTTGAAATCATGGATCAATGATATATCAAAGAGAAAACATTATCCTTTTCCAATAAATGTTTTTGTACTAAAACAAGTACATTACTCCCTCTCCTCAACGGCCCTCCTAACAACGTTTCCCTCCTTACAACAACGATTGCCGTTCCCCAAAAACGACCATTATGCCCAACTTATTTCACTGCAATATCGACTGTATAAAATGTCGCGGTGTTTATCAAAGTCACATGTTGGCCATTTTGAAAGAAAGAAAAAACATAATGACGAGTGACAAACAGCTTGAATCCAGATCAGATGCCGCGTTACGCGGTATCTGATCAGAATTCAACTGTTTGTAAATGTAAACTAATATCCCTCTATATAAATTATAAGAACTCCCTCCGAACAACACAAACACAACCTTTGTTTCCCATTGGGCGTTGTTGTAGAGAAAGATACTTGTATATCAGGGAAGACTTTATCCTTTCCCAGTTAATGCTTTTGTGCTAAAACAAGTATATCCATAGCAAACAGTTTGCTTTCCATAACTCAGAACAATTTGATTTACACATGTGAAAAATGGAATGAATCATCCAGAGCATTGAAACAACCTTTTTAGTATGAAATTTTATATGCCGTCGAGGAACTCGGTGTGTCGAATAGCTGACGTTTTCTAACTCAGATTCACTCATTTGGACCGTGTGGATTATTCCATGCTTATATATTGGATTAGTTCATTTTGAACTTATGGATGACTGGTTTAAAGAGTCATTTTCAATTTGTTTTATATTGAAATTCCTATCAGCAAACAGTGTAGATGTTGATCAGATGCCGCAGCGTCTGATCAGAATATACACTGTTTGCCTAATATTTCTTTTATAGAACTCTAGGCACAAATGGGTTGACATTAATTTAAAACATTTACCAATATCTGTCATTTACTTTAACGTTTGCGCTGACTTAAGTTTGTACTAGAAAGAATAGCATGATTCCCAATGGAGCTGTTAATTTTAATTCTAATTTGTCTCGATTAAATGGACATATATAGCGTTTTCTCTACTTTGAGCACCTTATTGATTATCGAAATCGTACCGGTTGAATCAACAATACTTTAGTGACCGAGTTAGCCCTAGATAATGTTCGCATTAAAATTCTCTTAAAATGACAAAATTGTAGAAACTGATTTTACTTATAACACTATAGCCAGTTTCTTGTTTTGAAGACAGGTGACTTCTTAAATCAGGTTGAAAGTAAAGTGTTTTACTCTTAAGGAGCTTCTATAAAACTGTTAGCCTGCTTCAATCGGTAATTTGCTAGGATATACGACACAATTATTGTGGTACATACTTAAGAAATGAACAGATATTTTCGGCGTTTAAGCAAGCTAAAAGACAGAAAATGATCGGCAAATTCCTTAAATCGCGCTAGAGATTCATGGTAAATTTGCAGATCATTTTCTGCCGTTTATTCAATACGTTCAATTAGTATATTTACATTATGTTTGCTTTAAATATTAATATAAAATTAACATTTTATTAGTACGCATGTATTTTTAATCCATATTAGAAATTGTTCACACGAATAATGTGTACCCTGAAAGTAACAGCCATAACCGCATAACTGAAGCAACACAGTAAAATAATTCGCGGATAGCAGATCCATAAATCCCGCCTCCTCTGCGAAAGATATCCACAAGTCCCACCCTCACGAACAACTGCTTCTTTACGAATTAAACGTCATTGCTTTCAATGGAATTGAATGGAGCGAATGTAAATATTCATGTATAAAGTGAAAATATTTTCTTAAATGGAAGACTTAATTAAAGATGTAAAAATGTGTTTATGGATGAATGGGTTAATGAGACATCAGATGAAATTGAATGGTCGAGATTTAATAAATTACATGTTGGGATTGCTTACTTTACTTCCTTGTAATTTGGCTCCTGGGGCTATATTGCTGATTTATTGTATTCGTATTCAGTGCTCCCTCTCTACAGCGATATCCAATACGAGACAAAGATTACGTGTGTTGTTCGGAGGGAGTCGTTGTAGGGAGGGACATTGGCTTACATTTGCTGACAGCTTGAATCCAGATCAGACACCGTGTAACGTTTTTAAGGAGGGATTCGTGTTTTGGAGGGCCGTTGTAGAGAGGGAGCACTGTAATATTTTGTGTCAGAGTAAACAAATTAGTTAGTTTACAAAATATCTAAATGATTGTTTGTCAAGCATAGCTGCTGTACGCTCCCCTGGTCCGTCGAAGTGTCATAATAGAGCTAAGGGCACGCTAACACAGCTGATGCTTGATAATTGAATCCAATCCTCAAGGGGTATTCTCCCTCGTCAATCAAATGAAAACGTTGTCTTAAGATAATTACAGTGGAGAATCTGTTATTCTTTCCCGTTTAATTAAACGCAAACGTTCGCAAACGCAAAGCACTAAAACGTACAAAAGAACAACTTTTGGACAATTCTTATATTTCATGTTTATCTTTGTGGCAAACAGTTTGGAGCTTGATCAGACGCCGGGTTACCCGGCGTCTGATCTGGCTCCAAACTGTTTGTATTGGAAATTATAGTTTTAGCGTAAACGCGTTTATTGGGAAAGAATAACACATTCTCCACTGTATCAGGATTCAAGGACAGTTGCTCAACATCTAGCACGCTATTTGAGACTGTGAAAATGTTTCAATAGTTTGAAGTCTCATCTGTATCTGTTGACACACCGATAAAATTTCTGCAGATATGTAAACTTTTACAACTTAATTTGGATGAAACGTTGGCTACTAAAATTGCATAATATGTTTAACACTTTAATGGTCATAGTTATGGCGATAGTTTTACTCCATTTACCCCCATGTTGTTATCGGCCTCAAATTGTTGTCCTCTGTATTATAATTTCAAAATTAGATATAAAAGGAATATTACTAAAGAAATTCCAAAAGAATTATCAAACAGTTTGAATCTCAAGCATACGCCGCGTCATGCCATGTCTGGGCAGGATCCAAATTGATTTCAAATGTGCCTTTTGGAATAATTGACAGTGAAAAGGTACATTTCATGTAACGGTAAAATGTACAAAGTCCATGTAAAATGATGAAACTCAGAGAGCAATTGTTGAAAAACTAAGCATTGTTTGTACTAATAACCCACATAATAAGTCAAAACTGCAAACACCCTTTGCATTAAGGCTTAAACCTGACTCTTGATTACAAAATGACCATTAGCGTTGCTCTTTCCCCATGTCAGATGTCTTGATTAGCCGATTTCCTGGTCTATTAACCTCTTCACTGCCAGCATGTTGTCTGCTTTTAACAATTGTCGCCTGCTTTTATTTCTCAAATTCAAAAGGTATTTTGAGTTAAGAAATAAAATAACCAGCATCAAACATTTCGGACCCTGATTAAACGCCGCGATACTCGATGTCTGATCAGAATCCACTCTGTTTGAAACGACCAGTGTACTCGGTTAAAGGCATTTTAAGGGTTAACACCGTAACTGCCGTGTTATTTGTCCCCTTGCATTTGCGTATTGTTTGGATCTAGATCGGACAACAGATCACTCAGCGTCTTGATCCACACTGTTTTGTACTTAAATTGATGTTTCTTCAGCGAAAACGCTTTGTATGTAAATTTTAGTAATAGTAAAAGTGGACTGTAATGTTAATTTGACTGTACAACGACACAGAAAGCGTAAATATCTTCGGCTCTTGGAGGCGGTCATCAGATATGATAATGGAGTGCGTTGATGACTATACTCTTCTCCTACTGATATATATCATTTAATGATGTACTTGAAGTAATATAGACGAGGTTGCCATAACCAACGGATTGTACGACACCATACTCCATTGACATAATATAATGTAACAGATGTCTAGCAATAACAATGGATATTGTTCGTAGATTCTCTTAGTACTTTATTAAGGGTTCAAACGGCCTGGAATGATATGAAGAGCAGTATGAATATGAGATAGAATTAAAGGTGTTAGTTCAATCCACGCCAATAGTTTATTAGTCCTAAATGTCCTAAAGCCCTATGGTACGCGTTGGGAGGAACTTACCAAGCAGATACGCTTCTCACATGCGTTATCAATATAACACATGGACGATAAGCCTAGAGATGTTGCTTCATCAATAGACTGACCAGAAGTGAGAGGGATAGATGAGAGGAGCTCTGTGCAAAGAAGTTACGCATGCGTGAATCGCTCACTCACAATCAATCAACCTTGAACAGCCACGTATAGGTAGGCAGTGCTATACCTGTGTATTGCGTAGAGAAACATGTACACCTGTCATACTGTGTATTATGGTAATGTTTACCCTGGTTACACATTCCCCCCTTTAAGAAAATGACTCTGGCATTTTAAAGAATGGACTGACATCTTTAAAACATAACATTAAACATACTCTCCATTATCAAACAAACTTAGCTTAATAACTTAAACTATGAAAAGAAATAAGCAAGACAAATATGACCATCTGAAATAAATTAATGGTATTATTTAGATTATAATCAACAGTAAAATAGATATTTCCTTGTTGATTTTTAAATCTCATCCAGCGCTGAACTTGAGGCTACATAACTAAAACATTCTGAAATCTGGAACAACCATATTAAGTGAAATACTATCAATATCATCATATAACTATATAATGGTATGCACACATATAAGTGTTATGTATCACTGCATGATTGTTTTGTATATCTCAGTATACAACAATAACCTGAATACTATTTAAAAACATTTAAAATATCCACATCACATGTCTGAGATGGCACACTTAGAAATTCCAGACACATGAAAGATATAACTTAAAAACAAATCAGACAAAAATTTCAGGCTCAGCTGCCTGAACATATATCCAATGACCATATCTTTCCGGGGGTACTCTGGGACGTGAGGACCGCCTCACAGGCGTGGGAGTACGTTCAATCCCCGTAGACTGGTCAATGGATCTCAGAACACTAGAATCTGAAGAAACGGTGCGGGACCCAGAAAGTGATAAATTACCTTGAGAAGGATCAGCCGACCCAATTGATATGGGATCGACGGAGCTTACCACATTCCCTGTTCGGTTGGTTCTAGCTCTTCTCGGAGGGATTACGTACTTTGGAGTAGTTTCCTCAGATGAATCGCTGTCATTGGAAGAATCTGTGGATTCTACATCCAAAACATCTACTGGCTTGCTTTGAGTGGTCTGAGACCTCTTTTTAGAAGGTCTTGACTTCTGATATGTCACTGGACATATTGCATTAAATGGCAGAAGCATATTTCTGTGTAGAACACGGGTAGGACCCTTAATAGCTTCTGGCTTTACGTGAAAAACAGGAATATCATTATCTGATACAGAAATAATCAGATAAGGTTCCTCTTCCCACTTGTCAGCAAGTTTATTTCTCCCTTTGAGACCAACCTTACGAACAAGGACTCGATCACCTACCTCCAACTTGGAGCTGTGAACTCTCTTGTCGAAATGGACTTTATTATGCTCACCTGACTTGGTTGCTACCTTTGCCGCAGTGTCATAGGCCAATTGAAGTTTGTCTTTAAGCTTCTTAGAGTAAGCGGTGTATCCAGTAAAATCTGGATCTTCAGGAACTCCAAGAAAAGCGTCAACAGAAAGTCTAGGATGAGACCCAAACATCAAAAAGTGTGGCGAATAACCTGTGGCATCGCTGCGTGTTGTATTGTAAGCTTGGACAAGAGGTGCTAAGTGGGACTTCCAATCAGACTTCTGTTCATTTGGTAGTGTACCCAACATTTTCAATAAAGTCTGATTGAAACGTTCCGCTGAGCCATTTCCCATTGGATGGTATGGTGTTGTCCTGGATTTCTGAATACCAGCAATCTTACAAAATTCCTTGATGACTTTACCATCAAAATTTCTTCCCTGATCAGAGTGCAATCTTTCAGGAAAGCCAAAGAAACGGAAGAATCTCTCGTAGAGAGCTTGGGCGGTAGTTCAATCCACGCGAATAGTTTATTAGTCCTAAATGTCCTAAAGCCCTATGGTACGCGTTGGGAGGAACTTACCAAGCAGATACGCTTCTCACATGCGTTATCAATATAACACATGGACGATAAGCTTAGAGATGTTGCTTCATCAATAGACTGACCAGAAGTGAGAGGGATAGATGAGAGGAGCTCTGTGCAAAGAAGTTACGCATGCGTGAATCGCTCACTCACAATCAATCAACCTTGAACAGCCACGTATAGGTAGGCAGTGCTATACCTGTGTATTGCGTAGAGAAACATGTACACCTGTCATACTGTGTATTATGGTAATGTTTACCCTGGTTACAATAATATATTATCATTCCCTCCATACAAAAATCATTTCAGCATCTCTACCTTCTCTTGCAAAAAAATGGCCCAAATTTTTGTAAACAATATCATATATAGAAAAGAATTTGACATCATGATATTATACGATGCATTTAATCCTTTCCTATACAGACATCAGTGCCAACCAGCTAAATCAAACAATGTTCAAGACAATGTACTGCTAAAAGCAATATGAAAGTAAAACACAAAGCTTTTGAAGGACGTTTCTGTTTTGATTTCACTGTGTTAATCTGCTATTGTAATCAATAATGTTAATAAATATTCAACATGATTTGGAGAGGATTCGCATAGGCGTTCCCTGTTTCTTTCTTGGAATGCATTGATTAAACTAGTTTTGTGATACATGTACTTTTGAAGAAGAGAAAGTGAGGCTGGGTTTTTATCGAGCGAATGCTTAAAGAAAATTCGACAATGTGCTTTGCACGACCTCAAAATTACATAAAGAAAACAATACAACCTTAATGATGTGTATGCCTAGTTGCACACATCGTATATGTAATAAATACGAAAGAAGACTCAAGCAGGAAACGCAACACAAACAATACACCCATCTCTAAAGCAGAACACACACAGCCATACCATAACAAACACACACAACCACACACACGCAATACCATTCCTTCATCTACACACTAAATAGAAAACAACACGCAAGACAAACATAAAGCTAAGTGAACATAGGAGCCCGCCTTGGTACGTTCAGTAGCAATCAACAATCAATTATAAATTAATTAACTATTAACAACCACTATTAACAACCCTTTCTTTAGCAGTATCTTTTTACAGCCTTTCTTATCTTGTTCATATTATACTTGTATTTGACGGCAAAAGCTGTTACAGCTAATGTTTACTGTTATATTGTATCAGACGTGAAATAAATCTTCTTGTATATTGTTGCTATTATACACTTCCCTGTCATGATGTCATCTGCTTAAAACAATCGTCGTATTTTTTTCTCAATCTTAACCCTTTACCCCATAGCCTTTTCTAGTTTTGAAAATAGGTAACTACTTAAAGCAGGTTGAAAGTAAAGCAGAATGCGCCATATGGCGCATTCTGCTTTACGTTCAGCCTGCGTTAAGCTATTACTTGCTAGAATAAGGAAATTATTACATATGACACATATTCATTATGGTTTATATTGGAACTATTTTCTAAAACGAATGAATAAAATGCAAGTGCTAAAAGTCGCTTCTATAAGGGAAAGGGTTAAATAAGGTAAATTGAGTTCGAATCCTGATCATGCACCGAGCTGTCCATTTTACTCAGTTCTAGGCAGTGAAAAGGTAAGATACAGTATACATAAAAGCACAAAACATGTAAAAGACTATTGTGTAAGCTTTTGGTTTATTTACATTTTACAATGTCTGTCATTTTCTTTAAACACGGCACAATCTTATCACTTACATTTGACGGTTTCGTCTCTTGCTGACCTATTATCAAAACTACCTTACTGCACGCCTCCTTCTTTCATGCTAGACAACTTCCGCCTATATCAGTGAATGTGTCAAGCATCTGGGCATAAAATTCGAGAGCGTTTTCTTGATGATATTTTCAGCGATAGACGGAACCTTCAAATGTACGTCAAACGTGTTTACTCTGTATGGAAGAAAATGTCATTCGAATGAATCTTTTCAAAGATTTGGTCTATTAAGTTGGACATGTTAACAGAACGAGTTAGCTTGGTTTTAGTGCTACAGCCTGCAAGGAATGAAAAACACAAGCAATATATTTTATATACACAATAAATTCACCCAATATGTTTTCCTGATGCATGTGATTGGATCATAAAATTGGCTATAAAAGTTATCACATACATAATTGATTCTGTAAAAGTAATATTTCGCAAAGGTCACTCCAGATTATTTCTCGTAAGTAAGTTATTTCACGATACATGTATATAAAATGATACAGAATTTTATTGTACAGTGTTCCCTCTCTACAACGACATCCATTGGGAGACTAAGACTGCGTGTGTTGTCGGAGAGTGTTGTTATAGGGAGGGTAATTTGGCTTACATTTGCAAACAGCTAAAATCCCGATCAGACGCCGCGGCATACGGCGTCTGATCTGGATTAACCCTTAGCCCGCCAAATAAATTGTTGTCTGCTATATTTCTCGTCTGCTTCAAGTTTCAAAGTGCTTCAAAGTTGCTCAAAATTGCTGAAAATGTTGTCCGAGTGTCAAACAGCTTGGATCCGGATGAGACGCCGAGTTACTCGGCGTCTCATCCGGATCCAAGCTGTTTGCATATGGAGCTATAGTCGTGAGTGGCAGGCTAAGGATTAAAGTTGTTTGTCACTCGTCATTATATTATATTGTAATGTCCAATAATTGACTTAAAGAAAAACAGAAGACGACAATTTTAAGCAGACAACATTGCAGCCGTAAAGGGGTGGACATACAGTGGAGAATCTGTTATTCTTTCCCGTTTAAACGCAAACGTACGCAAACGCAAAGCGCGAAAACGTAGAAAAGAACAACCCTTGGATATTTGTGATATTTCATGTTTATCTTGGTGGCAAACAGTTTGGAGCCTGATCAGACACCGGGTACCCGGCGTCTGATCTGGCTCCAAACTGTTTGTAAAAGAAAAAATAGTTTTAGCGTAAACGCGTTTATCGGGAAAGAATAACAGATTCTCCACTGTAAATGTCTTGTTAGAGGAGCAGCGGCTAGCGTTGTTGTAAGGAAGGAATCGTTGTTCAGAGGGATGTTGCAGCGAGAGAACACTGTAATACTTGAAATATACAGCGTTCCTTTTCTTCAATGACACCCAGTGGGAGCCAGAAGTTTTGTGCGTTGTTCGGAGGGAGTCGTTGTAGAGAGGTAAATTAGCTGACATTTGCAAACAATTTGAATCCTGATCAGACGTTAAAGGTTTTATGCCAAAATGCCAATTATGTAACTTTGAGAAACAGCAGACGACAATATCAAGCAGACGGCATTGCAACCAAGAAAATGTTGGACATATTTGTTTTGTTTATGGAACTGCGACAATGGTCGTTGTAAGGAGGAAGTCGTTGTTGGGAGGAAGCCGTTGTATGGAGAGAGCATTGTATACCTTTTGTAAGATACTGTGACAACTCTTATTGTTACTGTATTATGTTCATTAATGGCAAGTAACGCCCATCATTACGACTTTTAAAATAATAGCTGTCATAAGTGTTTTACACTTTCATTATCACATTTATCGTGAGATATCAACCCGTTCACCGCCATATTGGCGTCTGCTTCAAAATTGATGTCTGCAATATCGCTTCAAATTTAAATTTAAGGCAGTATGACTGATGAAATTTCAAAACGAGTGTCAAACAGTTTGTACCCTGATTGATCAGACGCCGCGTAACGCGGCGTCTGATCAGGATACGAACTGTACTTAACGCCATTTATAGCGAAAAGGTTAAGGCATGGTTCAGCCTACAGCGTTTAAAATAAAACAATAAATTACAATGTAGTACCAATATATACTGGTGATTGCATGAAGTATCGTAAACTTTTACAAACGTTTTTGTATAATGAAGCCAATGACCACTATCTGTGCAAATTGACACGTTCAGAGAGAGAACTCCTATAAGACTTTATTATATACCCATCAATGATTTGAAGAGATTTCTCAGTTAGATAAATTTGATATCGTCACGGTTGATATCATCACTTAGTCTAGTGATGATATCACTTTTTGTGACGTCACGTCATAATAAATTTTGTGACGTCGCCATGCATGCGTGAATAATTTATTTTGTGTGTGTGTTTATTTTGTAAAAACGTAATTAAAATATAGATCTATATAATAAATAGAATAATAAATTCAATTGAATAGATATGAAAAATATATCACTCGAATGGGTTGTTGTCTGGTAAAAAAAACTCGTCCTGCGGACTCTGTTGATTAACCAGATAACAACCCATTCTCGTGATATATATTTTATATATCACTTTTTGTGACGTCACGTCATAATAACTTTTGTGACGTCGCCGCGCGTAAATAATCAATTTTGTGTGGGTTTTTAAAATATATATAATAAATAGAATAATCAATTCCTTTGAATAGATATGAAAAATATATCACTCGAATGGGTTGTTATCTGGTTAAAAAACTTGTCCTGCGGACTCGTTTTTTAACAAAATAACAACCCATTCTCGTGATATATTTTTCATATCAATCCAAAGAAATTGATTATCCTCTATATAATGCCTTTCGTTTCAATCCCTTCTTTCTGTTTTATGTTTCTATGTCATGAGTATATTTGATGAATAGATAAGAGCCGTGTCAATAGAAAACCTGCATTAGTATAGATCAAAGCGGCGGCTGGTCTTGATCTACACTGTTTTACACAAACATGCATCTAAAGCATTTTATGTAGATGTATTAAATATGGTATTTGGCAGTGTAGACAAAGCTCATATACAGAGCCTGGCATGACAACGGTGCTTAGTCTGTACAATGTTGCAATGCAATAAGGCAGGTTTTGTCATGGCTTGGTTCATATGAATTGTTTAAACTACATGTAAAAGTAAAACAGAAACCTGCAACGAGACATGTTTGTTGGACCGTTACCTTTTGTCTTGTTCTGAAATTATCAATTTGTTTGAATGAGTACCAGAAAGTGAAATAATATCTAATGATACTTGGTTATTACAATTTGTGAACACTTTCAGTAATAAACAATTTGAAATAAAAGTTCAATGAAACAACTTGGTTTTTTTTGCCAAAGGCCTCACATTGTACACGGAGTTGCTGCGACAATAAAACTAACAACTAGTCACAAACCTAATAAGTTATTTCAAGTGTTTTCTTATATAGACAGTCAATTCTCTGAAACATATTTTACGCTCCATATTGTATATTGCTATTTGATAAAGGTTTCATCTGACATTTGTCAGGAAACTTATCACGGAAAGGTAAGCTTTTTATTACGTAGTGTCTGCAATTAAGTTATTTCTGTAGGAATTGTCGCTGTCGGGGTTACATAAACAAGCTGTACCCTTTGCATGCCTAACCAATTTATCATATTATTTCTATATGTGAACTCCCTTTAAATGGCAGTTTCCATGGAAATGATTAACCTGATTCTTTAATACAATTATCGAATAAATATTCACAAAGGTAATTAACCTCCTTTTTGATAATTGTGTTTTTTTGTCTTTTAACACACTGAACCTAGCGACGGGTATACCCGTCCTTTAGAAACAGTGTATACTTGTCTAATGCAAATAGTGTAGACCCAGATCAGAATGCTCCTAAAGAAGCTCTCTTATCAGGGTCTTCGCTGTTTGTCAGTTTGCAATATATTGCAGAAACCAACCCTAAATAATCATGAATGGACTGTAATTAATTTGAAAATGGAATTGTTTATTAAACGTTTCAGGGGTAAATGAGTTATAGTGGAGAACACGTTATTCTTTCCCAATAAACGCGTTTACGCTAAAACTATTATTTGCAGTGCAAACAGCTTGGAGCCAGATCAGACGCCTGGTAACCCGGCGTCTGATCAGGCTCCAAACTGTTTGCCACCAAGATAAACATGAAATATCAGAATAGTCCAAAAGTTGTTCTTTTCTACGTTTTAGCGCTTTGCGTTTGCGTACGTTTGCGTTTAAACGGGAAAGAATAACAGAGTGTCAACTGTACCACACCTATTGTCAATGGTGACTGTACAGTAATCCCCCTCTACAACGTCCCTCCTTACAACGACCCCTCCT
Organism: Gari tellinella; assembly: GCA_922989275.2. Taxonomy (NCBI): domain Eukaryota; kingdom Metazoa; phylum Mollusca; class Bivalvia; order Cardiida; family Psammobiidae; genus Gari; species Gari tellinella. The sequence continues at coordinate 32,650,354 of OV277872.1, read as the reverse complement.
TACAACGACCCGAGCTGCTGTTCCTCAAACAAGACAATTTTGTCAAACGCTTGCATATCGTCTGCTTAAAATTGTCGTCTGCTGTTTATCTCAAAGTCACATAATTGACATTGTGACAGAAAGAAACATAATGACAAGTGAAAAACAACTGGAATCCAGCTAAGACACCGTGCCTTATTCGAGCTCTTTGCAAAATGTAAGCCGATTTCCCTCCCTATAATAACTCCCTCTAAACAACACACATACTCTCTGCTTCCCATTGGGTGTTGTTGTAAAGAGGGAGCACTATAATAACTTGGAAGAATGGTTACCCGGCGTCTTTCTTAGAATATGTCAATTAATCCCCTGTCAAACTGCAAAACATATTTTCTTGAGAAAAGGGCAGATTCAAATTGCCAGAAAACAAAAGTATTGCAGAGATAAATATGGTACCGTTGAGATATTATTTTCCGTCTATTTGACGCCTTACCTAAACAATGTAGAAAATTAATGTCTCGTAGCTGAAGACGAGTTGTTTCAATTCAAGTGCCAAACAGTTTGGAGCCGGGTCAAACGCCGAGTAATTCTCCGGCTCTTAACTGTTGACAATAGACATCTGTTTGATTTGCAATACTTTGATGTTGAAAAGTTCTAAGATTTCAAAATGTTCTATTTTTCTAGTGCAATCACTTAAAGCAGGTTGAAAGCAAAGCAGAATGCGCTTTAAGGCGCATTCTGCTTTACTTTCAGCCTATTTTAAGCTACCATCTGCTAGGATAAAAATCTGAAGATTTTAGTAGAAATGGCAGCCCTGGATTTGGCTAAACGCGCGATTGTCGGTAAAGATATAACGCTGTACCCCCTGTAATAGAGTGTAGATTTTGTTTTCAGCGTATGAGGACAAAAGTAAATAATGTTCATATCCCCAAAGGTCCAATTCCTATTTGTTATCATAATAAGAAATATGGAAACACATATTGATTAGTTGTCGGTTTTCGTAAAGGAAAAATCAGAAAACTTAAGTAAACAAGTATAAGTGCATGGTCAACAGGGGCTAAACCTTTGCGATATTTGCAAGAACATGTATTGTATATTTCAATAAATATAATAACAAACTGAGTGGAATATATTGTATTTTTTATTCTTTCTTCCAATATGTGTCTGTGCTTTAACTCTTTGCTCCCTGAAACTTTAAATGCAAAATTCCAGTTTCAATTTTAGTCTAGTCCGTTTCTGACTTTTAAGGGTTGTTTTTGTCCATTTTCAGCATTATGACAAACAGTGAAGACCCTGATCAGAGGGCTCCTAGGAGCACTCTGATCTGGGTCTTCACTGTTTGCATAGGACAAGTGTACTATTCACATGTACACTGTTTGAAAAGGACGCCAATATGCGGGACTAGGGTTCAAAGGGTTAATACATTAAGTCCGTTGTAAACAGTTTCCAGTAACAGTGGACGTTATTCTTTCCCGTTTAAACGCAAACGAAACGCACGCGTAAAACACTTAAATGTAGAAAATTACAACTTTTTGGCAATTCTAACTTTTCATTTTAACCTGAGCGGCAAAAAGTTTGGAGTCTGATCTAGCTCCAAACTGTTTGCAGTGGAAATGATAGTTTTAGCGTAAACGCATTTATTGGGAAGAATAACGTGTTCTCCACTGTAGATCAGATGCCGAATAAATAGACATCTGATATGGCTCCAAACAGTTGTTTGTGTTAAAATACATCCTCCACATTTAAATGTACTTGCCATTGCTTCTTAATACGGCTTACTCCTCTGCGTTTGTGGTTCAACCCTTCACTGTCAATAATGAATAAAATCCGACGCGTCTGAGCAGTATCCAAACTCTTGTACACTCGTTTCCTTCAGTCATTTTTGCCTTAAATCTAAATTTGATACGATATTGCAGACAATAATATTGACGAAGACGACACTATGGCGGTAAAAGGGTAACAATAAGTTCACGATATATTTGACAATGAAAGTGTCAAAAGCGGGGGAAAGAACGCATACCCCATTGCGTTGCTTATCATTCTGCGTTTATATGAGACCAAAAACAAATTAAAATAAACGAGTTTAGTTTATAAAGCAATGAACAACTAATCAAAGTTTGTTGTGGTACTCTAAACATTGTATTAAGCAAGTGTGTGTTATAATGAGCCTAAAACGGTCATCAACCTCAGAATAGTCTACTACATGTACGAAGTATAAGCATAGAGGGAGCTATGCTAGTTTAGATATACTTAATTTGAAGAAAGTATTGCAGGCGAAACTTTCTATGGCATGGTCGCTTAGACAAAACTTGCACTGGTTGTGTCGGTTTATGAAATATGGTGTTGTTACAATGGAGAAGACGTAATTCTTTCTAAAAAAACGCGTTTATGTGTAATCGATTATTACCATTGCAAACAGTTTAAAGCCAGATCAGAATTAAGCTTTAAAATGTTTGCCACTCAGATAACAAAGTATAGTTCGCTATGTCTTTACAAAAACTTTTTTCTATATATTTTATTGCACTGGGTTTGCGTTTCGTTTGCGTTTAACTTTTTTCTACTAACGTCGCCAAGGCGACTGTGCAAACAGTTTGGATCCTGATTAGACACCGCGTAACGCGGTGTCTGATCAGGGTCCAAACTGTTTGACACTAGTTTTCTCAATCCTAAATCAGACTTAAAAAACAGTGCAGACGACACTACCAATGTAGACGATATTTTGGCGGTAAGAGATTAAAGCAGACTGTACAATTTGGCAGCTGAAGAGGTATACGGTAATTAATAACGTTTTTTTCTACTGTATGTAACAAGATATATTCTATAACGTGCTTGGTACATCTACATTCTAATCGCTTATTATGCTTAATACGTTTATTGGTGTCTTTTGCAAACAGGTTGGACCCGGATGAGAAGCCGCGAAATACAGCACCTCGTCTTGATCGAAACTGACGTTAAAATGGTATTCTAACAATATTAGTAGTGATGGGAATGCCACTTTTTTTACAGCAATTTGAAGTAGGCAACTTGTTGAATATGAATATTTTTTGAGCCGTGCCATGAGAAAATCAGCCTTATCGCATTTCAAACACGGTGGTTGGTCTTGATCTACACTGTTTGACACCCACATGCATCTAAAACATTTTGTGTAGCTGTATTGTATACAGTATTTGGCAGTGTAGACCAAACTCACATACAGAGCCTGTGATAACAAAGGTGCTTGGTATGTACAATGTCGCAATGCAATTAGGCAGGTTTTGTCATGTCATGACTCATTTGTATAAACCAGATGGCTTGTTAGGCAGAAGAAAGGTTAATTATGTAACAAGAAAAGTCACTCAATGACTATTGAATTTGAATCTATCAAATATTCTGTGATCGCGAGGCAACAATTTCCTAATATGTCAATCCGACAGGCCAATATGTCCTATGCGTATCATGATTTATCTAAATACGGGTCAACAACTGCCAGTGGCCGATATCGCATAAATGTTCTGTCCCAGAACAGAAATGATTAAAGTAACATTTCTTCCCCCCGAAGACCGTTCCGTATACACTAGAGAAACATTATTCTTTCCCAATAAACGAGTTTACGCTAAATCTATAATTTCTATTGCAAATAGTTTGGAGCCAGATCAGACGCCGGAATACCCGGCCTCTGATCAGGCTACTAACTGTTTGCCATTCAGATTAAAATGAACATTCATAAATGTCAAACTATTGTCATTTTCTACATTTGTTTGCTATGCGTGTGCGTTTCGTTTGCGTTTAAACGGGTAAGAATAACGTCTTTTTCACTGTACACATCTCAGCTAGAACAAATCCGTTCGCTCCGCCAGTATGACCACTCACTAGGAGACATGTTTTCTGTGTGTACAACAACCCTAGCTAAGAGTATATTCGTCTTTGAAGACCAGTGTACCTGTATATAATACATTTGTTCTATGCAAACAGTGTAGCCCCATATCAACGACCTTAAGTCATGGTCTACACTGTTTGTCATTTTGAACATACTGTTTAAACTAGTCCTAAATAGTCGAAAATGGTTTTTAACTTAGTTTGAAACAGGAATATTCTAATAAGGGTTTGATGATATTTGGTTAACACATGTTGAGTGTTTCAAAGTGATCGATAGAAAATTAGATAGATATTCTTTTGGAGCTTTCGCAATTAATTATTTCATATGTAAAGCTGTTTCATATACGGTGGAGAATACGTTATTCTATACCATTTAAAAAGGAAAACAAACTCAAACGCATTGCATTAAAATGTAGAAAAAAATGAAATTTTTTGACATTTTTCACCATTTAATTTAATTTGAGTGGCAAACAGATTGTATCCTGATCAGACGCCGGGTTGGGTTATTGCTTGCAATGGAATTAAAAGTTTAAGCGTAAAGATTTTTTGTTTGGAAAGAATAACGTCTTCTCCACTGTACGATGTATCATTAAAGGGACCGCAATGACGGGTTTGTCCTGTAACTTGAGATATTATTTGCAATACGGTGGTTTGTCCCTTGGCCTATTAAAGTATAACTTTTGTGCAGAGGTACAGTGGAGAAGACGTTATACTTTCCCAATAAATGCGTTTACACTAAAACAATACTTTCCTTTGGTAGCAGTTATGAGCGAGAACGCGTCAAACTGTTTGTCACTTTGATTAGAATAAATCATGAACAATTTCAAAAACTATTTTTCTACAATTTATTATTTATCAACACAACTGTATGTTGACACTATTTATTATGCCACCGCAACAATGATATGATTATACTGGAAACAGGACAAACTGTTTACATCAGCCTAGTTTTTAAATAAATGCTTTACTTTTATACCATTTGTGTCTAGCGTCCTATAACAGGGACATGGGCAAAAAGTATGGACTCTGATCAAACGCTGCATCATGTTTCGTCTGATAAGGATCTACAATGTTTGCTAAAAGGAATTTCAATATAAAAGAAAAACGAAAATGAAAATTTAGACTAGGCATCCGTTACAACGAACAAGTACTACAGCGCTCCCTCTCTACAACGACGCCAAATGGGAGACAAGGATTGTTAGCGTTGTTCAGAGGGAGTCGTTACAGGGAGGGAATTTGGCTTACATCTGCAAACAGCTTGAAACCAGATCAGACGCCGCGCTACGCGGCGTCTGATCTGGATTCAAGCTGTTTGTCACCCGTCATTATATTTATTCCATCAAAATAATATTTTTAAGAAAAAACAGCAGAAGACAATTTGAAGCAGACGATATTGCATCAGGCAAAGTGTTAAACATTTTGTCTTGTTTGGGGAACATCCGTAAGGGTCGTTGTAAGGAGGGAGTCGTTGTTGGGAGGGCCGTTGTAGAGAGGGAACACTGTAATCCAATTGAAAAACATGGCAGAATGCACTCGGCTAGAATTGGTTTACAAAACATAGCACACATGTTGCTCATGAAATGATCTTATATCCGGATAATTTGTACATTTAAGGGACAAGTACCCATTTATAAAAGGTAATAGACTGATAATTGTTTCTTAATGCCAAATGCACGAAGATGGCATGCATTTGTTTTTATTTGAGTATTGTTTAATATTTTGTTTTGCAAATACATCATTTGGTTTTCCGTCTCTTGAATTGCTCATTAATCGTCTATCATTCCTTATTTATAATGGCAATGTTGTGTTTATTGATATTGTTATTTGGGTACTTTGTTATTATATTAAGAACTTGTAATAGTCATTGATCAGGACAATTATCCTCAATCATTATTAAGATATCAAGAGCATACTTTGCTTATCATTCACAGCCAGCTTAACCCTTTGAACTTAGCCATGCACATATGTTTCAATTGCAGACAGCATACAGCGGAGAAGAAGACGTTATTATTTCCCGTTTTAACGCAAAAGAAACGCAAACTCATGGCAATAAAACGTAGAAAATTACAACGTTTCGACAATTCTGACTATCCATGTTAATCTGACTTGCAAACAGTTCGGAGCCTGATCAGACGCCGGGTTACCCGGCGTCTGATCTAGCTCCAAATTGTTTGCAATGGAAATAATTTTTTTAATTAGCGTAAAAGCAAATGTAAGTAAATTATTAATGTTCCTTCCCTATATAATTGTTTTAGCGTAAAAGCGTTAATTGGAAAAGAATAACGTTTTATCCACAGTACCTCTGTAAAGTACGGTGTCCTATGCAAACAGTACACACACAGATCAGAGGGCTCTTAAATAAGCCCTCTTAATATGTTCTGTATAATTGTCATATACTGGAAGCAAAACATTAACAACACCAACCCGATATAGTAAAAATGGACTAGACTAGATTGGAAACTGGGACCTTCCATTTGAAGCTTGGGGAGGAAAGAGTTAAGCCTCTTAACGGGTCATTCAATTTACGAACAACCACTTAATGGGTCATTAAGGTGGTCAACTACGTTACCAAGTGCATGTAAATCGATACATTAAATTTACGAACAACCACTTAATGGGTCATTAAGGTGGTCAACTACGTTATCAAGTGCATGTAAATCGGTACATTCAATTTACGAACAACCACTTAATGGTTCATTAGGGTGTCAACTACGTTACCAAGTGCATGTTAATCGATACATTCAATTTACGAACAACCACTTAATGGGTCATTAAGGTGGTCAACTACGTTACCAAGTGCATGTAAATCGATACAGTAGAGATGATGTTATTCTTTCCTAATAAACGCGTTAACGTTTTAAATCTATAATTTCCATTGCAAACAGTTTGGAGCCATATCAGACGCCGGCTAATCCGGCGTCTGATCAGGCTCCAAACTGTTTGCCGTCAAGTTAAAATCAACATTCAGGATTGTCAAAAAGTTTTCATTTTCTTTATTTTATTCCATTTGTATTTCATTTGCCTTAACCCTTTTCCCCAATAGAAGTGCCTTTTAGCGCATTTGATTTATTCCTCCGCTGAAGAAAAATAGTTCCAATGTATACAGACTTAAACGTGTAACAAATGAAATATTTTCTAAACCCTAGCAGATGGTAGCTTTAAGCAGGCTGAAAATAAAGCAGAATGTGCCTTAGGGCACATTCTGCTTTATTTTCAATCTGCTTTAAGTGGTCACCTGTATTCAAAACTAGAAACAGGCTATTGGGTAATGGGTTAAACCGGAAAGAATAACGTCTTCCCCACTGTAGATTAAACAATATTGTGGATCATGTTATCACAACTTTAATTAAACAGATACTTTCATGTTTATGTATTGTATGAGTCCATTTTTCAGTAAAGGCATGCCTTTTCATTATTATTTTTTCAGTTTTAATAGACGTTTTTGTCAGCAAACATTACATATTCAGATCAGACGCGGTTCTGTAAGGCGTCTTTTATGAGTCTGCACTAAGGTACCTTTGAACAATTTATGGGACGTCAAGCACAATTGGGTTAATGCACACTCTAACGATAGTGAAAAGTTCCTGGGCCCCGTTTCATAAAACATCTTAGTTATAATACGACAAATGTTGTCGTAAGTCAGATCATAAAACTCTCAATTATTATTCATTTCTCCATCTAATCCCATCTTGTGATATCTTTTTGGAATCGTCTTGAAAAGGCGATTCCAAAATAATGTCACAAGACAGGATTAGATAGAGAAATCACAAATTAAATGCATTTTAAAGTTTTGACTTACGACAACATTTGTCGTAAGAAGTTTTATGAAACGGGCCCCAGATTCTTTTGAATATTTAAATAGTTCACTCCCAATGACGTCATAAAGCGCATTTGCAAACAGTTTTGAAAGTGATCAGACGCAGCGTAACTCTTGTCACTTGTTTAGAGACTACGTCAGTTATTCTGTCTTAAATCTAACTTTTAAATGATATTGCAGACAACAATATTGGAGCAGACTACAATATGGCGGTGAAGGGGTACAAAAAGCACGATAAATATTATCATAAAAGGGTTAAGCAGTTTTAAGTTCCTTATTTGAATATGTCTTATTTTCGAAGACATAAGTAACTGTGATACAGTCGTCTTCATGCTAATTGTTCATTCATAATTTAGCACGTGTATCAATTACATGTAGCATCAGTGAATGAGTGATGCAGGACCAAAGTATATTTAATATGATGCATAGCAGGTAAGTCAAGTAGAAACAAACGATCAGCGGCTGCAGTAAAGACGGTTTATTTTCGTTCCAACGTTTCGCTTATACAATAAGCTTCATCAGGGATGATTTTTTAAGAAAAGAGTATAACCTGAAGTACATAATATGCGGTGCCTAAAGTCACGTGATATTTGTATAAATTGAATGATGACGTCATAAAAGATGAGTGAAGATGATAGATGATATGGTGATAAAAACATGAATGGTGATACATAGGTTTGAATGGCAGTATGGAAAGTCTTAATATGATGCAGAAAAACTCGTATGTAAGCTTTCTGCAACACGTATCCTATATATCAATGAGCCATCTCTGTATACTGCGAATAGGATACGACCGTAAAGATTTGTTAAAGCCACACGCACCGACACCAATTGACGTCTTGTACTTTTAATGACCGCTTTTAGCAGTTATGTTTTGCAGACAATAATTCGATGTCTCCTGAAATCCAAGCTAATTGATATTCTGGTGACATTTTCTGCAAGTGCAGCCTAATCAATGTGAAAACCTGCTGCCGACAAGTTTATTGTTAAAGAAAGATGCCGATGGGCGATCAAGTTCAAACCAACAACTTCGTGTCTACCATGCTAACCCTTATCACGTTATATGGATGTACAGTGGAGAATGTGTTATTCTTTCCCAATAAACGCGTTTACGCTAAAACTATTATTTGCAGTGCAAACAGTTTGGAGCCAGATCAGACGCCGGGTAACCCGGCGTCTGATCAGGCTCCAAACTGTTTGCCACCAAGATAAACAAGAATTATCAGAATTGTCTAAAAGTTGTTCTTTTCTACGTTTTAGTGCTTTGCGTTTGCGTACGTTTGCGTTTAAACGGGAAAGAATAACAGATTAGCCACTGTAAGCGTTGGTGTAAGGACGAAATTGTTGTTTAGAGGGCCGTTGTAGGGAGGGAACACTGTATCTTAACATATTATTTTGCAGACGCGATAATTTAAGCAAACGATAATTAAGCATGGTCTAGGGTTATACTAGACTAGAGATTCCGTTCATGGAAATAAAATGAGAGGCAGTTTTATATTTTCAGGACTTATCCATTTCACTGCAAAACATGACAGTACTCACATTTGGTTTGAACATATTTTAAACAAATACTTTGCATATACAGAAAAACTTCTCGTGTCTGAGACCATTCTCAAGCTTTTGAATGGACAGGTTTCAGCAATCTCCTAAACACTGACCTATTAGAATATTGAGAACGATTTTAGACTTTTCCCATACGCTTCTTTGATCAATGTCTACACGAGAAAACAAGTTCAGTTATGATACTAGATTTGTCAATTGACGACTCATACAATGTATATTAAAGTGGAGAAGATATAATTCTTTCCAAATATCCGCGTTTCCGCTAAAACTATATTTTCTATGACAAACAGATTAGAGCCTGATCAGACGCCAGATAACCCGGCGTCTGATCATGTTCCAAACTGTTTGCAATGAAAATAATAGTTATAGCGTAAACGCGTTTATTGGGAAAGAATAACGTCTTCACCACTGTATGCGTAAACATTATCTTCTGCTGGTTTAGTTTAACTCTTTCAAAACAAAGTTAATATTGCAGGTTATTAGGTTCCCTTGTATATCTTTTTATTTACCAAATACATGAAGCTGTCAATTTGTAATTATAGGTAGTTTGATACATACTGGTCTATATTAGCACAAACAGTGTATACCCTGACCAGAGGGATCCTATACAGTGGAGAATCTGTTATTCTTTCCCGTTTAAACGCAAACGTACGCAAACGCAAAGCGCTAAAACGTAGAAAAGAACAACTTTTGGACAATTCTGATATTTCATGTTTATCATGGTGACAAACAGTTTGGAGCCTGATCAGGCGCCGGGTTACCCGGCGTCTGATCTGGCTCCAAACTGTTTGCCCTGCAAATAATAGTTTTAGCGTAAACGCGTTTATTTGGAAAGAATAACACATTCTCCACTGAATACCCTGACCAGAGGGATCCTATAGGAGCCCATCTGAACTGGGTCTTCTCTGTTTGCAAATGCTATGAGTATATTTTGATACAGGTCAATGGTGCTGAAGGAGTTAATGCAAGTTTGAATTGTGAAATAACGTTTTGAGTGTCAAACGGCGATACTACTACAGTGGAGAATCTGTAACAATGAGCATCCTTCACTTCTGCATAGTTCGTATCGTACAGTGGAGAAAACGTTATTCTTTCATGTTTAAACGCAAACGTACGCAAACGCAAAGCACTAAAACGTACAAAAGAACATTTTTTGGACAATTCTGATATTTCATGTTTATCTTGGTGGCAAGCAGTTTGGAGCCTGATCAGACGCCGGGTTACCCGGCGTCTGATCTGGCTCCAAACTGTTTGCACTGCAAATAATAGTTTTAGCGTAAACGAGTTTATTGGGAAAGAATAACAGATTCTCCACTGTAATTCAGTAGTTTTACATTTGTTTCCAAAATTTTTGCCACTCAGATTTAAATGAATATTGTCAACAAGTTGTCATTTTCTACATTTTATCGCAATGCGTTTGAGTTTCGTATGCGCTTAACCACGGGAAAGAATAACGTTTTCTCCACTGTAAGATACGAAGTATGCAGAAGTGAAGGATGCTCATTGTTGTTGTTGATTAATAATTGATGTGTGTGCATATGTATTTCTGTTTGCATTGGCACGTGCAGGACCGGGTGTAGGCGCCAATGTTCAAGTTAATTAGCATGACAATGACACATTTAAACTAGGATGCTGACATTAAGGCATGGTGTTTCTTCATTGTTGACAGAATTGATGCATGCCACAGTCACACGTTAACATTCACGTTAAAACCTCTCCATAGCGACCACTATAAGTCAAACGAAGCCTTATTGATTGTATTACAGACAGGATACAAGTTTTAAAAGCAAGGTGACAGTAAAACAGAATGCTCCTTAAGGAGCTTTTTGTATAACTGTCACCTTGCTTTAAGCAATCACCTGTCGGTACATTTATGGAATACATTGTATTTCGAATATTTTATGTGTTCATGAAGAATTTTAAAAATCTGGTCACACTGTATAAAACCGCGAAGCGGTTTGATACAAAAGTGTGACTAGGTATGTTTTCAAACTGTATAAAGTTGCCAAGCAATTTTATACAGTTTGAAAACATACCTAGTCCCACGAGGCGGTTTGATAACAAAATGTGACCATGGTTGTTTTTTCTTACCGCAATGAACACAATAAATATTCGATGTATTCCTTCTAATTGAATATCACTTCTGCATTTAAGAAATAAATTAAATAGAGAATCTGACATGAGTGCTCAGTATTAAACACTTTTTAAGCCGTGCGGTGTAGTTCCTCCCTATATATTTACCGCCAAAACGTGACGTTGTTTTTGTAGTAACGTCAACGCCAATAATTACACCATTTGGAATACTGCTTCATGCAGCGATTGTAGAGAACAGTTGGACTAAGAAAAGGTAATCCCAACAAGGCGTAACCTCATTTGATTCCGTTCATTGGAGTTATGAACAAAACTTTAAAGAATATCACAGCTAACCAAAAGTTATGAAACAAACAATATCTAATTATGTAAATATTGAAAATTGCTGCCTGCAATATCGTTTCAAAGTTAGATTAAAAGCAGTATAACTGGCGTGATTTCAAAACAGGATCAAACTGCTGGCAAAATATCAAAGTGACGTCATTCAGAGTGAAAGGGTTAACTGTCAACCAATGGGTGTCAATTGTTTTGAATCAAGTGATGAGTTCACTAAAGAAAGCGATGGCCGTCGATGGCCATCGATTACGAGTTGGCTACTGGTCTGAAATACAGTAGAGTAAACGTAATTATTTCGTTCCAACGCAAACGCATTGCAATGAAATGTAGAAAATGACAACATTTTGACTATTCAGAGTACAGGTTTTAATATGAATGACAAACAGTTTTGAGCCTGATCTGGCTCCAAACTGTTTACAATGAAAATAATAGTTTAAACGTAACCGGGGTTATTTGGAAAGAAAACGTTTTCTCGTCTGTACTCCGCACGCTTCACACGGGGCACAAACTGCTAACATAAACAGCAAACAGTGGTAATTGAACACGCTACTGGTCAGACGCCGCGTTTGAAAATGTAAGTAATGTCGAGCTTTATGCTGAATGAATTATCATTTAAGAATGTTAAGAACCGCTTTGTACTCATTTATTCTATAGCTTTTTTCCCGTGTTGTTTGAAGCAGGGTGTATATAAAGTAGAAAGCTCCTTCAAGAGCGTTTGGTTATATTTTAACTAGATTTAAGCATCAACCTTTTCGCATCTAGGGCAGGTTATTTAAGACAGTGTAGAAGCTTGCAATGTTGATTCTATGTGCAATACTCGTAGGTAAAAGGGACGAAATGCGCTTTATCAACCTTCATTTGCATTGTAGATCAAGGTCAGCCGCCGCGTCAAAGACTGTTTGACACCCACATATATCTACAGCTTTATATGTAACTGTATTACATGTACGCTCGTATATACGGTACAGTGGAGAAAACGTTATTCTTTCCCAATAAACGCGTTTACGCTAAAACTATTATTTGCAGTGCAAACAGTTTGGAGCCAGATCAGACGCCGGGTAACCCGGCGTCTGATCAGGCTCCAAACTGTTTGCCACCAAGATAAACATGAAATATCAGAATAGTCCAAAAGTTGTTCTTTTCTACGTTTTAGCGCTTTGAGTTTGCGTACGTTTGCGTTTAAACGGGAAAGAATAACAGATTCTCCACTGTATTTGGCAGAGTACACCAAAATCAGATACAGAGCCTTGGATGACAACGTTGCCTACAATTTTGCAATGCTATAATGCTGGTTTTGTCCTGCATGGCTCATATTCAAGTAATTGTTTCAGTTGTTATACTGCCAATCGTTATTGCGGAAAAACAAATGCTCTTGGCATTTTAGTTCCCTAACCCTCGTCGCAGTTTTGATAATTTCAATCAGTGTCTGTTCCCACAGCGGCTTCTATATAACGGTGAAAAGAAATTATAAAACATATCATATGGGCATTGACCCTTGCTGATTTGTCGAGGGAAATTATTTAAATTTCAACATTATATAAAGAGGGTGCGATTGCTCCTCTCGCAAATTGTGTGATATTGGTCGTAATTAATTGAAATATAAACGTATTGGTCATGTTATTCATACTTAAAGTCTATATGTCACAAAAGAATGTTCGGTATTTGGACTGACTGTCTGCATATGAATGATATGAGTGTATTCGTCATTCTCTTGTTGTTGTATCGTTATTTTGAAATGTTGGTTCCAAACGTTAGCACATTAATATGTATGTATGTTTTAATTTAAGAGTCTTTCACACAAATTGTAAACAGTGTTGTACCATATCAGACGCCGCTTTACACGTCAAATGAATCCAAACTGTTTTGAATTTTAAGTCAATACGAGATAGGCAGGACATTATTTATTTGATTTCGTTTTAGATTTAAATCAACATCCTTTAATTAGATTTGTTTGTTCCCGGGTTGTAACTGATGCAATTTTCAATCATTTTCTGCATAAACGCATGTGTTTTAACCATGAATATAATGAATAGTTTTCAGCTATAGCCTTTGCTCAAGTCTTACCAATCAAAAGCTTTAGAACAACATCAGATTTATTGCGAATGCTTAATATCATGGCTCCAGATAGGAGAAGTAAACAGAGCAAATCCAACATATTCTCACTCATTTAAGCACAAAACCATATGGCGTTACTACTCATTATAATTGTCTCGGAGCGATGATTCTAATGAGTAGTGAAATCATAGGGTTTTATGTAGAAATAAAGAGTTTAAGATTTAAAATATCCACTCCCTTAATTGGAGCTTTGTATATATCTATATGGGGCTAGGTCAGTCCCCGAAATCTCCGTCTGTGGCCAGGCTCTTAAGTTCCAAATTCTTTACAACTCAGATACGAATAAATAGTCAACATTTTAAGAACCTGTCGTTTTTAAAGTGTATCGCATTGCTTTTGCGTTTCATTTCGTTAATACGGGAAACCATTGTGGCTTCCAACTTTGCTGAAAATTCTAATATAAGTTGAATAACATGAGTAACCTGGTGTCTGTGAAGAACATTAAAAGCCCGCATTTGAAGCTCCGAAGTGTTCGAGTATATTTAAGTGAATCAACCTTGTGTTAACACCCACCTTTTTAAAGCATACTTGTTACAGGACGGAATTAAAGTAAAAGCCGTCGTATGAGCTTAAACACACAGAAAGGAAGGAATCGTTGTACAGTGGAGAATCTATTATTCTTTCCCGTTTAAACGCAAACGTACGCAAAGCACTAAAACGTAGAAAAGAACAACTTTTGGACTATTCTGATATTTCATGTTTATCTTGGTGACAAACAGTTTGGAGCCTGATCAGACGCCGGGTTACCCGGCGTCTGATCTGGCTCCAAACCGTTTGCACTGGAAATAATAGTTTTAGCTTAAACGCGTTTATTGGGAAAGAATAACACATTCTCCACTGTAGGCATGGTCGTTATAGGGAGGGAGTACTGTAAAGATTTGTATGCCTCATAGCTGTATGGTCAATGGACGCTCGTTTGAATGTATCTACATTCATATTGAGATAGATTAAGCCTTTCAGATAAACTATTAGATCAAGGATGATAAATTCGACATGGGCCTACTTTACTAGGCATTTACAGTCAGTATGACGATATTAACTGACCTATTCCTTCCATTCAGAGCAATTTAATTGGTCATAACCAGAATATGTTCCTTTGCTTTTAGATTGGTTATTCGATCGATGTTGCCTATTATGGTAGCATTATTATTGAGAATACGTCACAAAATTAGGCCTCTATGAAGCGAAGAGTACAATTAATGCAGTAAACAATATGATATTTTGACAATATAACGCTATAGTGCCACAGGTTTTGAATAGTTTGCATCTCACGAAATAACATGCATTATTTAAGCGACTAGTAGGCCCTAGATCATAAACAATCAACAAAGGGATATTCGATTGATTCAAAACAAAACAAAGCTGGGAAATCTGGATTTTATATTACTTAAATGCAGAGGAATAACGAATGATTTTAATAATTTCTGCTGACTAAACTCTTTTTCATTTTTTGGCTCACCATACAATGCACGGGATGGAATATGACCTTCGGTCTTAATGTCAAAAACACATACAGTGGAGAATCTGTTATTCTTTCCCGTTTAAACGCAAACGTACGCAAACGCAAAGCGCTAAAACGTAGAAAAGTACAACTTTTGGACAATTCTGATATTTCATGTTTATCTTGGTGGCAAACAGTTTGGAGCCTGATCAGACGCCGGGTTACCCGGCGTCTGATCTGGCTCCAAACTGTTTGCACTGCAAATAATAGTTTTAGCGTAAACGCGTTTATTGGGAAAGAATAACACATTGAATTCTCCACTGTACATGTACTTAACACGGTATAAATTTTTCATATGAGTCGTGCAAAGAGAAAACCTGATTTATTGCTCCAAACATTGTAGATCCAGACCAGTCCGCCGCGTCTTTGACGCGGCTGCTGGTCCTGATATACACTGTATGACACCCGCATGCATCTAAAGCATTTTATATAGCTTTATCATACGGTATTTTGCAGTGTAGCTCTGGGACCCGTTTCATAAAACTTCGTACGACAAATGTTGTCGTAAGTCAGAACTTTAAAATACATTTAATTTCTGATTTCTCTATTTAATCCTGTTTTTGTGACATCTTTTTGGAATCGTCTTTTCAAGACGATTCCAAAAAGATCTCACAAGACAAGATTAGGTGAAAAACTAGATAATAATTGAGACTTTTATAATCTGACTTACGACAACATATGTCGTAGGAAGTTTTATGAAACGGGCCCCAGATTCAGAGCCTGTGATGACAGCGGTGCTTCGTCTGTACTATGTTGCAATGCAATAAGTCAGGTTTTGTCATGACATTGCTCATATGTGTTAACAATATACAAGAAAGTATAACTGTTTACAACTTTTAACCAGAAAGGCGATATAAGACATTGCTGCATCCAACACAGATTGGACATGACACGGCTCATATGTGTTAACAATATACAAGAAAGTATAACTGTTTACAACTTTTAACCTGAAAGGCCATATAAGACATTGTTGCATTCAACACAGATTGGACATTTACTACCGGTTTGCTATTGATCTTTGTGATCCAGTAGTTAGTAGAGCAAACGTTTGTTGGATTTGCGAATGGATGATCTTCGAAAAGCATAAATAGCGTAGTGAAAACGTTTGCTATGTAAATGAATTATTTGTCTTGACTAGCCCAATACCCCATTGCATGTTTCTAGTTTTAACGAAAAGCGATCATTTAAAGCAGAATGAAAAAGGCAGAATGCTCCTTAAGACACATTCTGCTATACAGCCTGTGTAAAGCTAGCATCCGTTAGGGCATAGAAATATTCCTGATAGTACATATTCATGAATGTGTCAAGTGGCACTAGCGGGGGAATAAATTCAAGGAGCGAAAATGCATATTTATTGTATAGAGGGTTAAGTACATAGATCTCTCAAACCTCTTAGTGTCCGTATCATAATAATTATTATCTTTAACCCTTTCATGTTCAAAGCTATCGATTTGTACCTACAGTGGAGAATCTGTTATTCTTTCCCAATAAACGCGTTTACGCTAAAACTATTATTTTCAGTGCAAACAGTTTGGAGCCAGATCAGACGCCGGGTAACCCGGCGTCTGATCAGGCTCCAAACTGTTTGCCACCAAGATAAACAAGAATTATCAGAATTGTCCAAAAGTTGTTCTTTTCTACGTTTTAGTGCTTTGCGTTTGCGTAAGTTTGCGTTTAAACGGAAAAGAATAACATATTCTCCACTGTATTCACCGCCATATTGTCGTCCGCTTCAATATTGTTGTCTGTAATTAAAGCAGCATAACTGACGTAATTTCAAAATAAGTGGCAAACTGCTTTGATCCTGATCAGACGCCGCAGGATCAAAACTGTTGAATGCGCTTTACGACGTCATTTAGAGCGAACGGGTAAATACACACCCTCCTTAATCAGCGCTCGTAATGTCATTTCATAAAATATTAATAATAAATAGTTTAAAGCCCAGCCTCTTATTTTAAATGTTATGGTATCTAAGCGTGTTGCTGTTATGGACAACATTGTAATTGTAGATTTCTCAAACGTTTTTGACATATGACAATATAAACATCTAAGGCTTTATTGATGTAATAAGAAATATATGTGTTTACATTACTGAATACATAATTCATGAATCTTGTACAAAGAATCATACTCTATTTCATTATCTTGTTTTTACTGAGCTCTACTAATGATTGAACTATTTCATGATCAAATTTATCATGAGGCTTAACCCCTTCACCGCCATATTGTCGTCTGTATCAATTTTGTTGTCTGCAATATCGTTTCAAAGTTAGATTTAAGGCAGTATAACTGGCATAATTTCAAAATTGTTTGCAAACGCGCTTTAAGACGTCATTGAGAGGCAAAAGGTTTACCATTTCCCTTTTTGCTTTGTAATCTGTTCAACAATAACCATAGCAATATTGTTTTAATTTTAGAATAACTGGAGTTCCAAACAGTTTAGGTCCTGACCGGACGCCGAGTACCCCGAGTTACTCGGCGTTCGATCAGGACCCTAACTGGTTTTGAATGTCAGTCAAGTCGTGCTAATCATTGTATGGGTTAACCCTTTCATGATCAAAGTATTCGGAATATGTTTACCCCTTCACCGCTTTAGTGTCGTCTGCTTCAGTAGTGCTGCCTGCAAGACACTTTTCAAAGGTTGTATGACTTAATAAATATCGACAAGAGTGTCAAACAGTTTGGCTCCTGATCAGACGCCGCGTTACGCGGCGTCTGATCAGGACTCAAACTGTTTGCAAACGCGCTTTAAAGCGTCATTGAGAGTGAAAGGGTTAATGCCTGTGCCCTCTGTTTTGGCCTTGTTTGCCAATTTTACTTTATGCCCGATCAATTATCCATCTGTGACATATCCAGTCCTATACTTGATTGGTTCCATTTGTTTTCTCTGATCTGGTCAATGAAACTGTCAATCGTATAACTTTGTTGCTCCGTGAGCTGTCGATGGAAGTTGATGGTATCATTTATCAATAAGCCACGGGGGCTTAACTATCCTTTAGTTAACCGTTACCCCGTACAGAGGCTGAGAAGGCATTATAAATTCTTACTTCCAAATGAAATATTTTATTTTAAAACCTATATGTCCAAACGGTTTGGAGCTAGTTTAGACTCCGGATATCCCGGTGTCCCATCAGGTTCCAAACTGTGTTTTTTCCACTCAGATTAAAATGTATTTCTTAAACAGATTCAGAAAATTGATATTTCTTTATTTGATTACGTCGGCTTTAAGTGTTTCTTTAAGTAATTGAGAAAACGTATTTTCCACTGAAATCGCTTGCAATTTGTGTTTTTTCTTTTGTGTGGTTGTTACAACCAATAAGTACAGTGGAGAATCTGTTATTCTTTCCCGTTTAAACGCAAACGTACGCAAACGCAAAGCACTAACACGTAGAAAAGAACATCTTTTGGACATTTCTGATATTTCATGATTATCATGGTGACAAACAGTTTGGAGCCTGAACAGACGCCGGGTTACCCGGCGACTGATCTGGCTCCAAAGTGTTTGCACTGGAAATAATAGTTTTAGCGTAAACGCGTTTATTGGGAAAGAATAACACATTCTCCACTGTATATTTGAAATATATAGCCCATCCTTTTAATTTAATGAAGGTCAAAAGATAGTTTTCCAGAAGTAAGCTACTTTTAGAAAAAAATGTATATTTTCTTTTAAACCCATTACTCTATAGATACGCATAAAACGCATCTGTTTAACATCACTGAAGAAAATTGTTCCACTTCATACTAAGTACAGGTAATTGCAAGTAGTTATATGTAGCCCACGTCCAAACTTTGAGTTTATTTGTCCAGATTGTTTGACACTAGTTTTAAATCAAAGATCATTGTTTACAAATTTTGGAGACGACTTCAGAGCTTATAAAATTTATTCTGGGTACCTTTTTAATCGTCGTATGCAAATAATCGTTCCTAGTGTAAAGCGTTTGAATCCTTATCGGACTCCCTGATACATGTACCTATTATTTGATTTAGGTATTAGTTGTCTTTCTGTCATTTTTCTACCCAATATAAGACGTAGAGAAGACGTTATTCTCTCCCGCTTAGATTTGCTAAATACAACCACTTGCAATACAATGAGGAAAATGAATTGTTGTTGAACCATGATGTGGTGCATTTTCATAGCTGAGTTGCAAACAGTTCGGAACTTAGCAGAATTTAGGTTACTCGGTGTTGACCCGGTTCCAAACTGTTGCAATGACAACAATTGTTTTAGCCCTTACGCTTGTATTGTAAAAGAATTACGCAGTATCCGCTGTATAAAAACAGCCCATGGATATAACTGATTGACTCTAATAGCCTCCATTGAAACGTTTGACCGTTAAGCTTTAAGTTCATTGACCGAAAAGCAAAGTTCCTATCATTGATTTACAGTAGAGAATACGTTATTCTTTCTCAATAACAAGTTTGTGCTAAAATATGTATATTTATTACAAACGATTTTAAGCCAGTTAAGACGCCGCGATCAGGCTCTAAACTGTAAGAAACTCAGATAAATATGATAGTAACATATTATTTCAAACAATATCATTTATTTATTTTATCTCATTGTATTTGCGTATCGTTTCATTTTAGTTTGAAATACCGACGTATTCTCCCTGATACCTAATATGACCTCTGTGTGACTTTCGGAGGAAATACAGCAATTTAAATATATATAAGACACAGCCCAAGGGCTTGCTATCGAATAGTCGATGAATACAGTTCTAGCTGTATAGAAAATAATACCTTATTCTTCTCAATAAGACGTTTGCGCCAGAACAATATTTTCGTTAGCAAACAGGTTGGTGTCAGATCAAATACTTGTTAACAGTTTGGATCCTGATCGGACGCCGCGTGACACGGCGTCTAATCTGACTCCAAATCGTTTAAAATTAAAATTAAAACAAAGTGTTACAAGAATTGTTACAAAAAGCTGTCATGTTGTAAAAATATTTATATTGCATTTAGTTTCTTTGTATCACACACTAATCATCCCCACTGCACATGTGATACAAGACAAAGTATTGAAAACGATTGCAGATATGATAAGTCAATTGCAGTAAAGGAGCAACGCATTTCTGCATTTTGCTTTTCAGTATTTCAGTATCAAACCACTGAATATACTAGAAGAATAAACAAATTGGACGGTCGAACGAATGGTAACTGCTTAATGTTCAATGAAATAATTAAATACAAAACTACATTTTGTAGATATTTTCATCCTTCTGTATCCTCTAAATTACGCATTCATCTAAATAAAACGGTCACTCGATGCAAGCTGGATTGTTTGCCTCTAAGTTCATATCGTTTTATTGATCACATAGCAACATTACAATCATTTTTGTTGCCTATTAAGACCTCTGAGTGACAATATGTTGAACTATTGTTTCACATCAACCCCTTCACTGCCATGACGACCCCAGTTCTAAACAATTATCGTCTGCTTTTATTTTTCAAATTTAAATTTTGGTTATTTTGCCTTAAGAAATAATGCAATGACTGTCACACAGTTTTCATCCTGATCAGACGCCGCGTCAAGCGGTGTCTGACCAGGGTCCAAACTGTTTACAAATACGTATTGTACTCGGGTAAGGCAGGGAGGGGTAAACCCTTTCACTCACTCTCAATGACGCTAAAATGCGGCGTCTGATCAGGATCCAAACTGTTTGACACTCATTGTGAAATATTTACAGTCATACTGCCTTAAATTTAACTTTGAAACGATATTGAAGACAACAATATTGAAGCAGAAGACAATATTGCGGTGAAGGGGTAAACATATCACGATAAATTTGATCATGAAATGGTGAACTACTTTCGATGCCTTTTACAGAGAACACTGACCAAATTTGGTTTTGAAACAAAGATCCAGATTTGACGGCGAGTTACTCGGCGTCTGATCAGTATCAAAACTATTTGATACTCATGTAGATGTTTCTTTACAGCAAAGTTTGAGCAGCAGAAGCAGACAAAATTACTTAAGCAGACTATATATTTACATTAAAGGGGGTTAACGGATTTTGCCCGGGCTAATTGGTCTGGGGAAATTAGGAAAATTTACATGTGATCTATGGTAATATATGATCTCTATGATAGGTACAGTGGAGAATCTGTTATTCTTTCCCAATAAACGCGTTTACGCTAAAACTATTATTTCCAGTGCAAACAGTTTGGAGCCAGATCAGACGCCGGGTAACCCGGCGTCTGATCAGGCTCCAAACTGTTTGTCACCATGATAAACATGAAATATCAGAATTGTCCAAAAGTTGTTCTTTTCTACGTTTTAGTGCTTTGCGTTTGCGTACGTTTGCGTTTAACCCATTACCCCATAGCCTGTTTATAGTTTTGAAAATAGGTGACTACTTAAAGCAGGTTGAAAGTAAATCAGAATGCGCCATATGGCGCATTCTGCTTTACTGTCAGCCTGCTTTAAGCTTTTACCAGCTAGAATAAGGAAGGTATTAAATATGACACATATTCATTACGGTTTATATTGGAACTATTTTCTTCAGCGGATGAATAAAATGCATGTGCTAAAAGTCGCTTCTATAAGGGAAAGGGTTAAACGGGAAAGAATAACAGATTCTCCACTGTAACTATTTTTCCTTAATCACCCTTTGCAGTTGTCGTCTGTACATTTTGTCGTCTGCTATAGTTCTTATGCAACGTTCTTTTTATTTGTGTAATATTGTGATGTTTTAAATATCTGTGTTATATATGACATGTTATGTCATTTATATCGTCTCTTATAATTTCTTTACGGAATGGCTTTCCGCTATTTTAAAAAGTTTATTGTAAATGTTCCTGTGTGTACAAATGTATTGCATTGGTGGGTGTAAATAAAGATTCCATCTATAGCGGCGCCATATTGACCATTTGTGTGTCGCGATGCCGTAAAACCTAATTCAATCAGCCAATACTATCCTTGCCTAAATAAAGAGACTATACTGCTGTGTTATCTGCTTACAGTGGAGAATCTGTTATTCTTTCCCGTTTAAACGCAAACGTACGCAAACGCAAAGCACTAAAACGTAGAAAAATACAACTTTTGGACAATTCTGATAATTCATGTTTATCTTGGTGGCAAATAGTTTGGAGCCTGATCAGACGCCGGGTTACCCGGCGTCTGATCTGGCTCCAAACTGTTTGCACTGGGAATTATGGTTTTAGCGTAAACGCGTTTATTGGGAAAGAATAACAGATTATCCACTGTATCTGCTTAACATTGTCGTTTGCTGTTTCTCCTCAGAGTTACGTACCGGACTGTCTGATCTTAGTTCAAACTGTTTTAAGTGTAATAATTATTCAGGACTAGTAGGGTATCAAATTTCCATCCCTGTAACAACTCCCTCCGAACAACACAAACAATCATTGTCTACCATTTGGTGTTGTTGTAGAGAGGAAGCACTGTATACTCGTCACTAGGTTTCAATGACTTTAAGCAAATCATATACCTTTCCGCCAAATTTATAAGTTATATAAATGCAAGCTCATACAGTGGAGAATGTGTTATTCTTTCCCAATAAACGCGTTTACGCTAAAACTATTATTTGCAGTGCAAACAATTTGGAGCCAGATCAGACGCCGAGTAACCCGGCGTCTGATCAGGCTCCAAACTGTTTGCCACCAAGATAAACATGAATTATCAGAATTGTCCAAAAGTTGTACTTTTCTACGTTTTAGTGTTTTGCGTTTGCGTACGTTTGCGTTTAAACGGGAAAGAATAACAGATTCTCCACTGTAAAAAAAGTCACCGGAAATTGAAAATGAATAAAAGATAAAATAATGCAGCTGCATTTGTGCATAGTTTAACTTTTTATCGCAAGTTGTATCGCATGCATTGAACGTCTTACCGCCATATTAGTGCCCGCCTTGATATTAAGAACTATAAAACCCCTCTATTACGACCATTACATTGTGTGAGATATTAGGTGTTTTCGACAGGTTACTGCTTAAAGGAAGGTGACAGTAAAACAGGAAGCTTTCTGTTTTACTCTTCCATTGCTTTAATCTTTTATGCGATCAATTAGCCGACGTTTATGTGGTCGTAATGGAGATGTTTTACTGTATTATACTACATGTATGTCTCAAATTAAATTCATCACTATTTAACTTTGAATATATCTATATGAATATCAAATATTTTAAGTACTGACCAGACGCCTAGTCTTAATCCGACCGTTTGTAAATGCGAATTCTGCAGAGAACGGTTACCAAGGAACTGCGAATATGTAAAGGCAGTATTCAGTATATTACGAAATTGCAAATATTTTCTGGAAATGTTTGACAACTAAACGATATTTACGATGATGTTTCCATGACGCGTACCTTAACCAGAAAATCGTTGTAATGAATAATATATTGAGTTAATCATTCTGGCAAAATATTCAATATAGTTTGGTGATAGATATGTCACTTATATCACACCGGACAGTCTAGTTTACAAAACAGTCTGATCAGATAATTAATATAGACCAAGATAAATAGAATTCTTCCTAAAATAATACAGTGTTTCCTCTCTACAACTGCCCTCCCAACAACGATTCCGTCCTTACAACGACCCTTGCCATAGTTTCCTTAACAGGACAATTATGCCTTACCCTTTTATTTCTGCAATATCGTCTGTTTAAAATTGTCGTCTGCTGTTTTTTCTCAAAGTTATATAATGGACATTTTGACATAAAACCCTTAATGTCGAGTTCCAAACAGCTTGAATCCAGATCAGACGCCGCGTTACGCGGCGTCTGATCTGGATTCAGGCTGTTTGCAAATGTAAGCCAATTTCCCTCCATTCAACGACTCCCTCCAAACAACACATATTGTCTTGTCTCCAATTGGGTGCCGTTGTAGAGAGGGAACGCTATATACCACAGCCAGGATCTGTATAATCTTACAATTTAGAAGACGTTATTTTTTTCCAATAAACATGTTCAAGCTTAAACTATTATTTCAATTGCAAACTTTTTTTAGTCTGATCAGACGCCAGGTTACCCGGTGTCGTCTGATCAGGCTCCAAACACTTTGCCACTCAGATTAAAATGATTCGCCAGAACTTGGCCATTTTCTATATTTTACTACGTTTCGTTTGCATTTCATTTGCGTTTAACGTGAAAGAATAACGTTTTCCGCACTTTACTTGTAGATAGGATAGTTCACCAATACCCATCGTTACGGTCACTCAACAAAATTATATATATATATATTTTCAAAAATTTGTGACAAAATGTTTATGTATATACAATTTGTCACAAATATTTTGAAAATCTACCGTGTCGGGTCCCTGTGGTTTAAAGCAGAACGAAAGTAAAGCAGATGTCCTGTTTTAAGATGTCACATATTAAAAAACAATTTAAATACATGTTAAAGTTTTAGCGTAAACGCGTTTACATGTTTAGGAAAATATATACATTCGCTCCATTCAAATCCATTGAAAAAATTGCGTTCATTTCGTGTAAACGCTGTATTTCGAGTGGTAGACTTGTGGATAAGTTTCGAAGAGGAGGCAGGTCATATGCATTTTTTTTTCGCGAATTAATCTTTGGAACTCGGACAGCAAGCATTTGGCGGATTTTTCAAAAAAATGTTCTTAACCGATGTATGCTTTCCTTTTAGCGGACACCATGATTACCGACTAAAACTCTTCTTAATTTATGAGATAAACTGCAAGAAAATTGATACAGTGGAGAATCTGTTATTCTTTCCCGTTTAAACGTAAACGTACGCAAACGCATTTAGCACTAAAACGTAGAAAAGAACAACTTTTGGACAATTCTGATAATTCTTGTTTATCTTGGTGGCAAACAGTTTGGAGCCTGATCAGACGCCGGGTTACCTGGCGTCTGATCTAACTCCAAACTGTTTGCACTGAAAATAATAGTTTTAACGTAAACGCGTTTATTGGGAAAGAATAACAGATTCTCCACTGTATACCTATAAACAACAGATGTCTGCATTTCTTTATGACAAAAAAATCGATAAATTTATCCTTCTGTCAAAATGACGTTATTTCCAAATCGCGCTAAACTGTCAAGTTTTTGACGTCAGAATTTAAATAGAACTTATTTTTTTGCTTTAGAATGTACACAGCTTGAGTAATTTGGTCATGGCTGTTCCTTATAGGGTACACATTATTCATGTTATCAACCTCTAATATGGAATGTTCATTTAATATTAGAAATTACAGCAAATATATTGAAATATAAGAAATGAACTGATTTTTTTCGGCGTTCAAGCGAAATAAACGACAGAAAATTATCGGCAAATTTACCATGATTCGCGCTAGCGATTCATGGTAAATTTGCCGATAATTTTCTGTCGTTTATTTTTCTTGTACGCCGAAAAATTTGTTCATTTCTTAAAGAATAACAACTTCTCCACTGTACTGTGTGTCCAGATCAGACGTTGAGTAGAGTATAGAAGACGTTATTCTTTCCCGTTTAAACGCAAATGAAACGCAAACGCAAATCACTTAAATGTAGAACATTACCACTTCTGACAACTCTGACATATCTTCTGAGCGGTAAACAGTTTGAAACAGTTACCCTGCGTCTGACCTGGCTCCAAACTGTTTTCAATGGAAATAATAATTTTAGCGTTAACGCGTTTATTGGCAAAAATAGCGTCTTCTCCACTGTTACTGCGTGTCATTTTCTTAAAACACCTGATTTGTGGAAAGTTTAAGATTTATGCAGAAATATAAATTAGTCCATTCAAATAAATCACAAAACAAAAACGCTGTCAAAGCATGTTTTAGGACACAAATAACCTCTACATGAAATTATTTCATTTGATGTCAACATGCAAAGTCGAACAGGGTTTGATCTAATTGAAAATACATGGAAGTGAAAATTACCTGAATTTCTAGCACATTCTGCAGTTTTATTGCTTCTTGTAAAAAATTAAGATTTCGTTTAACATGTTTCATGCAAGTGTTAACTTAGTTAGTCCTGGATTTCCTTTATAATTGACTTGTAACGAAGTTTAACAAGTTCCAAGACCTGGTTAACACATGTCTGCCATTACTGTCATGACGTCATCAATATTAAACACTTGTCGTCTGTTTGTATTTTCTCAAATTTAAAGTTTTGGGTGTTTGACTTAAGAAATATTGAAATGAGTGTGAAACAGTAAGCAGCCTGATCAGACAACGCTTTACGCGGCTTTACGCGGCTTTAAGTGGCTTTACGCGGCTTCTGATCCGGATCTCAAATATTTGCAAATAACCATTATACATGTAATGACGTTAAAATTCGGTCTGTTGACCATTATTCCGTCGCTGCAAGTTCTAAATAGTTTAGACTCTGATTTATAAGACACAGACACATATTTTAAACTCTTGGAAATGTTGAGTGTTGAAATCCTGAGAGTTAGCGGATTATCTTATCAAATATGACAACGAGCATCTTTCTCTTAACCCTTTCACTCTCAATGACGTCAAAAAGTGCGCTTGCACCCTGACGCCGAAAAACGAATCAAAAAATAAATCGGCCAAGTCAAAAGAAAACACTAATACCGGTGATAGGAATCCTAAAATAACACCAAACATTGACGATCAGGGGGAAATCAAAGGTTACCCAGACATTTTCTGCGATAGCTTTCTACTTCCTCGTTGTCCCGCATTGACCTTATGAACGCTATGTTCAAATGAGAAGGCGTTTTTCCCGTTTAAACGCAATGGGTCCCTCTGATGTAGGTGTACACTGTTTATATAGGAAAAGTGGGCTCTGAAATTGTACACTGTTTGTAAGTGACAGGTATACCCGTTACTAGGGATACATGTAGTGAGGGAATGGGTGAATTAAATTAGCCGAAAATAAAGCAGAACTCTTCTACAAGAACATTGTTCGTTATTTGTTTGTCTAAATCTTTGCAGTAACATTTCGTGCAGATACAGAATATAGTGAAATGTCGAAAACAATATGCCTTTTAGCAAGAACGAAATTTGTGAACAACTGCACTAAGTTGATTAATACGAAATTTAATATTCCCTGAGGAACATCATTAGATCGCATCTAATTTGATTGTTTGAAACAAAAAATCAACATAAAAAGTAAGATGTGGTATTTTTTGTTCATCGGACATTTCAGAATAGAAAGAAACCTGTGTTCCTTTGGTGCGACACTTAAATCCAGTTATTGTCAAATCAAATACCACATGAGTCATAACTTGACTTGGGTGTTTCATTGCATTTCTCAAGACCGAATGCAGTGATATAGAGGCAAAGCGGGTACATGTGCAGTTAAACCTCTCCATTAAAACCAATACGTGAGATAATAATTTCAAGTTTAAGGCAGCTGGCTGTTTCATGTAAAATTAGAGTACTAATATTTACCTGATGGACTAGCAATATACACCCGCTTTAAAGGCAACGTTTAGGCCAAATCTGATGGTCAGTCGTTTTAAGCACGATCTTCTTTTGAGATGACGGGCATACGTGTAAAACCCAACAGAACTCCTACAATTGACAGAGCTATGTTTCATGCACCCATATAAACGAACTAGATCATACTACATGAATATACACGTACTATGACTTATCATTAGAATAATATCGCCTTAAGGCGCATTTTGCTTAAGTCAAGTGCGTAAAATGCGTATTATTGGAGTAATGGGTTAATTCTACTACACGTACCTGTTATCTGAAGCTCTGGAAATGCTTTTTTAAGTGTCTTTCACACAATGTTTGTCTATACATGTACCTTTAAATTACAATCACCATAGTTCAAACAAACGCAACTTTTAACGCAGTATTGGGTCTGTACACATATGTGTTTATGTGATGTATATGCTTCAACCTTTTCAAACAAACTGTATCTCATAAAAGTCTTTACGACAATCATATCAACTTCTTTGATGTCCACTTAACCCCTTCACTGCATTACTCTGAGTTGTATGGTTACTTCTAAAATGTTACGCGGCGTCTGATCAGGATCCAAACTGAAAATAACTACTGTTACCCGTTCTAATGCAGTGCAGTAGAAAATACCAGACAGAACAGATTAGTCAATATTGAAATAAACGAACAAAAATATTGGTAGTTTAGACTACATGTGGTGGCTTTATGCATGCTAGAAATAATGCATAAAGCTCATACAGGAACTTACATAATTATTATCCCCTGCCGAAAGGCAGAGGGATACTGTTTTAGGTCTGTCCGTCCGGCTGTCCGTCCGTCCGTGCGTGCGTCCGTCACGTTTTCCGTCCGCAACTGTATCTCCGAAACCGATAAACAGATTTGGATGTAACTTGGTATACTTATTTTTCATCATAGGAGCACCGTGGGAAACTAAATTCTTTTTCAGAAAATTTTAGGAATTTATGAGTTATCTGCCCTTTTGTGTTAAAAATGCCATATTTAACAGTTTTTACACTCTAGCAACTACAGTATTCAACAAATTTTGTTTATACTTGCACACAATGTCCATAAGTACAAGTTCTTGCAGGTGTGCAATTATTGTAAAAAAAAAGGATACTTGTTACAAGAGTTATTTGCCCTTGATGTACTTAGAAATGCTAGAAAATGCTTTATTTTGATATTTTTTACATACTAGAGCCTATAAATATGCATGGATTTTGAAAAAAACTTTCTTGAATTATGTATGGCTATTAGTTTTCAAATGAATTTGATTATTGTTGAAAACGGAGAAATTAGTCATGAGTTGTCTGCCCTTGATAAGTAAAAAAGGCCATATTTAACTGTTTTTACTCTCTGGCAACTACAATTATGAATGGATTTAAATGATACTTGCACACGATGTCTATAAGTAAAAGTTCTTGAAGGTGTGCAATTATTGTCAAAAAAGGTCACGTGTGGCAAGAGTTATCTGCCCTTGATGTACTTAGAAATGCTAGAAAATGCTTTATTTTAATATTGTTTACATCCTAGTATCTATAAATATGCATGGATTTTGATAAAAAAAAATTCTGAAACTATGTAAGGCTATTAGTTTTCAAATAATTGTTATCATTTTTGAAAACGGAGAAACTAGTCAACAGTTATCTGCCCTTGGTGAGTCGAAAAAAACATATTTAACAGTTTTTACCATCTAGAAACTACAGTCTTTAGTGGATTTTTATTTAACTTACACACGATGTATATAAATATAAGGGTTGCAATTATTGTCAAAAAGGATACTTTGTGGCAAGAGTTATCTGCCCTTCATGTACTTAGTAATGCTCAACATGGCTTTATTGTTTACATGCTATTGTGTACAAATGTGAATGGATTTTGAAAAAAAACCAATAAAATCATATATGGCTATTATTTATAGAATGAGTTCAATTATTGTCGAAAATGTGCAAATAAGTCAAGAATACTCTGCCCTTGATGAGTTGAAAATGTGTTTACACTCTAGTAAATTCTATAGTTCTGATTTTTTTTAATAATATTTGCACACAATTATAGGTTCTTGAAAGTGTTTAATTACTGTTGAATTTGAATCAAGAGTTACCTGCCCCTGTCATACTTAGATTTATAATGCTACAAACGGCTTTATTTTTTGTATTGTTTAGGCTTTAACATGTACAAAATTGAATGGATTTTATAAAACTTTGTAAAAAGCTTTTGAATGTTGATCTTTAAAGACAGGTGATCACCATTTGCCCCTTCCTCCCACATTAAAGTTTGCCACTTTCTTCTGGACAATCGCTGCGGCAGGGGATATCAGCTCTAATGTGCTTGTTTTATCCTGAATTACACTCGTCAGTCTTCACTGATTGATTTGCGGTCGCACAGTTAATTACAAGGTAGTACAGTGCTTGTATTACTGTAGTATGGTGTTCCTTCCCTACAACGGCCTTCTCAACACCGACTCCCTCCTTACAACGACCCTTGCCGCTGTTCCTCGATGTTCGTACACAATTTAAATTGACGCTTACTGTATCAGTATAAAAATCAATACAAATCAATACAAGCTCGATATATTTGATCTATACATCAAATTAAAAAGCAGAAAATAAACAATAAAATCACATTTTTTTAATTCTAATTATTTTGAAAATTTTTGAAATATTAAGTTAAAATGTATTTTTTACCAAAACATTGCGTGTCACACGTACATGTAACAAAAATACACTCCCATAAGTTTTACAGGCGTATATCTCAAGTGTTTTTCATCCAAATACCTTTAAAATCCGGCGGAAGAACGTTTATGTCAACATGTATCAATGACATAATTTTGGTAACATTCGAAGTGAATAGACGCTTACGGTTGAAGAAACAAGTTGAGTACAGAAACTGTCACACATAAGGAAAGTCCGCGGTGTAGATACTAAAACACAGATTATTTAAACAAATTAAACGCAATAAGATCACATTCTCTACCATATAAAAGTTCATTTGATGCTGATTATAATTGCACATGAAGATATTGTTAAAACATTGAAATACATGTAGTTTACTTTTATAACGATCATCTGTTTAAATGTCATTTTAAAAGTAGATGTGCACACAATTTAGCGCAAAAAATATTTTTATCACACGGTTCATTTCAGAAGCTTTTAAATGATATAATTTTGATTGCCGTGCGTTAATCAGTCTTATTTTTATAAATGTTTTAACAAGGTAGAATTTTTGTCACACTAAGACGTCGCTCACGATGTTCGTACAAACGTTCAAATCGACGTCCAAAACTGACCTTTATATCGGGTTTTTGAGTAGCCTTCGAATTGTACATTGCTATACATGATAAGAGATACAATTTTAAATATAGATATTATATAATATACCTCTTCACTATGATATTGATTTTGACTATTTGCACATTCTATCACAGAAGCGAGCAGATTATAAATTATTGATTTGATCTTCGTTGACTGTACTTATATAACCATACTGTCTATTTTCAGGGCAAATTAAGTTGGACACTGTTTGCAATTCTATAGAGCTCTCGCCACATATCGCGACAATTCGAATGCCGCAAAAATCCAACTTGCCCATTTTCACTTTGATAAATGTTTTCGCATTTCGTTAAAGCCGCATTGTGTTTTTGGGAAACCTGCATAAAACGGTTGTTTGGGATCCCATTAGAACTACATGGGACGTGATTCTTTCATAAAAAGCGGCTTTATCTAAGAAATTCGCTTTTAAATTTTTATTTATAATTTTTTTGTGCTAGCACAATTTAAAGAGCCTCCTTGTGAATGGAAAGAAGGACAACTCTGTAAATACAGGGCTCCAGATAACGGAAGTATTTCGATTACTAAACTCTTTATTTCTGCTTTTAAAATCAATGGTGTCATACTCATTAGAATCGTCTCGAAGAGACGGTTTAATCAGTAGTAACACCGTAGCATTCGGTGCTGAAATGAGTGAGAACATGTTGGATTTGTTCAGTTTATTCCTCTTATCTGGAGCCGGATGAAATGAAGAATTTAACCCTTATTCTGCTGCTAAGACGTCTGCTTTGACATTGTCGTGTGCAATATTTGTTCAGTTTAGATTTATGCATATTTTTGATTAAACAAACCTTAAGACGAGTGTCAAACAGTTTGGATCCAGATGAGACGCCGCGTTACGCGGTGTCTGTTTAGAGTCAAACAGTTGCGACCAGTAGGCACAGGATTAAACTATGAGATAAGGTCCCCACGTGTAAATAATTAATCACGGTGGTAAGCGTGTACAATCCAATACGGGGGATCTTGCTGAAAATGACTGTTTCAGCCTTGTCTTCTCTCTAACTCAACCACCTATTTTTGGATCTTCACCAAACTTGCTATAAATGTTTATTAGTATATAATCTAGCTCAATTTTGATAACTATTAAAGTCGCATGAGGCATGTCTGAGTTATTGCCCTTGAATAATTAAAAAAAATGACTGTTTCAGCCTTTTCTGCTCTCTAACACAAACACTTGTTATTGGATCTTCACCAAACTTGCTGGCATTGTGTATTTGTTTTAAATATAGATCAAGACAAAAATCGAATACAGCTGACTGAAAATCCTTCAAGAGGTAAAGGAGGTATGGAGTAGTCATTTATTACTTTACTTATTACCAACACGGCCAAGATGAAGCACATGCAATTATTGACCAAATAGTTGGTTTAAATAGAATAAAAACAGTTCCTGTTACAGAGTTGACAGGGCTAAAATAATAATGAAATAGCAAATTTTTAATAATTGAAGAACCGTAACTCCAACATGCCTTCGGCGATTTGGGTATTCATAGAACTGGACTAAGTTTTTATCCAATATTATTTTCAGCAAATTTGGTGAAGATCCAATTAAAACCGTTTGAGTCAGAAAGCTGACAAGCCTGAAGTATGCAATCTATAATCATTCAAGGGCAATAACTTCAACATGCCTTGTGCGATTTTGGTAGTTAAGATTATGAACTTGATTTTATATTAATAAACATTTTCATCAAGTTTGGTGAAAATCACAAAAAAGTTATTTGTGTTAGAGAGCAAAAAATGGTGAAACATGTATTTCTAAATACATAAAGGACAATAACTCAGACATGCCTTATGCGATTTAAGTAATAATCAAACTGAACCTAGATTTTGTATAAATAAAGAATTTCAGCAAGGTTTTGTTAAGATCCGAAAAGAAATGTTTGTGATAGAGAGCAACAAATGCTGAAACATTAATTTTTAATAACTAAAGGGCAAAAAACTCAGACATGCCTTAAGCGATATAAGTACTATTCGAACTGGAGATATATTTTATATTTATAAACATGTTCAGCAAGTTTGGTGAATATCCGATAAAAACTGTATGTGTTAGAGTGCAAAAAAAACCCTGAAACAGTCATATTTTAATAATTAAAGGACAATAACTCAGATATACATTATGCGATTTTAGTAATATTCAAACTTAACCTTGATTTTATATTAATAAACATTTTCAGCAATTTGGGTGAAAATCAATAAAAAGCATTTATGTAAGAGAGCAAAAAATGGTGAAACAGTCCTTTTTAATACATTAAGGGCAATAACTCAGACAATCATTATGGGATATTAGTAATAATCAAACTGGACCTAGATTTTATATAAATAAAGAATTTCAGCAAGTTTGTAGAAGATCCGATAAAAACTCTTTGTGTTAGAGAGCAAAAAAGGCTGAAACAGTCATTTCTAATAATTCAAGAGCAATTACTCCGACATTCCTTATGCGATTTTACTAGTATTCAAATTTAACCATAATTTAATATCAATGAACATTTTCAGCAAGTTTGGTGAAAACTCAATAAAAAGAATTTGTGTTAGAGATAAAAAAAACTGGCTGAAAACAGTCATTTTAATACATAAAGGGCAAAAAAACTTAGATATGCCTCATACGATTTTAGTAGTTATCAAACTAAACCTAGATTTTATACTAATGAACATTTTCAGCAAGTTTTGTGAAGATCCAATAAATGTATTTGTGAAAGAGAGCAATAATTGCTGAATCACTCATTTTTAATACAAAAATGGCAAAAACGCAAACATGCCACATGCGATTTTAGTAGTAATCAAACTGGACCAAGATTTTATAATAATAAACAATTTCAGTAAGTTTGGTGAAGATCAACTAAAAATGCTTGTTTTAGAGAGCAAAAAATGCTGAAACAGTCAACTTTTAATACATAAAGGGCAAAACGTCTTACATGCCTTATTCGATTTAAGTAGAAATTTAACTGTACCTAGATTTTATATAAAAGAACATTTAATGCAAGTTTGGTGAAGATCTGATAAAAACTCTTTGTGTTAGAGAGCAAAAAGGGCTGAAACACCGTTGTGACGAAATGTGACTCATTTTATAGCAATCGTTCGCACCCGGTGATATTGAACCCAGCTGTTCCACGTGCCACTAATCCGTGTGGTAATATTTATGTCAGACGATCTACTTTCGGTTTGTTATGGTTTTAAATCGCTTTTTTGGTGATTTAGGTCTGTCTTCAACATTTCATAGATCAGTTTGGCCCATTAGAATGTTCAAGCATTATTATTAACCGTTATTGTATTTCGCACATTAAAAAAAGGTCTGAAAACACAATGGGACTTTAACTAGTTCCCCATATAAAATAATTGTTCAAAATACGGAACATTCTTTAAGGTCTCTTTTTCTTTATCAATTTAAGAAATAATAAATTCATACCAGTGTTTTATCGTGCAATCGAACACTGGTAGGAGTTGAGATGCGTAGTAATTTAATCACGAGGCCTTTAGGCCGAGTGGTTTAATTACAAGCATCTCAACGACTACCCGTGTTCGATTGTTAGATAAAACACTGGTATTAATTTATTATTTCGATTCTAACACATAATTTAACCTTAATTTGCACCGAAGCAACGGCGCTACATTTCTTGGCGAACGCATTTTCGAAGCCAAATGACGTCACGTTAGAACGTTTAGCGCGTGAGTGTTCTACTGAAAATGTTCGTACACTGAGACGGTCCTTCTTCGCTTATATAGGGGTGTGGGCGAGGTGTGTTAGAATTTATATTATAACGTCAACTATGTCAACGTCATGTAACTGCTGCAATATCGATTACTGAAAATCGTCGTCTGTTCTTTTATCAAAAGTTACATATTGGAGATTTTGACATACAAAACTTAGTGACGAGTGACAAACAGCTTGAAATCAGATCAGACGCCGCGTTACGCGGCGTCTGATCTGGATTCAAGCTGTTTGCAAATGTAGCCTACTTCCCTCTCTATAACGACTTCCTCTGAACAATGCACAAAATGTTTGTCTCCCATTGGGTGTCGTTGTAGAGAGGGATCACTGTAGTTGATTACTGAGACGGTCGTTATTCACAGACTTCCCATAGGACATACTTCGCGACGCATACAGATATAAAACAGCAAAGAGTGCGGAAATATGGAGAATTGCAGAATACAAATAAGAGTCATTGGAGAAAACGTTACTTCTTCCTGTTTAATCCTTCCCTGAACTTCAAGGAACATCTCCAGTTTCAATTAAATAAGTTCTAAGTTTGACTATTTAGAGTTGTTCAGTCAATGATTTGCAATATCAGATGTACAACCAGAGATGACCCTGATCAGATGGTTCCTTAATAAGCCCTAAATAAGCTCTCTAATCTGGGTCTGCATATAACAAGATAACTCTTCACATGTACATTTACATTGTTTGGAAGAGATGCATGTATGCATAACTAGATTTAAACGGAGTGTGAGAAACTTTATATCTATAACTTAATATTAATTGAAAATATATAAGACTTATCGTTTCTAATTAACGTTTTGATGATTTTATGAATCATAATTGCAAACAGCTCACGCTTGTACAGACAAAGGGTCGAGCAGCATCTAGCCGGGCTTCGAACCGTTAAAAATGAGCATAAATTCATGGCTACCGTTTCATAAAACCTTGTACTGAATAAGTTTGCTAAAATAATTGAGCTTTATCTGAAGTAAGGAGAAGAGGGGAAATCTTCTTCAACAATATAGGTGTCAAGGGTGTCTGAGATAGTTCAACAAGGTTAATAATCCTATGCTATACTTTCGGGGTAACACGTTAGCTAATGTTTGGTAATAAATCAACGTAGGGAATTGTCGCAGACGGTAGCTGACACGAGTTCTTAACCAGTTTACTGCCTGAACCCGAGAACAATTATAGTTATGTCACAGTGTGTATTTTATTACCACTTGTACGGTCTTGCTGTACATACGCGCTTTTATTGCGATGTAGTAGAGTGCATGACTGCGAAACTGGCAACCCAGGTTCAAACCCGGGTCGGAGCGGGTGTTTCTTTATACGAGCACCCGGCTACATTTCGCGCCAAACGTGGGGCTATACCAAGGCGGCATAAAAGCGCGCTTGTACAGCAAGGCCGTACAAGTGATAATAAACCTACACAGTGTGACAGTAATTTGCAGTTGTAATGCTGATCAGACTTCGTGGCGTCTGATTAGGAACCAAATTGTTAGACGCTCATTTCATTAGTTCTACAGTCGGAATACCTAAATTACATTTGAGAAAACCAAGCAGACGACAATTGTTTAAAGTTGAAAGACGTCAGTGCAGTATAGGGTTTATGGTAAACAAATGAAAAAATCTATTTTTTTTCATTAAAACGAGAATAAGAACAAAAACAGTACAATTAACAGTAGAAACTTACAGGTTTGTTTAACCCTTTATCTCTCAATGACGTCATAAAGCGCTTTTGCAAACAATTTGGATTCCGATAAGATGCCGCATAACGCGGGTAAAGGGGTAAACTTCTCAGGATTAATTAGGCAGAGAAAGAGTTAATGTTTTGTAGGCAAACAGTTTTGAGCCTGATTGGACTCAATGTATGTCGGTGTGTGATCTTAATCCGTATTATTTCCATCGGACATAACTTCTAAGCACACATGGCTTTATCGTAAAGAATAACGTCTTTCTTACTGTATATAAACTGTGATTATATTACTAAAGGGAACTTTTAAAAATATGTCCTCTGAGATTTGTTCCAGACGAAATCTGTCGAGTGAATTGAAGACTGAATTCCAACATCGAAGTTAATAGAAACCAAATGTAAACGATTCTTTTCAATAATACGTGATTTGCATCTTTTACTTTTTGCATGACTGGTATTTCACATAAACACGAACAGTACTTGTCAGAATGCAAAACTTCATGGCGACTCCATGTCAAAAATCGACGTCTATGAAAGGATGCAAGAACGATTCACTTTCGGATCACCGAAAATATAAACTTACAAGATAAATAACAATTACATATTAAGATGAGTGTGCATGCACATTGGTATAATAGAATAGTCGGAAATCTCAGAAATATGCTCCAAAAAATGTTAGAGGCATTTTTGCGGAAAAGTTGACAGGCCACCTTTTTATCATAATTAAAGTGTGCTGAATCCATTTAGGGTGCCTGTCACCCTCTCCGGTGCCTTGAAAGCCCAAAAAATGGTAAAAAAAAAAATGGCCGCCAAAACGCTATTTTTCGCTATTAAATCCCATCTTTTTGGGATTAAATATACCTAATACATCTGGTACTCCTAATCTATATGGTTTATCACAACAAATCTTCACAGGAATGTTCCTGGGTTGATTCTCCATCAAAAAATTTATAACATGAAGATGTCTGGTTGCCATGGCAACCAAAGTAAAAAATAGAGAAATCTTAAAAAAAATAAAATTCTTGTAAAATAAATCACATTGCCCAAAGCTTAGATACTTTATTTATATATCACAGACCCCCTGTTAACCATAACTAAAGTGATTTGAATTCAGTGTGTTGCCTCTCTCCCTCTCCAATAAAGTATAAGGTCAAACATGAGTAAAAAAAAACAACACAAAATGGCCACCAAAAAGCTCATTTTCGTTATTCTATGCAGTCTTTCTGGGATCAAATACACAATACATTTTCCTCTCCTAAACCACATGGCTGATTACAACCAAAAAGCTCTGTACAATACTTTGCTTTGGGTCAATCTCTTTAAAAATTATTTCATGAAGACTTTTTGTTGCCATGGTAACCAAAGTTAAAATCAGGTTGGTTTAATTTTGTCAAAATTTGCTAACTTTGGGCTAATTGGACATCACAGAGAGAGAGAGAGAATCGGATATAGAGGTACCCGGGCGATACCCAACTTTTGTATGCCCAGTACATGTATAAATCACTTATACATTATATAGAGGTACAAAATAACCATAGCGAAATTGGCGGATAAGGAGCATTTTTGCATTTAAAGTAAGTTGAGTACAATTACGATTTACAATGCATCATGCTCTACTTAAATTACTATCTTATATGTTACAGTGGGAAACTGGTTTTTTTCCTGTTTAAAAGGAAGTAAATGTTTTCGCAGTTCAATAAATGTTGGAAATAACTCCTTTTGGAACCTTTTGACTTTGTATTAAAATCGTAGTGGCAAATATTTTGGAGATTGATAAAACTGGTGTCTAATCTGGTCTCAATTTGTTTACCATGGACATCATTGTTTTGGCACAAACATGGTTTTAAAGAATACAGTTGTAACTACTGTAGTTACTCTTGGTTAGTTATAACTGACATACTGCATTCAAAATATCATATAGTTCCTATTCATAGTGGTAGTTGTCGTAATCCTTGGATTTATATTGTGATGTGGACACTGGACAGTATACGGGATATTCCGCACAAGTTTACACTGTTAAATCATATTGTTAGTATAGTAATTACATTTGTACAGGAAGTCAGTTTCAAACACAACTTGGGTATTGGTGTAAATATCATTAAGATGGAAAGCCATTGATATTCAGTCTACTCTAATGTCTGGAAATGTGAATGCTTCACATGTAATGATAGTGCATCACTTGTTGTGAGCGACTATAATGAATGGGACTCGAAAAACAGTCGAGATTGACACTGTCTTGATTAACGAGTCAAAGTGTTCCATATTGTACTTTTTATCAGATCAATCTTTAGCATTTGTTTATTGAAAATTTCTATTTACAAAGCTTTGCATCATCCCATGATTCTCTGCAAAAACATTTTATGCAGTCTATTTGCTTTGGCTAGGGAATAAGGATGTTAAAGCGTGTACGACTGGAATGGTTTCAAGGACAGTTATGTCATACAATATAGTGTGAGCAGGAATAGTATACTCATTTCTGTGACCCCAACTCTCTCGGCCAGAGTTTGGTGTAATACATTGAATGGCAATGAGACAGTAGAAGAATCAAAACATTAGTGTATCTGACCAGAACAACTATTTTTTCAACATCGCTTGTAAGAAAAGAGTAAAATAATATCCTCCTCTTGTCAAGCTTGGGTATTTACGTGTCTACATCAGGCTTGTTTGATTCGGCTTCTGACTTTTTGCTCATCAGGGAAATCACCAGCCACAACTATGATTTGGTCATGTTTATCAAGCTCTGTAGCCTGTTCACAGAGAGAGCTCCTGTCAAGTCAGTCTTGTTACTTGGAATTGCCCAAATCAACAGGCAGGGGTACCTTATATCAGCAAATAACACACCAACTGGGGCTGATACCCTTGGCACTTCTCTTACATGCTTTAGATTTGATTGACATCCTATAATACCTGCCATGTTTATTAAAACATCAATAAGATCTTCAAATGTAGAACCTTTCTGTTTCTTCATAATGGCAATCGGAAAGGTATGCCTATCAATAATAATGAAGACAGTAGTTCAGCTGCTGCCTACATTTGTGAACACATTGTTTCTGCTGTTACAATCTGATATAGAATGGCTGAATATCCTAGCAAGCGCTACCAGCAAAGACAACTGCTTGTGGTTCATCTAAGTCCACTGTATGATAGACCGGTCAGCATTTGATACGGTATGTTTGCTGTCTCTAGAACATAAGCCTTTCTATATCAAATAGAGATGAAAACATCAGTGGTTTGTTCTTCTACAACGGTATTGGAATCTGACATTCCGGTCCTTACATGGCAATAGACTTTCCTCAACAAATGCGTTGCGTTACCGTTGTCCTTTGCATTTAGGAATTCATTGTCATTTGATGTCTAAGTCCTTTGTTACAATGATTAGCTAATCTGCATACTCTTCAATGGCAAGCATATGGAATCATATACGACATAAGTTCTGACACCAATTCGTCTCCGATAGCTTGTGTCTGTTTTCTGAAGAATCAACAAGTATTGGATGAGTGAATTTGGTTTATCATCTCACCAACAGTTTTTCAGCTATAAAGAGATAATGTCTTCTTGAGACAGATACATGTATAGTGCAGCAAAACCATGATATCAGTCCATAGATACATGTCATGATACCGTAATCCGTCACATTATAAACTTATATCGGGCAGACAAGTAGTGCTAGTTCAACATTTCACCTACATCGAGAGAATATTGGATATGATTTCAGAAACTTAACTGCAGCTGGAAAAATAACTCTCTTTTGATCATACATGTGGTATGCAGTGGTCCCTTGAAGTCTTGTGAATAGGTTTTAAGAGCCGCTTGGGGCTCATTATCATGACATTACATATTGATTTGCTTGTCAAAATTCAAGCGGCACACTTCTCTTGTAATTTTCTATGTGGATCTAATATTATACGATAAAACTCACTTTCTTAAGGCAGTTGTGGTCTTTGTGATACAAATAACTCCTTCTCACCAGTCTTCTTTCTGTTCAGCAAGCCATGGCTTTTGTCTAGATCAACTTGATTAAATCAACACCTTGATCTAATTGCTACAAGTTTCCATTTCAGAAATTCATGAAACACATCTCTAGGAAGCTGGTGCATTTTATTATCCATCAAGCATTATTTGTGTGATCAAAATGCTTTAACGAGAGGACCCTACTGACTCTATATAGTTCAGCTGTGTCATTAGAATTTGACATAAGAGCCGCTGGGAGGGTACGGTTTTGATAACAGGCTATGATCTTAACGTCTACAACGTTATTCTTTACAAAACAAATATAGTATGTTTGACAATGTATTAAAAAAAAGTCATTAACTAGTAATGTTTGACCTTATGGCAAAATGTTTACAAACCTTGAAGAATTATACAGTGCTCCCTCTCTACAACAACATCCATCGGGAGTCAAAAAGTGTGTTTGTTGTTTAGAGGGGGTATATTGAAATAAATTAATGTTGTTTATGCAACTATGACAAGCATTGTTGTAAAGAGGGTATAATTGTAATGAGAGTAGTTGTAGAGAGCACTCTACTTGATGATGATTTACATTAGATATCAAAGCTTTGGGCCTAGTCAGGTTTTTGACACGAGGTTCTTACATGGACAAAAATTACAAGAACGATAGGGCAATGTTAATTTTTTATCACGGAGATATGCTTTTTAAAAAGATTGATAGATGTCTTCTAGGCCGTACTATACACAAAATGTCTAAGCTCTGCGTTGTACATGTTTTTATAAACACTGAACGGTTTGTGATGGCAGGGGCCTAGCGATGATTTAAACAAACAAGATAAAGGTCTACTGTGTTATGCTAATATACAAGCTTGAGCATTGTGGTTTTTGACAATATTTCTTTTCCTATAGAGGATAAGTCTATGCATAACTGTTGACCCTAGTTCTGGCCAATTTATTAATTTTGTAACATATTGAAATACCGTTTTGAGTGTATTGTTACACCCCTAAAATTTAGATCCAGGTATAAACTTGATAGAGGTCTACTAGGTTAAAGTAAGTATCCATCAATTTTCTAAGCTTTGGGACTTGTGTGTACGTGTGGAGATGGGGGGGGGGTACAAGTTTGTAATTCTTGTTTTTTAGGTTTCTCTTTTTCATTACCTTAGTTGCCACGGCAACAAATGTTTTTTAAGGAGATACACCCCATGAACATTCTTGTAATGTTTTGCTTTAATAAACCATGAGGTTAAGGAAAAGCATATGTATTAGGAGTATTAATTTTAATCCAAGTATAACTTTTGTTCCCATGACAACAGAAAGTCTGCATGAAATCATTTTTTAAAGAGATTGAACCAAGACATAGTCTTGTACAGTTGGTTCTTATCAGCAATGTGGTTGAGAAGAAAGTGTATTAGGTGTATTTGATCCCAGAAAGACTGCATAGAATAACGAAAATTTAGCGTTTTGGTGGCTATTTTGTGTTGTTGATTTGTTTACCAATGTTTGGCCTTAAACTTCATTGGAGAGGGGGACAGACAACAAACTGGATTCACATCACTTTAATTATGGTTAACATGTGGTTTGCCAGTTATCAATAAAGTATCTAAGCTTTGGGCCATGTGATTTATTTTACAAGAATTTTGATTTTTTAAGAATTCTCTTTATTTTACTTTGGTTGCCATGGCAACCAGACATCTTCATGTTATCAATTTTTTGATGGAGAATCAACCCAGGAACATTCATGTGAAGATTTGTTGTGATAAACCATATAGATTAGGAGAAGCAGATGTTTTAGGTATATTTAATCCCAAAAAGATTGGATTTAATAGCGAAAAATAGCGTTTTGGCGGCCATTTTGTTTTTTACCATTTTTGG
This sequence comes from Gari tellinella, assembly GCA_922989275.2. Classification (NCBI taxonomy): domain Eukaryota; kingdom Metazoa; phylum Mollusca; class Bivalvia; order Cardiida; family Psammobiidae; genus Gari; species Gari tellinella. The sequence continues at coordinate 32,608,221 of OV277872.1, read as the reverse complement.
GCTTTCAAGGCACCGGAGAGGGTGACAGGCACCCTAAATAGATTCAGCACACTTTAATTATGATAAAAAGGTGGCCTGTCAACTTTTCCGCAAAAATGCCTCCAGAAGTTTGATTTCCCCAAAATCCGACTAGTCTATAAATGGTGTTTTGAGATTGCACAGTGTTCGAGAAGCTTTTAACTACGATATAAATAAATAAATAATTCTTGAACCACGTTTCCCTGTTTTCAGCCTGAAAAACATAATCAAATGTCTTACTTTATTTTCTGATGAAATATGGCCCACGTTTCTTAACCAAAATGATTGAAAGACTTATTCAAGATGTAAACGAGGAAACAGCAACAAATATGTTCAAATACATATTTTATTCAGAGTAAGGCTGTGATGAGGTTAAGCCTGTCCAGACACACATTCGGTTGGCATCTGATCGGGCTTCAAACCGTTTATAATGAGCATAAAGTTTTGGTACCGTTTCATAATACCTCGTATGAAATGTGTGGTTTTTTTTTTTGGTTTTTTTTTTTTTAAAGTAGAGGATTATCTCGAGTAAGAAGAAGAGAGGAAATCTATGTCAAATGTATACGTGTCTATGGTTCAAAAATGTTGATAACGATATGCATTACTTATGAGGTAGTGCGGTAGCTAATGTCTGCTGCATGTAATAAATCAACACTGGGAATTGTTACAGACGGCATGAATACTTAACCAGTTTACTGCCTTACCCACAGTACAATAGTAATTTGCAAACATGTTGGATCCTGGGGCCCGTTTTACTAAACAACTTACGCAAATTATTTTCGTAAGTCAAAATTTTAAATTGAAATTTATATTTTTTTATTATCGCTTGCTACAAACAGCAAATAGCCAGATCTGATCTGGCTATTTGCTGTTTGCAGACGTTTATGATCGAAAAATAAGAATTAAACGATTTTGACTTACGCAAAAATTTTGCGTAAGTAGTTTAGTAAAACAGGATCCAAATTGTTTGACACTCATTTCATTATTTCTTGAGTCAAAATATCTAAAATTAAAATTTGGGAAAAACAAGCAGACGACAATTATTCGTAACTAATGACGTTATGGCAGTGAATGGTTATACAGTACTGAATCTTATTAAATGAACAATTTTTGCGATTCGCTAGCAATTCGATGGCAATTCGCTTGCAATTCGATGGCAATTCGCTAGCGATTCAAAGTACTAACTTTACTCTCGGGAAAGTTTTCTTGAATGGTGTATCTCACAAATGTTCGCAAATATGCCTTCATTATTGTTTTCGATTTCATTTTTGTCACAACCGCTTCGGAAAATTCGCGTGAAAGTATTCAAACGTAGGATTTGTTTTTTGAAGCGCGCGATTCGATGGCAATTAGATGGCAATTCGATGGCAATTCGCTTGCGATTATCAATTTAATTTAATAAGGTTCAGTACTGTAGGTTCAATTAAAAAAAACAAAAGGAGACGTAAATTTCCAGATAGAAACGAGACTAAACGCATAAGCAGTATTATTAACTAGCAAATGGCAAGTTTGTTTAAAGTTTTATATTAAAGATAAATAGTTTGGAGTCTTCATCAGATACTGAGTTCCATGACGTCTGCTCTGAATTCAATCTATTGGCAATAAACAACATTATTTAGCGTTCGTGCGCTTATTCGGATTGAATGACGTCTTTCCAACTGATTATAATCTGTGGATATAATACTAAAAACAAGTTGTCAGAAACAATATCCTCCGAGAATAGTTCTAGACGAAGTCTGTCCAAAGAATTGAAGACTAAATTCCAACTTCAAACAAATAGAAACAAAATGTAAACGATGCTTTTCAATAATGCATGATTTGCATCTTTTGACTTTTACGCATGACTGATATTTCACATAAACACGGACAGTACTTGTCAGAATGCAAAACTCCATGTCGACTCCATGTCAAAAATCGACGTCTATGACAGGATTTATTCACAGATCACTTTCGGATCACCGAAAATATCAATTTACATGATAAATATCAATGACATAATAAAGATAGCTGTGCATGCATATACTGTTTTAAGATCGTAAAGTGTTCGACAATCATGTAGCTACGATAGATTTGATAAATGAAATATGCTAGGTGTCTCTTCTTTCAGCTTAAACATATAAAACATGCCTTTCTTTTTAACTGATGAAATATGACCCATCTTAAAATATTTCGTCAATTCTTTGCAAAAATAACCGCTTAACCTAGAATATACAACAGTGCTTCTCTTCTACAACAACACCCTATGAGAGACACAAATTATATATGTTGCTCAAAGGGAGTTGTTATAGGAAGGGAAATTGGCTTATATGTGCATACAATTTCAATTCAGATAAGACGCCGCGTAACGCGTAATCTGGATTCAAGCTGTTTGTCACTCATCGTAATGTTTTTTCTGTCAAAATGTCCAATACGTGAGTAAAACAGCTGACAATAAATTTTAATCAGACGATATTGCAGCATTGAATAGATTGCACATATACTTGTCTTGTTTTGGGAACATCGTCAAGTGTTGTTGTCAAGTGGGAATCTTTGTTCAAAGTGCCGTTGTGGAGAGGGACCGATGTATAAACAATATGGTGTTTGACTTAACTCTAAAAGGTTATTTCAATTTACCCCGTACTGTAACACTTTACAACAAGAATATCCTTAAACATCTCTGATATGATGTAGCCCCTTTTTTCATTCTGAATATATCACCAGCGTATCAAACAATTTGAATCGATCTTCTTGGTCTCTCCTGCTTTTCCAAAAAGACCTGTTGCCTAATAAAAGCTAGACATCAAGCTAACCCCTCTGAGACGCGGGTCCGTCGATATGATGATAAATTGTACATGACGTATTGACTTGGTTTAAAATAAACTCAGTAAGTGGGCTTTGAAAATTTTGCTTTGTTTTCAATAAGCTTTAGAAACCATCTAAACTTCAAATAATTGAATAATAAATGAAATGGATTTAGTTCACCTGCATGATATTAACCATTCACACACTCAGTGTGATAAACAATCATTAAGCATGAACATGAAATAGAATATGCGCTTACAGTAAAACAAAAGTCGATATCTTACATATTCAGTAGTAATTCATTTGATTTATGTTTCATTCAAATTGCAAATACAATGTAAGTCAGATATGCTACTAATTGCTTGTATCCTACGTTTTTCATTTATGTGAACTTAACTGTAAATAGATTCATCCCGTGTACTAGTACATGAATCATACTGACTGTGTCAAAACGAACACCCCTACGAAAAGATATTCCGTTTTATGAAGACTTCTTTTGTCAAAACGTAAAGGTCCCCAACCGTTGTAATAGAAATAATACTGCAAATACTCCCTCGCCTGATCTTACAATAAACCGTCTGTAAAAACGTGTCATGTCGTCATTGAAGTGTGAATGTCAGTTTCGCAATTTGACCTTTTTGCAATTTGCTATATATTTGCATTCCAAATTGATGTCTGGCTCTTCAGATATATTCTGTAACGTTCAACACTGTAGGGAATTATTTAGGTATGTGACATTAAATGTTCACCAGAATCTCCCACCTACATAGTGTTGAAATGAACATTACAACAGAGTCGCGCTAGCCCAACATCGATCAACTGATTCACCCCTTACTTTTTAACCCTTTCCCTCATAGAAGCGCCTTTTAGCACATTAACGTAATTTATTCTTCCACTGAAGAAAATAGTTCCAATTTATACAGTCTTAAAAAGGAACCATAAAAAACGAATTCTAAATCCAAACAGATGATAGCTTTAAACGGGCTGACAGTAAAGCAGAATGTGCCATAAGGCACATTCTGCTTTACTTTCAATCTGCTTTAAGTGGTCACATGTCTTCAAAACTAGAAACAGGCTACATGTATGTGGTAAAGGGTTAATGTAAATTGAGTCTAATCAAGTTTTGACTATTAAGGGTTGGTTTTGTTTTATTTTTCCTTAAACTGCAACAATTACAAACAGTGCTGACATTTCAGATGTCTCCATTAAGAGTGTAGATTTTACAGGTTCACTGCTTGTAAATGTTGAGTATAATCGTAGCTAGGGTTACAATTGAGTTACGTCACTCTCACACATCCTTCAAATGTTAAATGTGGCTGAGCCACGTTTTAATCTTGAATTATAGATATGTGTGACTAAAGCCAGCTAAGCCACGTTGTAACTCTGACAACAGATATATATATATAACCTTAGCGAGTACGCGTTATCGAACGTCACCATGCATAGCACGTATAATTGCGTACATCGAGAATCGTCTTTTGCTAAGTTGAAAAAACGTTCAAATATATAGAAGAAGCAAATTCGACACAAAATGCTGGTATTTTCCATTGCCTTTGTTAAATGTTCAGGTCTGGTAGACGATCGTGTATTTGATGCGTCTATTACAAAACAACGGTGTCCATTGAAAATGTGATTGTCGGATTTCGAGCGCTAAGTCGATACTGCACTTTTCTATTTATACAAAATATGGGTGAGTCAGGGTTTAAACAAGAAGTTGATATATAATTAAAATAATTGGAAGCTTGTTTACCGTAGTGATCGATGCAGTAGTGTAGTGTCTGAATGAAAACGCAAAGAAATGATTTCGATACCAAGAGGCGGCTTTTCTTTCTGTCTTTCATTTGGAGGGTGGTGGGGAATTGTATTTTTATATGCACAACGGTTATCACAAGGAGCTTGTAGTAAACATGCAGTATCAGAGCATACGTGAAGAATACACTTGTCACATGCAAAACATGAAGACCCATATCAGAGGGGATTTGCACTGTTTGTCAATTTGCAATTTATTTCAGAAAAAAGCTTAAACAGTTATGAACTGACTAGAATTATTAGATAAATATTACTTAATTCTACTACTGACAAAAATTTAGTAAAAATCTACAGCAGAGTTTACTTTTTGTACATTATTTCATGAATTTCAGACAATAAATTAACACAAACAGAGTTACGATCCTTTGGTATAACTTCAAAATGCCTTCAGCTCGAAATTATACCACAAGCATTGAATATGGTAGCCTGTATATATTTAAAACAGCTGACCGCTTTAAAAGGTACTTCGCATACGGAAGTCACTCTTGCCGGCTAGCGGAAATGCGTCTTGACGCACGTGCTTATACTAGAAAAAATATATAAAGGAAATGTTGATACGATTTAGCATAGTCCTTCATAGCGCAGTCGGTAGAGACACTAGCAATCCAAAGGTCATAGGTTCGACACCCATTCGATCCAATTTTGTAAGTGTCCTATTTTTTTGACTTGTCAATCCATAACGCAGTTATCAAGGGGCATGCTATGTTTAGTCTTCGTCTATTAGAACTAGTGATGTTATATACGGTCCAATTATATGTCTACTTACATGTACGTTTTTGACAGACAGCAATATTGAAGCAGACGATAATGACACGGTGAAGGGATAATATTCTCACGACTAACTTGGCAGCGAAAGAGTTAATGTTTTGTAGACAAACAGTATTGAGCCTAATTAGACTCAATATTCGTAGGCGTGTGCTCTGAATCATTATTCGCATCGGACATAATTTTTAAGCACACATGCGCTTATGCGGAAAGAATAACTGCTTTCTTACTGTATATAAACAGTGATTGTATTTCTAAAAGGAAATTTTAAAAATATTTCCTCTGAGATTCGTTCCAGACGAAATCTGTCGAGTGAATTGAAGGCTGAATTCCAACACCGAAGTGTATAGAAACAAAATAATACATGATTTGTATCTTTTGATTTTTCACATGACTGGTGTTTCAAATAAACACGGCCAGTACGTTGTCAGAATGCAAGACTCCATGTCGACTCCATGTCAAATATCGACGTTTTATGAAAGGATGCACTCACAATTCACTTTCGGATCACCGAAAATATAAACTAACATGACAATTACATAATAAGATTCATATGCATACATATTTGTAGCAAATGGTGTTTTTAGACCGCACAGTTTTAGAGAATCTTTTAAACTACGACAGGTTTGATAAATGAATTGTTTGCTTCTAAGATAAACACCATTTGTAAGAATTGTCCATTAGTTGTACCATTTACACCACGTGACGCAACGTCGGACCAGCAAACAGTTTGTTTGACACTCATTTGAATATTAATAAAGTAAAAACAATACCTAATATTCGAATTTGAGAAAAACAAGCAGATGACAACTGTTTATAATAGATGACGCTATGGCAACGAATGGTTTAAGGTTTAATTCCGAAATAACAAACTGAAAGGACTACAGTGGAGAATCTGTTATTCTTTCCCGATAAACGCGTTTACGCTAAAACTATTTTTTCTTTTACAAACAGTTTGGAGCCTGATCAGACGCCGGGTTACCCGGCGTCTGATCAGGCTCCAAACTGTTTGCCACCAAGATAAACATGAAATATCAGAATTCTCCAAAAGTTGTTCTTTTCTACGTTTTAGCGCTTTGCGTTTGCGTACGTTTGCGTTTAAACGGGAAAGAATAACAGATTCTCCACTGTACTTTCCCCATATTTACGCGAATAACAATGAACGGTAGAAAATGATAGATTTGTCCTATTTCTATCTGCATGTCAAACAGTTTGGAACTTGATCAGAACCAAGGTCTTCGAACGACACATGCGCGTATTCGAAAAGAATAGAATCATTCCAACTGTAAATACTAACAGTGGTTATTTTATACTAAACGACAATTTCAGGGAAAAAAACCTCTGAGAATCGTTCCAGATGAAATACATTTGTCTAGTGAGTAGAAGACTAAATTCCATAATCGATTTTAATAAAAACCAAATATAAACTAACCTTTTCAATAATGCATGAGTTGAATCTTTTGACTTTTTTGCATGACTGATGTTATACATAAATACGGACGGTATTTGTCAGAATGCAAAAATCAATTTGGAAAATTGAATTTTATCAAATTATGTATTCATAGTAAACTTTCGGATCACCGAAAACATAAACTTACATGATAAATACCAATTACATAATGAGATGACTGTGCATGCACATTGCTATCACATGTTGCTTTGAGATCGCATAGTGTTCGAGAAGCTTTGAACTAGGATAAGTTTGATCGACGAATTGTTATTTCTCGTTTCCCTGCTGTAAGCCTGTTCAGACACACATTCGTTCGGCATCTGATCGGGCTCCAAACCGTTTATAATGAGCATATTTGGTACCGTTTAAGAATATTTCGTAAGAAATGTGTGGGTTGTTTTCATCAAAACAAGTAGAGGATTATCTCGTGTAAGAAGCAGAGAGGAAATATATGTCAAAGGTATAGGTGTCAAGTGTGTCTGAGATGGTTCAAAAAGGTTAATAACTATATGCATTACTTATGATGTTGTGAGGTAGCTAATGTCTGCTAGTAAATAAAAACTGGGAATTGTTACAGGGGTCCAAATTGTTTGACACTCAATTATTCAAAATTAATGACGTCATGAAAGTGAATGGCTTAAGGTTCAATGCCGAAAAAAGAAGAAGTATATTTCCTGATAGAAACAGGACTAAACGCATATGCATTATTACAGTAGAGAAAACGTTATTCTTTCCCAATAAACGCGTTTACGCTAAAACTATTATTTCTATTGCAAACAGTTTGAAGCCAGATCAGACGCCGGGTAACCCGGCGTCTGATCTGGTTCCAAACTGTTTGCCACCAACAAAAAAATGAATTATCAGAGTTGTCCAAAAGTTGTACTTTTCTACGTTTTAGGGTTTTGCGTTTGCGTACGTTTGCGTTTAAACGGGAAAGAATAACAGATTCTCCACTGTATTAATTATAGCAAAGAGCAAGTTTGTTTAATGTTTTATACGAATGATAAACAGTTTGGAGTATTCATTAGATACCGAGTTCTACGGCGTCTGATCTGAATTCAATATATTGACAACAAACATCATTACTTAGCATTCGTGCACTTGTTCGGATGAATGACATCTTTCCAACTAATTATAATCTGTGGTTATAAGATTTAAAGAAAAATCAGAAAAAAATCCTCTGAGAATAGTTCCAGACGAAATCTGTCCGAAGAATTGAAGTCTGAATTCCAACTTCAAACCAATAGAAACTAAATGTAAACGATGCTTTTCAATAATGCATGATTTGCATCCCTTGACCTTTACGCATGACTGGTATTTCAAATCTTTCGAGTGAATTGAAGACTGATTTCAACATCAAAGTGTATAGAAACCAAATAGTACATGATTTGCATCTTTTGACTTTTCGCATGACTGGTATTTCACATAAACACGGAGAGTACTTGTCAGAATGCAAAACTCCATGTCGACTCCATGTCAAAATCGCCGTCTATGAAAGGATTTATTCACAATTCACTTTCGGATCATCGAAAATATATCAATTTACATGATAAATACCAATGACATAATAAAGATTGCTGTGCATGCATATACTGTTTTAAGATCGTAAAGTGTTCGACAATCATGTAGCTACGATAGATTTGATAAATGAGGAAGTTGTTATAGGAAGGGAAATTGGCTTATATTTGCATACAACTTTAATCCAGATAAGACGCCGCGTAACGCGTAATCTGGATTCAAGCTGTTTGTCACTCATCGTTATGTTTTTTTCTGTCAAAATGTCCAATATGTGAGTAAAACAGCAGACATTAATTTTAATCAGACGATATTGCAGCATTGAATAGATTGCACATACTTGTCTTGTTTTAGGAACATCGTCAAGTGTTGTTGTAAAGTGGGAATCGTTGTTCAGAGTGCCGTTGTGGAGAGGGACCAATGTATAAACAATATGGTGTTTTAACTTAACTCTGAAATGTTATTTCAATTTATCCCGTACTGTAACACTTTACAACAAGAATATCCTTAAACATCTCTGATATGATGTAGCCCCTTTTTTATTCTGAATATATCACCAGAGTATCAAACAATTTGAATCGATCTTCTCGGTCTCTCCTGTATTTCCAAAAATACCTGTTGCCTAAAAGAAGGTAGACATCAAACGATAGAAAATAGTTGATGTTACATAACTAAAGATTATAAGAGGTATTTAAACCCTCTGAGACACGGGTCCGTCGATATAATGATAAAGTGTACACGACGTATTGACTAGGTTTAAAAATAAACTCATTAAGTGGGCTTTGAAAATATTGCTTTGTTTTCAATAAGCTTTAGAAACCATCTAAAATTCAAATAAATGAATATTAAATGAAATGGTTTTAGGACACCTGCATTATATTAACCATTCACGCACTTAGTGTGATAAAAAATCATTAAGCATGAACATGAAATAGAATATGCGCTAACAGTTAAACAAAAGTCGATATCTTACATATTAGGTAGTAATTCATTTGATTTATGTTTCATTCAAATTGCAAATACAATGTAAGTCGGATATGCTTCTAATTGCTAGTATCCTACGTTTTTCATTTATGTGAACTTAACTGTAAATAGATTCATCCCGTGTATTAGTACATGTATCATACTGACTGTGTCAAAACGAACACCCCTACGAAAAGATATTCCGTTTAATGAAGACTTTTTGTCAAAACGTAAAGGTCCCCAACCGTTGTAATAGAACTAATACTGCAAATATCCCCTCGCCTGATCTTACAATAAACCGTCTGTAAAAACGTGTCATGTCGTCATTGAAGTTTGAATGTCAATTTTGTATGACTCTTTCAATTTGCTATATATCTGCATTCCAAATTGATGTCTGGCTCTTCAGATATATTCTGTAACGTTCAACACTGTAGGGAATTATTTAGGTATGTGACATTAAATGTTCACCAGAATCTCCCACCTACATAGTATTGTAATGAACATTACAAAAGAGTCTCGCTAGCCCAACATCGATCAACTGATTCACCCCTTAAATGTTTAACCCTTTCCCTCATAGAAGCGCCTTTTAGCACATTTACGTAATTTATTCTTCCACTGAAGAAAATAGTTCCAATTTATACAGTCTTGAAAAGGAACCATAAAAAAGAATTCTAAATCCAAAGAGATGATAGCTTTAAACGGGCTGAAAGTAAAGCAGAATGTGCCATAAGGCACATTCTGCTTTACTTTCAATCTGCTTTAAGTGGTCACATGTCTTCAAAACTAGAAACAGGCTACATGTATGTGGTAAAGGGTTAATGTAAATTGAGTCTAATCAAGTTTTGACTATTAAGGGTTGGTTTTGTTTTATTTTTTCTTAAACTGCAATAATTACAAACAGTGCTGCCATTTCAGATGTCTCCAATAAGAGTGTAGATTTTACAGGTTCACTGCTTGTAAATGTTGAGTATAATCGTAGCTAGGGTTACAATTGAGTTACGTCACTCTCACACATCCTTCAAATGTTAAATGTGGCTGAGCCACGTTTTAATCTTGAATTATAGATATGTGTGACTAAAGCGAGCTAAGCCACGTTGTAACTCTGAAAAACAGAGATATATATATAACCTTAGCGAGTACGCGTTATCGAACGTCACCATGCATAGCACGTATAATTGCGTACATCGAGAATCGTCTTTTGCTAAGTTGAAAAAACGTTCAAATAGATAGAAGAAGCAAATTCGACACAAAATGCTGGTATTTTCCATTGCCTTTGTTAAATGTTCAGGTCTGGTAAACGATCGTGTATTTGATGCGTCTATTACAAAACAACGGTGTCCATTGCAAATGCTAAGCGTTAAGTCGATACTGCACTTTTCTATTTATACAAAATATGGGTGAGTCAGGGTTTAAACAAGAAGTTGATATATAACAAAAATAATTGGAAGCTTGTTTACCGTAGTGATCGATGCAGTAGTGTAGTGTCTGAATGAAAACGCAAAGAAATGATTTCGATACCAAGAGGCGGCTTTTCTTTCTTTCTTTCTTTTGGAGGGTGGTGGGGAATTGTATTTTTATATGCACAACGGTTATCACAAGGAGCTTGTAGTAAAAATGCAGTATCAGAGCATATGTGAAGAATAAACTTGTCACCTGCAAAAAATGAAGACCCATATCAGAGGGGATTTGCACTGTTTGTCAATTTGCAATTTATTTCAGAAAAAAGCTTAAACAGTTATGAACTGACTAGAATAATTAGATAAATATTACTTAATTCTACCACTGACAAAAATTTAGTAAAAATCTACAGCAGAGTTTACTTTTTGTATATGATTTCATGAATTTCAGACAATAAATTAACACAAACAGAGTTACCTCCCTTTAGTATAACTTCAAAATGCCTTCAGCTCGAAATTATACCACAAGCATTGAATATGGTAGCCTGTATATCTTTAAAACAGCTGACCGCTTTAAAAGGTACTTCGCATACGGAAGTCACTCTTGCCGGCTAGCGGAAATGCGTCTTGACGCTCGTGCTTATACTAGAAAAAATATATAAAGGAAATGTTGATACGATTTAGCATAGTCCTTCATAGCGCAGTCGGTAGAGTGACTAGCAATCCAAAGGTCATAGGTTCGACACCCATTCGATCCAATTTTGTAAGTGTCCTATTTATTGACTTCTCAATCCATAACGCAGTGATCAAGGGGCATGCTATGTTTAGTCTTCGTCTATTAGAACTAGTGATGTTATATACGGTCCAATTATATGTCTACTTATAATACATGATTTGTATCTTTTGTTTTTTTACATGACTGGTGTTTCAAATAAACACGGCCAGTACGTTGTCAGAATGCAAGACTCCATGTCAAATATCGACGTTTTATGAAAGGATGCACTCACAATTCACTTTCGGATCACCGAAAATATAAACTAACATGACAATTACATAATAAGATTCATATACATACATATTTGTAGCAAATGGTGTTTTTAGACCGCACAGTTTTAGAGAATTGTTTAACTACGATAGGTTTGATAAATGAATTGTTTGCTTCTAAGATAAACATCATTTGTCAGAATTGTCCATTAGTTGTACCATTTACACCACGTGACGCAACGTCGGACCAGCAAACAGTTGGTTTGACACTCATTTGAATATTTATAAAGTAAAAACAATACTCGAATTTGAGAAAAACAAGCAGATGACAACTGTTTATAATATATGACGCTATGGCAACGAATGGTTTAACCCTTTACCCCATAGCCTGTTTCTAGTTTTGAAGACAGGTGACCACTTAAAGCAGGTTGAAAGTAAAGCAGAATGCGCCTTAAGGCGCATTCTGCTTTACTTTCAGCCTGCTTTAAGCTACCCTCTGCTAGGAAGTATAAAATATTTCTTATCATCTATGTTCATGACTGTACAAATTGGAACTATTTTCTTCAGCGGAGGAATAAATAAGCTGCGCTAAAAGCCGCTAGTATTGGGAAAAGGGTTAAGGTTTAATTCTGAAATAACAAACTGAAAGGACTATTTCCCCCATATTTACGCGAATAACAATGAACGGTAGAAAATGATAGATTTGTCCTATTTCTATCTGCATGTCAAACAGTTTGGAACTTGATCAGAACAAAGGTCTTCCAACCACACATGCGCGTATTCGAAAAGAATAAAATCATTCCAACTGTAAATACTAACAGTGGTTATTTTATACTAAACGAAAATTTCAGGGAAAAAACCCTCTAAGAATCGTTCCAGATGAAATACGTTGGTCTAGTGAGTAGAAGACTAAATTCCATAATCGATGTTAATAGAAACCAAATATAAACGAACCTTTCAATAATGCATGAGTTGAATCTTTTGACTGTTTTGCATGACTGATGTTATACATAAATACGGACAGTATTTGTCAGAATGCAAAACTCAATTTGGAAAATTGAATTTTATCAAATTATGTATTCACAGTAAACTTTCGGATCACCGAAAACATAAACTTACATGATAAATACCAATTACATAATGAGATGACTGTGCATGCACATTGGTATCACATGTTGCTTTGAGATCGCATAGTGTTCGAGAAGCTTTGAACTAGGATAAGTTTGATCGATGAATTGTTATTCCTCGTTTCCCTGCTGTAAGCCTGTTCAGACACACATTCGTTCGGCATCTGATCGGGCTTCAAACCGTTTATAATGAGCATATTTGGTACCGTTTAAGAATATTTCGTAAGAACTGTGTGGGTTGTTTTCATCAAAACAAGTAGAGGATTATCTTGAGTATGAAGCAGAGAGGAAATATGTGTCAAAGGTATAGGTGTCAAGTGTGTCTGAGATGGTTCAAAAAGGTTAATAACTATATGCATTACTTATGATGTTGTGAGGTAGCTAATGTCTGCTAGTAAATAAAAACTGGGAATTGTTACAGGGGTCCAAATTGTTTGACACTCAATTATTCAAAATTAATGACGTCATGAAAGTGAATGACTTAAGGTTCAATGCCAAAAAAAGGAAAAGTATATTTCCTGATAGAAACAAGACTAAACGCATATGCAGTATTATTAATTATAGCAAAGAGCAAGTTTACGAATGATAAACAGTTTGAAGTATTCATTAGATACCGAGTTCTACGGCGTCTGATCTGAATTCAATATACAGTAAAACCTCGCTATTACGACCACTAAAACGAAGGCTAATTGAGTGTATAATAGACAGGTGACAGCTTAAAGCAAGGTTACAGTGAAACAGAAAGCTCCTATAGGAGCTTTCTGTTTCACTGTCACCTTGCTTTAAGCGGTCACCTATCGTAAACACCCTAATAATTAACATAATTTAGTGGTCGTAATAGAGGGGTTTTACTGTATTGACAACAGACATCATTACTTAGCATTCGTGCACTTGTTTGGATGAATGACATCTTTCCAACTGATTATAATCTGTGGTTATAAGATTTAAAGAAAAATCAGAAAAAAAAATCCTCTGAGAATAGTTCCAGACGAAATCTGTCCGAAGAATTGAAGTCTGAATTCCAACTTCAAACCAATAGAAACTAAATGTAAACGATGCTTTTCAATAATGCATGATTTGCATCCCTTGACCTTTACGCATGACTGGTATTTCAAATCTTTCGAGTGAATTGAAGACTAAATTCCAACACCAAAGTGTATAGAAACCAAATATTACATGATTTGCATCTTTTGACTTTTCGCATGACTGGTATTTCACATAAACACGGAGAGTACTTGTCAGAATGCAAAACTCCATGTCGACTCCATGTCAAAATCGCCGTCTATGAAAGGATTTATTCACAATTCACTTTCGGATCATCGAAAATATATCAATTTACATGATAAATACCAATGACATAATAAAGATTGCTGTGCATGCATATACTGTTTTAAGATCGTAAAGTGATCGACAATCATGTAGCTACGATAGATTTGATAAATGAGGGAGTTGTTATAGGAAGGGAAATTGGCTTATATTTGCATACAACTTCAATCCAGATAAGACGCCGCGAACGCGTAATCTGGATTCAAGATGTTTGTCACTCATCGTTATGTTTTTTTCTGTCAAAATGTCCAATATGTGAGTAAAACAGCAGACATTAATTTTAATCAGACGATATTGCAGCATTGAATAGATTGCACATACTTGTCTTGTTTTGGGAACTTCGTCAAGTGTTGTTGTAAAGTGGGAATCGTTGTTCAGAGTGCCGTTGTGGAGAGGGACCAATGTATAAACAATATGGTCTTTTAACTTAACTCTAAAAGGTTATTTCAATTTATCCCGTACTGTAACACTTTACAACAAGAATATCCTTAAACATCTCTGATATGATGTATCCCTTTTTTCATTCTGAATATATCACCAGAGTATCAAACAATTTGAATCGATCTTCTCGGTCTCTCCTGTATTTCCAAAAATACCTGTTGCCTAAAAGAAGGTAGACATCAAACGATAGAAAATAGTTGATGTTACATTACTAAAGATTATAAGAGGTATTTAAACCCTCTGAGACACGGGTCCGTCGATATGATGATAAAGTGTACACGGCGTATTGACTAGGTTTAAACATAAACTCATTAAGAGGGCTTTGAAAATATTGCTTTGTTTTAAATAAGCTTTAGAAACCATCTAAAATTCAAATAAATGAATATTAAATGAAATGGATTTAGGTCACCTGCATGATATTAACCATTCACGCACTCAGTGTGATAAAAAATCATTAAGCATGAACATGAAATAGAATATGCGCTTACAGTAAAACAAAAGTCGATATCTTACATATTCAGTAGTAATTCATTTGATTTATGTTTCATTCAAATTGCAAATACAATGTAAGTCAGATATGCTCCTAATTGCTTGTATCCTACGTTTTTCATTTATGTGAACTTAACTGTAAATAGATTCATCCCGTGTACTAGTACATGTATCATACTGACTGTGTCAAAACGAACACCCCTACGAAAAGATATTCCGTTTTATGAAGACTTTTTGTCAAAACGTAAAGGTCCCCAACCGTTGTAATAGAAATAATACTGCAAATACCCCCTCGCCTGATCTTACAATAAACCGTCTGTAAAAACGTGTCATGTCGTCATTGAAGTGTGAATGTCAGTTTCGCAATTTGACCTTTTTGCAATTTGCTATATATTTGCATTCCAAATTGATGTCTGGCTCTCCAGATATATTCTGTAACGTTCAACACTGTAGGGAATTATTTAGGTATGTGACATTTAATGTTCAACAGAATCTCCCACCTACATAGTATTGTAATGAACATTACAATAGAGTCTCGCTAGACCAACATCGATCAACTGATTCACCCCTGCAATATTTACAATCGCCCCATTCAATTCCATTGACAAAAAGTGTGTTCATTTCATATAATCACCACTTTTCCAGAGGGCGGGACTTGTGGAAAAGTTTCGAAGGGGAGGCGGGGCATATGCAGTTTTCGTTCGCGAATTAATCTTTGGAACTTGAGACAGCAAACATTTGGCGGATTTTTCAAAATTTGTTCTTAACCGATCTATGCCTTCCTACTAGTGGAAACCATGATTCCCGACTAATGTACTCATGTATTAATGAGATAAATTGCAAGAAAATTGACATAAGAATCTACCTTATAAACAACGGCTATCTGCGTTTCTTCATGACAAAAAAAACGATATACATATCCTACTTTAAAATGACGTCACTTCCAATGACGTCAAAATTCGGGGTTTTTTTCGCCAAACTCTCAAGTTGTTGACAATGGAACTTTTTTTTCTGCTTTCGAATGTACACAGCTTAGTAAATCGGTCATGGCTGTTCCTAATAGGGTACACATTATTCGTGTTGTCTACCACTAATATGGATTAAACATACATGTGTACTAACAAAATGTTTATTTAATGTTAGAAATAACAGCAAATATATTGTAAATATAAGAAATGAACTGATTGTTTTCGGCGTTCAAGCGAAATGAACAACAGAAAATTATCGGCAAATTTACCATGAATCGCTAGCGCATGTGACATAATATTTTAACCCTATGCCTGGCTTTCTGTTTATATGTGTACCTGTCCGCCCGTCCTTCTGTCTCCATTTCTCTCACTCTCTAGCTCTCTAACTCTCTGTCTTTCTGTCTGTCTGTTTCTCTCGCTCTCTCTCCCTCTCATATCTCTCTTTCTCTCTCAACTCCTTGGCTACCTTCATCCCTCACTCATTGTCGCTTTCACATGCTCAACAGACCACATTAACTTTATTCTCGACAGTCGTAAAACCATTAAACCAATTTCAAAACTATACAATCTTTATTGTTGTGATTTCTTGCAGACATTCCTACATCAATTCGTAATTGAATTAACGCAACTGAAACGTGTCTACAATGATACGGAGGCGGAATATTTAAATAACCTGTATATGTATATCATTTCCGTCAAAAATTGATACAGTAAAGTATCAATAATTCGAAGTCATGATAATTCGAGCATACCCTTATATCAAAGTTAAGTCACGTTTTAACTTTGAAATAAGCATATGTTCGACCTACACGAGATAAGAGTGATTGAGTTATAAGCATAGAAATCGTGTATATTCAACTTGTGCGACTTCCAGTTATCGAGATTTGATTGTACAGTGGAGAATCTGTTATTCTTTCCCGTTTATACGCAAACGTACGCAAACGCAAAGCACTAAAACGTAGAAAGAACAACTTGTGGACAATTCTGATAGTTCATGTTTATCTTGGTGGCAAACAGTATGGAGCCTGATCAGACGCCGGGTAACCCGGCGTCTGATCTGGCTCCAAACTGTTTACACTGCAAAAAATAGTTTTAGCGTAAACGCGTTTATTGGGAAAGAATAACAGATTCTCCACTGTATAACATAATCCAGACCATACAGTGGGGTGGTGTTATTGGTCATCGTTGAAAACTTCTTGAATATTCTGAATTAATGTTTGGCGCCCGTCAGGTTTGTTTAATAAATTGTCACTGACAACGAATTTCTCTGTATTTTAGTGAAACCTTTCACTAAATTGTGTAAATTAGCAGACGTTTAAGCTGGACCGCAGGTTGCTAATCTCGTGTCAAACTTCATTGAAACATTGATTAAATTGAAATATACAATATATGTAAAAGAGGTTTTTTTCTAAGTAAACAGAAGAGCGGAAATGTATCTCACATGTATACGTGTCAAGTGTGTCTGAGATGGTCAAACAAGGTTAATAACGATATGCATTTCTTATGAGCTAGTGCGGTAGCTAATGTCTGCTAATAAATCCACACTGGGAATTGTTACAGACGACAGGAGTACTTCTCAAGTTTACTGCCTTACCCACAATACAAAACAAATTTGCAAACATTTTGGATCCTGATCAGACACCGCCTTACGCTCAAAATTGTTTGACACTCATTTCATTATTTCTAAAGTCAAACTACCTACAATTAAAATTTCAGAAATATAAGCAGACGACAATTATTCAAAATTAATGACGTCATTGCAGTGACTGGTTTAAGGTTGAATTTAAAAAGAAAAGGAGACGTATATTATGTATCGAAAAATAGATCAGTTTGACACACAGGTCATGTTCCATGTTAGTAACGGAAATTTGATTTTTGGTAACGGAAATGTATTCTTTCCAGAGACAGAATGGTGCCAAAAACAAGGGCAAATTCCAGAGAGCATATCAGTTTAAACAAATTTATTTGTTTCTAAAATAAAAATGTATGTTATCATTGATTTATAACAGTTTAAGTGTTTGATTGAAATGTCCGTTACCGAACCTGCTATTTTTTCTTCTATGCTTTACTTATGACCCATTGTAAATATCGACTCCAAAATTAAAACAACATGCACAAGATTTTTAGATTAAAGTGACAAAATATGATTAAAGTAAAAAATCATTACATTTAGAATTTCTGAAAAACTAAAATATGTTTAATTGTCTACAAGTTTTACACCCCAAAAATAAAACACACTTAGTTCCATGTGATAATCCAGTAGATTGGTGGATATTTCATGCTATTATTTCTAATCTTGGATACAGAAAAACGAGTGGAACAAAAAAATAGCATTATTTTTTTAATTTCGTCTATAGCATATATGCCGTTTTAGCAATATTTTGTATACATGCACATAATGGATATATGACTTTCTTTCCATAATACCTGGCTAGTGTCGATAGATAATCATTTGTTACATCAAAACCATAAAAGATATGCATTCAAAATTGTATATACAAATTCCTGAGATAACTCTTTAAGGTAAAAACAAAAGGACATATGTATACGCTCAAGTTGATTTTTTGACATCTATATAGCCCCTGTGTTATTTCTTATTGAGAAACGGTGTAAAACGTAAATGTCCCCAGCCGTTGTAATAGAAATAACATTGCGTAATGCGATTTTGTATTAATTCGCGAAATAATGCAATATTTCTAGCAGGCGGTAGCTTTAAGCATGCTGAAAGTAAAGCAGAATGTGCCTTAATGCACATTCTGCTGTGCTTTTATCCTACTTGAAGAAATAGCCTATTTTTAAAAAACTAGAGACATTTGCGAATTAACGCGTAAATTATATTCTCGCGAATAAAACCGGTTTTACAGTAAAATCTTGACATGTCGTCATTGACGGTTTAAGGTCAATTTCGTATGACCTTTATTCAATTTGCAATATTTGCAATCCAAATTGATGCCTCGCTCTTCAGACACATTTTGTAACGTTCTGTACTCTAGTGAATTATATATATATGTGACATTTAATGTTCACCAGAATCGCAATCTCACATGGTATTGTAATCCAGTACTCCCTCTCTACAACGACATCCAATGGGAGACACAGATTGTGTGTGTTGTTCGAAGGTGTGTTGTTATAGAGAGGGAAAATTAAGACTAAGCTTATATTTGCAAACAGCTTGAATCCAGATCAGACGCTGCGTAACGCGGCGTCTGATCAGGATTCAAGCCGTTTGTCACTTTTCAATAAATGTTCTCTTTCAAAATCTCCACTTATATGTAATTGTGAGAGAACGACAATCTTAAGCAGACGATATTGCAGCAGTAAAAGAGTTAGACTAATTATCCTATTAAGGGAATTACGGCGAGTGTCGTTGTAAGGAGGGAGTCGTTGTTGGGAGGGCCGTTGTAGAGAGGGAGTGCTGTAGAAATCGCAATAGAGTCTCGCTAGCCCAAGTTCGCAATACTCATTTAGCCCTGAAATGTAAAGGGTAGATTAAGTCTAGTCAAGTTTTGACTATTTAGGGTTGGCTTTTGAGTTTTTTCTTCAATAATTTGCAAAAATTACAAAACGTTCCGACAATGTTCAGATGTCTCCTTAAAGAGCGTAGCTATTTGTAAATTACAAGTTTACTCGTCGCTAGGGTTCTACGTGTAACGTCACACTCACATATTCTTCAAATCTTAATGTAGCTTAGCTATGTTTGTTTGTTTGTCTGTTAACGTTTAGCCACGTTTTAACTTTGAATTAAAGGTATGTGTGACTTATGCGAGTTAAGCCACGTTTTAACTGTAAAAATGTACAGTGGAGAATCTGTTATTCTTTCCCGTTTAAACGCAAACGTACGCAAAGCGCTAAAACGTAGAAAAGAACAACTTTTGGATAATTCTGATATTTCATGTTTATCTTGGTGGCAAACAGTTTGGAGCCTGATCAGACGCCGGGTTACCCGGCGTCTGATCTGGCTCCATACTGTTTGTAAAAGAAAAAATAGTTTTAGCGTAAACGATTTTATTGGGAAAGAATAACAGATTCTCCACTGTATATGTACAACCTTAACGACAACGAGTTATCGAAAGTCAACACGCATTACACGTATACTTTCTTATCATCGATACGATTTTAATGAATACGTTACATTTTTCAAACCTGATTTTAAGATTTAAAAGAATCTGCTTTTTCCATACAAAAATAATAACTCTTCCTTAATGTGTTTGTACAATGACTTGAATGTTTCTGACGGGAAGGAAATAACACATTTTGAACCTTTAACAGATACATTTAGTAAATTGTACTGTTGCAATTACTCTCATAGAACACAAGGACACCTGTTGCAATTTGAATATATTTCTCTGTCTGCCTGTTTTTCTGTATATATGCTTGTATGTCCTTCCATCTATCTCCCTGTATTTCCCCCTCTCTTATCTCTGTCTCTGTTTTCCCCCTCAATTCCCTTTCTCCCTTCATCCCTAACTCATTCTCGCTTTCCATTGCACTTGATCAACCGGCGACATTAACTTTATTCTCGACAGTCGTCAAACCATTAAATCAATTTCCATACTATACAAACTTAACTGTTGTGATTTCTTGCAGACATTGCTACATAAATTCGAAATTGAATTTACTCAACTGAAAAGTGTCTGATATGATACGGAGATGGAATATATAAATAAACCTCTTGCATGCAGCTGTAATCCTGTATATTTATATCATTTCCGTTAGAAAATGGACACAGTAAAGTCTCGATAATTCTAAGTCTCGATAATTCGAATATACCCTTATAGCAAAGTTAAAACGTAGCTAAAGATATGTTCGACCTAAACGAGTTATAAACATAGAAACCGTGTATATTCTACTTGTGCAACTTCCAGTTATCGAGGTATGGTTGTATAACATAAATCCAAACCAAACAGAAGGTATGATAGTAGTTGTCATCGAATGAACGCAATTCGATAAAATGTAGAACATGAACACTTCTGGAATATTCTAATATTTTTAAATCTCTGTAGATATCATCAATTAGTTGTCACTGACAATGAGCTTCTCTGATATACAGTAAAACCTCTCTCAACGACCACTAAATTGTGTTATTTAGCAGGCGTTTAAGGTATGCTTAAAGCAAGGTAAACATAAAACAGAAAGCTCCTTTAGGTGTCCACCTCTCTTTTATGCACCTAATAAGCGTTCTTTTCAGTGTGTAAACTGCTAATAATTCTTTATTTCCATATGCACAATAATACCCCATGTCTGCTTTTATTTGATTTGCAAACTGCTCAAGCCTTCCAGACACAAGGTCGCTTGGCGTCTGATCAGGTTTCTTACCGTTAACAATGAACATACATTTCTTAATACCGTTTCTTAAAATAGTAGTTTGCTTCGAATATAATAGAGGTTTATTCCAAGTAAGAAAACGAGAGGAAATCTTATTCAAACATAAAGATGTCAAGTGTGTCTGAGATGGTTCAACAAGGTTAATAACCGTAAGCCATACTTATTGGGTAACGCGTTAGCTAATGTCTGCTAATAAATAAACACTGGGAATTGCTGTAGACGCCAATTGACAAGTGTACTTGTCCAGTTTACTGCCTTAACCACAGATCAATGGTAATTTACAAACAATTTGGATCCTGATCAGACGCCGCGTCCATCGGCGTCTGATCAGGATCCAAATTGTTTGACACTTATGTCATTATTTCTGAAGTCAGAAAACCTAAATTTCAAATTTACTAGCAGACGACACATGTTTAACCAATTATCCCATAGCCAGTTTGTTGTTTTAAAAACAGGTGACTTATTTAAAGCAGGTTGAAAGTAAAGCAGAATGCGCTTTAAGGCGCATTCTGCTTTGTTTTTATCCTGCTATAAACTATCAGCTGCTAGAATATAGAACTTATTTTTAATATTTTGTTACATGTTCACAACTGTATAAATTGGAACTAATTTCTTCAGTTGAGGGATAAATTAGAGGTGTAACATGGCGTAATTTATGGAGTTATGGGTTACAATTGATGACGTCATTGCAGTGAACACTTTATGGTTTAATTCCAAAATAACAAACTGAGAAGTCTATTTACACCATCTAAACGAAAGTAAACACACTAAAGTAAAGTGTAGAAGGTGACAGGTTTTTTATTTCTATTTGTATGAGACATCTGGGAATCGTTCAAGACAAAATATGTCTAGTGAATTGAAGACTGAATTTCTACATCGAACTTATAGAAACCAAATTTAAACAAACCTTTTCAATAATGCTTGATTTGCATATTTTGACTTTTCGCATAACTGGTATTTCAAATAAACACAGTACTTGTACACAGTACAGTCTGACAGTACTTGTCAAAATACAAAACTCCATATCGACTCCATGTCAAAGTTCGACAATTGTGAAAGGATTTGATCACATACACTTTCAGATCACCGAAAATATAAATTACATCATATTTAACAGATACAAAATACGATTACTGTGCATGCGGTGATATTTGGTTTGCTTTTTTATCGCAACTTGTCTTAGTATCGATAATTTGATAATATTTTTGACAACATTTCTACGTGTCAGCTTGTAAAACATCAATGATATGTTTAACTGATGAATTATGACTCACATTCATGTTTTCCATTTCGTCAACTCATGTCATAAATTGGCCGCTTAATTAAATATTTACTTTACAAACTAAACAAAACAAAACACGGAGAGTATTGTTTTAAACATTCAGTTTACGTTTTGTTAACTACTCTCCGACTCTACACTGAAAACAATATGCCATTGATCTTTTAATTTTGATTTTACAAACTAACTATAACAATTTTATAATATTGGTAATAATATTGAAAACATGTTCATGTTTCCATGTAATTCCATAATGTATTACGTTCATTGTGAATGTAGTTATTTGTATTGTCTCGCTGTGTAGCTACATTTATATAAGTTCATGTGAAGCGCGTTTGAACGCACAACGCTTGTGTGAAAAGAGCGCTATATAAGTCGGGTATAATAAAATAATAATAATGGTATACATGTATGAAAGAGAGTTTCAACTCTTACGCGGTTATTTCAGACTTGATAAACCTATTTCACACTTGAAACCTACTTCAAATTATCCTGTTTTGCAACAGTTTACAATACAGTGGAGAATCTGTTATTCTTTCCCGTTTAAACGCAAACGTACGCAAACGCAAAGCACTAAAACGTAGAAAAGAACAACTTTTGGACAATTCTAATAATTCTTGTTTATCTTGGTGGCAAACAGTTTGGAGCCTGATCAGACGCCGGGTTACCCGGCGTCTGATCTGGCTCCAAACTGTTTGCACTGCAAATTATAGTTTTAGCGTAAACGCGTTTATTGGGAAAGAATAACAGATTCTCCACTGTAAAATAACGCTTACAAACAGCACATGTTATTTATCACCTTTGTTTATTCAATCATGTGGTTGGTCAGGTTTCAGCTTTTGACAAATGAAATACATGAGAAGTTATGAACGAAATCAGAATCAAATCAAAATCTAACTAACCTTGGAAACAATACAACGTGTTACGTACAGTAATTCAAGGTCGACTTTAAACGGTAAGACATATTTGATGTTACATAAGAGGTATTTGAACAATTTGAAACACGGGTCCCTTGATATGATAATAAAGTGTGTACTGACTAGTCTGTAACAAATAACAAATTGAGATGGCTTTGAAAACAATGTTTCAATGTGTTTGAATTTGCTTTAAGCCACATAAATATAAAATAAATAAAAACATTAATACAATATTTATATACAAACTGCATTATATTCACCTCTCAACCACTCAGTAGCATATAGCATGACATAAAATAGAAATATTTACTAACAGTATAAACCTACGTCGATACATTACATGTAATTCCTTTGATATATAAGTCAGATACGCTACACGTTCCTCGTTTCGGGTAGCATACGCATATCATGTGTGTGAACTTTTTTCTGTAAACGGATACATCCGTTGAACTAGCAAAACAATGTCTGCTTCAAACAGATGCTCTAAAATAGATAATCCGTTTAAAGACGGTTTAATTGACAAAACATACAACGTGTTCGACCGTTTAGATAGTAATATGACTCCAAATACCCCGTCTTTTGACCGGACAATTACCTATTTGTGAAAACTAGGCATCTCCTTATTGGTGTATGAAGGTCAATTTCGTATAACATATTTTTCAATTTACAGTATTTGCATTCCAAATTGACTTCTTACACTTTAGACACATTTTATAACGGTCTGTACTGTAGGGAATTATATAGGTACAGTGGAGAATCTGTTATTCTTTCCCGTTTAAACGCAAACGTACGCAAACGTACGCAAACGCAAAGCACTAAAGAGTAGAAAAGAACAACTTTTGGACAATTCTGATATTTCATGTTTATCATGGTGACAAACAGTTTGGAGCCTGATCAGACGCCGGGTTACCCGGCGTCTGATCTGGCTCCAAACTGTTTGCACTGGAAATAATAGTTTTAGCGTAAACGCGTTTATTGGGAAAGAATAACGCATTCTCCACAGTATGTGACATTTAATGTTCCTTAGAACCACAGTTCAATATCGTATTGTAACTGAATTCAAAATTGATTCTCGCTACCTCGACTATGTTTTAGGTTGAGGACCCCTACTGAGATCGAGCAATTGCCGATGGTTATTATTGTCAAATGCCGACGTATTCCGAAGCATGCTATAGCATACGCGAGTAGTTCGCAACAACTCCCTTACAGCATTTCTTTCCACTGTTCCACAAACAAGACAATTATAATTAATCCCTTTTCTGCCAATACCTCAATAATACTCGTCTTCTTTTATCTCTTAACTCTTTCAACTCTAAATATATCTTGTGGGTATTTATAATCCTTTTGGACTCTTCTTGTAGATCTACAAACAAATTGAACCAGTCTACTGTTTTATTTTTGGTATGACAGCAAAAACCAATGACACTATCAAACAGTGCAGACCCTGATAAGAGGGCTCCAATAGGAGCCCTCTGATCAGGGTATACATTGTTTCCATGTGTAATCAGTAATCTATACGGAGAGCTGTATTATTGAAAGGGTTAAATCTATTTTTAGATAAAATGACTTATTACAGTGGAGAATCTGTTATTCTTTCCCGTTTTAACGCAAACGTACGCAAACGCAAAGCACTAAAACGTAGAAAAGAACAACTTTTGGACAATTCTGATATTTCATGTTTATCATGGTGGCAAACAGTTTGGAGCCTGATCAGACGCCGGGTTACCCGGCGTCTGATCTGGCTCTAAACTGTTTGCACTGGAAATAATAGTTTTAGCGTAAACGCATTTATTGGGAAAGAATAACACATTCTCCACTGTATGTAATATCGTAATGGGTTTTCAACTGATTGGATCCTGATCAAAACTGTTTGCAATTAACCAATGTACTCGGATAAGGCAGAAAAGAGGTTAACTATCCTTTCCTATATCAACTCCCTCCGAACAGCACACAAAGTATTTGTCGTCTAATGGATGTGTTTTGTAGAGATGGAGCACTGTATGGGGCGTGAGCACTGTTGCATATTTCAGTATTGCTCATGAACAGACTCAATTAAACCAAGTCTGCAATTTTCAGTATTTGCTTTGTTTTCTGTGATTTCAAAGGATCTCCCCTTATTCAGATTTATATAATTCACAACATCAGATGTTAAGTGCTTGTGTGGCGGCTGTAAAAAGTCGCCCCGTACTTCATTCTCAGTGTTGTTATACTTTCTGGTCCTTTGGAATCATTGATTTCAGCGCATTTACAGTTGACAGTTGAATTCCGTTTAAGCCGGTGCTAGGGGGCGTGAGCACTGTTGCATATTTCAGTATCGCTCATGAACAGACTCAATTAAACCGAGTCTGCAATTTTCAGTATTTGCTTTGTTTTCTGTGCTTTCAAAGGATCTCCCCTTATTCAGATTTTCATACATATTTTTTGTCGTGCTGCACCACAACGTAATAATGTTTTACGCCTCTCACTGTCATTATGACGTCACAACGCGTTGAAAAAAGTCGCTGCCGTATTGGTGCCTGATTACAGTAAAACCTCTCCATTACGACCATTAAATTGTGTTGATTATTAGGTGTTTAATGCAAGTCACTGCGTATGATACAGTGGTGAAAACGTTATTCTTTCCCGTTTAAACGCAAACGTACGCAAAACACTAAAACGTAGAAAAGTACAGCTTTTTGACAATTCTGATAATTAATCTTTATCTTGGTGGCAAACAGTTTGGAGCCTGATCAGATGCCGGGTTACCCGGCGCCTGATCTGGCTCCAAACTGTTTGTAAAAGAAAATATAGTTTTCGCGTAAACGCGTTTATCGGGAAAGAATAACAGATTCTCCACTGTAGTCACTATTCAATACCTCTATCTCGTGTAAGTCAAACATACCTTTTTTAAAGTTAAAACGTAGCTAAGCCGCGATTTAACTTTGATATAAGGGATTATTAGAATTATTGAGACTTCGAATTATCGAGATGTTACTGTATCCATTTTCTAACGGAAATGATATACATATACAGGATTACAGCTCAAAGCAAGCAGGTTGTTGAAATAGTCCGCCTCCGTATCATATCAGACGCTTTTCAGTTGCGTAAATCCAATTCCGAATTTGTGATGAGTCTGCAAGAGATCACAACATTAAACATTGTACTGTATAGTATGGAATTTGGTTTAACCCCTTCACTGCCTTACCCCCACAGGTACTTGACATATACTTTATTATCTATGAACCCCCTTTTTATGCTTATTTTCGTTATAATTCACATACTGTGGCGTTATTTGACGGAATTTGATGAAATAAAAAGTAGATATTGATAAATTAATCATTTCCCGAGGGTACCACAGGAGAATATCGGCGATCGAGTCTATTTTAGCATCAGCTTAAGTCGATAGTAAATACTAGGTGTTGAATTGCGCTGTTTACCTTGTATCTATAATAGAAAGGGGGAGGGGGTTCATAGATAATAAAGTATGTGTCAAGTACCTGTGCTTACCCCGAGTGCACTAGTAATTTGACAACAGTTTGGATCCTGAACAGACGCCGCGTTTAAAATTGATGACGTCATGGCAGTGAAGGGGTTAATGTTTTTGATGACTATCGAGAACAAAATTTATGTGGAATGTTGATATTGACAAAGTGTGTGAGTGACGTTTTGGGAGACAGTTGGAAGAGAGAATGAGAAAATGGACAGAAAAGGTGACAAAGAGGAATATAGAAAACCTAATGACAGGCTGAGAGAGGAAAAGAGAGAGAGACAGGGATCCAGCTAAGGGGAGTATTTCAAAATCCATAATCTTTATTTCTTAATTAAACCCTATGGTGTCACTACTCAATAGAATCGTCTCTTCGAGACGATTCTAATGAGTAGTAACACCATAGGATTTAGTGCAGTATGAGTTACAAAATGTTGGATTTGTTCAGATTTACTCCCCCTTATCTGGAACCCTCGAGAGAGAGAGAGAGAGAGAGAGAGAGAGAGAGAGAGAGAGAGAGCGTTTGGCAGAAAGACAGTCAGACAGACAGACGGGCAAGTATACAGAGAGGCAGAGATCCCATTTTCAATTGCAGCCGGATCAGATTCCAAACTGTTTGCTGTACATAATCAAATCAACATTCAGAATTGTCAAAAAATGTCATTTTCTTCATTTTATTACAGTGCGATTGCGTCTCGTTTGCATTTTAATGGGATATAATGACGTTTTCTCGACTGTATAAGTAAATGCTCTAGAGAGAAGCTGTTACAGGGGAGAATCTGTTATTCTTTCCCAATAAACGCGTTTACGCTAAAACTATTATTTGCAGTGCAAACAGTTTGGAGCCAGATCAGACGCCGGGTAACCCGGCGTCTGATCAGGCTCCGAACTGTTTGCCACCAAGATAAACAAGAACTATCAGAATTGTCCACAAGTTGTTCTTTTCTACGTTTTAGTGCTTTGCGTTTGCGTACGTTTGCGTATAAACGGGAAAGAATAACAGTTTCTCCACTGTACATGTATCTTGTTTTTAAGATTGCCAAGATGCAGTAGAGAAGACGGTACATGTATTCTTTCCCAGTAAACACGTTTTCGTTTAAACTAATATATCTCTTGCAAACAGTTTGGAGCCAGATCAGACTCCGGGTAGGGAGGAAGCAGTGTTTATCCAAATCCTTTATGAAATATAAAAAAAACTTGAAGACTGTTTGAATGTGAGTACAGTTTGTAAGACACTTTTATTTCACGTTTCATCGAAACTTCAGCCAAACGCGCGGTAATGAAAGTTAAAAAATGACAGAGTCGTCTGATCCTTGGTCCAAGTGTTTCAAATTGACATGTTTTTTTCAGACCAAAGTCCTTCATTGGGATTGCCGAAGCGTCTTATTCACTGTACAGCGGAGAATCTGTTATTCTTTCCCGTTTAAACGCAAACGTACGCAAACGCAAAACGCTAAAACGAAGAAAAGAACAACTTTTGGACAATTCTGATATTTCATGTTTATCTTGGTGGCAAACAGTTTGGTTACCCGGCGTCTGATCTGGCTCCAAACTGTTTGCACTGCAAATAATAGTTTTAGCGTAAACGCATTTATTGGGAAAGAATAACGTTTTCTCCACTGTACTAAGTAACTGAACAAGTAATTTCCGTTTGGCTTCCTTTAATGGTTCCAATTTCATATTATAGAATAATAAACAAAAAGATGCAGTACATCTTACCGGATGTTGTTATCAACATCGCTGATGGTTCTGTCTGCTACAAATTACATGACGTAGGAAAGATATACAAATACAATTCAACCTCAGAAAATGTGACTCTCATTAAAAGGGATTTCTCTTAAAACCGGATAAAGTTAACGACCAGGTCAGGTGACTTATAAATGCATGACAATGGTATTGCTGAAACTTCTAAAGTAGCTTTCTGTATTAGATCTACTACAGGGGAGAATCTGTTATTCTTTCCCAATAAACGCGTTTACGCTAAAACTATTATTTGCAGTGCAAACAGTTTGAAGCTAGATCAGACGCCGGGTAACCCGGCGTCTGATCAGGCTCCAAACTGTTTGCCACCAAGATAAACATGAAATATCAGAATAGTCCAAATGTTGTTCTTTTCTACGTTTTAGCGCTTTGCGTTTGCGTACGTTTGCGTTTAAACGGGAAAGAATAACAGATTATCCACTGTATTTCCCTGCAGTAAGCAACCACGTGTATTAAATGACTGACAATTAAAATCCTTTAAAGACTTTTCCTCAGTCCATTAAGGGACCACCAGCCCATTGTTCTGGAGGTGTCAGTGTAACTGTCAAATCATGTGCAAATCACGTGCAGCACAATCTCAGTTGACCTGGTGAGGTCCAGATTATACTCATGCTCTAGTGATTTTCAATGGTTATTTCTAACCCAACTATCAAAAAAAAAGGTAGAGTATCACACGAGAAGCTTGAATGATTCTTTGCTAACGGTATGTCCACAAGACCCATGCTCTTTGCAAGGAAATTGTCTGACAGGGTGTTATGATCAAAAGGTCGTCAGGAGATGTCTTTAAATGGCAATACACCTCTTTACTCCTGACCCCCCCCCCCCCCCCCCCCCCCCCACACACACACACACACACACACAACAAACTGTTCTTTCGGTTACGGGGTTCTACTGTAATTCTTTTTCTTTAAAGGCATCGATCTATCTAAAAGAACTTTTGAGTACAGCGTTTTAAGTAAAACGTTGAAATTTAAGATAGGAGGATTAGCCATATAATGTTGATTTGGTCATATGGACCACATCTGTATTCCTCTTTTGAACAATAACCAATTTACATGTTTTGTCGTTTATGGTTGTGTCATTCTAAAAGAAACAAGTAAAACAATCAGTGCAAAACCTGATCAGAGGGCTCCTTAAATGCCTCTTTGATTAGGTCCTCATTATTTAAAAACTATAGGTACAGTCGAACTTCGATATCTCGAGCGCGGTTAAGTCGAACATACCCGTATTTCAAAATTAAAACGCGGCTCTGCCGCGTTTTAACTTTGAAACACAGGTTATGTTCACCTAAACTGAGCTTGAAATAAGGCAAACTCATGTTTCGATATATCGGATATTTTGAGTTAAGCAAGTTCGAGATATCGAAGTTTGACTGTATATCATTTGAAACATAGCAGGGGTTGAATGACCTTATGTACATGTAGAAGTACAGTGGAGAATCTGTTATTATTTCCCGTTTAAACGCAAACGTACGCAAACGCAAAGCACTAAAACGTAGAAAAGAACAACTTTTGGACAATTGTGATATTTCATGTTTATCTTGGTGGCAAACAGTTTGGAGCCTGATCAGACGCCGGGTTACCCGGCGTCTGATCTGGCTCCAAACTATTTGTAAAAGAAAAAATAGTTTTAGCGCAAACGCGTTTATCGGAAAAGAATAACAGATTCTCCACTGTAGATAATGAATAAAGACGATTTATTTATTTCTTAGTTTCAATATACAGTTTGGAACTTGATCAGACGCCAGCAAAGATTTGTGTATTAGAAGAGTATTGTATTCCCGATTTTGTATGACCCATACACATGCATAAGATTCCAAGAACTGTGAGTGATATTTGTATAACGCACAATAATGAACAAAAACCCGAGGGAATTTGACTTTGTGGACAAAAAGTCTATGTTTGACCTTTAGAACAGAAGCCAATTTCTTCTGCAATATTGTATCGATTGATGTTATTCTCAGATTTGATATACGTATCTGCGAAATGTATAAACGGAAAATCACCACAGTGTGTGATCTAGGGTCTTGTATCAGTTCGATTTTTTTGGGGAATCCAGATCACATCAGAGGCGTAGCCTCGAGTGTGATCTGGATTTCACTACCAACGAGATCTAGATCTAGGTCTTTATATTGTTCAATCGAATAATCAAATATGTTAAAACTCCTGTGAAATCTGAAACTATTTGTGGAAGTAATGTGACCACCAAATATAATGTCATGCAAAATGTATTTATCTATTTGGACGTATTGCTTTATTTCCGATTTAAACCGCCATTTTCATAAGTTCGATTGAGAAGTTCTTTTTGCCAATAACGGACATTTAAGCGTTCTACAGTATGAATTGAACTGTTTTAGCTATATACTTTGAAGACAAACATTTTTACATGTGAGTCGGGTGGGTAATGTACGCTTAAATTTGAAACGAAATGTTCAAAGTTCACCAACTCTTGGTTTCAACCTTTTGAAAAATTAGCATCAAAACCTTGAACTCCGAAATTTCGCACAAGGCTTCTTTATATAAACATATCTTGTTTTACTTGTATTGCATAAAAGCAGTGATGTCAACATTGTGTGGCATATAGACCATCTGATACGGAAACAAATTGTTGTGCCTGTATTTGCTTGTATTTACATATAGGTATATGATAAAAAGAAAATATCCTCAAAGTGTCAGAAAGTTCGATTATTTTAGTATTTTCGGTGGATTAGCAAAAACACCATTTGGTATTTAGTCTATTTCAGGTTAAACAGGTATCATAAAACCTCAGTTACTGTAGTATATCTTCCACTATCAACTCTGGTTTTTCATCTTTATTACAAGTCGGTTGGCAGACTTATTACAAGCGGACAGTAATTACAACTGTTTTGGGAGACATCGAAATGAATAATTAAGTTAAAGCACCGTGACAATTTCGCTAAACAGGATCAAATAGCCACTATCTGACTAATTGGGATACCCAAAGTGTATGTGCACAATTAATTTTCCTTCTAAAGCAATTCTAATTTCCTATCGGTGTTGTAACAACCAATTAACTAATTCGCCCCTGAATCTTTTCATATACGATTCCAATTTCAAATAAAGTCTAGTCCATCGTTGAGTGTTAAGTATTGATTTTAACAAACTATTGTAGAACAAATAACACAGACCCTGAATAGAGGGCTCCTGCAGGATCTACAATGTTTGCATGTGACAAGATTACTCTTCACATATACACTGTGTGTCCATGACTAGTTTACTCGTTGCTAGGGTTGAATGTGTAAATACATGGACAGGGCTAGGATTTGACCATTAAAATGTTTAAGCCAAAATACTTTATTGCGTAATCGACCTGTATTTAGAATAATTGTGCTTTTGTTTCAAAGGATATGAGTGGTAATTGTGAGAAAAAACCAAATGTGCGAGTTTTTCGGCAAGAGTTTGTGTTTTTGTTTAAACATTTTTAATTTTACAGTATTCTGTAATACAAGAGCATTAACGAAGTTATCCAGAATCTTTTAAGAAAGTAGCGATTATCGTAAATGTTAGACATGTATATATGTACTCTCATTATTGCAAAGAATATTGCCATTGATTCGATGCATACTGTAGTTCTGCTTTTGTGCTGTCCCCGTATTTTGTCGTGAATGCAATAAATTGTCAATAACCAAATGTACAATGTGACCGTTTCGTTATTTGTAGTAACTGCAATGTATTAATGTCATTCTTTAAGAAAATAGGAAAATATTTATAACATTTTTCAACAAACCTGCGAAACGATTTTAAAAAATATTCAACGAGAAACGGTGAGTTTACTCGTCATTAACAAGCATTGTACATGTAAAAACTTCACTTGTCCTATGCAAAAATGTAGAACAAGATCAGAGGGGCCCTCAAATCTGAATCTGCACTGTTTGGCATTTTGCAATTAATTGTTAAAATATTCATGAATAGTCAAAAAATGGACTAGATTAGATTGGTAAATGGAATTGTTCATTAAATGTTTCAAGGGGCGAATGAGTAGATATTAGTGCTACCTGTGAATAGGTCGTATCTATTTCAGCATTTGGCTATCGCTGTGGTATCTGATATGAGTGTGCAATATTTATCATGCCTGATGGTAATTTTTATAATAAACGATTTAGCACATTCGACCATAGCGACCAGGGGTCCGTTTCATGGAAAACGGTCGTAAGTCAAAACTTTAAAATATATTTTATTTCTGATTTCTCTAGCTAATCCTGAATTGTGACATCTCTTTGGAATCGTCTTTTCGATACGGTAGAGATGGAGAAAAAAATTGAGACCTTTATAATATGGACTTACGACAACATTTTTATGAAACGGGCCCCAATATCCTCATCCTTTTACGAAACATGTACATGCAGTTTTAAGGGTGAATGCATTAATTCGTGTAACTATATACAGAACCGTTAAAGCCCTTCACGCCATTAATACCATCTGCTACATTTGTGCCACAATTTCTGGATTAATGTTGTAAGATTTACTTTACAAGTATGGACTGAAGAATTACCGGTTAATACAACAAACACCAACATGTGCAGCGTATTGCGTTTCGTTCTCGTTTAAACGTGAAAGAATAACGTCCTTTCCACTAAAGCTTGTACAGTGGAGAATCTGTTATTCTTTCCCGTTTAAACGCAAACGTACGCAAACGCAAAGCACTAAAACGTAGAAAAGAACAACTTTTGGACAATTCTGATATTTCATGTTTATCATGGTGGCAAACAGTTTGTAGCCTGATCAGACGCCGGGTTACCCGACGTCTGATCTGGCTCCAAACTGTTTGCACTGCAAATAATAGTTTTAGCGTAAACGCATTTATTGGGAAAGAATAACACATTCTCCACTGTATAGGAAATTGTTAGAAATTGTTTGTAAGGTCGGACGTTATGGTATTGATATATGGACCATGTAAAGCTTAATAAATTTATTTTTAACCCTTTCACTCCAAAATTGTCCGCGAGTTTTTTACCCATTCACCGTTTTATCGTCGTCTGCTTCAATTTTGTTGTGTGCAATATCGTTTTAAAGTAAGATTCAATGTAGTTTGAATTCAAACATATCGATACAAGTGCCAAACAGTTTGGATCTTGTTTGTAAACGCGCTCTTTAGCGTCATTGAGTGTGAAGCGTTAAGCCTATCATTACAACTTATAATTATCTACAATAGGAGAATATTGTTTATGCACCATTCTATCAAATATGTAATTTCGTTTGAAATAGTGAGTTTACAGTTTATGTATCAACTGTCGACATAAACAAGTTACAGTATGCACAGTCGAGAAAACTGTACATTTATTTTAGCATGTGTTTTGCCTGTCTGTTGGATCTTGATTGTAGGGATACTGACTCTGATCTTATGAAACCAGCTGACTGTGGCACTGTGGTATAATTCTTGGGCAGCTTATTGTACAGAAGAAGAGTATTATTCATCTATGGATAATGTAGGCCCCGGATTGGGTGGAACAACAATGACTTTTAAATCACTTTGTTTGATCATGCTATTGATTTGTTAAATATTTGACTCATTTTAACCCTTTTCCACATAGAAGCGGCTTTTAGCGTATTTAATATATTCCTCCGCTGACGAAAATAGTTCCAGTTTATACCCTCATGTACAATTACCATTACAAATCCTTTATATAGCCTAGCAGATTTTAGCTTAAAGCAGGCTGAAAGTAAAGCAGAATGTGCCTTAAGGCACATTCGGCTTTACTTTCAACCTGCTTTAAGTGGCCACATGCCTTCAAAACTATATAGAAACAGGCTATGAGGTAAAGGGTTAAAGTTGATTTTACAAACTAATGATAACGTATTAAAGTTGATTTTACAAATTAATGATAACCATTTTTTATAATATTGGTAATTATATTAAAAGAATTTCCCTTGTTTGGCATTTGTGTCCATGTAAATGTATAAGGTATCATGTTTATTGTAAATGAAGCTATTAGTCTTTTCTCGCTTTGTAGGTACTCTTATATGATTTCATATGAAGCGCTTTTGAAAGCACAACTCTTATGTGAAAAGAGCGCTATATAAATCTGGTATACTGATAATACTATTAATAATTTTATGTCTAGCTATATTTGTCAAACCCGTAATGTTTTAACATTACTTAATTGGGAAGTAGGTAAGTCTAGTAGAACGAACGATCAACGGCTGTAGTAAATACGATTTTATTCAAACCAACGTTTCGCCTATACAATAGGCTTCATCAGGGATGATATTCAAAGATGATATGTGACATGAAGTATACAAAATGAGGGGCTTAAGGTCACGTGTGACCTCCATAAAAGGTGTGAGTATGAAGAGATAGTAATGAGTACAAGTTGATAATAAAAACCGGCAGAATTATAAATGGTAAAAGTTTAAAAATGGAAAGTCCTGTTTTATGTGGATGATTAAAGTTCTAATAGTGAGTTAAGGTGTAATTCAACTTTTACAAAGGTATCCGTATTCAATTCTGTATTAGTGTCTGATGCAAAATTGACATCTGCAAATATAAAGTATGTTTTTTGATTTTTGAAACAACTGAACTAATTCAACACTAAGTAACCTTTTGGCTATTTTGACTTACGAACTATTGAAATGAGTGTCAATTAGTCTGATAAGGTTCAAAACTGTCTGACTATAACAATGTTACTTGCGGCAAGACAGTAAAGAGTTTAAACACTGTTTGAAAATGGCCACACACGTGGTGCTAGAAAGAAGGCGCCTCGGTATATTGAAGGCTGTTTGCTCACTTAGTCTAGCGATAATACACATTACCAGTTGACAGCGTCATACAGAGTGATGTATTTAGCTCGAGACGTTTTTGGCGGAAATAGCCGATCTGACGAGCGCCTTGGCGCGAGTCTGATCGGTTGTTTCCGCCAAAAACGTCGAGAGCTAAATGCAACACTCTGTTGCGCACTGCCAACTGGTGATGTGTTTATTATATGCCTTGAATACAAACCAGAAACAACTAAATAGTTGTTTAAATCATTTTATATCCAAAATGTATTAGTTATTTGAAGCAGAACAAGGTTTTTTGTATGTAACAAAGAATAACGCGGCACTCGTACATGTACGTAAATGACGTCACGTCAAATCGAAAGCGAGGTCAGAGTAAAATACAAAGTGGCTGATACAAGGTGGCTGATACAGACTCTTGTATTTTACTCTGCAAATACACGCGGAAACGCTCGATATCACTCGAAGGCATATAATAATGTGTAAAAACAACCACAAGTCAATCTACAATTGGTACAAGCCATACCATCAAATCGAAGTTCGATAACTACAGTAAACCTCTATTTCGACCTATAAATTGTGTTGATTAGTATGCGTTTACGACAGGTGACTGCTTAAAGCAAGGTGACAGTAAAACAGAAAGCTCCTTTAGGAGCTTTCTGTTTTACTGGCACATTGCTTTAAGTTTTTCTTTTGTTGTTTTTTGTTTGTTTGTTTTTTTTTAAAAAAAAAAGAATTCGTTGAATTTAAGCAAGCCCGTGTTGTCGAATTTCAACTATAAACTGTTACGGATAAATTTGAATAAATCCGAGTTATAGAAAATATTGTTTTTTTCTTGGCAATAGATAACCTTCAGCCCTCAGCCATAAAGTCAGTCTTGACAAGCAATATTTCAGCTGGCTATAGTTTCCAGGGTACCTGTTTTAGATACGTGTCGGCAGCAAAGTTTTAACAGTTTCGTAGAATTTCAATTATTCGACACTCGTTTTGAATATTTAGTACCTGCAGAAAAAGTAATAAACTTCGTTTTCAATTAATGTACAGACAATATATATAAAGGAAACGTCAAAAACGTATAATATAACTTAGGGTAATGCCATATAAATAAAACCTGAGGATTGCTACAGGTGAAAAAATTCAGACCAGGGCCCAAGGTTATAAAACTTTTAAGTTGAGTCTGAAATCGTTCTCAAGCATTTAATTGGTCAGATTTGAGATTTTGCTCGGTGAAAACTTCAATCTGACCAATCAAGTGCTTGATGACGATTCAGACTCACCTCAAACGCTTTTAAACATTGGGGCTAGATCTCCTTGGCGTGCTTAGAATTAAACATTTTACTGCATTTTGACATCTAATAATTAAATTTGAAAATGTAGCAAAATGAAGAAACAGATTTAATTTCATCACTCGGGGTAACAGTGAAACTGGAAAGCTCTTTATTCGAACTTATCCGTCTTCAGCAACATTTTAACTTCACGACATATATTAGTTCGGCGTAAGTTATCTAAGTCAAATTTTATCTTCGAAATATGGATAAAGTCAACTTAAATAACTCGCGGTATTTAGCAATCAACTGAGGGACTGTGGGTAAATTCAAGTAATGCGTTTCAGATTGTTTAACCCTTTCCCCAATAGGAGCGACTTTTAGAGCATTTTATTTCTTCTTCCGCTGAAGAAAATATTTCAATTTGTTCAGTCATGAACATGTACAATAAGAAATATTTTATCATTTCTAGCAGAAGGTAGCTTAAAGCAGGCTGAAAGTAAAGCAGCATGCGCCTTAAGGCGCATTCTGCTTTACTTTCAACCTGCTTTAATTGGTTATGTGTCTTCAAAACTACGAAACAAGTTATAGGGTTAAGGGTTAAAACAGATGACGTCATGGCAGTGATAGGGTTAACCGTTAGCTCTCTTCTAAACGTTTTCCTCTAACCTGAACACGTCTTACAACAAAGTCAACAAATATTTATAATATTGATTGTAAACTTGATTAGAGCACTTGGGCAGATCCATGTGCAGATCCATGACAACAACATGTTATACGTAATAGAACCACTTATATCTGGTTAATCAAAACTTAAATACATCCAGAATCATGATTGTATAATCAATTATTACAACATAAAATATCTGCTCTGATACCCCAATAAATTTAAAATCTAATATGTGTTGTCCGGTGGAACATCCAAAGCTGAATGACCAAATACACAGTTACTTGCCACGAACGAAAACTTCGTGCGCTACTACTAACGCCACTTAGCGTAGACTTATTCCGGAACAAGGGAAAGTAGTTTTCTTCTAATTCACTGCGTTTAACAGAAGAAAATTATATTTCTCTTGAAAAACAATATTGCCGATCGCAAAATCAATGATAATGTTCTGTTCTACCATAAGTCAAACAATTTAGAATCACACAAAGAAAACTGCCTACTGGGAAATAACTGATAAATCCAATCTAAGATATTGTTTCGAGGAACTATTTGCAAATGAAACTCCCAGCCGTACTAGAGTATAAAATTAAACTACACTGAGATAATAAAGATTGAACACATAGCAGGATAAAGTAAGAGAACGGACGGGTTGATCCCACTAAGATCTTGCACACTGTAAAACAGAATAAACAGTTGAACTTCGATGACTCGAATTTGCTTTACTCTTCATGGGTCATGTCTGATAAAGATATATGTCATGATGAGGTCATTTAGAGTAAAACTATGTTGAATTTCAACTTGGCAAACTATTTGGAACTAATATTTAACATATGTGCTAAACTAAAGACTCTCTTGAGGTTTGGTTATGTCAGACAAAGATTAAGGTTATTCAGAGGTCATGGTCACATCAGAGGGCATAGTGTTTTACAAGCAC
This sequence comes from Gari tellinella, assembly GCA_922989275.2. NCBI lineage: Eukaryota > Metazoa > Mollusca > Bivalvia > Cardiida > Psammobiidae > Gari > Gari tellinella. The sequence goes on along the minus strand of OV277872.1, from coordinate 32,569,840 downwards.
ATCTATTATGAAAACTCGTATCAATGATAGGTTACCACAAAGTAGCTGTAGTGTTTTTCTATAGAACGTTCCAAAGCAAGGCTTTGTGAATAGTTTGCAGTCCCAAGAGTGTTTACATACTAAATTTTAACACACCTCACGCACGCTCCTTTATAAACAAAGAAGGAACGTACCTGTGTTTAAATTCTCAATAAAGCACGCACGAGCTGTAACGGCTTAACGTGACGAAATATGGTTTCAAACATTCGTGCAGCAAAAATTGTAGCGCCGTTGCGTCGGTGAAAATTTTGGTTAAATTGAAGTTTTGGTATCAAAATAATAAATTGAGAACACGCGTAGTCGTTGAGATGCTGGTAATTAAATAAGGAGGTCGTAGACTTCGTAATCGAATTACTACGCATCTCAACTACTATCCTCGTTCTATTGCACGGTACAGTGGAGAATCTGTTATTCTTTCCCGATAAACGCGTTTTCGCTAAAACTATTTTTTCTTTTACAAACAGTTTGGAGCCAGATCAGACGCCGGGTAACCCGGCGTCTGATCAGGCTCCAAATTGTTTGCCACCAAGATAAACATGAAATATCAGAATTATCCAAAAGTTGTTCTTTTCTACGTTTTAGCGCTTTGCGTTTGCGTACGTTTGCGTTTAAACGGGAAAGAATAACAGATTCTCCACTGTAAAACACTAAGTATTGTCTGAATTAATTATTTCTTAATCAACGTCTGGATGTGATATCTTCTCGACGAACGGCTGAAAACTACATTGTATAGTATTGCTCTTCCGTTGATAACTACGGCGACCACTGTGACGGCAATGGCTGTGTCGAATATTTTGATTTTAACTCCAACATTAATATTTGCTTTTACTTTTTTTCTCGAATGTCAAGTATGCAAGTCTTGCTTTCGCTCCTTCATGAAAGCGAAATGAACCGTAATTCCTCCAAGTTCTTGTTTATAAGTTTTGATTCCAAGTTAAACTATCGTTTGTTAAAATGTTGTGGTCTGTACGTTTTAGCAAATTTAGAAAATACTATTTCCAGTGTCAAAGAATAAAGGCAAAAGAAATAAATTATAAAGTTACAAAAATGAAATTTATATAGAATAAACTAGCTAATTGTGATTGGGCTATTTCAGTGATACTACATGATTACACGGCCACCCTAGACGACATACATTTGCAGCAGCGATCCTTTTCTCGTATCAATTGTCAAGCCATAGACCAAGTAAGTAAATATATACACTATACAACTCCTCTATTACAATGGGGAATCTGTTATTCTTTTCCAATAAACGCGTTTACGCTAAAACTATTGTTTCCAGTGCAAACAGTTTTGAGCCAGATCAGACGCCGGGTAACCCGGCGTCTGATCAGGCTCCAAACTGTTTGCCACCAAGATAAACATGAAATATCAGAACTGTCCAAAAGTTGTTCTTTTCTACGTTTCAGTGCTTTGCGTTTGCGTACGTTTGCGTTTAAACGGGAAAGAATAACAGATTCTCCACTGTATGACCAATAAATTATGTTAATTCAGTGTTTAACCCTAATCATGCTGATTTTGTTGTCTATTTCGAATATATTGTCAGCGGAAAAAATCAAAATTAACTTTCAAGCTATTTACACCGAAGAAAGGTTGAATCTGAGTGCCAAACAAATTGAATCCAGATTAGACCCCAGCTTTTGCCAAGTCGCTCTCAGAACGATAAGGGTAAAGCAGGTGGCTGCTTAAAGCTACAGTGGAGAATCTGTTATTCTTTCCCGATAAACGCGTTTACGCTAAAACTATTTTTTCTTTTACAAACAGTTTGGAGCCAGATCAGACGCCGGGTAACCCGGCGTCTGATCAGGCTCCAAACTGTTTGCCACCAAGATAAAGATGAATTATCAGAATTATCAAAAAGTTGTACTTTTCTACGTTTTAGTGTATTGCGTTTGCGTACGTTTGCGTTTAAACGGGAAAGAATAACAGATTCTCCACTGTAGGTAAACGTAAAACAGAAAGCTACTATGGGAGCTTTCTGTTTTACGTTCACTTTGCTTTAAGCTGTCGCCTGCTTTTTATATACCAATTAGCTTTCATTTTAGTGGTCCTAATATAGCAGTTTTATCGATGAGTTTATAATTAACGTATTTAATCCCACATTTGACCGTCCGATTTAATCCTTTCACCACCATAACATTGATTGCTTTAACCATTTCACTGCCATGACGTCATCCATTTTAAACACTTTCCGTCTGCTTTTATTTCTCAAATTAAATATTTAGGTAATTTCACTCATGGAATATTGTAATAAGTTGCAAACAGTTTGGATACTGATCCCGACCTCTGATACAACTCCAAACTGTTTGCTACTAAATCTAAAATTGATAGTTAATAATTTCAAAAAATCGTCATTTTGTACATTAATATTAATTGCGTTTGCGTTTCGTGTGTGTTTAAACGGGAAAGAAAAACGTCTCCTTCACTGTATATTGAATGTACACAGAGATTCAGTATTTGGTAGAGCATGATCATCTTATAAGGATAATATCGAAGCTATTTTAATTCAGATCGGCTATTTTAACTCAGCGCGGCTATTTCTGCTAAGAACGTCACGAGCTGATTACACCACCCTGCACCGCACTGCCAACTGGTAAAGTGTATATATTTGATACTAGCTTTGCTTAATGTCGTTGATTTGCATGAAAATGTTCGATAACTTGATTAATTTCATATCCGAGTTTTGCTTTTCAAATGTTTGTTTTTAGAAATTGGTTTGTTCTCACAACCTTCTTCCTGATTAAATATTGTTTGTACAGTGTATGATACTCTATTCCTTCCCTTTTAAAAGTAAACGAAACTCAAACGCAATGCAGTAAAACAAGTTAAACAGTGCCCCCTCTCTACAACGGCCCTCCCAACAAGGACCCCTTCTTACAACGACCCTTGCCGCAGTTCAAACTATTTCTTACGCTGTTACTGCTACAATGTCGCCTGCTTAAAATTGTCGTCTGCTGTGTTTTCTCAAAGTCACATAATGGACATTTTGACAGAGAAACCTTAATGACAAGCGACAAACAGCTCCACCATTTACATCTTAGTTCGATACAAATTGTGATCTAAACGTTTTGTCACTCATAGTCATAGTATCTCCAATTTTAAAAATAAATCTGGATTCAACCTGTTTTCAGATACAGCGTCCCTCTCTACAACGACACCCACTGGGAGACAGATGTTTGTTGCGTTGTTCGGATGGAGTCGTTGTAAGGAGATAAATTGGCTTACATTTGCAAACAGCTTGATTCCAGATCAGACGCCGCGTAACGCGGCGTCTGATCTGGATTCAAGCTGTTTGTCACTTGTCATTAAGGTTTCTCTGTTAAAATGTCCTTTATGTTAATTTGAGAAAAAACAGCAGAGGACAAGCAGGCGATATTGTAGCAGTAAAAGCGTAAGACACAGTTGTCGTGCTAAGTTTACTGCGACAAGAGTCGTTGTAAGGAGGGCTGTTGTAGAGAGGTAGCACTGTACTAGTAAAGTCGCGGTCAGTAGGATACGTCTTAAAGTTCTCTGATTAAATAAGTTGCCTTTTTAATCTCTAACTTTGAAGCATTTCTTCCCTAAAATTGCCTACATACCATTCGCATGACAGTTTAAATCTTGAGTATAGTATGACTCATTCGACGTACGATCTCTTGGTCCATTTGTTTAACCAAAAAAACGTTTGATTTCAAGGATTAACTTATTTCCTTACAAATTTATATTTTTTAATTTTTAATTTATCGGTACAGATAGTATCTTAAAACAGGCTGATAGTTAAGCAGAATACGCCTTGAGGCGCATTCTGCTTTACTTTCAAATGGCTTTAAGTAATCATCCGTCTTTAAAACTAAAAACAGGCTATTGGGCAATACATTAAGACACATTATATTAATGTTGCATCACAAAAATATATAAGTCGTTATATTTTGCCGATGGTTAATAATTATGCATTACCGGAATCTACATCAGATCTAAATTGAAAACTGCTGAATTGAAATGTGTTTGATTTGAAATTGATAAGGAAATTGAAATGGATTATATATTAGCCCGCTACCCTATTTTATCCTTTAACTATTTCACCCTTAACAACTCCAATGAACGATTCCAGTGTCTTCTTATGTTATGTCCACTTTGACTATCTAGCGTTTTTTTCTCGTGTGAATGAGTTTAGCAGAAGACATCATCGGATAATGCTTAAGTCATCGATATTAACCCGTTCACTGCCAAGGCGTTTTCAATTTAAACATTTCTCGTCTCCTTTCATTCCTCAAATTTTGAAGTTTAATATTTTTGACTGAAGCAATATTGAACTGATTATCAAACAGTTTTGATCCTGATCAGACGCCGCGTTACGGGGTAAGGCGGTAAAGGGTAAAGGGATTAACTCGTTTTTCGTCAAGCATTGCCTGACTTTGACTGTACAAACTATTGCTGCAAATAAAGCACCAAGTCATACAACGTTTAATTAGAAATAATATTTGCAATGTAGTAATATCCGTATATTACGACCACTTTCAAGAGCGCTTACTCCTTAAATGGATGTTTCTATATGTTCATAACTGACACCCAACTGCCACAGCTTGATACTTGGATGTAAGTTTACCCTTTGCAAACCAATTATCACTGTAAGGTATTTCAGTTAAATCCAAATTATTAAGATACTTTAAAGGTCAAAATATATTGGTTTAACTTATAAAGTTAAAATAAAACACAGGCTAAGTATGGTAATGCGTAGCACTATCCTCTTAATCAGCTTTAATATGCTAAAAGTATTATATTAGAATATATCTCAAGCTTGCATGTGTCTGATAAGGTATTGACGACATGTGTATACATAATTTCCGATAAACCGTTATAGAGATATACAGAACATGTAAATTTTGATAGATGAGCGGAAGAGTATTTTCCGCTTAAAGAAATTATAAATGGAGAGATAGATTTATATGTCTTTCAAGTTGACCTCAATTTCTATAAATATTCATCTGTGCTAAATTGAATTGAGTTCGGCATATCTACAATGGTATCGTCTGCTGAATTTTTTCTTGTACAGTGAAACCCCTCCAAACCGGAACCTCTAAGTACCGGAATTATCTCTACACCAGACAAAAACAGTAGTCCCGTTTTGATTTATGCCTTCAACTTTCATGAATAGGTATCATCAAAAATATTTTCTATATTCAAGCAGATTATAATTTAAAGTAGGTTGAAAGTAAAGCAGAATGCGCTTTAAGGCGCATTATGCTTTTCTTTCAACCTGCTTTAAGTGGTCAGCTGTCTTCCATACTAGAAAAAACTATGAGGTTAAAACCTCTTTAGGCAAGAAACCCCTCTAAACCGGAAATTTATTTTGTCCTCATGCATGTCCGATTTAGAGGGGTTTCTTTTATATAATCTATTTGAAGCTTTTAGACAATATACAGCGGAGAATCTGTTATTCTTTCCCCGTTTAAACGCAAACGTACGCAAACGCAAAGCGCTAAAACGTAGAAAAGAACAACTGTTGGACAATTCTGATAATTCTTGTTTATCTTGGTGGCAAACAGTTTGGAGCCTGATCAGACGCCGGGTTACCCGGCGTCTGATCTGGCTCCAAACTGTTTGCACTGCAAATAATAGTTTTAGCGTAAACGCGTTTATTGGGAAAGAATAACAGATTTTCCACTGTACTTTGGCGTCTAATCAGAATAAATGCTATTTGACAATCATAACCTAGGAATAAATAGATTGCGTAATTCGCCTCTGATGTCGTTGATGGCAATTAATCGAACCCTTGTTGTTAAAGCAATCAATCAATGAATGAGTAAAGGTATACATGTATGTCAATTACCATGATTTTAATACCATATAATTTATTGTATACTGAGTTCCTTAGTAGAAATATAATTCCCAGATACAAAAGTTCACGTATCAAGGCTCCGGGGTCATAAAGTGTTTGCGCTGAGTCCGAGAACATTCTCAAGCATTTGATTGGTCAGATTTTAGCAAATGCTCACACCTGACCAAATAAATGATTGAGAACGATCCTAGACACAACTCAAACGTTTTATAAATTGGGACACCGAAAGGCGCTGTTCAGTCAAATGTTTCCAAATTGTTTCTCTTCTTTAGAAGTTGTCCACAAACAGTTTGGTTTCTCACAAGTTTGTCTTTTTCTCAAGCACAATGCCTTATATGGGAATTACAGGGGAGAAGAAGTTATTATACATGTATTTCCAAAACAACTCGTTCGCTTTAAGTTAACTAATAGTCTTTGTCTATTGAAGTTAAATCAGATATCGAGAAAGTCGGCGTCTAATCAGACTCCAAACTGTGTGCGTGTCACAATTAGATATAAAAAAACTTGCACTTGCCGGGTTACCCGGCGTCTGATCTGGCACCAAACTGTTTGCAATGGAAATAATAGTTTTAGCGTAAACGCGTTTATTGGGGAAATACGTTTTTCTACTTTTTGAACTTATTCAAGTCTATATTTTTGGCATTTTAATTCGAAACTCGTTCAAATCGAAATCAAACGGTTTGGATTCGGAGCAAAAGCCTAGATATCTTAGCGTCTAATCAGGATACTGTTTTCAAATGTCACTGTGTAATTTAAAAAGATAACTTACACGCATTACTAATCTTACCATAAACTGAATTACTTTTTTTTATAACAGTCAACCTAACAATTTATTAAAACTGAATTTATTATTCGTTGGAATTGAATGAACACCATCACATTTAGAACATGCTAACGTTATGCGCTGCATGAATGGATTCAACAAAGCAACATATTGTTGGTCGTGGAACTTATAAAACCATATTGTAATATACATGTATTTAACCTAGTTATACATTGCAAACTAAGGTTTTTTGTTTTTCATAAAATAACATAACACAATCTTTTTTCGGCAATAACATAATGAACTCATTCAACGTGTCTGTATGTACAATTTCTTAACGTTTAATGCTTCTATGATGAACCACGTTTAATGTCTAATTCCTGTTTGTCTTTATTTCAGTTTATCAATTGTTGTTCACTGTGTTATTCAGATTAATGGGAGTATTATAATGATTATGTTTTCTGTTTCCCACCTCGACAACTCTGGGCTACAGTGGAGAATGTGTTATTCTTTCCCAATAAACGCGTTTACGCTAAAACTATTATTTGCAGTGCAAACAGCTTGGAGCCAGATCAGACGCCGGAAAACCCGGCGTCTGATCAGGCTCCAAACTGTTTGCCATCAAGATAAACATGAAATATCAGAATAGTCCAAAAGTTGTTCTTTTCTACGTTTTAGCGCTTTGCGTTTGCGTACATTTGCGTTTAAACGGGAAAGAATAACAGATTCTCCACTGTATGCAGTTTGATCTTAATCAATGCGGTGCCTATTCAGGTATCAATATGTTTGACACTCTTGAAAATGTAAGTATTAAAAATTCGTAAATTCTGTAGTTTGTGTAAACAGTGCTCCCTCTCTACAACAGCACTTAATAAGAACCAAATAGAGTGTGTTTTGGAAGGAGCTGTTATAGGGATGGAAATTGACTTACATTTGCAAACAGCTTGAATCCAGACAAGACGCCGAGGATTCAATATGTTTGTCACTCGTAAATTTATTGGAGGGGGGGGTTTCCTGTCAAATGTCCAATATGTGAGTTTGCAAACATATTGAAGCAAGATCAGACGCCGGCGTCTGATCAGGTTCGAAACCTTTTGTAACTCAGTTTACAATAAATTGTAAGAAATATCAAAATATTGTAATTTTCTATATTTAGCGTATTGCGTTTGCGTTTCGTTTGCGTTTAAAAGTGAAGGAATAGCGTCCTTGCCACTAAGCTTGTATCCTACATAGTGTGAATTTGAAGCGCATTTCTGTATTTAGCAAAAGTGTTCTGCTTAAGATTCTTGCGTTCATAAGAAACAACTTGGAGCTGGAACACATGCCGAGTAATTCAACTTATGGTCGGTTTCCAAAAAGTGTACCACTGAGATTCAAAACAGAATGTAATTATGCTAAATATCGTTTCTGGATTTTATAGATGTCTGTGTTTACTTAAATAACGCCCCGTTGCTGCATATCTATTTATCAATAATTATTATTGTAATTGAGAAGTGCAGATTCAATATACTAAACGAAATGGATAAACTCGTATGACATTAATGTATATCTCGTCTCAATGCTTGCATCTGATATTACGTTATATTTTCAAAAGAGACAACCTTTATAGCAAAATTTGATATTTTATGACAGCCATACCGACTAGATAGCGTCGAGATCTCCTCATTATTGCTTCAGATTTATATGAGCTGTTCTTTGAACTTTACGAGTTATTTGAGAAATAATAAATCCATACCAGTGTTTTATAGTGCAATAGAACGCATGTAGGATTTGAGATGCATGGTAATTAATTCACGTGGCCGAAGGCCGCGTGATTTAATTTTCAGCATCTCAACGACTACCAGCGCTCTATTGCACGATAAAACACTGGTATTGATTTATTATTTCGATTCTAACACTTCAATTTAACTACAATTTGAATCGATGCATTAGCGTTACATTTCTTGGAGTACGTATTTTCGAAGTCATATTACGTAAAGTGTTAAGACGTTACAGTGCTGCGTGTTTTATTGAGAATTTAATCACAGATACGCCCCTCCCTTGTTTAAACTTAGGTGTGCGCGAGGTGTGTTAGCATAATAATTTGTATTAACAACATTGTATTTGTGAAACTCACACATGTCGTGCGTTAACGAGATGGGTCTTACATTTTGATCAATAAGGCAACGTGAAGTGAATAAACAGTGACATCAAACACCGTACCACTCTTTCATTTGAGAGTGTCACGCTCTTGCCGTGCAACTCTAGATCTTTCTTAGCTCACAATTAATATTATTATTATCACTATCGCAATGGCGTCGTGGCCCGTTTAATACATTCAGTGCATCCATGACTATTGCAACAACAACAACAACATGTGCAACAAACACTCGTCCACATCGTTAACAAGACTTTTCGGTACAACCACATCACCCCAGTCATTATGGAGCTTCGTTGGCTCCTAGTTGAACACAGAATTTAGTGGCATTGGTTGAACCTAGAAGTCGTTTGTTGAGGTACGGAGACAGAAGTGTCATGCATGCAGCCCCAAAACTCTGAAACAGATAGGAAAGCTCTGTAGGAGCACATTTGTCTCAGAACACATCTGTCTTACGTAAGACCAATGCGGTCGCATTTGTCTCACGTGAGACAAATGGGACCGCAAATGTCTTACCGAAAACAACACATTTGTGTGACAAATGTGCTCCGATCAAAATTTCTAAGGGAAAACAAAGCACATTTGTCGTACGTTATTCTTTATGAAATACAAGCGCATTTGTCACGTACTTTTTGAAGATATTTGAATCGATATCTGCCTTTTTACCTCAAGTAAAGTGTAATCAATAGGTTTGATAATGCTTTTAATAAAATTTGTGATAAGCATAACAGGGCTGTCGCTCAGTTATGCACCCTCTGGTGGCCATATTGTTAGACGGATTGAAATTATTTAAACAAGTTTTAAAGTATATTGATTAAAAACATATTGGTCAAAAACTCATTGAAATTGGTCCTGTAAGTTTGGAGAAGACGATTTTTCGAGATATAATACACCCTTGCCATGGCAGCCAGACAAAATATTTCATCAGTTTCTTTTAACAAAATTTCTTTCCCTACCCTACTGATGCTTTTGGTGAAGTTTGGCTACCCTGAGAAGTTGTTTGCTATTGTTGAAGGACAAACGGACGACAGACGACGTACAAGGTGGGTATCACAAAAGCTCACATTGAGCACTTTGTGCTCTGGTGAGCCATAGTGACAGTACAATGGGCAACATAATCATATCATGTTAATACAACAGTTGCAGTCAAACAATAACTAAAACCGTCCTTTATTTCTAAAATTCAGCAGTATATCTGTGAGTTCTTACCAACCAATACAACAAACTCTAAGAAAAAGCCAAGCATTAAACCATTTCCTAAATATTATGTTGTTGATTTTTATTTCTAACAGCAATCCACTGTCTTGTCCAACAGTTCTCGAAAGACATCTGACACTTACGGGTATTGGAGTGTGACTCATGAAATTGGAGCTAATGTTGATATGTCCTTGCTGGACGTTCATTTATCCTAAACAATAGCCTTAAACGCTTATGTGTCCTTTTTCAATAAACTTAAATAAGGAATCACTTATCTAACAATTTGTATTTGTATGTGTAACGGTAACCGCAGAAATCTTAGAGTATTTTTATGCATCACAGTCCGTTTATGTAATCTACTTAGCATTTCTTTTTGCACATCCTCCGTTTCGGTCTCATTGGCCTTATTGTGTGCCGTTTTCTTGCTTTCTTTGAGCCGATGCTTCTCTCTAAGATCATTGTCTGTTACTGCATCACTAGTGGTGTCTGTCTGTTAAAGATCTGCTAAATATTCGATAAGAATTTATGATAGAATGTAAGACAAATGTGCTTCGAGTGTCCTTTCTATTGTTAGGCGAACACATTTGTCTCATTTCCAATTTGTCGCAAATATGAATGTTTACGAGCACATCGGTCACACCTCGTGAGACAAATGTGTTCCGAGACAAATGTGCTCCTACAAAGCTCACTTGCATCCTTTAAGAAATGTCTGAACACAAAATTAGTTCGCAAATTAAAATAAAGTGGAAATCATAGTTAAGAAATACTATCACTGGAACTTCAGGTACCAGAACTATTGAAGGACCAACAATGGCTTTTGGGTTACTAAATTTTTAGCAGTAATTATACGGATTATACTGGAATAGGTTTCCCGTTTGAAGGACTAAATGCCATGTACATCTATCAGGTGACATAACTCTGATTTACTTTGTTGCAGGTGTACTTATTTGTATTTCAAATAGTGATTCTTTACTTTGATGCATAATTTGTTTCTCCATGTGAGGCACATAGGAACGCCAAACTCCTGTGTGAAAAGAGAACTATATAAATTTGAATGATAATGATTATAGTACTAATACAGTATAACATGCATTAATCGACGCCCTTTCGTACCAACTACCTGGGTTAAAGCAGGTTTAACATGTGCTAACAGGTGCTATACATGTACAGTTGAAAGTTGAATTCCGCTTAAGCCTGTGCTAGGGGGCGTGAGCACTGTTGCATATTTCAGTATTGCTCATGAACAGACTCAATTAAACCGAGTCTGCAATTTTCAGTATTTGCTTTGTTTTCTGTGATTTCAAAGGATCTCCCCTTATTAAGATTTTTAAGATATACAGCCGAAATTTGATATTGTACACTCGCTGAAGCGGAACATATTTCAAGGTTAACCCATTACCCCATAGTCTGTTTCTAGTATTGAAGATAGGTGACCATTCAAAGCAGGTTGAAAGTAAAGCAGAATGTGCCTTAAGGCACATTCTGCTTTCCTTTCAGCCTGCTTTAAGATATCATCTGTTTGAAAATAGCAAAAAAATTTAAGTTGAGGAATAAATTAAAAGGCGTCAAAAGGCGTATTTATGGGGTAATGGGTTAAAACGTGGCTTAAGCGAGCTTGAGATATAGAGGATATGTCATGAGTCGATGTTTAAGACAAGCTGATCTCAAACGAGTCTAGAATTGAAATGTTATTAAATGATCTTTGGCGAGCTTAATAACTTTTTCTATTCTAGACGAGTTTGAGATCAACTTAAACATCGACGAGTGACAAATTACCAAAACGCCGTTATAAATAGTGACGTTATAGTGACGTCATCAAAGTGATCTTACACATGTTGGAGATAAGGATATTCGTCATCGTTGTTCGCTATAGAAAACAGGGGTAGTTATGTGAGAAACAGACATTTACCACAAGAAATACAGGTTAGCTCGACTTAAGTTCGAGATTACGAAGTTTGTGCATGTCATTGGACATTTGGTTCCGAAAAGAATTGTTAAATGAAGCAGGTTTCTGGAGTAACCTGGTGTCGGATAAGTCAGATTATACTGTAATAATAATAATGATATCGACTGCTCAATAACTGTTGTTTCTATGCGGGAATGGTTAGATAAATGTAGCGTTGTATAATCAAAATTAAGATGTATAGCATGGCTCGTGTCTGAACAATAATATATTTAGAATGCTATACATGTACAGCCTTTTCTTACAGAAATCCGAGTACTGTCATTGTCACGACAAACATTGTTGTCGCCGCATTGTGAGTTGTCTGCAGCAAATACTGCAAATGTAAACCATTAAGTGTGTCAAATACAGTTTTGCTGATATTACTTCTAGCTTGATATTTATTTGAGTTGAGAAAAACGGGGTCCAATGTTATGAAGCGTTGAGCTGAGTCTGATATCGTTCCCAAGCATTTGCTTGGTCAGATTTTAGCCTTGGTTCAAATCCGACCAATTAAATGCTTGAGAACGGACTCAGGCATTGTTTCTTCCCGTTCAAACGATGCAAAACGAAAGCGTAGTCCACTGACATGTAGAAAGTGATACAGTGCTCCATCCTAACAACGGCCTTTAGAAAAACAATACCCTCCTTACAACAACGCTTTCTGCTGTTCCTTAAACTAAACAATTATAGTAGCACTTTCACTGCTACAAATTCGTCTGATTATGGTTGGCAGTGTTTTTCTCCCATTTGAGTGTTGTTGTAGAGAAGGGGCACTGTAGCTTCTTGACAAAACTGACAATTTCTTTTACTCTAAGTGATTAAGAGAATCGAGCCTGATCAGACACGGGTCAGTTCCGACTCTAAACCGTTTGCATTTGACAATAACATTTAGAAACGTTGTTTTCAAAACATTGCTGTGTGCATAGCCCTTTTCAATTAGCAATGTTCTGTCAGCATATTTCGAATAAACCAATGTTTTGTCAGCATTTTTTCCAATTGATCAATCAGTGTTGATTTTTTTGAAAAAGGTATTGATTACAAGGACGATCTGTATCCCAACATCTTGTAATATATTAAAAAGGTACTGTATCTGCCATAACCCCTCTATACGCGTTACTATGCTTAATTAGTTCTGTTGGTTGTTAACATTTGGAGTCAGATTAGACACCGTGTTTACCTGGCGTGTGATCAGACTCCAAACTGTTCGCAATTCGATTTAGGTTAATTGTAGCCATTTGAATTAATTTCCTCTATTTTATTGCAATATTTTTGCATTTTTAGTTTCGTTCAAAAGGCATAGAGCCTTGTTTTCCCTATAGTACATACTAAACAGTCGTATATAGCATACCTAGGGTCATATCCGATTCATCTATATGAATTGGCATAAACAGCTCTATAGAATTGCCACAAATGGTGCTACGTGGAATAAATACGGTCTCCGGCAAATAAAAGAGAAAATAAAGCCGGTCTTTTATTGTGCAATTAACAAACATAAAACGTAAGTTATCTTCGAAGAAACAGATTATTAGATCGTAAATTTCTTGAAAGTATTAGTGTCTCTATGCTATAAAATGTACGACCTGCATTTGAACCTTATTCATTTACATACGGCAATGGCAATTGTTATATTTGCAAGAACTAAAATAAACTTAGCTTAGTTTTGCGTTAATCCTTTCAACGCCGAAGTCGCATAAAATCCACTTTGCAAACAGTTTGTTTCCAGAACAGACGCCGCGTCACGCGGCGTCTGATCACAATCAATACTGTTTGTTATTCTTAGCAGTATGTCTTAAGTCATACTACCATACATCTAAATTTGAAACGATCTTGCATACAACAATATTGAAGCAGACGACACAAAAACGGTGTAAGGGTAATAAACTCACTATTTTTATAGCGCCGAAAAGGTCAACAAAGTATATCACAATTCTGCGTTGTCGTAAGAGTCACATTTTACAGAAGCTAGCATACAATTTAACTAAGCATGTTTAGTAGAAGTTCATGCCATAAAATGCCTTGTCGCTTGCAGCGAAGTGTTATTTGCGAATTTATTTGAGTCATTGTTTTGTAGTAGAAAACAGTATTTTTTCTTTCCAAATAAACGCGTTTTTACTAAAACCAGTATGGCTATTGCAGACAGTTTTTATCCTGACCAGACGAAGGGTATCCAATTGTTTTCGACCCATTAAGAAATTGTATTTTCTACAGTTTTATTGTACTGCGTTTGTGTATAGTTTAAAATAAACAGAAACGAACTACATCTTGGCCATGTTATATTAACGTCACAAGTGACCATTCTATTATCTCCTTTACCCCTTGAAAGATTGTCATTCAAATCCATTCAATTGTTTGCCTCAGTGATACTATGCTCTGATTTTTGCAGTTTTCTGTCGGTGCCTAACTTCTCCTGACTACTTTTCGTGTGACCCTTTCTGACATTGTACGTGTTCTAGTTGTTACTTATACAATTTAACCCGTTTGCAAACAGTTTGGATCCTGATCAGATGCCGCGTAACTCGGCGTCTGGTCAGGATTTAAACTGTTTGACACTCGTTTCGATATGTTTTAAGTCATACTACATTGAATATTTCTTCGAAACGATATTGCAAACAACAAGATTGAAGCAGACGACAATGAAACGGTGAAGGGGTAAAAATCTCACGGATAATTTGAAAGTTGAATTCCGCTTAAGCCGGTGCTAGGGGGCGTGAGCACTGTTGCATATTTCAGTATTGCTTATGAACAGACTCAATTAAACCGAGTCTGCAATTTTCAGTATTTGCTTTGTTTTCTGTGATTTCAAAGGATCTCCCCTTATTAAGATTTTTATGAACATGATCTTTTAATTAATTCTTAAAACTTGAAAAGAGCTACATTTTAACGGATAAAAATAGAGTTGGTGCCAATTACAATTGATATAAATCGTTTATTGTCAAAATTACCATGTGCCTCTATTTTATATACACATTATGGTGATATAATTTACATAGTGTCATAAATAATATGTTTTGGTTTTATTTATCATTTTCCTTTAAACATTCCACTGCCAATGGCGCCAAATTGCGACTTTGCAAACAGTTTGGATCCTGATCAGACGCCGCGTAACTCGGCGTCTGGTCAGGATTTAAACTGTTTGACACTCGTTTCGATATGTTTTAAGTCATACTACATTGAATATTTCTTCGAAACGATATTGCAAACAACAAGATTGAAGCAGACGACAATGAAACGGTGAAGGGGTAAAAATCTCACGGATAATTTGGAAGTTATGAACATGATCTTTTAATTAATTCTTAAAACTTGAAAAGAGCTACATTTTAACGGATAAAAATAGAGTTGGTGCCGATTACAATTGATATAAATCGTTTATTGTCAAAATTACCATGTGCCTCTATTTTATATACACATAATTGTGATATAATTTACATAGTGTCATAAATAATATGTTTTGGTTTGATTTATCATTTTCCTTTAAACATTCCACTGTCAATGGCGCCAAATTGCGACTTTGAAAACAGTTTGGATCCTGATCAGAGGCCGCGTAACTCTCTTTCAGGTCCCACGATCTCTTGATTAATAGTAAAATATACCGTATGAAGATAATAAATAGAATGACAACAATATTTTGAATACATGTATAATGTATAACTTATTATTTACATATACAGAGGATACGGTAGGTTTGGCTTTGATTCTAGGGGATAAATAGTATGTCTTAATAGTAACCCATGTCGGTTTGTCAATATTATAGCATAACTTAGAATTGATATATACATTGATATATAGGGGTGTCATTTTCGTGTACAGTGCTCCCTCCCTATAACGCCCCTGCAAACAACGATATCCTTTTTACAACAAACGTTGCCGCTGTTCCCAAAAACAAGACAATAATGTCTAAAACTTTCGCTGTTGCAATATCCACTGGGGGCCAACGGAGTATCACGAGGATTGTTTCGCACAGAAGTCCTGTATATGTTCCGCACCGATAAAGTGCATATTTCGTGTACCCAAAACGAAAGTAAAACACGAGTTGATAAACAATGCTATAAACATGATAATAACATTACCTTTTTAGATTGATTGTATCAATGGAATATTATTTGGGTTATAAAGAATATGTAGTAATGCAATAAATGGATTTTAAATCGAGTTTAACAAATTAACCGTGTATATGTGCCGCACAGAGTATGTATATGTTACTAAACGAAGTCCATTTTATATGTATATGTTACCAACTGAAGTCATCACTGAATTTATAGGATACAAACCGCAAGGTATCATATTGCCTACCGTTTATCTCGAAAATAAATGATCTCCACCAAATCTGTTGACAGTGACAGTCCAGTGAGAAAATTTTTAAAGGTTAACACACACAAAAACTGGTCCATTTCATGTAAGTTTCTGAAGCAGTTAAAAGTGCAGGACTAGGAAATGAATTCGATCAATTAACTGTTGCGGAAGCAGATGAAGCTGACAGAGTGGTTGATTTGTCCGAGCAACTGGAAACTAATTCAAAGCGACATAACTTCTTTAAAAATGTTGCATCCCGAATTGAAAACCTCATGAACACCTTTCGTCTATGTAATTAATTAATATGTGAAAGTTTGCAGCATGTTCTTTATAGGAAAATATTCAAAGGGCTATACTTTTGAAAAACAGAAACAGCCAATATTCCAAACTACACGAACACCTTCATATATAAGCAATTACTCTGGAAAAGTGTTAAGAAAAGTGTATGAGAAGCTGCACAGGTTTTGTCCTATATATATTCTATTTATGAAACAATAATCTAATAATTACCTATATACCAGCAGATGGTAGCTTAAAGCAAACAGAGTAAAAGTACCTTAATGCTCATTCTGCTTTACTTTCAATTTGCTTTAATAAGTGACTATCCGTCTTCAAAACTAGAAACAGGCTTTAGGGTAATGGGTGAATGTCTTTTATATTACACGTTTTATCAAAAAGCGAAGATAAAATAAATGGATAGTACCAAGTGTGACCATACCACATGGTCTGTGACGTATTATGTGGATACCACTGGCAGTCAAATTTTCAACAAAAAGGCCTCCATTCGGAACTTCAATCAAATGTAAGAAATTTATTTTAGCCGATTTCAACGAAACATAGCCTATGATACTGGGAACTGGATTCTTTACAGTGATATCAATGGATTTGTCACCCAGGTAATACATTTTGCCTGAAAATGGGGAAAATTAGTTGGCAATATCTAGTATTAAATTGTCGTGGTATCATTGTGTGTGTTAACATTTCTGGATATTTGCCTCGTTTTCAGACAAAAAGTATACATCTAGTGACAGATACATTGACATCATTCTAAAATAACTTATTAATACCCTTAGCATAGGCTATGTTTCCTTGAAATCGACTCATAAATAAAAACAAAAAAAAACATTTGATTAAAATTCCGAATCGAGGCTTTTTGGTGATAATTTAGCTGTCAGTTGTACCAAAATTAACGTCACAAACCACTTGGTATGGTCACGGCCTCATCGCTAAAAGTGCGCCCAAACTTGCTCTACGTCGGGCGTACGGCGGTCGCAGAAAGGTTAAATCGGGCAGCGGGCATTATATAAAGTTGTGAAGACTTGTAGCCTAATCCCCTGCATGTATATATTATGCAATATAATATGTTTAAACTAAACGTGAAATAGGAAGATTCTTGCGCTGGCCGAAGAAATCCTACGGCGGCAGTGTTGCGGCCGCACGACAAATCCCAAAGTTTTACAGGCCGTAGAGGTCGCCGCAGTATTATAACGTGGATTTATACAAAAAGTACATTTCTACGATGGCCGTAGAAAACGACATGCCGTAGAGCGGTTCTGTGGCTGCCGTACGGCCACCGTGCGGCCGCCGGGACTCAATGGTTAATTTTAATATTGGGCATTTGCACTTTTGTTCATATGTGTCTATTGATATAAAAGCTTATGAGACATAATGCTGTCCATATATGGCCTTTGAGTTTATAGTTTAAACATATTTTATTGCCCAATATTTGTACAAAGGTTAATATAACAATTCAAATTAACAAATAATGTTATCTTACATACAAATATATGTGCAAAAGGGTCGGGCTACAAGTTCTTACAACGTTAGTAACAGCCCTCCCCTTTTGAGTTCTCGGTGTAGTTGGACTGATATGAGTTATGTGCACATGTAGCAAGCCAATGTGTGTACACGTAGCAGAAGTAGTATCAACGACCGCCGTACGGCCATCTGGCGGTCGCCGTGGGTTTTATTACAAATCGCGGCCGCCGCAGAGGCTCCATACGGCTGCCGAACGGAGACCGCACTGTCGCAAGTTTTTTAACCCCAAAACATCAAATCTCGCCTTGCGGCGGCCGCAGCAAATGTGAGCACAACATACGGCGGTCGTAGGAAATCTACGGCGGCCGGGAAATTGCTATTCGCCGTAGGAATAATAATCCGTGCGACTGTCGTATACGGCCGCCGCAGCAAATGTGAGCTAGGCATAAACGATACATTTTTCCAATCCATTTTTTGTCACTGCAACAGAAATCAATTAATTGACTTCAGGAGGTAACACATACACCTTCTGTTGGTAACGTATACACGTAAATGCGACTTCAGTAGGGCACATACACAGTCATAAACCCTTCAGGGTACTGTGATTGATTCAAAGTTGTATACATTATTGTGAAAAATAAGTTGAAAAAATATGGAAAAATGAAGCTATTAATAAACATACATCATGTCTGAGATGGGGTTCCCGAATATTTGTAAATATAGTGGATCATTCCAATGTTTTTTTCAATAATCGCCCGGTAATATTCATTTAAGAGTGACAAATTGACGTCTGTGTTTGATATACATACTTATTTAACATAAATAATACAAGAAATGGTATGAAAACAGTTTATTAACGAACCTATACTGTAATTTGCAAAGTAATAATTCAATTGATATGTGTATCTATGGACACAAGTGGTTAATGCGAATGTCAGCGTATAAAAAAAATACACAAATGGGTGTGTTTACATGGATTGTAGGTGCGAAACATATACGGGACTTCTGTGCGAAACGGGTCTTCGTGATACCTCGATGGCCCCCAGTGATATCGTTTGTTTAAAATTGTCCATTGCCGTTTCATCTCAAAGTTACGTATTGAACATTTTGATAGAAGAAACATGAGCGGGTAACAAACAGTTTGAACCCATATCAGACGCCGCATTAAGCGGCGTCTGATCTGAGTTCAAACTGGTTGCAAATCTACTCTAAGGGTATTAATTTTCCCTCCCTATTACAACTCCCTAAGCACAACGCAAACAATATTAGTTGTTCCATGGGGTGTATCAATAGTGTTTTCTGCAAGAAGGTTTAGAAAGTTATATTTCAGGAAGTATGATTTAAGAAATAACGAGACTTGTATCAAACAATTTGGATCCAGATCAGTCTGATCTGGATCCAAATTGTTTGATACAAGTCTCGTTTCAGAATCAGAATGTTTGCAAAGTCGACTTAAAGCGACTCCGGTGGTGAAATGATTATTTCAAAGGGTGGCTTAGCCACGTGTTACCTTTAAAGTCTAGTAATAGGGATATATGTTACAGTCAATCTGTGTAATCAGTCATTACACGTAATGACTAGTCAATCTGTGAAATGACTTTCTCACATAGTCCTTTAATGTTACCATTTATGGTAATTATACAATGATATTTGTCAAAAGGTCAAAAAGTTCATGCACAAAACACCACAATCTCACTACAAAACCGCTCAATTTGTCAAAATCAATTTTTTTTAAACAAATACGACAAAATATAGCCTGTAGCCTTACATGAAAATTATTCAATTCTTTCCGATTTACAGCGTTCAAGGTCTTAAACATCATTTCACAAATTGACTGAAATAAGAACAGAACATAGAACATATTTTATTTTGACTTATACATACAGAATTTCGTCAATGCTCATACAACATAATACATATAAATGTCATGTAAACTATGGCTGAATCATTGAGTCTTTATAACTACTACCAAAAAGATAAGAAGACACATTGTGTCCTCGCATCGATATACGTACATTAATCGAAGATAAACTTTCTTGATTGTTTTCGAATCAATAAAGAGTAGTTGGTGTCAGTGTAAAATGTGGAAATAACATCAATTATTCCACTCCGTGTTTCAATTGAATAGTTATATTAGGCTAATAAAAATCCACCGTGCATGTAAGGTGTGAAATAAATGTGGTGTTTTGTGCAGGAAATCTTTGAACTTTTAAAAAAAGTTCATTGTCTATCATCATAAATAGTATCATTAAATCACTATATGTGAAAAGGTCATTTCACAGATTGACTAGTCATTACGTGTAATGACTGATTACACAGATTGACTGTAAGATATATACGACTTAAGAGATACAATTTCGACTTGAATGAGTTCGAGGTATCGAGTTTCGACTGTATTTGATAACAGACGATATAATCAACTTTATTTGATTATTTTATTTCAGTAGATGTGATAATGGTATGTTTATAAAGGAATATCAAATAACTGCGTCACTGATTAAAACCTGTTTCATATCGTTTGTTATATGTGCTAACTGTTTTGATCGCTAAGCATTTGACGAGCAACTTACAGTGGAGAATCTGTTATTCTTTCCCGTTTAAACGCAAACGTACGCAAACGCAAAGCACTAAAACGTACAAAAGAACAACTTTTGGACAATTCTGATATTTCATGTTTATCTTGGTGGCAAACAGTTTGGAGCCTGATCAGACGCCGGGTTACCCGGCGTCTGATCTGGCTCCAAACTGTTTGTTTTGGAAATAATAGTGTTAGCGTAAACGCGTTTATTGGGAAAGAATAACAGATTCTCCACTGTAACCGTTATCCCTACGGCACCTAAGTCGAATGAAGTCGACCTTACAAACTGTTTGGATCCTGATCAGACACGGCGTCTGATCAGGATCCAAACTGTTTGACACTCGTATCGACATTTCTTAAGCCATACTACATTGAATCTTACTTTGAAACGATCTTGCAAACAAGAATACTGAGGCAGAAGACAATAAAACGATGCATGGGTAAAAACCCCGAATTTAATTTGACGCCGAAAGGGCTCATTGAGTTTCACATTTCAAACATAGCGGAACACCTTTGAACGCCGGATAAAAGTATGATCATGCCATCATACCACTTGATGATTTCATCGTGAAATTGAGCTTTCTTAAATTTCACAAATAATCAATCATTGCCTACAAGTTTAAATTCTAATCAGGGGCCCGTTTTACTAAACTACTTACGCAATATTTTTGCGTAAGTCAAAATCGTTTTACTCTTATTTTTCGATCATAAACATTTGCAAACAGTAAATAGCCAGATCAGAGGACGCGCTTAAAGCGCCTCTTCTGATCTGGCTATTTGCTGTTTGTAGTAAGTGATAATAAAAAAATATAAATTAAAATTTAAAATTTTGACTTACGCAAAATTTTGCGTAAGTAGTTTAGTAAAACGGGCCCCAGAGTACTACAAAGCTCCAGATAAAAGTGGATGCAATGAACATTTTCAAAATATTTTCCTCCATGCCCTCGCTGAACCCCATGACGTGACAATTCATTAGAATCGTCTATTTGACAGTTTGATATAGAGATTAGTTGGGGAATATCAAAGTAAGTCTTTGAAAGTCTACCTTATTTTGCGTTCTCAGACAAGTTACTTGTGATTTAACCTAGATCCAACCTGCACACAATAGCCTCGAAAACAATTAATTTCAAAAACGTTAAATAAATAGTTATTTGCAGGCACAGATTGTAAAATTCACGGAGTGCATTCAACCCTATCGGCACCGAAGTCGCATAAAGTCGACTTTGCAAACAGTTTGGATCCTGTTTAGACGCCATGTAACTGTTTCACACTTTATCGATATTTCTTAAGCCATACAATCTTAAATCTAACGTTGAAACGTTCTTGCAGACAACAATACTGAATCAGACGACAATAAATCGGTGAAGGGGTAGATCCCGAATAAGTTGTTGCCAAAAGGTTAATATCATTGCTTTTGCACGAGACCATATAGATTACACGGATATTTCCCTATCGTAATGATGCTGTTTGCAAAGAAAACAAATGCAAATGCAATTTGTTCAACAGATCTCGTTGAGTAAATATTTTCGTTGCCGTGAAGGTTAACATGACCTCGAATATCTGAAGACTCTACAGGGCTACAGTAAGTTGTTTTCAGACAACTATCATAAAGAGTTTCAAACAATGCTGTATATAATCGAATGGTGTTTACTCAGCGTCTTCCCAGAGACCTTCCTACATTGTCGTGGTGCTGGGGCTTAATTATCATAGGGATTTTTGTCTGTTTATTAGACCGAGACTATACCCTCTACGAAGAACTAAAAGGAATGCAGGTCGGTGGTTTTGATTCCATGTGCTGCTTTGCAACTAATGAGATTAGCCGAAATCATCATCATCTCATCTCACCGTCCCTCATCAATCATTGGCGCTATGTGACCTATTTGTGCCGCAGTGTCGTAAAACCCAACTCACCATCTACTTGGGGTCTGATCAATATTCAAACTGTTTGATGGTACAGTGTTCCCTCCCTACAACGGCCCTCTCAACATCGACTTCCTCCTTACAACGACACTTGCCGCTGTTCCCTAAACAGAACAATTATGCCCAACCTATTCACGGCTGCAATGTCGTCTGATTAAAATTGTCGTCTGCTGTTTTTCTCAAAGTTACATAATGGACATTTTGACAGAAAGCACTTAATAACGGGTGACAAACAGCTTAAATCCAGATCAGACGCCGCGTTACGCGGCGTCTGATCTGGATTCAAGCTGTTTGCAAATGTAAGCCAATTTCCCTCCCTATAACGACTCCCTCCGAACAACGCACACATTTTTTGTCTCCCATTGGATGTCGTTGTAGAGAGGGAGTGCTGTAGTAGCATAACACTTTGACAACGTTCTGGAACGTCAAACGAACAATTCAAGTGACCAATAAGGTCTAGTCTGCATTTGGATATGTACATAGCTTTATCAAATTAAATAATTATTGCAAAATGCCATACTGTACAGATCTTGTAGGATCCCTCTGATCTGGGTCCGCACTGTTTTTATAGAACAAAACTTTAGTGAACATGTACTTTTCACAGGTAATATGTTGGTAAAGGATGCGTACTTGTCGCCAGTTTCTATTGTGTTAAAGTGTTTGATTATTTTTAACCTTATTTGATTATGATAAATATGACCTTCTACATATAACATATCATTTGCTATTGAGAAACTTGGCGTCGGATTTGGTTTTAAAAAAAAACATACAGTGGAGAAGACGTTATTCTTTCCCAGTAAACGCGTTTACGCTAAAACTATTATTGCCATTGCAAACAGTTTGGGGCCAGATCAGACACCGGGTAAACCGGCGTCTGATCTGGCTTCAAACTGTTTACCCGTACACTTAAATCAAATAATAGAAATTGCCATAATCTCATTATCTCCTTATTAGTGCAATGCGTTTGCATTTCATTTGCGTTTCTACGGCAAAGAATAACGTGTGTTCTGTAGTTACATGAAGCAGTAACGTCGCCAGGGGCTGAGAAATAGCTAACTCACAATATATCTTAGCTCCACTATGTCAATTTAATCTATCTTTTACCATAAATAGGTCATCAATAAACCATCATTGAAGATGATCTTTCGAAATTCAAAGTAGAGCATCCCGCCCGGGTTTTTGGCTCGACTCCCCTCTCTCTGGGGCGTCCAATTAGCCCATATATGGCAGAAACGGACGTTAACTGACAAACCAAGCGTAGAACAACTGCATGGCATCTTAACCAATCATTGAACTAGAACTGTTCAGCACAAAAGGGCATTTTCTGTATATCTTAAGACTGATTACATATTCATTTTTACAGTCGTTTGGCATCAATTTAGATCTAACTGTCAGTATTAATTGAGAAAAGCTATTTCAGTATTTTAGAAGAAAGGGCAAACAATTTTGACATTAATTTATTGCTTGTTTCAAAGATTCTTCCAGACATAAGTTTAAACTCTTATTCTCCTGGTCGTATCTTGACTTGTATTTGCCAATAGATTTAATACAGGTCAGCCACTGCATGGCGTGACGCCAGATCAGAATCAAAGCTTTTTTGACACGGGCTTTTAGATCGCTTCAATAAAAAAATGTATAAATCAGAACTTGGCACCAATGTACAGACAGCAACTTCAAAGCAAGATAACTGTGAACTTACAGTTTCAAGATCACTCAGTAAAGTAGAGTGAATACTTCTTAACCCTTTCCCTCATAGAAGCGACTTTTAGCGTATATAATTCTTTCCTCCGCTGAAGAAAATAGTTCCAGTTTATACCCTCATAAATATGACCGTAACAAAACTTTCTATATAGCCTAGCAGATGATAGTTTAAAGCAGGCTGGAAGTAAAGCAGAATGTGCCTTGAGGCACATTCTGCTTTACTTTCAACCTGCTTTAAGTGATAACCTATATTTAATGTCATAAACGGGTTATTGGGTAAAGGGTTAAGACAGGCGACTGTTAACCAATTTATTACTTGAATAGAACGTGTACTGTATGTTTCTGGGAATATTGCAATGTAGATTGGTAATGGTAAACTATAGGCACGCTGTAAATAATCAACGATAGTCTAAAAGCACATTGTAGATACGCAACGGTAAACTAAAGACGACGGTAAATCAAAGACACATTGTAGATCTTATGCACATTGCACATTGATAACGATAAACTAAAAGCACATTGTACATAGCCAACGGTAAACTGAAAGCACATTGTACATAGCCAACGGTAAACTGAAAGCACATTGTACATAGCCAACGGTAAACTGAAATCACATTGTACATAGCCAACGGTAAACTGAAAGCACATTGTACATAGCCAAAGGTAAACTAAAGGCACCTTGCAGATAGAGAACGATAAACTAAATGCCCATTGTAGATAGACAACGAAATACTAAATGTACATTGTACATAAACAGTGGTAATCTTAAGGCACTGCAGGTTTATCTATACAGCAGAACATTTCATATGAAATAGTACATATTGCGGACTGTTTGCCAATGTCCTGCTTTAGCCCTGGAATCCTAGTCACGCAAATTTAAGTCCTTTGCAAACAAAGTACCAGTAAAGAGTACTATTGTCCTTTGCAAACAGTGAAGACCCAGATCAGAGGATTACATTGACAAAACAACCCCAAGCAGTCTAAAATGTACTAAACTACATTTTGCCTACATTTAAAAACTTACCTAAGTAAGCAAAATTGGACTTCAGTACATGTAATTGTAAATTGAATTAAGCTTACTGCTTGACTTATTAACTGCTAACTTGAATTTACAAAGACTATAAGTCAAAGAATAAGATAAATGGGTAAACGACCCTCGTCCTTTGAGGATTAGATTTTATACCTCCCTCATATATTAGAACAATGCTACTTTGAACTGGTTTATATCGTTTGTACCAATACACTTTACATTTGTTTTCGTATTTATCCTCTCTAAAGTGCTTACGAACTATTACCAATAATAAAGTTTCAAATAGTGTACATTTGAAACCTAAGTCTAGATTCCCAATAGAAATAGCTTGGTTACGTAATTACCTACACACAAATTGCTGTATACTCCATTATATAGACAATTACTGTCTGGTGAACGTTGTTGTATCCTTGTTTCGCTTATTTGCCTTATATTACCTTAGTTTCTAAATGACATTATACAGTACTCCCTCCCTACAACGACCCTCCCAACAACGACTCCTTTCTTACAACGACACTTGCTGAAGTTGCTTAAACAGGAAACTTAATACTAACCCTTTTATTGCTGCAATATTGTTTGATTAGAAATTTCGTCTGTTGTTTTTCTCATAGTTACATGATGTACATTTTGACAGAAAATAAACTACCGGTAATGTTGAGCGACAAACAGCTTGAATCTAGATCAGACGCCGCGTGACGCGGCGTCTGGTCTGGATATAAACTGTTTGCAAACGTTAGCAAATGTCCCTCTCTATAACGATTCCCTCCGAAAAACGCACACAATATTTGTCTCCCAATGGGTGTCGTTGTAGAGAGGGAGTGCTGTAGTACAAACTTTCAAGCAAACAGTACATATGCATGAAGCTGTCAGAAAAATGAGTTTTAAGTTTAAGGTAGCTCGCGGTTGAACTTAGTTTGCATTAAGAAGTTATAAAAATTTGCTTGAAGAATAACACTTTTCTAATAAACAATGTGTGCCAATACAGGCAAAACATATCGCTTGTTGTCTTTAAACAATCCTGGATTTTGTATGAGAAAATATTTCTCAGAAATGAATATAGCAAATGACTATAAGTTTCATGCAATAAGATGTTCACAACTTTCATTTTAAGAAAATCAAAACACATTTTGAATAAAGATATTCGGAAAGATACTGTCAACTATTCAAATTTTGAAAAATGCTAATTTTTCATAAAACTTGAATTACAAAAGTAATGACTCATTCAATGTATGTTGTTTTAATCCTATTAAAAACATGGTTGGTGAACTTGTAATTGGAAGCTAAGATACAGTTACCTCCCTTTAATATGAAATTATTTCATTAAAATGCATTATTAGTTATTCACAGACTTGCATACAATGTTAATAATATTGTTTAAACAGTATAATGGGCAATATCGATCTTAAGTTGAAAAACAGACACACAAGGGTTGATAAGCTTCAATGTTCGGCTTGATAGTTCGATCAAATCTTACATTCCGATTTTATTGACTTGTAAATTTTAAACCAAAACGTACTAGGACATGAATTGTATAATAATTATTGGAGAGTATATAACGAACACTGAATCTAACCAACGAAGACTAACTATAACAAGTCCCATGATCACTACGTTATGAACTGACAATACAATTAAGAAAATCGTTACCTATTGAATTATTATTAAATTTATTTACTCACACGCTTTAATCGAATATTTAACTTGTGTATGACGACTATAGGTCCTTTAAAGTCATTACGTTAACGTCATCATTTTCACACGGCCTCACAAACATGTTGGACCACCTCTTTTGTTGCAACAAGCAATGCAACGACGTCTCATACTTCAAATAAGATGACTGATGGTGTGCTGAGGGATTCTGTCCAACTCTTCCTGCAACTTCGTACCGAGCTCACGTTACGTTCTAGTTGGAAGATCACGTCGTCGAACACACTTTCCAAGAATGTCCCACACATGTTCAATAGGTGACAGGTACGGGCTCATCGCTGGCAATCGTAAAATATGGATATGTTGCTCTTCCAAGACCTCGCTGACAAGTATTGTTCTATGGGCCCTCGCGTTATCATCATGGATGATGAATCCTTGGCCATGGCGTTGAGCAAAGGGGACACCATGAATCACCAACATGTTTTCATGTACTGGCCAGTCACATTGCCATGGCATACGTGTAGCTGTGTTCTGGTATTCATAGTGATGCCATGCCATGCAAAAATGGACCCGCCCAATATCGGTCATGAGCAACCCTAGCAGCGTTTGTAAAACGTTCACCTTGGTGACGCCAAACTCTCTACGACCATCACCAAATTCAAAGTTGAATCTAGATTCTTCACTGAATATCACATGCGACCATTGGTTAATATTCCACCGACGCCGCTCTCTACATCACGCTAACGTTCATTACAATGCCTTGTTGGCAACGGCAATACCACTTCAGGACGCCTAGCGTTAAGACCGTCTGAGTGACGGCGATTTCTGATTGTCTGCCTGGAGACAGTGACTCCTCTAACACGTTGAATGCGTTGTTGAAGGTCTGAGGCCGTCAGTGCTTTATTACGGAGTGCTTAATTAACAACATGACGGTCGTCTTGAAGGTCAGTACATTTTTGACGTCCAATTGTTTGCGTATTAATTACGTCACCAGTTTTTTTATTACATGACCATAAATTACAGATAACATAATGTGATACATTCAATTCAGCTGCAGCTTGGACAAGTGTAATTCCGGTCTGAAGCAAACCAATGGCCCACCAACGTTGACGTTCCGTTAGACGTCGTATTATTCCAATTACATATTCTATTGTGAATCTGTGTTTGACATCTACACAACACACAATTCTGAAAGTTTTGCTCAACTAAAGCCACAATTACCATGATTTCGTTAAATGTTAAAACCCGCTTGCTACCCCTCGGGACTTGCACGGTATTTCTATATGTTAGGGACCACGCTATCTATACATGACCGACAATTGTAAAATATACATAAAAATTGTCAATAAACATTTATGTTTTCCATATCGTATCAGAAAACCATAATATCCCCTACTTTTTGTGAACAGTATATATTTGGGAAAAAAACACTTTTGAATCAAAATTGGAATCAGACCTAGGACCTTTAGTTTGCTAGTAAATCACTCTACCAACTGATCTATCGAGCAAGACACTGAAGCTTATCAACCTTTTCTTTATGTAAATGTTCTAGTATAAGCACGTGCGGGAAAAGTATATGTGGTCGAGACGCATTTCCGATCGCCCGCAAGAAAACTCTGACATGCCAGGGGCCTTAAGGAGACGGAAAGTAGTCGAGTTCGGAAATAGGGAATCCAATGATTATATAATTGAAAATGACAGTTTTTCTTCTAAGCTTGTTCCAACAATTTTCTCAATCTTTGGTTGGCATATGTTATTCATAACTGTCAGAATTATCTCTGATATTTCAAATTGTGCGCCCAGTATTCGTTTAAAGTTTATGGCTGTAAAGAAAAAACTCCTTGCTATTTCAAATTTTATTATCCTGGTATATCTCTGCACATACAAAAATATGATAAATATTAATATTACACAACACTCAATTACAACTATCAAATATGTCGTTAAAGCGACTCGCAACCAGATGGTGCATTTGCAAAAATAAAAGAAAATACTCAAATATAACCAAAAGGGTAGCATTATCGTGCATCTGGCATTGGAAAAATATGACCAATCTAAAAACACCCTCTAGAAAAGTCTTCAAATCTTAGTTTTTTAAATATTTTCAATCGTTTACTCCATAGCGTTGAAAGACGCGATAGAAATTGATCGCGGGCTCAGACATAAACCCGAGCCGAATTATGTAGTTGTATGTACTCTCCATCGCTATACATTGAAATACGCTAAATCGATCCCAGATATATGAATAGTTCCGTGGCCCAGTTGGTCCAGTGGTTTTCTTATTTTGCCTTATGTCCGCCCATGCCGGGCCCCGGGTCCCGGGTTCGATTCCCACCAGAGCTCAATACTTTCTTTTATTTAAATGCATTTTATTAAACATAATTTCTTATCCTAAACTAAGTCTTACCCGTTTATATAAGCGTTTGTCACATATTTACAAATTACTATTTTTAATGCTAAATCCGGTTGCGAATCTGTTTAAGACACTTTCATTGATTATTTAATCCACACAGTATAATGCCACACAGGCTAAAGTCTCCACAGAGGAAAAATACCACACAGGTAGTTCATTACGATTGTTTCCACAAGCGTAATAACATTAATTTTATGCCACACAGGCGATATACTGTAATGCCACAAAGGCGTAATAGTGTCTATGGCATACAGGCTATGTCAAGACGTCAAGATACACGAACTTTTCCAACTATTGCATATCTATAGCACAAATGTCAAAGTCTTTACAATACTTTCAACTCTCTCACGCACCACGGTATATAAAACCGACTAAACATTGACCATATCAACTTGGTCTTATTAATTAAAACAAAAAGGAGTTAAAACCAAAGTATATGTCATCACACAAGTAAGTCACGTGTAGACAAATACATAGCATATACTATGCTAGTCATATATAAATTCAGCTTCACTTAATACTTCTCAATATACAATGCATTATATGCAAGTATGACTTATACCATCAGTCACTGTGTTTTATAACAAACACTAAAAGTTTGTCCCTAGCTCCTGGGCTAAGTCCTAAATTTCGATTTCAATAATCTGGCTCCTGGACTAATCAATTCTCAATGACCTGGAACTTTTGCATGTGAATAATTAGAATATATATATTACCATGGTAGTATGCCACTAGTTAAATGTTGCCCCAAAAAATACGCCTTAAGTGTATGTCGTCTCAAAATAGGTCTTTAAATCGGGACTTCTATGGGCAAATGATGATAGACATAGCGCATGCAGGACAGGGAAGTGTAACTTGTCTCAGCCAAAAACATACAATCTACAAATAAAAGAGGGCTGCTAACTACCGTGTAGAACTAACAACAAATATCATGCAAAATCCACGCGAAATACAGAAATACAGCATATCTAACTACGTGTATGTGTATGGTCGGGACGGGAGGAAAGAACACTTACATATATCTCCCAGACTCTACGGTACTAACGGCCACTTTCCAACACTGTGGAGAATTCTTCTGGCCTCTTCGACTATCTAATATGTAGTGCACTATGTACATGGAAAATATATCACACCTGAGATAACCAAAGTCAATCATGCATAAAGCTAGTTGACAGCCCATTTCTACAGGTGTTAACACAAAAAACCAATGACCACTTCTCACAGTACAGTGGAACTCTGTTTCATACAGTGGAACCTTATTATAACTAAAATACTTGACAATAACTCTAAAATTAGTTTTGGTTTTAAATTTTTAATGAATTTTAGGGTTGTTTTGCTACTTTGTTAAAAAAGAGTATGTAGTCGGTAAGGTAAGAACTGATGATTAACCGAAATTCATAAATCACCCGTGTCATGACAAAACCTGCCTTATTCCATTGCAAACAGTGTATCTCCAGGTCACCCTCCGCGTCAAAGACGCATCGGCTAGTCTTGAGCTACACTGTTTGACACCTACATGCATCTAAAGCATTTTATTTAGCTATATTAGTTACAGTATTTGGCAGTGTAGACCACATTCTGATACAGAGAATGTATGATAACGATGCTTGGTCTGTACAATATTGCAATGCAATAAGGCAGGTTTTGTGATGGCACAGCTCAAACTGTATAATCAAGTCCTCTACTGCTAAAGTGGAGAAGACGTTATTACAGTGGAGAATCTGTTATTCTTTCCCGTTTAAACACAAACGTACGCAAACGCAAAGCGCTAAAACGTAGAAAAGAACAACTTTTGGACTATTCTGATATTTCATGTTTATCATGGTGACAAACAGTTTGGAGCCTGATCAGACGCCGGGTTACCCGGCGTCTGATCTGGCTCCAAACTGTTTGCACTGCAAATAATAGTTTTAGTGTAAACGCGTTTATTGGGAAAGAATAACACATTCTCCACTGTATCTCCCAGTAAATGCGATTACGCTAAAACTATAAAGTCGATTGCAAACGGTTTGAAGCAAAATCAGACCCCGGGTCTAATCAGACTTCAAACTGCTTGTGACTCAAATTAAAACGGGTCGTCAACAATTTTAAAACGTTGTCATTTTCTCCTTTTTTGACTACGTTTGCGTTTTGTTTGCGCTTGACCCTTTACCTCATAGAAACATCTTTTAGCGCATTCCGTTTAATCCTCCGCGGAAGAAAATAATTCCAATCTATACAGTCATGAAAATGTATCAGAAGGAATATTTTTTTTATTCTAGCAGGTTGTAGCTAATAGCAGGCTGAAAGTAAAGCAGAATGCGCCTTAGGGCGCATTCTGCTTTACTTCCAACCTGCTTTAAGCAGTACATTTTTTTCAAAACTAAAATCAGGCTATGGGGTAAAGGGTTAAACGGGAAAGAATAACGTCTTCTACAGTGTAACACCTATAAGACTGTTAGTGGCAAACCTAGTGGATCTAAACAACATAAATCAACCTCATACATGTATTTATCATATGCCTTCGAATGATATCGAGCGTTTCCGCGTGTATCTGCAGAGTAAAATACAAGAGTCTGTATCAGCCACCTTGTATCAGCCACTTTGTATTTTACTCTGACCTCGCTTTCGATTCAATATGACGTCATTTACGTTCATGTACGAGTGCCGCGTTATTCTTTGTGGCATACAAAACTTCTCGTTCTGCTTCAAATAACTAATACATTTTGGAAGTAAAATAATTTAAACAACTATTTAGTTGTTTCTGGTTTGTATTCAAGGCATATAATAAACACATTACCAGTTGGCAGTGCGCAACAGAGTGTTGCATTTAGCTCTCGACGTTTTTGGCGGAAACAACCGATCAGACTTGCGCCAAGGCGCTCGTCAGATCGGCTATTTCCGCCAAAAACGTCTCAAGCTAAATACATTACTCTGTATCGCACTGTCAACTGGTAATGTGTATTTATTAGGAATAGATTTGCAGTTGAACCTCTATAAATCGAATAAGCTTAAGTCGATTTACCCATGTTTAGTTCATGCTTTTCGGTGGTTTATTGGAAAATAATAATCTTACTAAAATAGCAGGAGTAACTCACAGTTGTTTCTAGTATAGTTTTTACGTAGGGATCCTCAGGAATCGGAGTCAATCGTGTTTTATCTTGTTATTCCGACATACCAAGTTGCTGAGAACCACTGAACGGAAGAAAACGAACCCTAGATCGGAAGTAACGACGAAATACCGATGACGTCAAATCAATAAATCAGTGTCGTTATAGAAGTGTAAAATGTCAAGGAAAGGTATTCGATGAACTGTCGACCAGTCCCGAACCGTATTTTACATTGTTTGGTATGGACCGACAGTTGATGAGAATATCAGATTGCCCTCCGTAGAGTAGATCTATCGATATTGACCAATATTGGCCTGATCTTTATTAGGTATCCTCAACCTTAATCGAAACTTTTGATCGTAATGATATATAAATGACTTATTTGATGATACAGCGCTCCCTCTCTACAACGACACCCAATGGGAGACACAGATTGTGTACGTTGTTCGGAGGGAGTCGTTATAGGGAGGGCACTTATTTGACATTTGCAAAAAGCTTGAATCCAGATCAGACGCCGCGTAACGCGGCGTCTGATCTGGATTCAAGCTGTTTGATACTCGTCATTAAGTTTTGTTGTGTCAATATGTATATTATGTAACTTTGAGAAAAACAGCAGACGACAGTTTTAAGCAGACGATATTGCAAAAGTGAAAGTGTTAGGCATACAATTGTCTTGTTTGGGGAACAGCGGCAAGGGTCGTTGTAAGGAGGGAGTCGTTGTTGGGAGGGCCGTTGTAGAGAGGGAGCGCTGTATTAACTTTCATATTTTGCAAATGGTAGTACTCATTTCACTTCAAAGACGCCAATATGCGCGTTTGCAAACAGTTTAGATCCTGATGAGACGCGAATCCAAACTGTTTGGCACTCGTTACGAAATAACGTCAGTCATACTGCCTTTTATTTCACACCTACATAGATTAAACCAATCGAAAGCCCCTTTTTCTACCGCATGACGGTACAAGAGAAACCTATATTGTACCGGAATGTAAAAGAGCTATCCCAGAAGGCCACCTTTTTCTCATTTTGGACTCGGATCCAGAAAATCCATATTTTCGTATTGGACTGGACCACATCTTCCGACACTCTGTTCAGAGGCACTTCCCTTGGCATTTCACGCGTCTGCTACAGTGCTCCCTCTC
Source organism: Gari tellinella (assembly GCA_922989275.2). NCBI lineage: Eukaryota > Metazoa > Mollusca > Bivalvia > Cardiida > Psammobiidae > Gari > Gari tellinella. Next base: position 32,536,376 of record OV277872.1, on the reverse strand, counting down.
TACATCGACACCCAATGGAAGGCACAAATTGTGTGTGTTGCTCGGAGGGGGTCGTTATATGGAGGGAAAATAAGATTTGTCTTACATTTGCAAACAGCTTGAATCCAGATCAGAAGCCGCGTAACGTTTGTCACTCGTCATTTTATTATATCAAAACGTCAACGTATATGTAACTTTGAGAAAGACAGCAGACGACAAAAAAGCAGATGGTATTGCAGCCACTAAGGGTGTTAGACATAATTGTCCTTTTTAGGGAACTGCGACAAGGGTCGTTGTAAGGGGAAAGTTGTTGTTGGGAAGGCCGTTGTAGGGAGGGAACACTGTATTTTGTTTTTGTGGATATTCAAAGGCTAGAAGGAATTGCAAAAAAATAAATTCATGTGGCTTCTTTTGTCATTTTATAATTTTATGGTGTGAAATAAAGAGGTTATTTAACAGTGTTGAGTACAATACTGAATTCTATTGGACTCGTACACAGCAGTCATAATCCATATTGGACTCGGCTATCGCCTCGTCCAATAGAATTCAGTATTGTACTCAACACTGTTAAATAATCTCTTAATATCTAACTTTGACACGATATTGCAGACAGCAATATTGAAGTAGACGTCAATATGGCGATGTAGGGGGTCAGACATCAAATACATGTAGATAAATCCAGTTTCCAATTTAATCTAGTTTCGTTTGAATATCAACAAGGTTTTCTAAATCTATATTTATAAACATTGTAGACCCTGGTCATAGGGCTCCTGTATGATCACTCTTATCAGGACAGTCAATGCTGTATGATATGACTTTAACTCTACACAGTACACTGTCTATTTGTGCATGAAGCATATTTAGGTCACCATCGGTTAATTGGTTAACGCTTCTTTAATTAGTCTCTACAAAATGTGTTCTTTTTAGAAGAGGAAATAGCGGTTATATGCAATAGAAATTACTAAATTACATGTGCTGAGAATAAATTCCAACTCATTCGAATAGAGATGGCAATAAAGATGGTATTTTACTATACAACTAACTAACACTTAACGCATGTAGTACTCCTTTGCAAAGATTATTAGACAATAAATCTTCTGACAATACCCTTTAGCCTAAACCCCTTCACTGCCAGGAAATTACTTGTTGAGAATCGTAAACTATCTTAATTTCCAAGATTTATATTGATGCAATTTGACCATACAAATATTAAAGTTATTGTTAAACTGTTTGTTAACTAATCAGACGCCGCAATACTTGGCGTCCGGTCAGGATCTTAAATATTTGAAAACCAAAATGCGTTTCGGGCAAGGCAGTAAATGGCGTTATTTTTTTTATTTTAAGAGGTAATTAAAGGAGTAATATTGAGAAATAGTATTCGTCCTAAAATAAGTAGGTTTCTGAACAAAGCTAATACCAATCGCGAGTTATGTGGATCGTTCTTGGAAAGCAGTACAGTTCTCCCTCTTTACAACGGTCAACCGAAGAACGATCCCCTCCTTGCAACAATGCGTGTCGCCGTTTCTCAAACAAGTTTGTCAAACTTGGATAATGAACATTTTGACAGAAAGAAATAATGACGAATGGCAATCAGTTTCCATCAAGATCTGGGGCCCGTTTTATTAAACAACTTACGCAAATTATTTGCATAAGTCAAAATTTCAAATTTTAATTTATATTTTTTATTATCACTTGCCACAAACAGCAAATAGCCAGATCAGAGGACGCGCTTTTAGCGCGTCCTCTGATCTGGCTATTTGCTGTTTGCGAACGTTTATGATCGAAAAATAAGAGTTAAACGATTTAGACTTACGCAAAACTTTTGCGTAAGTAGTTTAGTAAAACGGGCCCCAGAGGCCGCGTTACACGCCGTCTGCTATTGATTCAAACTGTTTGCTATTGTAAGCCAAGTAATATTCAGCTCTCTTAACCCATTACCCCATAAATACGCATTTTATGCCTTAACTTTAATCTTTTACTCAAGAAAATACTCTCAATTTATGCAGTCATGAATATATATTATAAGAAATATTTTCCATATTCTTGCAGATGGTAGCATAAAGCAGTGTGAAAGTAAAGCAGAATGTGCCTTAAAACATTCTGCTTTACTTTCAACCTGCTTTAAGTGGCCACCTGTTTGAAATCAGGCTATGAGGTAATGGGTTAAGGTATTGATTTCCCCTCCCTATAACAACTGTCTCTGAACATTACTCACACTCTGTGTCTCCAGTTGGGTGTTGTTGTAGAGAGGGAGCACTGTTCTTGTCGCTAGCTCTGAGGTCATTAGTGGAAAAAGCGGTAGCAAAATGTATGACGTTTACACTAGATATGTTTCACGAAACCAATACATTTTTTACAGAATACCACTATACTTACAAGGTATTATAAAACGCTATGCTTGAAACTTAACCGGACTTGCTTTGACCTTTCAACGTTACCCACTTATGCCTAGAGGTCTATAAATGAGACATATGCCAACAGTGCAAACTTTGATCAGACGCCGCATAATGCGATGTCTCATCTGAGCCTATACTGGCTGCTAACAAAACTGAACTGAACTTGAATAATTAGACATACACCTATGGAACGCCGTAGCTGTCTCCTTTTATCGCATTACTTCTTGTTTTGTTCAAAAAAGGATTGTTATCTCAAACGGCCATGCCATTATGTCGAAGCACTATGTGATCTTGTCTACAGAATGTTTTATTATGTTAAACAGCTATGCTATTATGATACATATAGTGTCATCGTGTTAAAGAGCAATGTGAACTTGTCTATATGATATGTTATCATGTTCAATATACTTGTTGTTATGTCAATATAAAGTGTTGAATTGTCCAAACTCTGTCTTATCATGTTCAACATCTCTGTCATTATATTATAAAGCAGTTTCATCTTGTCAAGGAAACGTTTTAACTTGTCCATATGATATGTTATCATGACCAATGTACATGTTGTTATGTCAATATGCAGTGTTGACATGTATAAATCATGTCTTATTACACCGTGACAAGATTAAACTGCTTTGTAACATAAAAACATATATGTTGAACATGATAAGACACTGTTTGGACAATTCAACACTGTATATTGATATAACAACACGCGTATTTGACATTATATAATTATCAATTATATAAATTTTCGAAATAATAACATTTAAGCATAATAAAAAGTTGTGTGGACAAGTCAACACATCTTTGTGACAAACGCACGCAAGATAAGATAACTTCACAATACTTTTGAACATAACAAGACGCTGTTTGGACAAGTCAACACAACACATTGACAGAACAACACATTCATATAGCATGATAACATATCATATGGACAAGTTCACATTGTATTTAAACTACGTTTAACATAATACCATAGCCGTCGACCATAATAAGATAATCCTTAGACAAGTTCACACAGCGCTTCTACATACTGACATGGTATTATGAGATGACATTTGAACAAGACAAGAAGAAATGTGACAAATGTGACAACAGGAGACAGCTATGCCGTTTCATAGACACCCCTTAACCCTTTCACTCTCAGTGACACCATAAAGTCCTTTGCAAACCATATTATCCTGACCTGTTTGCCACTTGTATTTGAAACTATTTCAGTTAAATCTATGTTTGAAACGATATTGCAGACAACGTATTAAGCAAACGACAACATGGCGGTGAAGGGTTAAATAAATACGAAAGACTCAAGCAGGAAACGCAACACAAACAATACACCCACCTCTCAAGCAGAACACACACACAGTCATACCATAACAAACACACACACATACATACACGCGCGCGCGCGCAATACCATTCCTTCATCTACACACTAAATAGAAAAACACGCAAGACAAACATAAAGCAAAGTGAACATAGGAGCAAAACTTCTAGATACATCGTAGAAGCAAAACTTCTAGATACATTTGATCATAAAAGGGTTAAATAACCAATGGACTTATCCAATATTTAAGCTTGGAACTATCCAACGGGCATAAATGAATTACTTTAAAATAGACATTTCCCTGAATGGAATGCATACCAAGTTATTTCTACTACTTTAGCCTTAATTTTATTTCGCGCATTTAACAAGAATTGAGTTGTTTTGTAGATTTGTTGCAATTAATTTCCTTCATTTAAATGATTAATGATATGTTGACTTTGACTTGTGTAGAATTGCAATTAAATTAAAAGAAAATTGTGATCATTAGAAATATTTAATTATATATCTTATTCCGCATCTAGCAGAAGTAGAACCAGAATGCGTTTACATTATTCATGCCAAATATTAAACATTAATATTTGCTAATATTTCTTTGGGAGGATATTAAAATTGTTTTGTATTATGTTAGATATACTATAAGCATATTTGGAAACCTTTGAACAGACTGTTCGACGTCATTCTGTCCCAATTCAATTATGATGCTAAATTCATGTATAAAACCCCTCTATGACGACCACTTAATCGAGTTAAGTTTCAGGTGTTTAAGGCAAGTGACTGCTTCAAGCCAGATGAACCAAAGCACAAAGCTCCTTCGTGAGCTTTCTGTTTAACGTTCATCTTGCGTTAACCCATTTGCCCATAGGATGTATTATAGTTTTGAATACTTATGACCACTATTGAACCAGGTTGAAAGTAAAGCAGAATGCGCCTTCAGGCGCATTCTGTTTTACTTTCAACTTGCTTTAAGCTAACATCGGCTTAAATACGGCAAATATTTTTAACTGTATAAAGTGGAACTATTATTTTCAGTGGAGGATTACATTAAAGACGTTAAAATGCGTATTTATCGGGTGATGGGTTAAGCTGTCACCTGTTTTATGCAGTAAATAGCCTCCTTTTACTGAAAGTAATAGAGAGGTTTAAATATATTTCAATTGCAAACAGCTTGGAGCCAATGACGTGTATTTGAACATGAATATCGCTGAAAAGGACCCGTAAGGTCTACAAATTAGATAACAGCAATTTGATAAATTGATATCATGTAATTATCTTTTTGGAATATTTTCATCTTCCCAATTTTACATGTGCTATAATGGAATTATGATATTTGTTATAGTGTTAATTGATTGAAATAGTTATATAGAATATTGTTTGAATTGCACTTTATATTATCATTTAGATGAAAGAACGAATGAAATTACCGTAAAATAATTTGTTTTCCATTAATCTGATCAAAACATATCGACCATGAATATTTAACGAAAACACAGCATATAATCTTGAAGTCTTGAATGCGTATAACTTTAATCTGAGTGGCAATCAGTTTGGAGCCTGATTAGATGCTGAGTAAGACGTCGTCTGATCAGGCTCGAATGTGTTTGTAACAGACAGAATGTATATAGTTTGATTATATTCGTCATGTATATGATGAGGGTCTGCAATGTTTATCATATTGCAAATGATTGTTTAAAATCAACCCTAAATAGTCAAAAATGGACAAAATTAGTATAGCGCTCCCTACCCACAACGGCCCTCATCCTTACAACAGTACTGGTCACTGTTCCCCAAAGAAGACATTTAGATATTTGTCAAACCTTTTCACGGCTGCAATATGGCCTGCTTATACATTGTTGTCTGTTGTTTTTCTCAAATTCACAAAGTGGACATTTTGACAGAAAAAAAACATAATGACAAGTGACGAACAGCTTGAATCCAGATCAGATGCCGTACTAGTTAACTTCAAATCCAACGGTTTTCCTCTCTCTATGGTCACAGTGGCTTAACGAACAATTGATAGTCAGATGTGAATCAAATCTCAAATATGACCAATCAAATACTTGAAAACGATTTAAGACTTAACTCGAACTCTTTATTACCTTGAAGCTATGAGTAAACGTGTGTGTACTGCAACAATAAATTGGTTAAAAAGTATCCTTGCAAACTTGTGCAGAATAATCTTTAAAACAAACGAAATACTTGACGCATGAATACCGTAAAGGCGAAGAAAACCTTTTGAAATAATGGATGGTGTTATTTAATACTCAATCTCATCACTTTAGAATAACATTCGTTATGATATACAAGAATATTACATCTCCGTTATGATTGACTTGCTATGAAAACGACCAAAAGTTTTAATTATTATGCATACATGTATCGCTTTTTAATTATAATGTTTTGCTGCCTCAGCCTCACAGATTATCATGGTCTTATTTTTCGAAGGAAAGAAAGAAAGATAATAACTGTATTTTATGGGGGGGGGGGGGGGGGGGGTTCTGATAACATTTTGGTATGTATGTTTATCTCGGTGTCGGATTAGACTTTAATTTGTTTGCCACCCAGATTAGCAATAATCGTAATATTATTTTATTTTTTTTAAAAATACCATTTCCTACTTTAAATTGAATTGCGTTTGCGTTTATACCAGAATGAATTGTGTCTTCTCTACTGTGACGTGGTTTGTTTTAGACGATATGCTTACATGTAACATAGCATGTGACAATTGTGTAGCAGACGATATGCTTACATGTAACATAGCATGTGACAATTGTGTAACAGGCGAACGTTTGCATAAAAGTTTAGAATAATGCAAATACAAGCTAATCCCTTGCATGCAAAATGGGAAAGCCGCTATTTTTCCCAGATAAACGCGTTTACGCGAAAACTATTATTTCCATTGCAAACGGTTTGGAGCCAGATCAGACGCCAGGTTACTCGGTGTCTGATCAGGCTACTTACTGTTTGTCCATCGGGTTAAAATAGATACAGTAAAACCTCGCTATTACGACCACTAAAACCAAGGCTTATTGATTGTATAATAGACAGGTGACAGCTTAAAGCAAAGTGACAGTGAAACAGAAAGCTCCTAAAGGAGCTTTCTGTTTCACTGTCACCTTGCTTTAAGCGGTTACCTATCGTAAACACCCTAATAATTACCACAATTAAGTGGTCGTAATAGAGAGGTTTTACTGTAGTTAAAAAAGTCAAAACATTGTATTGTTTACAGTTTAGTAAATTACGTTTGCGTTTCGTTTGCGTTGCGACAGGAAAGTATAATGTCTTTTCAAATGTACTGAGTGCATTCCGCTGTAATTAAGAACAGAATATCTGTGGGAGATAAATTTCATTAGCGATAACGAAAATGTCAGTTCCGATCCATATCTTAGTCCGATTTGTGAATTGTTTTTTGTCCAAATTCAGAATATCAACAATAATTATGATTTTTTTAATTGAAGAAACACGGATTTGAGGGTAAACGGATTGAATCCCATTTACTTACTTTTTATTCAGACATGCCGAGTCCTTTAATGTTTTTGAATAAAAGGCGCTGAACTGAACACCCTTCGAACAAAATGAGACGTCAGTTACAAAACATGATTGAAAAATTAATTTCATATCTTAACTTGAAAACCGCAACTTGAACACGCGTTGAACCCAGACACTGCGCTAACTATTTGTCATTCAACATAAACTATTTGCACTCGTACCGATGTTACAGTGGAGAATCTGTTATTCTTTCCCAATAAACGCGTTTACGCTAAAACTATTATTTGCAGTGCAAACAGTTTGGAGCCAGATCAGACGCCGGGTAACCCGGCGTCTGATCAGGCTCCAAACTGTTTGCCACCAAGATAAACAAGAATTATCAGAATTGTCAAAAAGTTGTACTTTTCTACGTTTTAGTGTTTTGCGTTTGCGTACGTTTGCGTTTAAACGGGAAAGAATAACAGATTCTCCACTGTAATACCTTTATTTCCATTGCAAACAGTTTGGAGCCAGATCAGACACGGGGTGACCTGTGTCTGATCAGGCAACTGTTTGCCACTCAGCTTAAAGACTTTTCCTCAGTCCATTGAGAGAGTAACCCCCCATTGAAGTTGAGGTGTCAATGTAACTTTCAAAGCATGTGCAGCACAAGCTCGGCAGCTTGTATACCAATCTCAGTTTACCTGGTGAAGCCCAGATTATACTCATGCTCTTGTGATTTTCAATGGTTATTTCTAACCAAACTATCAAATATAAAGGTAGAGTCTCACACGAGAGGCTTCAATTGTTCTTTGCTAGCGACATGTCCATAAGATCCAGGATTTTTGCAAGGAAATTGTCTGGCAAGGCGTTATGATCGAAAGATCGTCTAGGGATGTCTTTAACATATCAAATAGTCAGAACGGTCAACAAGTTATTGTTCGTTTGCGTTTAAAGCATAACGCCTTGACAGACAAGTTCCTTGCAAAAAGCATGGAACTTATGGGCATGTGGGTAGCAAAGAACCATTGAAGCTTCTCGTGTGAGACCCAACCTTTATATTTGATAGTTTGGTTAGAAATAAGTTAAAATAACCATTGAAAATCACTAGAGCATTAGTATAATCTGAGCCTCACCAGGTAAATTGGCATGTGATGCATACTTTGACAGTTACAATTCACACCTATCCAGACAATGGGGGGTAGTCCATCAAAGGGCTGAGGAAAAATCTTTAAATGTGAAAGAATAACGTCTTCTCAACTGTATCACCGATACGCTTAACATTATGATTGAAAACTAGCAATTGTGAAGCAGAAACTATTTTGCAGATGATATTTAGAATAATGCAAATACAATGCTTATCCCGTTTCTGTACTCAGTGCATTCCACTGTAACAAAGAACAAAATATCTGGAAAAGATAAATTTCATTAGTCAGATACAAAGCACTGAATAACATATCCATATCACAATTCGCAAATGTCGGTTCGAATTCATAATATACCTTTCACTGTATAACAACAGGTTTAGCTCATTCAACCCTAGCGACAAGTGTGCGCATTCTTTACAAACGATGTACTTGTGATGAGTACACTTGTCCCATGCAACCTTTTCAGACCTTGGAATTGGATCCACATTGTTTGTTTTTCTACAATAAACTATGATAAACAACCCTAAACAGTCAAAAGTGGACTATACTTAATGGAACTGGAATTGACCATTTAACCAATTACCAGATAGCCTGTTTCTAGTTTAGGAAATAGGTGACTACTTAAAGCAGGTTGAAAGTAAAGCAGAATGCGCCATATGGCGCATTCTGCTTTACTTTCAGCCTGCTTTAAGCTATTACCTGTTAGAATAAGGAAAGTATTAAATATGATACATATTCATTACGGTTTAATTTGGAACTATATTCTTCAGCGGATGAATAAAATGCATGTGCTAAAAGTCGCTTATCTAAGGGAAAGGGTTAAGTATCAGGGGTGAATGAGTTAAATTATTCTATATTGAATTGTTTGCCAAAAAAATCATAATGTCGCGTTGCAAAAAGCTTTAATCAAAATTAAATTTGCTTACACTGGCAAACAGCTAGAATCCAGGTCAGACCTGGATCAAAGTTGTTTGTCACTCGTCATTATGTTTTTTATCTTTCAAAATGTCTAAAATGTGACTTTCAGAAAAACAGCAAACGACAATTTCAAGCAGACGATATTGCAGCAGTGAAAAGGTTTGACATAATTGTCTTGTTTGGGAACAGCGATAAACGTTGTTGTACGGAGAGAATCGTTGTTCGGAGGGCCGTTGTATGGAGGGAGCAATGTACATTAACTGCTCAACACTTTTTAGGGGGAAGAACAATTTATGCAAAAGATATCTTAGTGGCAGACAATATCTTGTAGAATTTGTGTTTTAGACGAATACAAATTTATGCTTTTCCGCCGTTTTTGCAGTCAATGAATTCTAACAAACGTTTAAATGGCAGTTAAAGATACATCTCGTTTGCGATTCGCATAACTTTGAATAATATAATTATTATTCAAATCACAATTCGTAAATGTCAATTCTAACCAAAATCTTTATATTGCAAAGTAAAAAGCTTCGCATTTTTATTGTCTTATCGGCTGTTTTTTGTTTATCGTCTGAAAGTTTTCCAAATTAAGGTATTGATATTTCAACTACATATACTCTGATAAAATCGGAGTCGGGTTGTAGGCCGAAATTATCGGCGTCTGAACTGGATCAAAATGTATGCAAAGTACACACTGGACATTAAAGCATATTGGAAACTAACTTTACATCGGATGATGGTGTTACGGTGCTCCCTCTCTACAATGATGGGAGACACATTTTGTGTTTTTTGTTCCGAGGGAGGGAAAATTAACACCCTTAGAGTGCTAAGCATGACTTTGCTGACATTTGCAAACAGTTTATAAACCCAGATCAGACGCCGCGTTACGCGGCGTCTAGTCTGGATTCAAATAGTTTGTTACACTTAAGGGTGTATCAATGTCATGAATTTAAGAAATTTTCAAAGTATATGAAAACACTTTATGATGGTTTTGTATTGAAGAGCTATTTAAGATGAATGAAAAAATAGAAAAAGTGTACATGACTTGGCTCCATGGCCATGTAAAATTTACCCCACCCATTGTCTCTTATTTTGTCCTTTTCAAACAGCCCGCTTCAATAAAATCCATTTTAAATGAAAACAAATATGATAATTTGGTTTTGTGTTATTTATTTCCTATCTATGGTAGTATTTCTTCATACAAAAACTAATTTAAGAGAAAACAGGCACCAAATGTGAAATTTATAAAGCTCTAGATATCATCGATATGGTGCTTTTTGTAAATTTTGTAAGGGGAGATATCTCTTTTTACTTAAATAACTCAAAATTGTCAACACTGACCTTTCAATTTCTTTTCATATTTTGAACTGCCTTAGCATTGGCTATCATTTGGTAGAATATAAGAAAAAGTTTAATACTAGAACTATTTCATTTTCAAACGTTTTTACTTTTGTTTCATAAAATAAAACATCTAATAAAATCATGCCCTATAAAAAGCATATTTTTGATATTCGAGGATCCATATTGTTCAAACCTAGTGCCTGCTTTGTCTAAATTTGGTTTCTATATGTGAAAATACCACCATAGACATGAAATAAATAATGAAAACCCAAATTACCATGTTTGTTTTGTTTTGAAATAGATTTTGCTGAATCTTGTACTCTGAATGGGTAAAATTTGAGAGAAAAAGTCCAAATTTGACATACCTTTTTCAAATCGCTGTAGCTCAAAAAAAGGACACCACCATATATTTTGTTTTCCATTTTTTCATTCATCATAGATAGCTCTTCCAAAAAAACAATGCTAGAAAAAAAGTTTGTTACTTTGAAAAAATCGCTTATGGGTTGGATACACCCTTAATTATGTTTCGTCTGTCAAATCTTGTAAATAACGGAGAGAAATGGCTTTTTCTGAAGAATTCAAGTTAAATAAATCTTTTCCCATTCAAATGCATATCATATTTTCATTTGCATATTGACCGAAATCTTTACTCTCTCATTGCCTTAATTCATGGCTTAATTTTCCCTCCCTGTAACAACTTCCTCAGAATAAAGCACACACTTTTATTTCTCGCGTGCGGTGTCGTTGTATAGAGGGAACAATGCGTATTAGACTGGTTTAGACGTCATTACGACAATAAAAGAGTAATACGTGTGTAAGGATGTACATAAATCTAAAGATAATTGGACTATCACACCTGATGCCATTAACTCTGTATATTGCAGCTTTAATTACCACTCTATGATATTTGTATCAATATTTCTTCCGTCAAACTTTTAAAGAAAATTACCGAGTTTTGCATATAATTGCAGACGACAATTTTTCAGATGATGATAGTTTGACATCTCCTATGTATTCCCACAGATACCATCTCTTTAATTAACTCGACATGAGTGAAGCCATCCGGAATAAGTCCAGTCATCAACCCCCGGCGGGGAATTTCCACTTGTAGCAAATCAGTGATTACATGAGAACTATATCAGCTGTAGTGATGCGCTCAGACTTTCAATTCTATGGCCTGAAAAGGCGTACTGGTCCGAAAGCTTGTACTCAGTGCCTGTAAATATTACAAGTACATTGCTCCCTCTCTACAACGACCCTCTCAACAACGACTCCCTCCTTACAACGACCCTTGCCGCATTTCCCTAAGCAGTAAAACAGTCTAACGCTTTTACTCCTGCGATATCGTTAAATATCTCAAAGTGACATATAATTAGGTATTTTTTTAGAATTGATAGAAAGACGAGTGACAAAGAGCTTGAATCCAGACCAGACGCGGCGTTACGCGGCGTCTGATCTGGATTCAAGCTGTTTGCTAATGTAAGTCAAATCCTAATGTTCCCTCCCTATAACGGCTCCCTCCGAACAACGCCCACAATATATGTCTCCCATTGGGTGTCGTTGTAGATATGGAGCGTTTAAACTGTTTAAATGACACACCAACTATTCTACAAATATAATAAAAAAAACAAAAAACAGTGTAGTTAACGGAATTCTATTGCACTTTCACCCTCTTTTCAGTATTGAGGACAGAATGTTGACAGAATGGGGCAAAATGATTTTGGTTTTTGCATCATCACCGGGAGGTTTTGAATGGGTTATACAGTATATGTTCCATCTGCAAGTCTTTCGCAAAAATTCAATCCAATAATCATTATCAAGGGGAACGTTATTAGCAGTTTGGATCAAGATCAGACGCCGCGTACGGCGGCACTTGATAAAATTAAAAACGTTTGACTGTTATAAACTACATTTTAGAAGTACCAGTAGAAATATAGGATCTGTCAATCGTCGATGTTCAAGACAAGTTGATAGATGTATTAAGCGAGTCTAGAATTGAAATGTTATTAAGTGAGCTTTGGCGAGCTTAATAACTTTTCTATTCTAGACGATTGTCTTTAACATCGACGAGTGACAGACTCTTTTTCTCACAAAACCAACGATTGTAAGCTACTTTTTAAAGCAATAAGCATTTTGGAACCCCGGTGACGTCAAAACGCTTTTATAAATATTTACGTTAAATAGTGACGTCATCAAATTGATTTCACACATGTTGGAGACAAGGATATTCGTTATCGTTGTTCGCTATAGAAAACAGGGGTAGTTATATGATAAAATGTGTTTTCATGCTGACGATTTTATATCAGTGAATATGTTAGACTGGTTTCGACGTCATAACGGAAGTGGAAGGGTTAAAATAGGAATATGTTGTTTGCATTTCAAAAATAACTAAACGATAAATTTCAAATATCTTCACAACAAAAAAGGCAAATAAATGGTTTTTGCATAGATTTGATATACATATACCGTATTAACTCTGTAAAAAACGAACATATTCTTTCTCTCGGTAATAACATAGTTTTATGGATACCTTCTATATATTAGATTCTATAAGACTTCTGAAGGATTGTTTTCCAAAAGGTGAGTTCAAGTTATTCAACTTTCAGTTTTTTTATAAGGATGCAAATTAAATATAATATAATTTGCCTAACACACCTGATGCCATGAATTTGAATTACCGGTATTGCAGCTTTAAAGCTATGGGGAAATTTATAACATTGCGAGGACAGTCAGTGACGTCAATTTAAATAATTTCCTTATGATTTGATGTATATTTGGAAATATTTTGAAACTTGACAATACACCATTTTATTCGGTGTCTGATCAGGTTTCATATTTTTTGACATCCGTATCAATGATAGTTCAATCAAAATGTCACCCAACAGAATTAGGTATATAACTGATAGCACACAGAACCGTGGAAGTTCATGTGACAATAAGCATTGGGAACTTAACGTATGCTCAAAATTAAAAATGCATGACATTTGTATCAATATTTTTCTGTCAAATTTTCAGCAAAAAATTGATGCGTTTTGGCACATAACTGCATGTGATAAATTTTCAGAAGATGACTTCAGAATCTAAATATACATGTATCATCTCTTTAATTAACTGGACACGAGTATAGCTGCCCGGAAGAAAATCAGTCATCAACCCCGACGGAGAATTTCCACTTCTAGCCAATCAGTGAATACATGAGAACGGTATCACTTTAGTGTGCTCAGACTTTCAATTTAATAGTTTGAACAAGGCGTACTGGTCCGAAAGTTTGTACCGAGTATCTTTCCGTATACGTTTACTCCCGTTTGAATATCCCTCTAATAAATTACCCTTCCTCTATTTTACCTAATTATTAAACATTCCCCAGTGGACGTTTAATTCATATACACTTAATTGCTTGAGAGGCGGGGCTTGTATATATCTTCGCAGAGGAGCTGTTCCTTTCAGGATACACATCGTTCGTGTTAACAACTTCTAATATAGATTTAACATACCTGCATACTAAAAGAATTGTAGGTATAAAATATTTTAACAATATATTTGCATGGTTAATTTGCCGAACATTTTCTGTCGTTTGTTTCGCTTAAACGCCTAAACACCAGATCATTTCTTAATTGAACTTTCACCCTCTCCCGACACAATGGAGAGGACGTTATTCTTTCCCAATAAACGCATTTACATTAAAACTATAATAAGATTGTAAACAGTTTAGGTAACCCGGCTTCTGATCAGGCTCAAAACTGTTTGCCGCACAGATTGTAAAATGTTGTAGTTTCTTGATTTAGGTGTTTTGCGTTTGCGCTTCGTTTGCGTTTAAACGTGAAAGAATAGCGTGTTCCCCATTGCTGCTTGTTTAAGTGTTGAAGACAGGTGGTTGCATAAATCAGAGCAGTCTATATGTAAAGCAGAATGCTCCTTAGGTAACATTCTTTTATAAGTCCAGCCTGCTTCAATATTCGGGATTTTGATTTGCCCCCCTGGGTGGATAAAAGAGTGTGTGCACCCTCTGCCAGATAATTCCATAATCAATGCCAATGTACGCTTTATCTGCACTCGCAAACAGTTTTGATTTTAGATCAGACGCCGAGTGACTCGGCGTCTGATCAGAAACCCAAACTGTTCGTCACTCATTTCAATTATTCTTAAATGAAAGGGCAACATTATTGGTGGATAAGCAGACAACCTGATTTAAACAGACGATACGCTAAACATGAACGAGTCTATTGACAGCTAAAATTTGCATACGCCGATTAATCCTTTCACTCTCATTGACATCTTAAAGCGCATTTGCAAACAGTTTGGATCATGATCAGACGCCGCGTAATGAGTGAGAGGGTTAAATGGCATTAGAATAATTAAAGCAACTGCATACGACAATTTTGAAGCAGACGGATATTGTTACAGTGGAGAATCTGTTATTCTTTCCCGTTTAAACGCAAACGTACGCAAACGCAAAGCGCTAAAACGTAGAAAAGAACAACTTTTGGATAATTCTGATATTTCATGTTTATCTTGGTGGCAAACAGTTTGGAGCCTGATCAGACGCCGGGTTACCCGGCGTCTGATTTGGCTCCAAACTGTTTGTAAAAGAAAAAATAGTTTAGCGTAAACGCGTTTATCGGGAAAGAATAACAGATTCTCCACTGTACAGACAAAAGGTTTACCCAATCAGCAAGCACAACTGAAGGTCAAAAACCTTTCCGTTTGCACTGGAATCCTGAGTGCTTATAGAGCGAAGTTTATAATTAACGTAACAAATTATTTAGATTTTAACTGAGAACACTAAAAACTAGGTGTCTCGTCAGAATAACTAAGTATTATTCATGCTAATATTGGTCTGATATACTATGGACTCATTACTGTAGTTCAGTCTGTTTCTTGTTTTGAAAACATATTTTTACTTGAAGCGGATTGAAAGTGAAGCAGAATGGGCCTTGAGACACATTCTGCTATACTTTCAGCCATCCTTAAGCCTTAATCAATGTTTTGATGTTGATGTATATACTTTGACATTAGTTACGTTATTATATTGAAAAACAGGTTATCACTTGTCGCGGGTTGAAGTACATGTAAAGCAGAATGATCATTAAGGCGCATTCTGCTTTCCTTTAACCAGCTTCAAGTTTCAATCACTGTATTTTCTATGTATATTGGTTAACTTTAATTTAACCAAAATTAGTAAATGCACTTATTTACCCTAATGCCAGATTGGTTAGCATTATCCCTTGCTAATAGTTATGACCCAGATAAGAAGTAACCGCGTTAGGCGGTGTCTGCTCAGAATCCAAACTGTTTGTTCATAAACTAGTCCGGTTAAGACGTTATAATGGCAGTGAAAGGGATAAGTGTGTATATTTGATGTTCTATGGAATATGCTGATATATAAGTTACATGCTCACTTCTACATGACCTGTAAAGAAGTTTAACCAACTCAAATAGTTTAACTTGAATACCTATTGTGTTTTGATTCTTGTTCTCTGTATTATTTTAAATAATACTGTCTTGTATATATATGTTATGTTGAGGGCCTCATTATTATTAGTTCGATAATTTATCGAAGAATTCTCCAATGTAGTCAGGAGTGTTATTGAATGGTGTACAAGCGTACTTCTGCACAATAAGGACTACATTTGCAAACGGTTTGTTTCCAGTTACGAAGTGTCTCATCAGGTTCAAAACTGCTTGTCACAAACACTCTATGACGGAGTAAAGGAATTTTAAAAACTTCTATCGCTTAAAAATAGCCAACAGCAATTCTTGCCGGCTACAATTTTACTTCAAAAGTTCAAACACGATGCAAAAATGATAAAGTAGAGCGGAAACGCAGAGTGATGTTTGCCCGTCTACAATGCTCTCATATGACATCGCCTTTCGTTCAAGCATGGCTTTCCTAAAGGAATTTAACCCTTTCAATGTCATGAAATCATTATTCTAAAACAATTACTGTCTGCTATTATTTCTCAAGTTTACAGTTTAGATAATTTGACATTAAACAAATTAAAACGAATGCAGAACAGTTTGACCCTGATCAGACGTTGCGTAACGCTGGATCTAATCAGAATCCAAACTGTTTGCGAATAATGTACTCGAGGTAGGACAGTGAAGAGGGTTGACGTAAATGCTATATTAGTGTTTAAAGAGTTTGCCTACAACAACTGATATGTACTGAAGTGGCATATGTCAATCATAACTAATATTTTGAAGCATAATGATTAGTTTACCGGGCTCTCGCTCTACAACAACAAATATTGTGTGTGTTATTCGGAGGAAGTTCTTTTAGGGAGGGAAATAAGCTTACACTGCAAACAGCCTGAATCAAGAGCAGACGCCGCGTAACGCGACGTCTGATCTAGAATCAAGCTGTTTGTCATTCGTCATTATGTTTTTCTCTTTCAAAGTGTCCAAAATTTGACTTTTAGAAAACAGCAGACGGCAACATTAAGCAGAAGATATTGCAGACGTGAACAGGTTAGCATAATTGTCTCGTTTGTCGAACAGCGACAAGCGTTATTGAGATAAGGGAGTCGTTGTTGGGAGGTCGTTGTAGGGAGTAAACACTGTATTCGTCAAAAAGAAACAGTGTAACGTGTGTACTCCACTTGGGTGAACGATCGGCGCCATATGACTATTTCACGTGTCGCGGTGTCGTAAAACCCAACTCAATTAACCAATCAATCTTGGGTAAACTAAACCCCTTTCGTCAATGTCTGGACTTGGGAAAATAACGTCTTTAACATCGTAGACAGATTTGTCTGTGATGAGTTTGAAAGTAGTATCTTATTATCTTGATAAAGTAAAACGGGAACAACGAGTGACACTTACCCGTCTACAGTGCTGTCTGTCATACATTTGTTTGACATTGACATTCTCTCAAGAAGGATATTCCTGCTGGATTTTTAAAAATTAATTGTAAAAGACGGCTTTTAAGTGAAAGTAATAATCAGTCAAGGCGTTCGCATTCGCAACTGATACAGTGAAACCCCTCTGAACCAGACATGTCTGGGGACAATATAAATGTCCGGTTTAAAGGGGTTTCCGGTTTAGAGGGGTTTTAACCCATATGTTGTTTCTAGTATGGAAGATAGCTGATCATTTAAAGCAGGTTGAAAGAAAAGCAGAATGCGCCTTAAGGCGCATTCTGCTTTACTTTCAACCTGCTTTAAGCTATCATCGCTAGAATATAGTAATATTGCTGATGATAAATATTCATTAATGTATTTTCTTTAGTGAAGGAATAAATCAAAAGCAAAAAAATGCCTATTTATGGCGTAATGGCTAAAATAAAGAAGGGTTAAGAACGGGACCAACGTTTGTGTCCGGTTTAGAGAGAATTCCGGTATTTAAAGGTTCCGGCTTTGAGGGGTTTCACGGTATATACCGAAGTGGCTTTTGTCAATCATGGATGACCATAATTGCCATAACGATGAATAACTAAGGCGAAACACTGACATGTCTGACAAAACTTCTCTCAAACACATTGTTATTTTAGGCAAGAAAGTTCTGGTGGATGTATCTACGTTTCTTTATACACCGCGAACGTCTACAGGTCAAAACCGATTATTGTACGTCAGTATAAACCCTTCAATACCATGACGTCATCAATATTTAAACATTTATCGCTTGCTTTAATATCTCAAAGTTGCATTTTAGGTATTTGGACATAAGAATTGTAGTAATAAACGAGTGCCAAACAATTTAGATCATAATCAGACGCGGCGTCTGATCAGAATCCAAACTATTTGCAAATGTCAGTGATGTCGGCATTGGCCGTGAAATAATTGATCTAGATTTGAATTTTAAAACTTAACTTAAAAGTTACCTCTATTGTTGTATTGATAAATGTAGCTACATAAGTTTCACAATAATACAGTCAGACTAACTGTAATTCAACAAACCAATACCCAGATCAGCCACGGCGTCTCTGAAACAGTGTTTGGTCAAGTCTCTATTTTTTGTCACTCACAAGTACAGCGTTCCCTCTCTACAACAACCCTCCCAACAGCGATCCCCTCCTTTCAAGGACCCTTGTCGCAGTTCCCTAAACAGGGCAATTATGTGTAACGATTTCACAGTTGTAATATAGTCTGTTTTAAGTTGTCGTCTGCTGTTTTTCTCAAAGTTACATTTTGGACATTTTGACAGAAAAAAAATTAATGAAGAGTGACTAACAGCTTGAATCCAGATCAGACGCCGCGTAACGCGGTGTCTGATCTGGGCTCATTCTGTTTGCAAATTTAAAATAATTTCCCTCCCTCTAACGACTCCCTCCGAACATCGCACACAATCTGTGTTTTCCACTGGGTGTCGTTGTACAGTGGATAATGTGTTATTCTTTCCCAATAAACGCGTTTACGCTAAAACTAGTATTTGCAGTGCAAACAGTTTGGAGCCAGATCAGACGCCGGGTAACCCGGTGTCTGATCAGGCTCCAAACTGTTTGCCACCAAGATAAACATGAAATATCAGAATTGTCCAAAAGTTGTTCTTTTCTACGTTTTAGTGCTTTGCGTTTGCGTACGTTTGCTTTTAAACGGGAAAGAATAACAGATTCTCCACTGTAGAGAGGGAGCGCTGTACATGTCCATACAGCATTATGTAACATTTCTTGTTAGACAGTGCAGAGTGAGATCTGGGGCCCGTTTAATAAAAATTCGTACGACAATTTAACGGTCGTTAGTCAAAACGTTAAAATACATTTAATTTCTGATTCCTGTTTTGTGACATCTCTTTGGAATAGTCTTTACAAAACGATCGTAAGTCAAAGCGTTAAAATACATCTAATTTCTGATTTATTTCTGACTTTCTCTATCTAATTCTGTCTTGTGACATCTCTTTGGTATCGTCTTTTCAAGACGATACCAAAGAGATATCACACGACAGGATTAGATGAAGAAATAAATAATAATTGAGACTTTTATAATCTGACTTACGACAACATTAATTTTGTCGTACGAAGTTTTATGAAATGGACTCTAGGATCTGAGGTTATGAAAATGTCTCAATGTGAAAATGCATATTAAAACATTACAGCCTTGCACATATACATGTACAGTGGAGAATCTGTTATTCTGTCCCGTTTAAACGCAAACGAAACGCAAACGGAAAACACTAAAATGTAGAAACGGACAACCTTTTGACAATATTGTGTTTTCATTTTTATCTGAGTGACAAACTGTTTGGAGCCTGATCAGACGCCGGGTTACCCGGCATCTGATCTGGCTCCAAACTGTTTGCACTGGAAATAATAGGTTAAGCGTAAACGCGTTTATTGGGAAAGAATAACAGATTCTCCACTGTACCACCGGATCTTAAATAGTATGATACTCATTCAAAAAAGATAAAAAAAAAAAAAATAATAATAATTTTAGGTATGTTTCCAAAACGTTCTTTGTTTAAGCAGCATGATCATGCTTTGGAACCATGGAAACAGACCTAGATATTTGATCTGTGATGTTTCCGATTCTGCATATTTTAAGCAAACAACATAAGCTCCATACTTAATCAGATCTGCTTGGGAAGATAATTAGTTAATGCATAGTAAGTGCATGCTCAAATTGGGAAAGTTTCTCTCTTTCGCTACTCTTCTTTTCTGACTATAAATAAAGTATTTCTTGTTGTACATAAATATACAGAATATATACTTGTTCAGAAACTTATAAGTACTATATGATTTAAATGTTCATTGTGGTACTTGTATTAAAAGAATGTTTGTGTATGTTTATCGAGAGATAAGACATTAATAGAAAACAACAGTGTCATGGCGTCGGACCTATAGAAACCGAACCTGAGATAACGATTAGGCTTAGTCTATACTATTTTCAAGTATTTTGTTATTGTAAGATCCGGTGGAAAAAAACATATGGTCTGTATATTATAATTCATCAGAATTAATATTCCGTTTCTGTAATATTTGAAATCGCGCATTATTCAAATATCGTTCAATTCAACTCCATGTTTCGTATAAGTAGAAGGATTCTTGGTGCATTATTGTTCTATGCGCCGGGCGTGACTGGCTGCATTTTTCTTAGCTCTGATTGTGTTCATTGTTCAAAGTGGAATTCCTTTATAGATACTTCTGAAACTTTACAGTGTTGTAAATTAATATATTTTTAAAAGAATGGTGTGATTAAAAGTGATTTTATAGTGAGAGTAAAAAGATATTGTGGATTTAATAAATCATATTTGTGGAATATCTAGTACTACTGGACTTATTGGATATTTAATTCAACATGTGTTTGGCCCAAGGCAGAACTGACTGTGAGCAAGTGTTACCAAAAGGGATTATCACATACAGCAGGTTGTATCTTTCTGAGCTCAGGCAATTATCACCTGATTGTAAACCATATCCCCTTTTATTATCTAGATTGAGAGAGTTAGGTCTTTGTGACTTCGGGCAGTTTGGTTTAGCAAAGTATAGGGGTACAAAAGGGGGTAAATCCAAACTGAAACGCATTTGGGATACAAATGATGGCATTCATCATGAAATTGTAAGAGAATTACAACAGTCAATAGAAGTTGTCTCCAGTACTTTTCAAACAAATAGCAAACTTGAAATCTTGGTTGAACCTCCTAAATCCAAAACACAAAATCTCATTCGTGTAAAGTATGAACAGCCCATGTCCACCAAACCTCAAAAGCAAATTAACGTCTGCAGTTTAAACCCAAGATCAGTAAAAAATAAAGCTTTGGCTATACATGACTATATAATCTCAAATGATATTGATGTAATGGCCGTCACTGAAACTTGGCTTGGTAGTGCTGCAGATAAACCGTGCTTAGGTGAACTGGTTCCTGACAGCTATAAGATCAAACATGTCCCTCGCTGTAGTGGAGGCCGTGGTGGTGGGGTGGGGCTCATATATAAGGCATCAATTGATATCAAAATCCTTTCCTCTACCAAAGATAATGATTTTTCAACTTTTGAGCACATTGACTGTACTTTAAGCATCAAAGATTTCACAGTGCGTCTAGCAGTCATCTACAGACCCCCTCCATCCACTGCAAACGGTCTAAAAATCTCAGACTTTCTTGACAAGGAATGGCCACTTTTCTTATCAAAATTTTCAACCATTGATAAACAAATCATCATTGTAGGGGATTTAAACCTTCATCTTGATCTCTCAAACGATAGGAACACTGTCAATTTCGTCAGTACAATGGATTCATTTGGTTTTCAACAGCATGTCAAAGAAGCCACTCATGTAGGGGGACACACTCTTGACGTTGTTATCACAAGAGATAACGAAGACTGTGTGTCAAATATCGAAGTCACAGACCCTGGACTATCTGACAGTAGTGGCAAAATCTCAAGAGACCATTTCTCTGTGTCTTTCAGAGCAAAGGCAGAAAAGCCTCCGCCCATCAGAAAAACTGTTTCATTTCGAAGGCTAAGGGACATTAATGTCGATTTATTTAAAACAGATATCCTTAACTCAGATTCAATGAAAGAAATTCTGAAAATGACAGATATTGACGAAATTGTCAGTGTATACACACATGAACTTAAAGCTCTGACCAATAAGCATGCACCATTGTGCACTAAGACCATAACTCTCAGGCCAGCATATCCATGGTACACCCAGGAACTTCACGATGCTAAACACTTAAAGCGTAAGCTGGAACGAAAGTGGAAATTATCCAAACTCGCAATTGAGCATCAACTGTATCGAGACCATTGTGCTAAAGTAAACAAATTGTTAGCAAAGTCAAAGGTTAATTTTTACACAGAAAAAGTAGAATCCTGTCAACGGGACTCGAAGAGTCTTTTTAAAGTCACTAAGCATCTCCTAGGTGCAAACAGTGAAATTGCACTGCCGAAAAATGTGTCCTCAAAACAACTTGCGCATGATTTCAGCGACTTTTTCATTGAAAAAGTGGACAAAATACGAACAGGCATTGCCTCTGAATCAACGGCATGCACCCCAGTCATCACAGAAACGTTTCATTCAATGAGCTCTTTAGAAAGTTTTAACACTGCTACAGCAGCAGAAATCGGGGAGATTGTCAAGGCATCCCCATGTAAGCCATATGAACTCGACCCAATACCTAAATGGCTCTTAAAGTTATGCCTTAGCGAGCTCCTACCGTCAGTAACAAAAATTGTAAACTCTTCGCTGGAATCTGCGTATGTTCCAAAAGAATTCAAAAAGTCGCATGTAAGACCTCTTTTGAAGAAGCCTGATCTCGATACAAATGATCTTAAGAACTACAGGCCTGTATCAAATTTGCCATTTCTCTCCAAAGTATTAGAAAAAGTTGTAGACAGACGCATTGAGTCCCATTTGGCCACACACAATCTGCATGAACAGCATCAGTCAGCATATCGTAAGCATCACTCTACAGAAACTGCTCTTGTTAAAGTTCAAAATGACATCTTGCAATATCTTGATAAGAATGAAATCACAATTCTGGTGATGCTTGACCTATCAGCTGCATTCGACACAATTGATCATGAAACATTACTCAATCGCCTTGAAAAAGACTTCAAAATCATTGGAAACCAACTAAAGTGGATGACCTCATACCTGAATGACCGTTACCAAACAGTCGCAGTAGATGGAGAATTATCTGCCCCAGTTCAAATGAAATATAGTGTGCCACAGGGTTTAGTCTTGGGACCCAAAAAACTACATCTTGTACACAAAACCTGTCGGCTCAATTTGCAGAAGTCATGATCTGGATCATCATTTCTATGCAGATGATTCACAGTTATACTTGTCATTTAAGCCTAAAGACACATCTAGTCACCAAGAAGCCCTTTCAAAAGTCGAAGGATGTCTAAAAGACATAGTCTCATGGATGCACCAGAATATGTTGAAGCTGAACACTGACAAAACTGAGGTCATACTGTTTCATTCAAAAAAGGTTAACGTTCCCGGAGATTTTCATGTTCAAGTGGGAAACTCTAAAATCAAGCCGTCATTATGGGTGAACAACCTTGGTGCTAGATTTGATTCCCAAATGGATATGACACAGCACATCAACGCTGTGTGCAGATCTAGCTACGCACAGCTGCGGCAAATAGGTCATATTAGACAGTACCTTTCTCCAGAAGCAACAAAGACTTTGGTCAATTCTCTGGTCACATCAAAAATTGACTACTGCAACTCACTGCTATATGGGATTCCCCAAAACTCACTACGAAAACTACAGCGTGTGCAAAATACAGCAGCCCGCATCATTACCAGGACTCCTCGGTACAATCACATCACTCCAGTCTTGAAGGAGCTTCACTGGCTTCCAGTTCAACACAGAGTTGAATTCAAAATTCTGACACTCACATACAAAGCCATGTGCAATGATTCGCCAAGGTACATTGTTAGTATGCTGGACGTGTATAGACCTCGAAGAGAGTTGCGGTCTGCGAGTAAATCAGTATCGCTGGTTGTGCCGAGAGTCGTTTGGTGAAGTTTGGAGAGAGAAGTTTCATGCATGCAGCCCCAAAGCTCTGGAACACTCTACCATCAGACATCAGAGATGCTAGCTCAATTGCAGCCTTCAAAAAACGTTTGAAAACTCACTTCTTTAATATCTGTTATTAGAAGAAAGTAGGTAATCAATGACTGCTACCTCTGGGCTGTGTTCTTGCTGTGGATGCTGTGGGTATAAATGGCAGTTCTGGAGTTGTACCATTGACCTTGTGCCTGTCTGGTACATCTTGCTGGTAGGGATTGCCCAATCGCTTTGAAACCATTTGGCTAGGGGTCTATGGTGCAACTCTTGGACAGCTTTATGTTTATGATCTAAGGGTGTACCACGGCCATGGATTGTACAATACTCAACCAAACAACACGGAGAGTATTGTTTTAAACATTCGTTTTACGACTTGTGAACTGCTCTCCGGCTCTACACTGAAACAAACAAACAAACAAACAAATTCAACCAAACAACACGGAGAGTATTGTTTTAAACATTCGTTTTACGACTTGTGAACTGCTCTCCGGTTCTACACGGAAACAAACAAACAAATTTAATCCAAACAACACGGAGAGTATTGTTTTAAACATTCGTTTACGACTTGTGAACTACTCTCCGGCTCTACACTGAAACAAACAAACAAACAAACAAATTCAACCAAACAACATGGAGAGTATTGTTTTAAACATTCGTTTTACGACTTGTGAACTACTCTCCGGCTCTACACTGAAACAAACAAACAAACACACAAATTCAACCAAACAACACGGAGAGTATTGTTTTAAACATTCGTTTTACGACTTGTGAACTACTCTCCGGCTCTACACTGAAACAAACAAACAAACAAACAAACAAAACACCACTCTGTTTTTAATCATGCCATTGATATTTTAATTATTTGACTCATTTTAAAAATGATCTTACAAACTTACTATAACAATGTTATAATCTTGGTAATAATATTGGAAGAAATTCCATGTTTCCATGCATCTCAATATTGTATCATTTTTATTGTGAATGTAGTTATTTGTCTTTCTCGCTTTGTAGGTACATTTATATAATTTCATGTGAAGCGCTTTTGAACGCACAACTCCTGTGTGAAAAGAGCGCTATATAAATCGGGTATAATAATAATAATAATAATAATTGCTAAAAAGTCACACAAAAAAGATTCAACCTTTTTATTCCTAAAATCAAAATTTGTTCAACCAATCATAATACCGACATTCTAAATTTAGAACAATTCGATTCAGATACTATGACATTGGAAGAATAATATTGTCTCTTTGAATGTCACTTTGTCGTCTGTTTATGATTTGTCGTGTGCATATTTTTCTCAAATACTGATAGTTTCGTATATTGACTTAAACCTCATCAATACGAGTGTCAAACATAGTTTTGATCCAAATCAGACGCAGAGTAATCAAGTGTCTGATCTGAATCCATGCAGTTTGCCAATGTAATAGATTGAAAAGTTGGCGGTGAAATACAGTGGAGAATGTGTTATTCTTTCCCAATAAACGCGTTTACGCTAAAACTATTATTTGCAGTGCAAACAGTTTGGAGCCAAGATAAACATGAAATATCAGAATAGTCCAAAAGTTGTACTTTTCTACGTTTTAGCGCGTTGCGTTTGCGTACGTTTGCGTTTAAACGGGAAATAATAACAGATTCTCCACTGTAGTTAATCCTGTTATTCTGCAGGATGGAGATACGAGTTCGAACTGACATTTACATATCTATTAAGGACATTTTATAGCAAACTTGTGTATCGCTAATGAGATTTGTCTTTCACTGATATTCAAGCAATATTTTACAAAGGAATACACTTAGTACAACTTTTTTTTATTATTGAAAAAGGAGTTATGTATATACAGTCAAACTTCGATATGTCTAACTCGGTTAATCGACAATACCCGTATTTCAAAATTAAAACGTGGCTTAGCCACGTTTTAACTTAAAAACATGGGTATATCGACTAACCGAGCATGAAATAATGTAGTTTATGTGTCGAACTATCGGATATTTCGAGTTAAGCGAGTTCGAGATATCGAAGTTCGACTGTATATAAATTCAGTTTGGTTCGTTAACTCCTGCCATTCTTAACGCAGGGTCTGGTCAGTTCCAAACTGTTCGACACCAATTTCAATATTTCTTAAGTCAAAATATGTTAAATTTAAATTTTAATATATCGTCTGTTAGGATAATGTAATTTTCCTTGTTCTTCATACTTAATGTTGGTGTTTAATGTGCAAAAACCGAGAAGAGTATCAAAATGTTTAATCTGTTTTTAACTCTTTACCATGTGCATGTAGCCTGTTTCTATAGTTATGGAAGTATGTGATTACATGTGCATGTACTTAAAGCAGATTGAAAGTAAAGCAGAATTCGCCTTAAGACACATTCTGCTTAACTTATAGTCCCATTCAGCTGCCCTCTGCTAGGATATAAAAATATTCCTTATTGTGCATAGTCAGAACTATTTTGACTATATTTTTTCAGTGGAGCAATATACAAATGTATTCAAGGCATATACAGGCGTATTTATTGAAAATTGGTTTTAGATGTGTCTTAATTTGATCAAACGTGTATGCAATACCAGTATGTTTCGCGTTTGACAGAAACTTGATACGGCTAAAATAATAATTGATTCAAATACTTGTAAATTAATTGTAAATGTTCATGAATAATGTAAAACTCTGCTACAGTGGATAATTTGTGTTCCCTAACAAACGTGTTTATCCTAAAAACAAAAATCTATGTCCATTGCAAACAGTTTGGTCCCGTTCAAGATGATCAGTCTCAAAACAGTTTGTTATTCATATTTGAATAAATAGTAAGAAATTTATTGAACAACTGTTATTTTCTACAATTTATTGGATTGCGTTTCCGTTTCGATTGCGTTTTAACAGAAAGATTAACGTCGTCTCTGCTTAAATGAATGCTTCTACTTAGATGAATGTGTATCGGAATTCAGCTAAGAAGCGCATTATTTTACTGAACCTTTTGAAATCGCGTTTTATTACTGTGTCACAGAGTACTTTCTATAAGCAAAAACAGAAATTGACTTGACAAAGTGAGCCTTAAAATAGCAGTTAAATAGAAATCATTTTGTTTGGCACTCCTTTTATATTTTTCTTCGAAGTACAAATTTCAAACTTTGAAACCAAATACAGACAAAACTTTAGAAGCAAATATTAGAAGACAAAGAAAACGTTATTCTTATCCATAAGAAAACAATACGTAAACGCAAAACACTTAAATGTAGAAAATTACAGCTTTTGACATTTCTGACTATTCTTTTAAATCTGAGTGGCAAACAGTTTGGAACCTGATCAGACACCGGATGACCCGGCGTCTGATCTGACTCCAAACTGTTTGCAATGGAAATATAATCAAATAGATTTTAGCGTAAACGCGTTTATTTGGATAAAATGGCGCCTTCTCGATTGTATAGTAGTGTAGTGGTTAATATTGCTTGTCTAAGCAAAATATGTCTTTGAAGGTTTTTGTGAAAGCTATAAGCTGAGCTTGCATTTACGAATACAGTGCTCCTTCTCTACGAGAACATCCAATGGGAGACAGACATTGTGTACGTTGTTCGGAAGGACTTGTTGTAGGGAGGGAAAATAAATTAATACCGTTGGAATGCGTAAAAGAGAGACATAAAATGTGATTAAATCCATTAAATTCAAAATGACCATTATTTAACTTTGGGAAGAACAGCATTACGAAAATTAAGCAAACGATATTGCAACAGTGCAAGCATTAGACATACTTGTCTTGCTTTGAGAGCAGCGGCAAGCGTTGTTGTACGGAGGGGTCGTTGTTCGGATGGCCGCTAGAGAAAGGAAGCACTGTTTGATTTCAATCCGTCTATAGTCAGCCTCGATGTTCAAACCTTTTACTCAGTACTCATACGCTTATGATATTAACCCTAAATATCGTTTAATATTATCAGTTCCACAAAAAAGAGAAAGAAAACGATTAATTCTGTGAACTTTAGTAGATGAAAGTGAAACGATTTAAAATGATATAGAGGATAACTGTTTTTTCAGTGTAAGATCGAAATTTAAGCCATTGAGTGACCATCAGACGTAATATATAACAGTCTGATGTTCACGAAATGGATTAAATTCAATCTCACACTAAAAAAATACAGTTATTCTATTTATTTATGCTTTTTACGCCAATTTTTAAACGAAATTGTTTTGCAATTTAAAACAAAAGTACACTATTTATCCCGTGTTGAGCCCCAAGTTTTATATCGAACACATGTGCGTGACAGTTGACAGTACAATGACGTCACTTATTTATTTATTTGACGTCAACGGAATTAGGTCGTTACTTCCGATCTTGGTTTCGTGTTCTTCCGTTGAGTGGTTCGCGACAAAACGGACTACCGGAATTGAACGGTAAGACACGATTGACTACGATTTTTGGGGAGCCCTACGGGGAAAACTTATCCACTGCTTTTTCCCGGTAATCCACCGAAAAGCATAAATAAAATATTCTAGTGAATAAACATTACATTATGAAGTAAATATGTTGACCATAAGATCAGTACAATCTACTTTCACATTGTTTTGTGTACCAATTACTTCGGGAAAAATGAAAGTTGCCTGCTGCTTTGAAATACGGCGACGGCACCAACGTTTGTCGAATCCGCGGCCGTTGAAAACGTTTTATCGAGTTAAAATGCCATTATTATTTCCGTACGTTAAGATAATTTCAAAATATGTCTGAAATAATATTCACATGTTTCATGATTGTGCATATGTCAAATCCGTTTCCAGGCTATTTACAGTATTAATCAATGCAAAAAAACTCTGTTATATTGTTGTTGTGTTGTTGTTGTTGTCAATCAGTTTCGAATCCTACTATCAAACACATTTAAAAAGTTATATTGTTTTCAGAATTTCACTGCAGTCGAACTTCGAAGTCGGTTTTGTCGTACTACCCGTATTTCAAAGTTTAAACGTGGCTAAGCCACGTTTTAACTTTGAAATATGGGTATGTTCGACATAACCGAGCATGTAATGATGCAGTTCATATGTCGAACTATCGGATAGTCGAGTTAAAGGAGTTCGAGGTATCGACGTTCGACTGTATTTATCTTCTGGGTTTCTTTGCATTCAATACAACTGTATTTCATTTTAAAACCATTATCAGTACTCTCAAGAACTTTGATTTTTAAAGGTTGTAAGATCCACTACACTTATGAAGCGTGACATTTGCTGGGGCTTGGTGGTGCAACTTTTGTGTTGTACATGTAACTTTGCGTGTTATTGCAATACAGATTTTCTGCAAAAATAAGCTCGGATACCTGAATCTTGTTTTAATATAACGTGTAGTGTCCATGTGCCTGGATTACTGCTCGGCATCGCATTTCTTCAGTGTTCATTTTTTCCAACAGCCCTCCAAACCATGATTCCCTCCCTACAACAACGCTTGTCACTGTTCCCCAAACACTATCATTCTTTCGTCTGCGTGCAATTATCGTCTGTCGTTATTCTCAAATACTAGTACTTACTAGTGGACATAATGACAAAAGAAACACAATGACGAGTAGAACACAACTTGAAAACAACTGGATTCAAGTTGTTTGCAAATGTAAGCCAAATCTTAATTTTCCCTCCCTATAGCAAAACGGTCGCCTCCCTTTCAGTGCCGTTTTAGGGAAAGAGCACTGTGCTGATAAATCTGCAAATCTTTTTCTACATGTTACAAGTGCATGGAAAGGTTTTGTCTGTATAGCACATGCGTTCCAATCTGAAAGGTTTTGTCTATATAGCACATGCGTTCCAATCTGAAAGCGAAACCACAAGGGGCATACAGTGGAGAAGATGTTATTCTTTCCCGTTTAAACCCATACGAAACGCAAACGCAATGTATTTAAATCGGAAATAAGCAAACAGTGCAGACTCAAATCAGATGCCGCACAAAGTTTCGTGTAAGTTGCTACTGAAAGTAAAATGAAAATGAAAGAATTAAACCAGGCACTATTTAAATGAAAAATAAAATCAATTATACAAACATGAAAGAATGTACCCGATAGAAATGGGTTAACTCTTTCCTCCCTGAAACTTTAAATGGACAATTCCAGTTTCCATTTTAGTCTAGTCCATTTCTGACTTCTAAGGGTTGTTTTTATCAATGTTTGGCATTATGACAAACAGTGAAGACTCTGATTAGAGGGCTCCTATCGGAGCCCTCTGATCTGGGTCTTCACTGTTTGCATAGGACAAGTGTACAATTCACATGTTCACTGTTTGAAAATGACGCCTATATGCGGGACTAGGATTCAAAGGGTTAAAGCAAAGTAAATGATTTTATCTAGAAGCCGATGGTATTGCTTCGGAAAATCCGATACGATAGAGATATGAGTTTGAACTGACATTTAAGAATTGTTATAAGTACACTTTATTCA
The DNA here is from genome assembly GCA_922989275.2 of Gari tellinella. Taxonomy (NCBI): domain Eukaryota; kingdom Metazoa; phylum Mollusca; class Bivalvia; order Cardiida; family Psammobiidae; genus Gari; species Gari tellinella. The sequence goes on along the minus strand of OV277872.1, from coordinate 32,505,959 downwards.
AAGCTTACGTGTGTGACAATGCCTTTGATTTTATGTACTTGTATGAGTACTGTATGAGGGCTTCATGGAAGATTAATCCTTATCAAATGAGCTCTATCGTTAAATAAAGTATTTATTATTATTAATCATTTATTACAACGGGATATGTTTGAGTGTAAGCGTGTGGGTAAGCATGTGGTAACAGTATGTTCACACTTAGCATATCAAACACGACCAACGATGTCAAATAATTACAATAGAATAAACTGTATGCTTTCCTAATAAACGCATGTACAGTATACTATAATATTTATTTTAATTGTAAACAGTTTGGAGTCAGACTGTTTGCAACTAATATTAAAATGAATAGTCAGAATTATGGAATGCCGGTCTCGATATGCCAATTGCTAAATGCTAAATGCTTGTTTGCCAATTGCTAATCTGCTAAATGCTTGCCAATATGCCATTTGCCAGTTGCTTAATGCTAATTGCCATTTGTCATTAATTTAATATCTTTTAACTGAAAAGTGTTTTTTCGGGATCAAATGTGTACTGTAACACCGTCTAATCGACTAGATGGTGGTTATGAGTGTAAACAATAAACCCACAACATTTTGTTTGCTGTTTTGACCAATTAAGTCAGTTTCTAGATGATACATGCTTGTATGCCAGTTGCTAATTTGCCATTTGCTAAATGCTAATATGTTCTATAATTCTAATTTGCCAATTGCCAATATCCCACTTGCCAGTTGCTTAATAGTTTTATACATGTCTGCATCTATTGTAAGGGACAACATGCTACAATATTTCATTTTTACCTCCATGGCAATGTCTAAGGACAACATCTGGTGAAGCCTGGTGCTGTAGTTTGATCTGACAATTTCATCAAAGTAAGCTATTTGGATGTATTGGCATTTAGCAACTGGCAAAGCAGCATTTAGCATTTAGCAATTGGCATGTCGTGACCGGCATTCCATACAGAATTGTCAAAAAGTGGTATTTTGTTGCAATGCGTTTGCTGTTTGTTGACGTTTAATCGGGAAAGAATAACGTTTGCTCCACCGTATGATCAAGATCGGGATCGCACGTGTTGTCATTCGGATCCAAATAATATTTTAATCGTGTAGAGTTTCAGTTTCTTTCTATCCCTTACTTCATCGTCATATTCAACCCTGTCGCAGACAAAATTGTCTTGAAATATTCCTTGTCTGCAGGTTTATGCCAAGTTTAAAATCCAACATGTATTTACTAATTTCAAAACCAAATTCAACGGTGCTAATACTCATCATAGTGGTCATAATGAGACCATTCTGATGAGTAGTAACACCACAGGGTTTAATGCAGAAATAAAGATTTTAGTTTTTGAGATACTCCCCTTATCTGGAGCTCTTTCCCAATAAACGCGTTTACGCTAAAACTATTATTTCCATTGCAAACAGTTTGGAGCCAGATCAGACACCGGGTAACCCGGCGTCTGATCAGGCTCCAAACTGTTTGCCACCAAGATAAACATGAAATATCAGAATTGTCCAAAAGTTGTTCTTTTCTACGTTTTAGTGTTTTGCGTTTGCGTACGTTTGCGTTTAAACGGGAAAGAATAACAGATTCTCCACTGTATGTATATGTATCCTAACGCATACTGAAGAAAAAGTTTCCATTTATTTCAGGATTATTTACAATAATATTTTTGGATTTCATGGACAAAAGATATTCTATATATAAATTACAATTTAATATCACTATTGAGTGTAAAAAAAAAGAAGTTAAATAGAGAATCTGATATGGGTGCTAACTATTTACCACTTTTAAGCCGTAGGTTGTTGTCCATCCTCTATATATATTTACCATCAAAACGTGACGTTGTTTATGGTAACGCCATCGCAAATGACGTCATTTTGGCGTTCCGCTTCATGCAGCACTTGTCGATGAATTGTTGGACTAATAGAAAGTTATCCCGGCAAGGCATGGCCTATTTTTGATTTTCATTCGGGTATGAAAAAACAAAATACATGTTGTTTGAAGGATTAGAAAATCGGAATCTGTTCAAAATATCAGAATTCAATGTTTTACCAGTGCCAAGAACTAAGTTTTGATAAACAACCTCATTAGGCTAATTCTAGTTGTCAGTTCCAGTAATGTAAACAGCAGGAACATATCAAACTATCTTGTTTGTTCTAAAAGTCACACGCGACAATATCAACTAAAATGCTCCTTAAGGGTCCTCCTGTCTACTTCCCGAGGTGATTCATGTCAAGACAATCTCTAAGAGAGATTTTTCCAATTATTTTAATAGTCTATATACAACGGCAATTATTTATATCAATACAGTCATGTTTAAAGGCAAATTGTCAGTATTTAAGGTTGTGTATTTTCAACCAAAAAAGAAAGAAAATTCTTAAATAAAAGCAAACATGGGACATTATCATGCATATCACATTTAACAAATAGGATTGGTACAAAAAGCATCAAGAACAATCACTGAATCTAAGTGTTTATATCAAATGCTATGGTGTAACTACTCATTCGAATCGTCCCGAAGAGACAATTCTGTTGAGAAGTAACAACATAGGGATTCATGCAGAAATTAAGTTTTAGAGTGGAGCCATGGGTTGAAGACTAACATATTGATTATTGATCCGTTAATTTCGTATAGTTGACTTATGAGTCAATTGATAGATTGAATGACTGATGGAATAGCTTTTCAATATGGTCGATTGAGAATGCTTTTTATACTTGATATTCATTGTAGTTCATGTATCTGTGTATCCTTGTTTCGTTTCGTTGGAGATTGAACTTGGACCCTACTGTCGTTTGAAACAAATAATTACATATGCATTAGTTGTAATTTTACAAATTGTAGAGTTAGTTATACTGGTGCCTTAAATATAGATGGCCTTCTGTGAAGGTCATTGTTAGACAATGCTAAATTTAAGGTAATAACGGACCAACTTGTGCCAGTAGCATCTCTGTCTCCGTAATACAGCCAAAACCACAACTGTAATGTTGTTATTACAGCAGTTATAGTGCTGATACAACAGTAACAACGCTACTGCAGAGGTACAGTGGAGAATCTGTTATTCTTTCCCGTTTAAACGCAAACGAAACGCAAACGCAATGCATCTAAATGTCCATAAGCAACCAATGCATACTCAAATCAGATGCCGCACAAAGTTTCGTGTAAGTTGCTACTAAACGTAAAATGAAAATGAAAGATTTAAACCAGGCACTATTTAAATGAAAAATAAAATCAATTATACAAGCATGAAAGAATGTACCCGACAGAAATGGGTTAACTCTTTCCTCCCTGAAACTTTAAATGGACAATTCCAGTTTCCATTTTAGTCTAGTCCATTTCTGACTTCTAAGGGTTGTTTTTATCAATGTTTGGCATTATGACAAACAGTGAAGACCCTGATCAGAGGGCTCCTATGGGAGCCCTCTGATCTGGGTCTTCACTGTTTGCATAGGACAAGTGTACAATTCACATGTTCACTGTTTGAAAATGACGCCTATATGCGGGACTAGGGTTCAAAGGGTTAAAGCAAAGTAAATGATTTTATCTAGAAGCCGATGGTTTTGCTTCGGAAAATCCGATACGATAGAGATATGAGTTTGAACTGACATTCAAGAATTGTTATAAGGACACTTTATTCAAAGCTTACGTGTATGACAATGCCTTTGATTTTATGTACTTGTATATATGGTGAGGGCTTCATGGAAGATTAATCTTTATCAAATGAGCTCTATCGTTAAATAAAGTATTCATTATTATTAATCATTTATTAAAACGGGATCTTTTTTAGTGTAAGCAAGTGGTAACAATATGTTCACACTTAGCATACCAAACACGACCAACGATGTCAAATAATTACAAGAGAATAAACTGTATGCTTTCCTAATAAACGCATGTACAGTATATTATAATATTTATTTTAATTGTAAACAGTTTGGAGCCAGACTGTTTGCAACTAATATTAAAATGAATAGTCAGAATTGTCCAAAAGTGGTATGTTTTACATTTTGTTGCAATGCGTTTGCGTTTCGTTGACGTTAAATCTGGAAAGAATAACGTTTTCTTCACCGTATGATTAAGATCGGGATCGGACGTGTTGTCATTCGGATCCAAATAATATTTTAATCGTGTAGAGTTTCAGTTTCTTTCTATCCCTTACTTCGTCGTCTTATTTAACCCTGTCGCAGACAAAATATTGTCTGCTACTATTCGTCGTCTGCAAGTTTATGCCAAGTTTAAAACTTTGAAGTTTTGACGGAATCATTTTTGATATGAGAGCTGAACAGTTTTAATCCAAACCATACCTCGCGGGACGCGGCTTCTGATCTGGATCCAAACTGTTTGCAATATCGGTTTATTTGTCTACTACGCGTTGAAAAGGATAAACCAACATAGAACTCATTTCGAAATGAAAATCGGAAGAAAATTTTAAAACTGAGGATGACTTATTATCAAAATGTTTAATCTTCTATATGCGAAAGTATTTTCTCCAAATATATTGAATTACCAATCAAATGCTTGTAAATTACCATTGTTACTTCCTCTTCTAGTTATGCAAAACTCTACTGAAAATGAAAGTACAGTGTTCCCTCGCCACAAAAACAACCGACTGGGAGACAAAGAGTGTGTGTTGTTCGGAGAGATTTGTTATAGGAGGGAAATTAATATCCTTAGAGTTTGCTTACAGTTGCAAACAGATTGAACCCAGATCAGACGCCGCGTTACGCGGCGTCTGATCTGTGTTCAAACTGTTTGTTACTTGTATTTATGATTGTTCTGTCAAAATGTGCAATACGCAACTTGGAGGATATTGCAGAGCAGTGAAATCGTTAGATATAAGTGTCTTGTTTTGGGGAACAGCGACTGGCGTTTTTTGAGGAGGTTCATGTTGTTCGGAGAGCATCGTAAGTGTCTAAATTATTGATATTGTTCCAGTACTGACATTTGAGTCTCTTGTTTCTCCTTTCAAACTACAGACCGAGCCTTAATTTCATAGAATTATAACATAAATGTCAATGATATTTGTCTAGAATGGTTTTTAAACTTTAAAGACGCCTTTATTACAAAGGATTCAGCGATTATTAACCCTCACTGTGCCGCAAACGAGTATATACATCACTTGCAAACGGTGTTGACTCAGATCAAAGGATTTCTAAAGGAACACTCTTCTCAGATTCTTCAATGTTTGCCATAACTTTAAACAAAATTGTAGAAACCTACCAAGAACCAACTAGTCATTATTTACAGAATGGAAGAGAGTCATTTTGGAAAGTCACTACATATGTATATTAAGGGTATACATGTAAAAGTGCATTGACGGTCTTTAAGATTAGTTCACAAATAGAAATATCAAAGACAATAAAGTTATTTTAAGCTTTCGTAGACAGACGACTAAACCCTTCCTAAACCATTCTAATTTAACCCCTTCACTGCCTTATCCCGAGTGTCATGTTTATTTGTAAACAGTTTGTATCCTGATCAGACGCCGTGTAACGTGGTGTCTGATCAGGATTCACACTGTTTGACACTCAATTACATATTTTCCTAGTCAATATATCTGAATATATATTTTGAGAAATAAAAGCAGACGACCATTATTGTGTAAAATTGATGACGTCATTGCAGTGAAGGGGTAACGCTTTTTGCTGTAAGCCTCATCATTACTTGTATGCTCTGCAAACAGTTAGGATTACAGTTCAGGCGCCAAGAAAGTCGATGCCAGATCTCGCTCTTAATCGTTTGGCAATCATCATGACGTTTATTCTGTCAAATTGCCTTAAATCTGGATTTACAAAAGCAAAGTTTGGCGACAATATTTTCAACAAACGATAGCATGACAATAAAGTTTTAAGGCCCATACTTGTTCACGTGCATTAACCCCTTCACTTCCGTGACGTCATCAATTTTAAATAATTGCTGTCTGCTTTTATTCCCCAAATTTATATTTTAGGCATTTTTTATATTAGATATAATGCGCTGAGTGCCAAACAGTTTTGAATCTGATCAGACGCCGCGTTACGCGGCGTCTGATTAGGATCTTAACTGTTTGCGAAATAACAATTGTACTCAAGGTAAGGCAGTGAATGGAATTAAATAGTGCTGTTTTATGACCACTCAAGAAAATATGAAGTTTCGGTATATTAGGTACGAGGCTGGTACAAACTGGATATTAGAGGATTATAACTTTCATTTCAGTGTTCTGCTTGATTTTCATCCTGTTATGTTTATACCTGTCTTTAATGTCAATATACATATTATACCCAAAATATTGTACCAAGTCTGATCAAGAACCAAATTGTGTGCCTTTATTGTAAATACAGCGCTCCCTCTCTACAACGACATCCAGTGGGAGACAACAATTATGTGCGTTGTTCGGAGGGAGTCGTTGTAGGGAGGTAAATTGGCTTACATTTGCAAACAGCTTGCAAACAGCTTGAATCCAGATCAGACGCCGCGTAACGCGGCGTCTGATCTGGAATCAAGCTGTTTGTCACTCGTCATTAAGGTTTTTCTATCAAAATGTCCATCATGCAACTTTGAGAAAAACAGCAGACGACATATTTAAGCAGACAATTTTGCAACCATGAAAGGTTTGGACATAAATGTCTTTTTAGGAAACTGCGACAGGGGTCGTTGTAAGGAGGGAGTCGTTGTTGGGAGGGCCGTTGTAGAGAGGGAACACTGTAGTTCCTAAGTCCATCATGCATGATGAGAAGTTGTGTAAATTTTAACCCTTTTATGATCAAATTTATCGTTTATACCATTCCCTGCCATATTGCCGTCTGCTTCAATGTTGTTGTCTGCAAAGTTAGATTTAAGGACGTATAACTTACGTAATTTCAAAACACGTGGCAAAAAGTTTTGATCCTGATCAGCCGCCGCGTCAGGATCAATTTGTTTGCAAATGCGCTTTATGGCGTCATTGAGAGTGAAAGGATTAAATCAATAAAATAACTGTCTATCTTTCTATCATGATTTTTTTTATATTTTATTGAGTAAAAGCAGATGAAAAATATAGGCAGGCGACCATTTACCAGTGACTGTGTTAAATTGTTATTGCGTCACAACGACAGCGAAATTATTTAAACTGCAATATTCGTTATTTGTGCGACCTTGTTTCAGACTAATATGGCCAGACAGTGCTGTATCAATCACTTAAGCACGTCGAAGGATTTAGCATACCTATAATGGATATTTGATAAATCTATGTCAACAAGAAACCGCGTGTTTTTGAACCGTGCTAATTGTTAACCCATTTACGCCTGACAAATGCAACGAACTCTCCCTGGTACTTGCTGGAAGGTTTCATTACCGATATACAAGGGTGATCTTAAAATACTGCCGTGTTTTGTTTGTGTTGCGTTTCCTGCTTGAGTCTTCTTTCTTATTTATTTGGTCTGAAAAGATTGTTTCATGTGAAATAGCAAATAGTGTAGATCCTGATAAGGTCTGATCCTGTATAAATCAGTGGATCTTTTGCAGACACCTTCATGCTGCTTCATTAACTCATTAGACCATATACATACAGTGGAGAAAATGTTATTCTTTCCCAATAAACGCGTTTACGCTAAATCTATTATTTCCATTGCAAACAGTTTGGAGCCAGATCAGACGCCGGGTAACCCGGCGTCTGATCAGGCTCCAAACTGTTTGCCACCAAGATAAACATGAAATATCAGAATTGTCCAAAAGTTGTTCTTTTCTACGTTGTAGTGCTTTGCGTTTGCGTACGTTTGCGTTTAAACGGGAAAGAATAACAGATTCTCCACTGTATTCTAACGCATACTGAAGAAAAAGTTTCCATTTATTTCAGGATTAATTATAATAATATTTTGGGATTTCATGGACGAAAGATATTCTATATATAAATTACAATTTAATATCACTATTGAGTGTAAAAAAGAAATTAAATAGAGAATCTGATATAGGTGCTAACTAATTACCACTTTTAAGCCGTAGGTTGTCGTCCATCCTCGTTATATATTTACCATCAAAACGTGACGTTGTTTATGGTAACGCCATCGCAAATGACGTCATTTTAGCGTTCCGCTTCATGCAGCGATTGTCGATGAATTGTTGGACTAATAGAAAGTTATCCCGGCAAGGCGTGGCCTATTTTTTGTTTTTCATTCGGGTATGAAACAAGAAATATCTTTAAAAAAGATATTCCGTCGCAGGTTAAAGTTGTTTGTGGGATACAGTATTCAGAGATATGCATTCTGACTTAACATCTTTCGTAAACAGGCTTTCCCACATGCTAAATTTAGAGCTTATCCACGCTAAAATTAGAAATGATGACATAGTAACGCAGCAATAATTTAGACTGCATCTGATCATTCCTGATTGGTTAAATTGTTTCATACAGTTGCGGTCAAATTGGGTCAATAGACAAAACAGACCCGTCTGCGACGGGAAAAACAAAATACATGTTGTTTGAAGGATTAGAAAATCAGAATCTGTTCAAAATATCAGAATTCAATGTTTTACCAGTGCCAAGAACTAAGTTTTGATAAACAACCTCATTAGGCTAATTCTAGTTGTCAGTTCCAGTAATGTAAACAGCAGGAACATATCAAACTATCTTGTTTGTTCTAAAAGTCACACGCGACAATATCAACTAAAATGCTCCTTAAGGGTCCTCCTGTCTACTTCCCGAGGTGATTCATGTCAAGACAATCTCTAAGAGAGATTTTTCCAATTATTTTAATAGTCTATATACAACGGCAATTATTTATATCAATACAGTCATGTTTAAAAGACAAATTGTCAGTATTTAAGGTTGTGTATTTTCAACCAAAAAAAAGAAAATACTTAAATAAAAGCAAACATGTGACATTATCATGCATATCACATTTAACAAATAGGATTGGGACAAAAATAGCATCAAGAACAATCACTGAATCTATGTGTTTATATCAAATGCTATGGTGTAACTACTCATTCGAATCGTCCCGAAGAGACGATTCTGTTGAGAAGTAAAAACATGGGGATTAATGCAGAAATTAAGTTTTAGAGTGGAGACATGGGTTGAAGACAACATATTGATTATTGATCCGTTAATTTCATATAGTTGACTTATGAGTCAATTGATAGATTGAATGACTGATGGAATAGCTTTTCAATATGGTCGTTTGACAATGCTTTTTATATTTGATATCCATTGTAGTCCATGTATATATGTATCCTTGTTTCGTTTCGTTGGAGATTGAACTTGGACTCTACTGTCGTTTGAAACAAATAATTACATATGCATTAGTTGTAATTTTACTAATTGCAGAGTTAGTTATACTGGTGCCTTAAATATATATGGCCTTCTGTGAAGGTCATTGTTAGACAATGCTAGATTTAAGGCATTAGCGGACCAACTTGTGCCAGTAGCATCTCTGTCTCCGTAATACAGCCAAAACCACAACTGTAATGTTGTTATTACAGCAGTTATAGTGCTGATACAACAGTAACAACGCTACTGCAGAGGTACAGTGGAGAATCTGTTCTTTCCCGTTTAAACGCAAACGCAAAGCACTAAAACGTAGAAAAGAACAACTTTTGGACAATTCTGATATTTCATGTTTATCTTGGTGGCAAACAGTTTGGAGCCTGAGCAGACGCCGGGTTACCCGGCGTCTGATCTGGCTCCAAACTGTTTGCACTGCAAATAATAGTTTTAGCATAAACGCGTTTATTGGGAAAGAATAACAGATTCTCCACTGTACAACAGTAACAACGCTACTGCAGAAGTAATAATAGCTTGTGTTTTGAATAAAATTACAATCATTACAGAAAAGCAGAACTGCACAGATTTTAAATTGATTAAGTATATATCTCAAGTTAGCATTGATTACTACATCTTGATAATTATATATGTCCTGGTCTATAACTTCAATAGAATAATCCAGTGTACTCGTAGATCGTATATGAAAAATAAATGATGATCTAACTCGGAATTACACAATTAATGATGAGTATCGCCTTTATGACTAATAAAATAATATGACAATGAACATATAAAGAAATACTGAGGTAAAGTAAAATGAAATTTGATAAATATATCAATCAATCAAAATATAGTTTTATCGGTGACTCAATCTTCTGAGATATTGCCATACATTAGTAATTGTATGCCAACATTCAGAACCAAGATACACTCCCTCATAACATACATGAAATAGAAATATCTTAAGACAGAAACTATAAGAGACAAAGATTTACCTCTGATACTTCACCATTTTGTTAAATGCACATGAAATACGGCTTTTTAGACCCAAAAAATATATTATTTACCTACTTGCATAAAATACGCATGTAACTTTTGAAAGCAGATTTCCATTCTCATGCAGTTTGAGTTGAACCTGAGATCGTTCTAAAGCATTTGATTGGTCAGATTTGAGCTATTGCTCCAAACCGACCAAGCAAATGCTTGCAAACAGTCTAAGACTCAACCCAAACTCCTTATATTATTTGACCCAGGTCGAGTTGTTAAATTTTAGGGTTATATTTCAGAGCATATTTTGTTTTGTATTCTGCGCACGTATAAGCTCATTATCATTTTTAACACAATCTTTTTTCTTTACTGTTGTTTACGTGTTGATATAGATGCCAGGTGTGCATTTACAGATAAAACGTTTTATGCTAAATCTGGTTTTCAGTCAGTTAAGGATCATAACTTATTGGCGTTCGTATCAATATTTCTTCAGTGAAATCTTCGAAAATTTGAACTTCCATAAACTTGAAGACGACAATGTATAGCAGAATATAGGTAAAAGGGTAAAAATGACGGTTCAGTTAGGCGTAAAAAAGGTTTAGATGCAATGCGATCAATATGTTCTACAGGTGTCATTGGCTAGTGACTACCTAACCTATTTATGACTTGAAAATACAATTAATTCTCCTTATGTGCTTGTACAGTGGAGAATATGTTATTCTTTCCCGTTTAAACGCACACGTACGCAAACGCAAAGCGCTAAAACGTAGAAAAGTACAACTTTTGGACAATTCTGATATTTCATGTTTATCATGGTGACAAACAGTTTGGAGCCTGATCAGACGCCGGGTTACCCGGTGTCTGATCTGGCTCCAAACTGTTTGCACTGGTAATAATAGTTTTAGCGTAAACGCGTTTATTGGGAAAGAATAACAGATTCTCCACTGTAAGAAGATTTTATTATAGATATACAAGGGTGCTCTCAAGACACTGTAATGGTTGCCAATATAGCTGATCATTTCATATTAAATAGCAAACAGTGCAGACCCTGATGAGATGCTTCGTTATTTATTCGCAGAATAAGGGTTTTAACTCGGAGCAGTAACAGATCGAAATAGCATGTATTCTAAGACGACCATTCGTGTAACCTGCTATATATCTGTTGTTGATTAGATTAACATGTTAAGAATATTAAATAGTTTAGAGACAGTGGCTATAATTCACCGTGCCCCTTCCCTCCATCTTTTACTAGTGTTTTCTACAGGTGGTTGCTTAAAACAGGCTGACAGTAAAGCAGAAAGCTCCTGATTGAGCTTTCTGCTTTACTTCCAACCTTCTTTAAGCATCCATCTGTCAGTATACAGGAACAATTTTCTGTCGGTCTATTACAAGCCACAAACAAATCATATCAAATCATCCTCATGAAGAATAAATAAATATTCTCAGGTTAATTCCTGACATGAAAGTAAATGGTCTTGATGGTATATCTTAATCCTGTACGCAATGAACACAGACGATAAACAAAGCGTTAACCTTATCATGCTAAATTTTCGACTGCTGCAAGAATGGTAAGAGTTAATATTTATATCAAATTGGAGAAAAGTCAAGGCCAGTGTCAAACAGTTTGGATCCAGATCAGGCGCCGAATAACTCCACGTCTGATTTGAATCTAAACTGTTTGAAAGGTGTTATCAAAGTATCGCTAAGACATTTCATCAATTCCCCAAAACGCCCATTGATTACGCTTAATCCCTAAAAACATCGTTGATTACGCGTAATCCCTGATTACACGTTATCCCTGTAACATATACACATTTATATGAAGCATCCTCGTGGTAAAGGGGCATGAAAAGTTACATCGCTATACACAGTTGGTAATTCCTTCACTTGTGAAACATGTGCAAGTTTCAAATATTGATGTCAATTTAAACAGTTTGGAGCCAGATCAATCGCTAAGTAAATTGGCCCTTGATCAGGTTTCAAAACTGTTTGCTACTCAAGATAAACAAACTGTTGTTGTTTAAAAAAAAATAGAAAAAAAATATAAAAAACGTCATTTTATTTTATTGTATTGCATTGCGTTTGTGTATATTTTTGATTAATGGAAGATGCCATGTGTAAAGATATCTAAGGATTAAGGGAAACGAAATATGTTCAGGAAGACTGGAATACACGTTTGCAAGGTCAGCATAGTCTTTGACTTTTTTATTATTTGGAAATGAAAGGAGACCACTTCTGTATTAATCCATAACCCCATAGCATTTTCTAATTTTGAAAATAGGTTATCACTTAAAGCAGGTTGAAAATAAATCAGAATGCGCCTTAAGGCGCATTCTGTTTTAATTTCAGCCTGATTTAAGCTACCATCTGCTAGAAAGTAGAAAATATTTCTTATCATACATATTTATTACAGTATAAATAGGAACTATTTTCTTCCGTGTAGAGATAAAACCAAGGTGTGTAAATGCGTATTTATGGGGTAATGGGTTAAGCTGCCACCTTTTAACAACTTGTTTACAGACCGAAACAAAACTTTTTTAGACCAAAATCGGACACTCTTTTACTTAGAAAGTAGACCACAAATGGCAGGTGACTACTTAATGGAGAATGAAAGGTAGGCAGATTGCTCCCCATGAGATAGGAGATAGTTCTGCTTTACTGTAAGCCTCATTAAGATTTCTTAAGTTGACTTGTTTGGTCTTTTTTGTCTGTCAAAATTTAATTCGTTTTTTATTGCACATTATATAGACAACCATGACATTTTGTTAAAATGTTATGATTTCCTAGATTAATGGAAGTGGTATATATTTTAAGCTATCATGTTTACAAAATAAACAAGGTTGGTATCCTTATAGATGTATATACGCATGTGCAATAGTTCGATGGACAGTGAATGTTGATTTCACTGAAAATAGTCTCTTAACTAACTTGTGAATGGTGTGGTAACTTTGTATATTATTATGTATTTCTTGTTGTATATTTATTTGTTGTAACCATGATGAGACTCAAATAAAGAATGGACTCTTAAGATGTCGCCTGTTACCAACTTATAAGTGTAAGGTTAGGAAATATTTAACTGCATATAAAGAGACTTGTTCATTTTCCACACACTGTAGAGTGGAGAATACGTTTTTCTTTCCTGTTTAAACGAATATGAAACGCAAACGCATTGCAATAAGATGAAGAAATGACAATATTTCGACAATTCTGTACGTTTAATCTAACTTTGACAGCAAACAGTTAGGAGCCTGATCAGACACCGGGTTACCCGGTGTCTGATCTGGCTCCAAACTGTTTGCATGGGAAATAATAGTTTTAGCGTAAGCGCGTTTATTGGGGAAGAAAAACGTGTTCCCCACTGCACCAGTCCATTTTCTCTTTTTATGTCAATAACAATTCAATTACCTTCAAATGTCAAGTTCTCGTCTGCTTAATGGTGTCGTCTGCTGTGGTTTTTTGTCTTCAATTTAGTATGTAAAATATTTTATTTAACAACATCTTAATGTGTCAAATAGTTTGTACCCGATCAGACGCCGAGTAACTCGCCGTCAGATCAGGATACAGATTGTTTGCAACTTCCTGGGTTTAAGGGAATAGTTTTTTCCCAGGGCGATAGGGGAAATTATTTCATATCAATTTATTTCTGGTTTCATCCAAAAAATGATGGTCAATAGATCTAGTTTTGCTGTAAAAATGAATGAGACTATCTCAACGTGAGAATGTGATCTCTTGGTACCGTAATATTAGTTTATATATAGGATAAATCCTATATATATGGCTTTCTATCAATCGAGCTTAATCATTGAAAAACGTGTGGTCAAATACCAATTGCAATATGGTAGACTCAGTTGAGGCAAATTGTTTTTGTGCGTTGTGTGACATCACTTGAACACTCATTAACCATTTCGATATCAATGACGCTTTAAAGCGCGTTTGCAAACAGTTTGGGTCCTATTCAGAAGCCGCGTCACGCGGCGTCTGATTAGACCCCAAACTGCATGACACTCTTATCGATATTTATTAAGTCGTACAACCTTAAATCTAACTTTATACGTGTCATGCAGAAAACAATAATGGAGCAGATGACGGGTCAAATAAAAATCTCCAGAATAATTTGGTCATGAAAGGTAGAACTGTACATGCAACAGTAAGTGTTATATCGTTGTTCAGTGGAAAATACGTTATTCTTTCCCATAAACGCGCTAACGCTAAATCTAGTATTTGCATTGCAAACAATTTGGAGCCAGATCAGACACCGGTTTAACCGGCGTCTGATCAGGCTCCAAACTGTTTGCACTCAGATAAGAATGAATCGTTAGAAAGTTCAAATACATGTACATTAAATTTTGTAATTTTCAATAATTTTAGTGTAATGTGTTCGCATTTCGTACACGTTCAAATGGGAAAGAAAAACATATTCTCCACTGTAACAACTACATGTAACGTGTCATTACTATCTGATCTGGGTCTGCACTAACTAGCTAATTTATCGTTTTTAACCGTCGCGGCAATGGGATGATGCACCGTTAAATGCCCTTGTTGACCAGCTTTATTAGATCCTACAGTGTTCTCTCTCTCTACAACAGCCCTCCCTACAACGACTCCCTCCTATCAACGAATATTACCGCTGTTCCCCCAACAAGACATTTATATCCAACCTTTTCATGGCTGTTCAAATTTGCCGTCTAATGTTTTTTCTCAAAGTTACATTTAAATGCGCATTATGATTGAATAAATATAATGACGAGTGACAAACAGCTTGAATCCAGATCAGACGCCGCTTAAAGCGGCGTCTGATTTGGATTCAAGCTGTTTGCAAATGTAAGCCAAGTCTTAAATTTCCCTCTCTATAACGACTTCTTACGAACAATACACGTAATCTGTGTCTCCCATTTGGTGTCGTTGTAGAGAGGGGGCGCTGTAGTACAGTGGAGAATCTGTTATTCTTTCCCGATAAACGCGTTTACGCTAAAACTATTTTTTTCTTTTACAAACAGTTTGGAGCCAGATCAGACGCCGGGAAAGCCTGCGTCTGATCAGGCTCCAAACTGTTTGCCACCAAGATAAACATGAACTATCAGATTGTCCAAAAGTTGTTCTTCTCTACGTTTTAGCGCTTTGCGTTTGCGTACGTTTGCGTTTAAACGGGAAAGAATAACAGATTCTCCACTGTACACAGTACAGAACATCAATACCAACATGTGAGCAGTGATCATTCGTTTACAAATCAATTACCAAATAGCCTGTTTCTAGTTTTGAAGACATGTGACCGCTTAAAGCAGGTAGTAAAGCAGAATGAGCCTTAAAAATCTTTAAAAATAAGATTTTGCAAAAACCTACTTCCTACTGCAATGTCTTTGCGTTTCGTTTGCGTTTAAACAGGAAAGAATAACTTCTTTTCCTCTGTACACTGTAAACTATCTTCATTGGAATGGTCGATTAACAACTTTTAATGGACCGATATCTAATTAAGTCTATTCCCTTTTTTTACTTTTTAGATGTGTTTTAGCTCACCTCAGCTAGCTCAGGGTGAGCCTTTGCAATCCTTGAATGTTCGGCGTCCGTCGTCCGTCGTTCTTCGTCCGTCGTCAACAATTTTAGTGTTTACACTCTAGAGGCCACACTTTTTATCTAATCTTCCTCAAACTTGCTCAGGTTGTATATGACTATAAGAGTTCAAATTATATTGGTTATGCTTGAAATCGGAAAATAGGTCAAGAGTTACCCGCCCTTACATTTCTGAAAATTCATATCTAACAGTGTTTACACTCTTACAACAACAGTTTTCAAAGGATTTTAATTATACTTGCACTGAATGTATAAAGCTTTAAGTTCTCAAAGGAGTGCACTTATTGTTGAAACTTGATCATTGTGACAAGAGTCATCTGCCCTTGATATACTTTGAAATGCTAGAAAAGGCTTAATTTCAGTTTTAGTTAGACTCTAGTTATCTGCCCTTGATGTACTCTACTATACTTGAGTAGGTCGTATTCCAATGTTGTTTACATGCCACACTACTAATTTGAATGGATTTAGAATAAAACAGGTGAAATTCAAAGGTAAAGCTAGCAGGCTTCATTACAAATGGTGAGCGATATCAGGGCCTTCATGCCCTCTTGTTTTACAATATATTGCAAAATGACAAGTGATGAACCTGACTCTTTTAATACAAAAGGATAATCAATGAGCACTCATGTAATTATTACTCCCAGGGTTCATAGTATCTAACATGGGATATGATTGAATTATATATGGACGATATTGCAATCAGTATTACTTCAGGTTTTGTGGATTTGATTGTAGGCATAAATGTGCAATTATTTCAATTTGATTCCAATCTAAATTAAAAAATACAAAACTTCAAATGACAAATTAAAACATACGTATAAAAGAGATAAAGCACAATTCTATCAAACCAGAAGCCTTTATTCTTAAGAAGCAATGTCACCTGGGAACAGTTGTGAGCCTTATCAGACGCCGAGTATATAAGCGTCTGATCATCCTTATCAACCCTTTCACTCCCGAATGAATTGTCCGCGAGTTTTATACCCCTTCACCGTTTCATTGTCGTCTGCTTCAATTTTGTTGTCTGCAAGACAAGTTTTAAAGTAAGAATTAGAGTGATAGGAGTGTCAAACAGTTTGAGTCCTGATCAGACGCCGCGTTACGCGGCGTCTGATCAGGACCAAAACTGTTTGCGAATTGAGAGTAAAAGGGTTAATGTTTGACAATCATATTTGATATTCGCCAACTTCTTTACAATACAGGTAAGCTTACAGTGGAGAAGACGTTATTCTTTCCCGTTTAAACGCAAACGAAACGCAAACGCAATGCACTAAAAAAACTTTTTTTGAATTTGTAACGACTTGTTTTAATCTTAGATGCAAACAGTTTGGAGCCTGATCAGACGCCAGATTTCTCGGCCTCTGATCTGGATCCAAACTGTTTGCCACCCATCTTCAACCTTTCGTTAACAATAAAATACGCATTACATGTATATCTAAATAAACGTTCTCTGTATATGAATCAAAGTAAACCTTTACTTTCTTTTTCTATACAATCTGTGACTAAATAACAGTTAAGTAGATGCCAATGTCTGTACAGCTTACCAACTGCAATTCTGCAGACTTGTCATTTCAGTGGAGAAGACGTTATTCTTTTCCAATAAATGCGATTGCGCTAAAACTTTTATTTCCCATTGCAATCAGTTTGGAGCCATCCGACGCCGTCAGGCTCCAAACGGTTTGCTACTCGGATTAAAATGAATAATTCCAGTTGTCAAAGAGTAGTCATTTTCTCCATTTAATTTCACTGCGATTGCGTTTAGCTTGCGTTTAAACTGGAAAGAATAATGTATTCTCCACTCTATCTTCGTGACACCTAATGGATGAGTTTATTCTATACCGTAAACCTTTTTTTAAGCCGCCATTCAATGAAGAGAAAGGGGACCCCTATATACAGCTGCCTGGTTCATGTAGAATAAAAGTAATGCAGAAAGCTCCGCTAGGAGCTTTCTGTATTACTTTTATCCTGCATTAAGCTATTGACTGTTCTAAATATTTGTAAAGGGGGTGTAATAGACAGGCTGCTTAATAGGTATGTGTAATATTCCTGCGGCGAGCTGTCGTTTTATTCTCTGAGAGAATCCAATACAACAGTGAAAGCATTCCAGGCTGCTACTAGTCAATGGCACTGAGAGGCTGTTCGTTGCTTTGCTTTCTAACAAAATAGTCAATCGTGTTGCGAACATTCGCCAGTTGATCTTGCGCTAGCGTTGAGAACACTGGTGACTAGTATACTCTTATGTTACCTGGTTTAAACCTACATGTTTGTTTCAGATGAATGCAATAGGAATAATACTAATTACGGAAGTGTAAGTTGATAGTTGCTTATATTTTATTTTGCAAATCGAATCTCGGATTCATATTCATTCAATTGAAGTATCGATGCTTGTGTTAACACCTTACCCCATATCATGTTTCTGCTTTACTTTCAGTCTGCTTTAAGCTACCATATGTCAGGATATAGAAAACATTTCTTTTGGAACATGTTGTATGTTTTTTGTAGAAGAATAAATCAAATGCGCTATCAGTGAAAGGCTTAAAGCTATGTCAGTCTTGTAATCAGTGACCACTTACAGTGGAGAAAACGTTATTCTTTCCCAATAAATGCGTTTACGCTAAAACTATTATTTTCACTGCAAACAGTTTGGTGCCATATCAGACGCCGGGTAACCCGGTGTCTGTCTGATCAGGCTCCAAACTGTTTGCCACCAAGATAAAGATGAATTATCAGAATTGTCAAAAAGTTATACTTTTCTACGTTTTAGTGTTTTGCGTTTGCGTACGTTTGCGTTTAAACGGGAAAGAATAACAGATTCTCCACTGTACTGAGGAAGACATATCTTAGGTCTGCTTACTACTTAATGCATGATAGAAAATGATAATATAGAAAGAACCTATAATTTCTTCATTATGTCTATTCATGCATTAGGCGACCACTAGTATTTAAGATACTTGCTTAATACAAGATCAAAAGATAACAGAAAAATCCTCTAGGAGCTTTCTGCATTGTTTCTATCAAGCATTAAGCAACCATGCCGTCTTTTAACATAATATTAAATGTATGGTTGACACCTTAAAACGGGATTAAGTAAAGTGAAATATTTTTACTTGACCTTATTGTTTTGCTTCACCCTGTTTTCAGCAGCTGCCTGTCATAAAAGCAGTCAATATTGTATCAAGCAACAACTCAATAATTATAGAGACCTATTGATTGTGCAATTGTGGGTTTTTTTGCTTTTAAAATCCAGACACATTATGTAGATTTCTATATTTGTTTTTAATCTGCATTAACCCTTACATTTTTTTTTTTTAAATTCATTGTTAAAAATTGAAGAAATTATGGAACATGAGTGTCAATGGCTAACAGTTTGGATCCAGATCAGACGCCGCGTTTAGCGGCGTCTGATCTGGATTTAAACTGTATGCAAATATACATGTAAGCCAGGGCGCGCTTAGCATGATTAGGGAGAAGCAGTTGACTGTCTTTAGAGACATTCAAGCTAATTTAAATAGTAATTTCTTAATGGAAGATTGAATGAGTTGTACACTTTTCTTTTTAGTCGTTTCAAAAGCGTGGTTATTATAATTCGATATTACGTTCGACGTTGATTTCTTAAACTTGCTTTCGCCGACATATCCGTATTTTCATGCTGAATATCAATAACTCGACAATACATGTACAGTGGAGAATCTGTTATTCTTTCCCAATAAACGCGTTTACGCTAAAACTATTATTTGCAGTGCAAACAGTTTGGAGCCCGATCAGACGCCGGGTAACCCGGCGTCTGATCAGGCTCCAAACTGTTTGTCACCAAGATAAACATGAAATATCAGAATTGTCCAAAAGTTGTTCTTTTGTACGTTTTAGTGTTTTGCGTTTGCGTACGTTTGCGTTTAAACGGGAAAGAATAACAGATTCTCCACTGTATGTCTTACATGCAATTACGTTATTCAATAAAACATATAAAATGACAAAGCTTCGACAATTTTGACTTTTCAAGTTAATCTGAATGACAAACAGTTTGGAGCCTGATCAGACACCGGGTTACCCGGCGTCTGATCTGGCTACAAACTGTTTGCAATAGAAATAATAGTTTAAGCGTAAACGCGTTTATTGGGAAAGAGTAACGTCTTCTCTATTTTATATATACAGGTACATGTACCGATTTAACGCAGATAAATCAAGTTTTAATTTTGGAAAACGGGGTTTTGTCGTAGACAAGTTTGAATTCACTACACTGTATTTTACGTAATACATTGATGGTACAATGTATAATAGATCTATTGTAATGTAACACTATATTATATTGTAATTGCAAGTTCAGGCGTTTATAGCAAAATAATTTTACATCTGACTTGCGTACATGTAACCCTTATCCTGTCGTTATTCCGTTTGCCCTATTGAATTTGTCATCTGCATAGTTTGTCAGACTTAGATTATTGCATTTTTAAATTGAGTAAACTTAAAGACGAGTTACAGAAGGGTTGGACTTAGTTTAGACGCCGCGTTGCGGAGCGTGTCATCTTGATACAAATTGTATGCAATGCATGTATTGTGCGGTTCTTCTGACCTGTCAGAGTTATTTTTAGAACAGAATAGTTCATAATGGTAAATAGATACAAATGTATCAGGGTAACATCGGGTCTATATAGTCGTGCACTTTCCAACTTGAGATAAGCATGATCCTCGTGCAGCACGAGACAGCTGCTCTGGTTTTACTGATATGTTATTCATTCTCAATAAACGTGTATATGCTAAAACTATTATGTCCACTGCAAACAGGTTGGAACCAGATCAGACGCCGGGTAACCCGGCGTCTGATTAGGCTCCAACCTGTTTGCCACCCAGATAAAAAACATAAAATCAAATTTATTCAGTTTAGTACATTGTGTTTGCGTTTATTCGAGAAATAATAATGTATTCTCTACTGTACATTGCACACAATGAATACAGCATTCCGTATCCCTGGCTGACCGTACGGAAATCAACGAGTACGGTGATCATCCCTTTTAAATTTTTAGAATGTTCCAATCTAAAAATAACTCTGACAGGTCAGAAAAAAACACTAATATCAGTCAATTCGCTATGAGCATAAAAAGAGCTTACCCTTTCGATGCCAAATTCATGAAGAGGTGTTCACCCTTCACCGCTTTATTCGGCGGAGCTGGTCTGATTTCTCATTGAGCCTCAAACCTTATATGGCGCAACCAATCGTGAATGACCAGAAATGAAAGCTTAAGGACACGTGCTTAAAATCGAATAGTCTGATTGGGTAGCGGTTAGACTTGACTACTGACTTTTACAAATTTGTAAAAATAAGAGACACAGACTGTTATAGGCTGATTTGCTATGTAGCGGTACCAGTAGTAAACACGACTTTCCGCTACTGCTAGTGAGTTATAACCGAGAAATTTTACGTGTCCCGACCGTTAGGTATGGATTTGAATGACAAAGTGTTTCTATTTTAAGATATGACATATTGTCTCAAGTTCGGCAATGATTTGATGCGTTCTGCAAATCAGAACGAAATTGTTCATAACAGAATTAATCATAATTTTCATCTAGTACCAAGTATATGAAAAAGAAAGAATAGCAGTAACAATTCAGTGAGATTACGAGAAAACTGGCGTTTGACGGTCGAAAAGATTTCGAGCATGATGGGTATTTTTTGTGTTAACACCGTTTTCCTCCAGCGCATGCGCAACTCTGTGACCTCAAATGTAAACAAACCGTGATTTTTTTAACGCGATCGCAATCTCTTGGTTAAATGCGAAAACCCAACAACACGTATCTAGATACCTAAAACGTACATTGCTACACTTTGTAGATATTTTTATAATAAATCAGAACATAGAACTATAACTCTACAAGACAAATTCCATACACGAATTCTTGAAGTATTTACCCACAGAAATTATACACATTTTGTATAATTCCGTGATTTACCGGTGGCAACATGAATTTCTCATTTGAGGGGTCGTTTCAAACAATTCATATTCGGCATATTTCGGGGGTGCTTTCCAAAAATCTCAAATCAAAATCAGGTAAACAATCAAACCATATTTAAAGTATAAACAACTAACAAAAGAGCACACACATACGAATTTTAGTAATTTATGGTATCTACAAATTACAAAATAAAAATGATACACGTAGATCTAGACATGGAAGTATAATTCCGTGATCTAGATCTGTCTTTAAAAATTCTCATCACTTTCAGTCACATCCTAGGAAGAAGTAAGTGCAATTCAATTGGCTTATAAAGATGGAAGTGGAAATTTGACACCCCCACGTGAACCAAGCAGTAGATCCATGTGCAAACTGTACCATCTGTCAAGAATTTTCAAGTAAATCTCTCTACAACCACCTCTGAAAAAGTACTTATTGATGGAATAAAAACAGCTGACAACTTGCAGCAAAATGTAGCCCGATCAAAAGCATAAACGTGTGTAAATGCTCTCTGCTGTACTTTCACCTTCAGTCTTTGAGAGACCAACTGCCTTTACAAACTAATGATTAACCTCAGATCCAGTAGTTTAATGATTGCAAAACCTCATTCTTGGCGACTCTCAAGACCTTCAGTCTTTGATTATATGTATGTGGTCGTAGATTACTGCGCGTGTCTTATTAGATAAATATTAAGCTTAATATCCTGATTTACCATCCTATTTATTGCAACTTGGATAAAATCAAGTCCATGTACATCATTACCTTCACCACCCATTCCGCCGAATATCTTTTTTAAAGATATTTCTTGTTGTTGTCTGCTCTGCTTCAATATTGTTGTTTGCAATATCGTTTCAAGTAAGATTCAATGTAGTATCACTTAAGAAATATCGATACGAGTGTCAAACAGTTTGGATCCTGATCAGACGCCGCGTTACGCGGCGTCTGATCAGGATCCAAATTGTTTCCAAAGTCGACTTTATGCGACTGCGGTGCCGAAATGGTTAATGCAAATCAATCGTACAGTACAGTGGAGAATCTGTTATTCTTTCCAGATAAACGCGTTTACGCTAAAACTATTTTTTTTCTTTTACAAACAGTTTGGAGCCAGATCAGACGCCGGGTAATCCAGCGTCTGATCAGGCTCCAAACTGTTTGCCACCAAGATAAACATGAATTATCAGAATTTTCCAAAAGTTGTACTTTTCTACGTTTTAGCGCTTTGCGTTTGCGTACGTTTGCGTTAAACGGGAATGAATAACAGATTCTCCACTGTTCATGTATATTGTTACTTTTGATTATTTGTTCTTTGACATGTACATACCACATGTAACTATAATGAGCAATTTCTCTCCATGCAATAAATTCTATTTATTCGACCACACTGAATAATTCCTCAAGCTGGTTGAAGCCTGTCCGTAGGGCAGGATCGTGAAAAGTAAAGCATAAAGTTTTATATGAGAGTGTGTACCAAGCTGTATAATGTGTGTACCAAGCTGTCCTGTGAGTGATAAGCACAGGTACGCCAACAACAACAACATATGAGAGTATTGTTTGAAGAAATCGTAAATAATGATAATAATAAAGACTTTATTTTAACGAGAGAGCTCATTTGGTAAATACCAATCTTCCATGAGGCCCTCAAACGCAGTTTTTGTTTGACTGATACGCAAAGTTTGATTAAATCATGTACAAATGTCTAGGCATAGAATCAGAGAAGCATCTCATGTGAAACCCGCCCCTTATTTTTGATGGTTTGGTTTGAAAAACAAATTGAATTTGAGTATGTCAGGGCCATTCTAGACAACATAAGATTGCTATCCCACAGGTTTCATGCTTTAACAGTTACTTTCAAACCTAGTGAGAACAATGGGGGATCATTGAATGGACTGAGGATAATATCTTTAACATACAACCTACGTGTATATGGCCACTTAACCATCTCACTGCCTTACCTTGTGTGTAATGGTTACTTGCAAACAGTATGGATCCTGACAAGACGCCGCGTGACGCGGCGTCTTATCAGTATCCAAACGCTTTGACAGCCATTACAATATAAACATGAATCAATTTACCTAAACGTAATAAAATTAGAGAAATTAAAGTTGAGATATGAAATGACGCCAGGGTAGTAATTTCAGTGAAAGTGTTGAGCTGCAACCTTTGTAAAGTACTGTACCTTCCATGGCGTGGCCTCGGGCAACAGTTCTCAAGGTCTTCCCTGCTACCCCGGGTCAATGATATTTGACTTTACACTCAGTACCTGTCAGTAGCGTGTTCAGTTACCAATGTTCGCAGATTAAGGTTAGCTGTTTGTGTCCCGTGTGCATCGTGCAGAGTTCAGTAGAGAAAACGTTTTCTTTCCAAACAACCCCGGTTACGCTTAAACTATTATTTTCGTTGCAAACAGTTTGGTGTCAGATCAGACACCGGTTAACCCGGCGTCTGATCCAGCTCCAAACTGTTTGCCACTCAGATTAAAACTGGAAGTCGAAATTGTCATAATATTGTCATTTTCTATATTCCATTGCCATTTTCTATATTCCATTGCAATGCGTTTGCGTTTAAACGGAAGAATACCGTTTTTCCACTGTATTTCAGACCGGTAGCCAACACGAAATCGATGGTCAGCGACGACCATCGTTTTCTTTACTGAACACACTATAAGCGTATACTGTTTAAGCAGACGACGAATATGTTTAAAACAGATAACGTCATGGTAGAGAAAGAATTACAGTTGAGAAGACGCTATTCTTTCCCAATAAACGCGTTTACGCAAAAACTAATATTTCCAGTGCAACAGTTTGGAGCCTGATCAGACGCCGGATAACCCGGCGTCTGATCTGGCTTCAAACTGCTGGCTAACAATTTGTAATTTTCTATATTTTATTGAAATACTTTTGCGCATCGTTTGCGTTTTAACGGGAAAGAGTATCGTCTTCTCCACTGTAAGCCATATTTTGGGTGGCCACTTTACACCTACTTAAGGTGGCTACTTACAGTGGAGAATCTGTTATTCTTTCCCGATAAACGCGTTTACGCTAAAACTATTTTTTCTTTTACAAACAGTTTGGAGCCAGATCAGACGCCGGGTAACCCGGCGTCTGATCAGGCTCCAAACTGTTTGCCACCATGATAAACATGAAATATCAGAATTGTCCAAAAGTTGTCTTTTCTACGTTTTAGTGCTTTGCGTTTGCGTACGTTTGCGTACGTTTGCGTTTACACGGGAAAGAATAACAGATTCTCCACTGTACATGAAGGTTTAACTTAAGGTTGAGGACCCCTAATGAGATCGGGTCAATATAGGTCAATATCGGAACTCTACTCCACGTGCAGCGATCGGCCATTCTCGTCAAATGCTGGTCTGTTCCGAACTATGCTAAACATCATTCGGAACGGGTCGACAGTTGACGAGAATGGACGATCGCTGTACGTAAAAATCTAATTTGATATCATTAGGCAGTAATAGGTTTAGGGATTTTTGTCATTTTGTTAGATATAGTAAAACATACAGATATATATTCAACATTGGACTAGTTTTAACTGGAAATTTCATTTAAAGTGTCAGGGCTGAATGAGTTAAAAAAACAACAGCTAATGAAACATCTTTGTAGCGGCCATTGAACACACACGTTTGATTTTATTGCAATAGAGAAAACGTTATATTCTTTCTCGTTTAAACGCATACGAAACGCAAACGCATCGCACTAAAATATATAAAATTAAACCTTTTTGAACTTTTTAACTATTCATTTTTATCTGAGTGGCAAACCGTTTGGGGCCTGACCAGACGCCGGGTTACCCGGCGTCTGATCTGGCTCCAAACTGTTGGCAATGGAACTAATACTTTTAGCGTAAACGCGTTTATTGGGAACAAATAACATTTTCTCCACTGTATAAGGGTGGTATTCAAGCTCTGAGATTCATTACTTTAATTCCAAGCTTGGATTATGCAGATCACCTGGTCGCCGCTGTAAAGGTGTAATTTACTACACCCGCTAACGAGTGTCAGTGCGATTTGCTGACAAGGTAATTGTGACCTAGATTGGTTGTATATCAAGAAAATTAGTGTTCCTTGTTATTCGTTGCTATGTTCACCATTTTGCAAAACTTTAACCCACTTGTGCCTAGCGTCCTATAAAAAGAACATACAATGAGTCTACTTTGCATACAGTGGAGAATACGTTATTCTTTCCCGTTAAAACGCAAACGAAACGCAAACGCAAATCTCTTAAACGTAAGAAAGATAAGATAGATAAGATAAGATTTTATTTCCACCTTTAGACTAACAAGTCCATGAGGTAACACATTCAATACATTCATCAAGATGACATTGATCAACAGAAATAATCTATATCATTCAAGCTAGTTTTCAATGCGTACATATAAATTTTCAGCGAATTAGCCACCCTGAAAAAGTTTGTTCTAAAATAATTAGACTGCAGACTGATACAAGTCATCTGCAAACAGTTCAGACTAGGGTCAGACAGTTCCTTCTATGGAGACTCTGTCTGATCTTTGGTTACTCTGTTTACCAAACACTAAAATCTACCTTAAGTTACAAAGCTGCAGTACTTTTTGAAATTGTTATTGTAATAAATATTTTGAAAGAGAAGCTGTATGGTGACTAGATCTAGATCTTATACTGAAACTGTTCTCATTTACAATGCAAGTATAAGTACAAATTGATTGTTATTTATCATAAATGCTTTTTGTATAGTCGTAGACTGTTAATGTTTCAATGCTCTTAAAGTAATCGATGAAATATAACCTCAAAAGCTCTAAACTTCGTTCTTGATTTATCAACTTTTTCCAAGAGCAAATTTCCATTATCTCTTGAAACTGTGTCCATCAATCTAGAACCTCTACTATGAATCCTCTGGAAACAAGTTTTGTTTTTGTAGCAGAGAAGGTGTATATGTAGGCTATTTATTTATATAAACTTAGCCTTGTGTAACTTTATAACTTATAAAACGACCAAACAGAACGCACAACGTATAGTTCTATGGCATACTTTTCTACCCACATAAAACCTATAGTTCTGACAACGTATCAACAACAAATTCAGTAATATATAGAACTAGTAACATCTGAACAAATGCATGACATAACAAATGCATGACAATGCATGAAAAGCATTATATACAGTAGCCATTTATTCTATTATCATAATGAGAGATCTTCGCATATAACGTCACGACTGTCAGTAGAATTGATTTATGGTCCAAGGGACGCAAACCCTATAATTACATTTAAACCTGACGCGATGAACTTATACCCCCTGCAATATCATCGCGCTGCACGCACCAACAATGTGTCCAGAAATACCCGTATCTTAGAGATTCAAGTGTCATGTTCGCCGGCTCAGCCGTTGATCTTGGCGATTTAATTAAAAATTTTCGTGAGAAAATGAGAGAATCTTAAACGATAGCCGGTTAACGAGTGCAGCCCGATATCATCGCAAAAAGATTCTGATAGATAGATCAAATTAGATCTATCAAACAACATCTAATAGGTCAAAATAAAATAGTTCAAATTAAATCTGTTAACCAACATTATATATCTATCAAAAGTGCTCGACAGAATCCAGAACCCCGGCTACCTATAAGAAACGTTTAATTTCCGATATCTGCAGCCAAACTTCAAAACCGCGCCAAGCACCTGTGAGAGCCATCGACAGAAAAGTAATTACGTAACGAATGACGTCAAAAGTGACAACATAGGGAATTCCGCTAACATTCTTGGGGAAATCCTTGTGACGTCAGTGCCTACTGTAGAAAACCTGCAGCTTAATGCAAGTTGAAAATTTACACACAATTACAAGTCCTCTACTAAGAGAATGATATAGATCTATGCAACATCTATAGAATAAAGGGAAAAAGAAACATTTTAATAGTTATGTAGATCTATTTCGAAGTGTACTTAGTAACGTTGACTTGACTTGACTTGATCCTGATTTTAATTTTCAACTGCTGCTGGTATTCCCAGTAGCTGGGGTAGGCAGCAGGCGGCTACCACTTCTAATTCCAGTTTACGTGAGAAACTGAGAGCATATTAAAGTTTAATTTAAACGACAGCCATAAATTACAACGTGTTGACAATTCTAATTATCTAGTTTTATCCGAGTGGCAAACATTTCGGAGCCTGATCAGACGCCGGGGTACCAAACTGTTTGCATTAGAAATAAAAGTTTAAGCGTAAACGCGTTTATTGGGAAAGAATAACGTTTTCTCCACTGTACGTCTCTATGAGAAAAGAATTTACCTTTCTTCTCGCTTTTACTGTTAGGGAATATTTATATAATTCCCTATCTGGAATATTGTTATATTTATAGTAAAGGAATAGTTTTGCAAACAGTTTAACCCATTCATATCTGGATATCGCAATGAACTTTCCCTGTGTTATTACTGATAGATATCATTATACAAGCATATGTACAAGAGTATTCTAAAATATACGACGGTATATATCCATATAGCAGAACATTTCATATGAAATCAGGGCTGCCATAAGTTGACATAAAATAATCCTAATATTTCAAAATTTGCATTTTTCAAGTGTGATTTTACGAATCGTACCTTTACCCCTTAGCCTTTTTCTTGTTTTGTTGACATGCTACTACTTAAAGCAGACTGTAAGTAAAGCAGAACGCGCCTTAGGGCGCATTCTGCTTTGCTTTCAGCCTGCTTTAAGCTACAATGAACTGGGAAATAATCCAGATATTTAGAAAAAATCGGGAGAAATGGCAGCCCTGTGAAATAACAAGTGCAGACCCTAACGGTACTGTTTGCCAGTGTCTACGTTAAGAAACACTAAGTTTACATTGGTTTACTTATTGACACTGATACTTCAAATAAATCACAATTAGTTCAAAAGTTAAGTTATATTTTAACTTTGAAATACGTTATTTAATTTTCTGTCGTTTATTTCGCTTGAAAGCCGACAAATTAAGTTCATTTTTATATTTACAATATATTTGCTGTAATTTCTAATACTAAATGATCATTTTGTTAGTACGCATGTATGTTTAATCCATATTAGAGGTTGATAACACGAATAATGTGTACCCTATAAGGAACAGCCATGACCGCATTACGGAAGCTGTGTACATTCGAAAGCAAAAAAAAGAAGTTCCATTTTTTACATTTTAACGTCATCAACTGGACAATTTGGCGCAAAAATGCCAATGTGACGTCATTTGGAAATGACGTCAACTTATAAAGTAGGATAAATATATCGATTTTTTGTCATAAAGAAAAGCAGACAGCTGCTGTTTTTAAGGTATGTCAATTTTTTTGCAATTTATCTCATTAGTAAAGAAGAATTTTAGTCGGTAATCATGGAAGGCATACATAAGTGAAGAATATTTTTTTGAAAAATCCGCCAAATGTTTGCTGTCCGAGTTCCAAAGATTAATTCGCGAATGAAAAATGCATGTATGCCCCGCCTCCTCTGCAACACTTATCCAGAAGTCCCACCTCCTTGATCAATTGCATCTATACGAATTAAACGACACCTTTTTTAATGGAATTGAATAAGGGGGGATGTAAATAGTAAAACCTCGATTCTACGAAATTGCGTTAGTTCGAAAATACCCATATTTCAAAGTTAAAACGTGGCTTAGCCACGTTTTAGCTTTGAAATACGGGTATGTTCGACTTAACCGAAACGACTTTTCAAAATTCATCTTACGAAATACTGGTAAGATTGATTTAAGCGAGTTCGAAGTATCGAGTTTCGACTGTATATTCGTCTTAAATGTACGTGAGACGGGGTTATTGAGACTCGACTGTACCCCCAGGCAGGATGCACAGGCTGAAGTGCTTACACTATAAATTCCTCTTCCTGTCGTCTAGCCCCTAGACGTTTGACACTGATTATTGTTTGTAAACCTTGAGTCATCTTGGCAATTTTCTGCTGCAATATTATATCGTCTGAAGCAATTCTCAGGATGATTCATTGATCATTTCTTGTCGAAAATATCCCCCAGAGTGTCAAACAGATTGAGTGCAGGTAGGATGCAGCCAATTTTGTGTACAGTGCTCACTCTCTGCAGCGGACCTACGAACAACGATTCCTTCCTCACAACAATGCTTGTCGCGGTTTCCAAAGACAG
Organism: Gari tellinella; assembly: GCA_922989275.2. Lineage (NCBI taxonomy): Eukaryota > Metazoa > Mollusca > Bivalvia > Cardiida > Psammobiidae > Gari > Gari tellinella. The sequence goes on along the minus strand of OV277872.1, from coordinate 32,476,136 downwards.
TTATGTCTAACTGATTAACTGTTGCAATATCGTTTGTTTAAAATTGTCGTCTGTTGCTTTTTTTCAAAGTTACATATTGGATAGTTTGACCAAAAAAATAATGACGAGTGTCAAACAGCTTAAATCCAGATCAGACACAGCGTTACGCGGCGTCCGATCTTGATTCAAGCTGTTTGCAAATATAAGCCAATTCGTGCTCAGCACTATATGGGTATCATTTCCTTCCCTATAACAACTCTCTCCAAACAACACACTATTTGTTCCAGTTTTGGTGTTATTATAGAGGAAGAGCATTGTAATAGAAACAGCGTAGAAGATGTCATTAATTCCCGTTTCTTTGAAACAAAACGGAAGCCCAATGTAATCAAACGTATGACAGTTTTTTTGAAAGCGTTTTAAGGTTTATTGTAGTCTATGTAGCCATCAGTTTATGGGCGTCTGATCTGGCTCCATACTGCTTACAATTGTTTCAGCATAAATGCTTTTATTGGGGGGCACATAACCTGTTTTCCGCGGAATCACAAATCCCCCATGGTGACAGCTTGTTATTAAAGAAGTGACAGAACCATTTTACTTTGGGAAAACTTGCAGACATCAATAGCTGCGGAAGAAATCTGATTATAGGACTAAATATTACATAACGCAAGCTTCCTGCAAATGTCTATTAAACTGTACCAACCGTGTCTGTTGCCATCTTTATCCTTTCATTGCGAAATTTATCGTGACGTTTTTACCCTTGCACAGCCATATTGTCGTTAGCAAAAAGATTGCAGTCTTTACCCTTTCAATGCGAAATTTATCCTGTTAATTTTACCCCTCTCCCTCCTTATTATCGTTAGCTTTTTCATAGATCTGTGATATTATTTCAGAGAATGATTTAAGGCATTATTTCGAAAGAGTGTTAAACATTTTTGGCGCCGAAGTCGCATTAAGTCGAATATGCAAACAGTTTGGATCCTGATCAGGATCCAAACGATTTGACATTCATATCAATATTTTTAAGTCATCCTACCTTAAATATGACTTTGAAAACTATATTCAAACAGACGACAAAATACGGTGAGTTGGTAAAAACCACACGATTAATTTTGTGCCGAAAGGGTTAATCAAATCATATAATATAATCGAATGTTCACCCTGCAATCTTTGCTACAGACGATATTGTTTTTGCAGATAAAAATTGTCTGCAATCTGTGATATAATAAAAACCGCTACAACTCGATTAATAATAAAATATTAAATATTTGCATGCTGGGTACTTTTCATCTAAAACAATTGTCGTCTGTTTCTGTTCTAAAAATAGAACATTCAAAATGTGTTTCCAAAATAGCCTGTTTGAGTGTCAAACAGTTTGGATTCTGATGAGACGCCGCGCAACGCGGCGTCTCATCTGGATCCAAACTGTTTGCAAAAGTGATCAATGTAATATGATATATCCACCGCTAGCATGGTACAGTAAGTGTTAAGACACGCTGTCCCTATGGCTTAGTACCTAATATGTCTGATTGGCTAGCTTTTTAATTTTCTTCACGCTACGGGCGACTTCGTAACAACTTTTGCAAACAGTTTGGGTACAGGTGAGAACCCGAGGTTTATTAGTATAATCTTATTCTTGCCCTGTAATCTTTTCTACAGACGATATTGTTTTGCAAAAGTGCCTACAATCTGTGATATAATAGAAGAAACAAGCTATGTACATTCACACCACGAAAACTGTAGCTAGTCGAATTTAAATATACTCGTATTTCAAAGTTAAAACGTGGCTAAGCCTCGTTTTAACTTTGAAATCCTGATATTTTCGACTTAGGTCATTAAGATATCATTTAGAGGTAAAATTCATTGATAACTTTTTCAACTTCATGTGATAAAACGTTTATATTTGCCATGTTTACTTGACTGAAGAAGTTCTAGAAGGCAGCACAATTTGGATCATGTGTTCAAAGCAAGATGTTTTTGAGCTCAGTGTAAGTTGGATCATGCCCGACAAAGGTCGAGGTCATTTACTAATTTGACATTGGCCATTACTTTTGAACTGTATGTGATAGAAACTTTATATTTGGCATGTGTATTCGGCACAAAAACCTCATGCCGAGGTTAACTTGGGTCATGTCTTACAAAGGTCAATGTCATTTAGAGGCCAAATAAGATTAATGTAACATTTGTCATAATTCTGAAACAGCATGTGATGGAGATTTTATATTTGGCGGGTGTACTAAACGCGAAAAGCTCTTGAGATGGGTACAACTTGGAACGAAGGTAAAGGTCATTCAGAGGTCAAATAGGGTTAAATCAATATTGGTCATAACTCTGGAACTACATGAATATTTTGAGCTCAATACATGTAGGGCCATGTCGGACAAATTCAAGGTTGTTTAAGGATCATGGTCACATCAGGGTGCATAGTGTTTTACAAAAACATATTTTTGGCATTGTTCTTTCTTAATATATGAGGATAACAAACAGACGAGCGTTGGCATCCGCTTGCGGGGCTTGTTTGAAACCCTGATTGCGCATATCGTCTGAAAGAAACTGTATATTGATTACCTTTGAGAATTGTCGCAGACGAAACTTTTATATACGACAATTACATTAACCCTTTCACTCTCAATGACGCGTCAATGCGAGTTTGCAAACAGCTTGGGTCCTGATCAGACACCGCGGAACGCGGCGTCTGATCAGGACCCAACTTGTTTGATACTCTTATCGATATGTATTAAGTCATACAACCTTAAATCTAATTTTGAAACGTGTCTTGCAGACAACAATAATGACGCGGACGACAATAAAGTGGTGAATGGGTAAAAATCTCCCGAATAATTTGATCATGAAAGGGTTAAGTGCTGAAGTGTAAAGAACGACACCATCCGCTAAAACAGTGTTTAGCCTTTTGTCTGTTGTGATAGTGTTTGCTTTGAAAATGTTTACATACAGTGGAGAATCTGTTATTCTTTCCCGTTTAAACGCAAACGTACGCAAACGCAAAGGACTAAAACGTAGAAAAGAACAACTTTTGGACAATTCTGATAATTCTTGTTTATCTTGGTGGCAAACAGTTTGGAGCCTGATCAGACGCCGGGTTACCCGGCGTCTGATATGGCTCCAAACTCTTTGCACTGCAAATAGTAGTTTTAGCGTAAACGCGTTTATTGGGAAAGAATAACAGATTCTCCACTGTATTAAGGTTTAAATTATTCAAATCTACGTTTTAAGTCATAACCCTTTCACTGCCTTATATCAAGTACATTAGTTATTTGCAAACAGTTTGGAACTTTGGATCCTGATCAGAATCCAAAGTGTTTGGCACTAATTGTGATTGTTCTTTAGTCACAATACCTAAAATTTACATAGGAGAAATCAAAGCAGACGCTATACAATATGACAATACAATGCAATATCATATTTAAACAACGCAATACGATATGACAATACAACGCAATGCAATATTTGACTACGCTATACAATATGACAATACATTGCAATATCATATTTAAACAACGCAATACGATATGACAATACAACGCAATGCAATATTTGACTACGCTATACAATATGACAATACGTTGCAATATCATATTTAAACAACGCAATACGATATGACCATACAACGCAATGCAATATTTGACTACGCTATACAATATGACAATAAAACACAATGCAACATTTGACTACGCTATACAATATGACCATACAACGCAATGCAAAATGCCACCGCTATACAATATGACAAAACAAGGAAATACAACATTTGACAACGCTATCCGATATGACAACACATCCCAATGCAATGTTTGACTAACTCTATACGATATAACAATACAATACAATGCAACATTTGCCAACGCTATACAATATGACAATACTACGCAATGCAACATTTGGCACCGTTATATAATATGACAATACAACGCAATGCAACATTTGACAACGCTATACAATATAACCATTCAACGGAAAGCAATACTTGACACCACTATACAATATGACAATTTAATGCAACACAACATTTGACAACGTTATACAACGCAAAACAACATTTGATTCTCTAAACGATATAACATTAAAAACAAAACTACCTTTGGCAAAGCTTTACAATATGACAATACAATGCAATGCAACATTGGACACCGCTATACGATATGACAACACAGCGCAATGCAACATTTAACAATGCTTTACAATATGACAACACAACGCAATGCAATAGTTGACAACGCTATACGATATGACAATTCAACGCATGCTATATTTTACTAACTCGTTTCGATATAACAATACAATACAATGCAACATTTGACAACGCTATACGATATGACAATTCAACGCAGTGCAACAATCGATAACGCTATACGATTTGACAACACTGCGCAACGCAACATTGACAACGCTATACAATATGACAATACAACGCAATGCAATATTTGACACTGCAAAACAATATGACAATACAATACAACATTTGACAACGCTATACGATATGACAATACAACGCAATACAATAGTTGACTAGCTCTAAACGATATAACAATAAAATACAATGCAACATTTAACAACGCAATACGGTATGCCAATACAACGCAATGCAACATTTGACAACAACGCTATACAATATGACAACATAACGTTATGCAACATTTGACACCACTATACAAAATGACAATACAATGCAATACAACAGTTGACAACGTATTACGATATGTCAATACAGCGCAATGCAATATTTGACGAACTCTATACGATATAACAATACAATACAATGCAACATTGACAACTCTATACGATACGAAACTACAATGCAATACAAAATTTGACAACGCTAAACAATATGACAATACAAACCAATGCAATAATCGAAAACGCTTTACAATATGACAATACAACGCAATACAACATTTGACTAACTCTATACGATATAACAATACAATACATTTCCACATTTGGCAAAGCTATACAATATTACAATACAATGCAATGAAACTTTTGTCAACGCTATACGATATTACAATACAACGCAATGCAACATAAGCAACGCTATACAATGTGATAATACAATACCATATTTTGAAACGCTATACGATATGACAATACAATGTAATGCAACATGTGGCAACGCTTTACAATATGGTAATACAATACAACATTTGGCAACGCTATACGATATGATAATACATTGTAATACAACCTTTGGCAACGCTATGATAATACAATGCAATATAACATTTGGCAAGGCTATACGATATGACAATACAATGCAACAAATGACATCGCTAAACGTTATGGCAATGCTCTCGTTTACGTTTTGAAAGGTGTGTTTAGGTTTTTAAAACTATTAACACAATTACTGTATCATTTGATTCTCAGCATGTAGAATACGTACCTGTTCCTAATCTATATGAAAATCTTAACCCCTGTGTTATTGCCCTTGACCTAAGCTTATGCGTTAAATTTCCAAATTATGCCACCGGAGATCTTATTGTTTTCTGATAACCCCTGTTATAAATAAAATGTACATGTACATGGAATGTTGAAGAAAGAAGTAAACTCATTACATATAGAAAAGCAGCGTAAAGCAGGAGGATAGCAAAACACAAATCTCATGAGGAAGCTTTTTGCTTTTCTTGGCATCCTGTTGTTAGTCCCATCTGCCCTTCAAATCGAAAATAAATATTTCGATGATTGTGACATGAAAGAAAGGACTCTACTGAATTACCTCATGGATAGGAAACGCATTTATCGTTGTTGTAAACTGGTTAAGTCCGTACGTAACGTTATATAACTCAAACAAATTGGAATGAATACCAATGATAGGAGCTGAATTTAATTTGGTACACAGTTAAACTTATGTAAGCGGCTTTACCCGAAATACGATGAAAACATTGCTCTTTAAGACATGCTAGAGCTTAATGCAAAGCAAAATGGAAACAAAAAGCTCCTATAGGAGCTTTCTGTTTGACTTTTATTCTTCATTAACCAGTTACCCGTCTAAATTGTATGTGTGATTATTCGAAAAATGTCCGCTTAACATAACTGTGACTTTATTCATTTTGTTAGCAATGAATCGGTTTATTCAATCATGTTAGGCTTAAGGAACGTACACGGGCATTTCATTAGGCATAGCCTCAATGGGATGCATGCAAATGCATTCATTTGCCTAATGTACCCAATCGAAATGATTCGATAGAAAAATCACATTTATTCGGTACAGGCTTGATATGCAAATACAGCCATATAATGGGATTATTTGTACTGTTACCAGAATTGTACTCATCGTACTTAACCTATTTATGACTGTCTGGTTATGTTGAACGAATATCTCTTTTGTGAAAACAGTCCCTTTTGTGTTAACCCATTTACCTCTTGAACTTCTAATGAGCAATTTCATTTTACAAATAAGTCTAGTCCATTTCTTACTATTATTTTTTTATTCAAATTGTAAAATGTCAATTAGTACTCTGCTCCCTGTCTACATTACATGCAATTGAATTGGACAATAATAGATCATAGGTCTAATGTGTGTAAAGAAAGCGTATACTCGTCACTAAGAGTACTTTGATTAACCCTTTGAACCGTAGTCCCGCATATTGGCGTCCTTTTCAAACAGTGTACATGTGTATAGTACACTTGTCCTATGCAAACAGTGAAGACCCAGATCAGAGGGCTCCGAAAGGAGCCCTCTGATCAGGGTCTTCACTGTTTGTCATAATGCCAAACATTGACGAAAACAACACTTGAAAGTCAGAAATGGACTAGACAAAAATGGAAACTGGAATTGTCCATTTAAAGTTTCAGGGAGGAAAGAGTTAAGGGGTCCTTTTAAACTTCGTGCAATAACCGTCTAAATGGTAGCTTGGGAACTGTACAAACGTAAAGCAGTAACCTTATATATTAAGTACATGTAATCAACTGTCCATGTATACTCACGGAAACATGCGTATTCATAGTATGACCGCTTAACCCTTTCTCCTATAGAAGCGTCTTTTAGCACATTTTTTTTATTCCTCCTTTGAAAATAATAGGTCTATGGTGGCATGACATGACAAACATTATGCAAATATAAGTTCTGCAATACAAGTAGTTTTGACCTGCAATAAGGAGTCACCTATTATTACAGACATTCGTGTTTATTTATCTCACGATCGCATAGCGCAAATTGACCAGTATCTCCTATTCGTATGCTCAGTCGGTCCAGCAGAACGATTGGCCTGTAAATTGAGAGATGGAACCGGATAATTTAAACCCTTTGTTTGCTTCATAATTATCGTCTGCAATTGCTTTAACTCCTTCACTGCCATGGCGTCATCAATTTTGAACAATTGTCGTCTACTTCTATTTCTCTAATTTAAACGTGACCCATGATGACTTTTCTTTGCCAAGATTTATCGTCTACTCAAACCCTATCAGCGTCACAATATCTATTGCGTTTATGGTGTCGTCCGAAATATTTTACCAGACCAAATAGGGTTTTTTGTTCCGAAGAAATACCGATATGAGTGTCAAACAGTTTGGGTCCTGACCAGACGCCGCGTTACGCGGCGTCTTGTCAGGTCCAACTTGTTTGCAAAATTGCCTTTTCGCACAATTTGCAATAAGAGAGACAAAATGAGTGTCATTCTCTGTATAAGATCAAATACATAGAAACCAAGCAAACTACAACAAGTCGTCTGTCAACCCCATCTGTAATAAGATTATTTACTCGATTAATCTATCAACCTTATACACTCTACACTAGGGAATTAGTAATGACTGTTACTGTACGGTAAGGGTGACGTTATTATTTCCCGTTTAAACGCAAACGCATTGCAATAAAATGTAATAAAATGACGGACATTTTACGATTCCGACTATTAAATGTACGAAACTTTTCAAGCAGCCAAGCCTGTTAACTCGGTACCGGTATCTAATCTGGATCATAACTATTTGACATTCGTATTCAGTTTTACCTTCTTTTATTTGAGTTATAGAAATTAATTTTGTGTTATTATGATATACGGGACGTTTGAAGCAGACACTACTTAGCGTGGTAGAGTAATACGTTATTCTTTCCCCTTTAAACGCAAACGAAACGCAAACGAAATTCAATAAAACATAGAAAATGATAATTTATTGGCAATTCTGACCAATTATTTTAATCTAAGTGGCAAATAGTTCGAAGCCTGATCAGGCGCCGGGTTACCCGGCGTCTGATCTGGCTCCAAACTGTTTGCTCTGAAAAAGTTTATTGGGAAAGAATTACGTTTTCTCCACTGTACTCACAGTTTTGGTCCAGATGAGAGGCCTAGTAATTCGGTGTCTCATCTGAATCCAAACTGTTCGACAAGTTGATGCTATTGTCTCAATGAAAATGCAGTTAATTCAACTCTGTGCAGAAGACACACTTTGAAGACGACACTTACTTTAACTTATGTAAGTTTGACCTTAGGAACTCTGTGAGAGGCATTGTGTCAGGTCTGGCCTAATGTATGGTATCAGATGACACCTTTAGGTCAGTGAGGAAAATGTTATTCCCCTTTTAAGCCCTTTGCTGCCGTATCCCTGAGTACAATGGTCATTTGCAAACAGTATGTATCCTATTCAGACGATGCCTGACGCATCGTCTGGTCAAGATCCAAACTGTTTGATATTTATTTAAATGTTTCTAAAAATCAAAATATCTGAAATTTGATTTTGAGGAATAAAATCTGACCGCAATTTTTTTAGGCAAATGACGTCAGGTCACTTGAGAGGTTAAACTAATCTTAGCTCAAATACAATGCAAGTACAGTTGAAGCTCGGTCATTCGAACTCGCTTTAGTCTGAACATAGACATATTGCAAAGTTAAAACGTGGCTATGCCACGTTTTTACTTTGAAATATGTGTGTGTTCTACATCAAGCAAAAACGAGTTATCGAAAATGGACGTAAGAAATATGAGTATTTTCGAAATATCGAGTTTTTACTGTATATTAAAGAATAGTGCGTGCTTTTGAACAATTTATTGTAAGTAAAGTGACCCTCAGTCAGGATCCTGAGCAGACGTCGGGTAAGTCGGCGTCTGGTCAGACCCAAAACTGAACTTTTTTTTAATCTTTTAATCCGTTTAATTTGAGAGAATGTTATTCCCCCCTCGTAACTCGGATTCCTATCTAGTTCTAAACTGTTTGACACCCTGGTTATATTTCCTTAACTCTTTCGCTGCCATATTTATCGTGAGAATTTTACCCCTTCACCGTTTCATTGTCGTCTGCTTCAAGTTGGTTGTTTTCGATATAGTTTCAAAGTAAGATTCAATGTAGCTTAGTATGACTTGAAACATATCGATACGAGTGTCAAACAGTTTGGATCCTGATCAGACGCCGCGTTACGCGGCGTCTGATCAGGATTCAAACTTAAGGCAAAGTCGACCTTTGGTTCTATTGACAGCTAAAGAATTAAAGAAAACGCAAAACATGTCGTCTCTTGGAAGTTTTGCAGACGACAAAATTGTAGATGTCAATTACATAACGTGCTAAAGGGTACATGAAAAGCACACAGTGCTCTAAAAATCGGTTAAAGAAACTAATGCAGAGAATGGTTGCAGGGCTGTAATGTCTCCTGATTTTTTCGAAAAATTCGAAATTTTCTTAACTTCGGATTTCTGCTGCTTTAAATATGTTTAAGTCAAAATACCTAAAATTTAGAATTTATAAATAAAAGCAGACGACAATCGTTTTGAAGCTGATGACGTCATGGCAGTTACGGGGTTAATGTCCTTCCATATACATGTATTTGGGTTGTAACCCTTTAAATGCTTGAAACCAGTATACATGTATGTACAATGTATACATTGTATTTACATGAAGCAAACAGCGTATACACTGATCAGAGGGCTCCTTAAGGAGCCCTCTGATCAGTGCATACACTGTTTATTTTAATTTTATAGTTCTGAAATATTTTCTGAAAGCTACCCTAAATATCAACACACGTAAACTGGTCAGTTTTCTAAATTTGGAAAAGTTCATATGAAAAACCCGACCTGGAAAGCTTTCAACACAGTATACGCAGTATATTTATATCTTACAGTGTAGAGGAAATATTATTTCCCGTTTTTAAAACGCAAAGGAGACGCAAACGCAAAGCAATAAAATGTAGAAAAATACAACTTTTTGACATTTCTAACTATTTATTTTTATCTGAGTGGCAATCCGTTTGGAGCCTGGTCAGATGCCGGGTTACCCGGCGTCTGGTCAGGCTCCAAACGGATTGCATTGTAAATAATAGATTTAGCGTAAACGCATTTATTGGGAAAGAATAACGTTTTGTCCACTCTACCTGTATATATAGTGACATAAACCGTGACCTGAGAGGTGGAAGTAATTGCTTAATATGGCATGGGTAGTGTTTGGATAAGATTTTAAATCCTATTATTGTTACATTTTGTCATAAAATTGGCTTATATAAAGGCAGGTAAATCACTTATCAAGTTATAAATACAGTATGGATATATACATTTCAACATGGACTGTGTGTACTTAACATGTATGTTGTATTTAGTAATACATTATATACTCTATATTATAATTATATTATTTATGATGTTTCATTAAGGCAGATGCTGAAAGCAATGTCAAGATGAGGAAGAAAACACATACATCTTAGCTCATTATACGATAGCCTGTTTCTAATTTTTAAAAACAGATTAGCACTTACAGCAGGTTGATAGTAAAGCAGAATGCTCCTACAAGTTTCCAATCTGCTTTATGTACCATCCGGAAAGAAACTGTAAATACATGTACCTAATGATATCATTGTTCATGACTACCTATTTGGTGACTATTTTCCTTACTTAAGAAATAACTAGAGGCGTAAAAATGCGTTTTAATGGAGTACATGTGTTTGTTTACAGCACAATAAAAGTAAAGCGCAAAGCTTATGTACATGTACTATGAAGCGTAATGCTGAATAGTGTCATCCTGATTTTAGTTTTTATTAGTTTCCTGGTATATTTTAATAAAAACTTGGAGCCGTTGCAAATGAAGTTTTTGGATGTTTACTTACACTTTTAAGTACAGTGGATTGTGTCCAAGGCAGGTGTCATCTTCAATCACGTTGAAATTTCAGCAAACATATTCAGTATACCGTAAAACATGGGTACAGTGACTTCTCAAGCGAGTGTTTATATTCTGTCTTATATACAAGTGAAAACGTACGAGGGTCCTTCAAAACCTTATTTGAAGGTGTATCACCCAAGTCAATATTATTATTTAAAACGGTTTAATGGATTGGTATAACATCACATAAATGACACTGATACCATGGATGTTTATATAGATTGGAATTACTGTTGTGGTGCAATGAAGATACACATAAATTGTTGTGCGCAATGTGTTATATTTCAAGTTTCAAAACTAATGTAGTATTTTTATGAGTATAATATTCATGTACATGTATACAGTTTACAGTTGGTAAATTAACAACTTAATGATTGCAAAATGTAAAATATGTATGTTTGTTGACAAACTATTTACTGCATTGTTTTTATATGCAATTGAAAATCTCTTATTCGAAACAAGTTGTTATGATCAATTAACACTTTTAAAATATATTTTATAGTTTTTTCATAGATACATGTAAATCAAATCACATATTGTACCAATGTTACCTTTTGATGTATGTTATAACATTACAAAAAGTAGGTCAAAACAAAATTCGATTGTTTTTAAGCCTATTCAATATTAAGTGTGTTGTATTAAAAGCTTATTAAAATTGTAATAACTAGAGCGAGTATTAAAAACATGGCACCTTTTATAAGTCATATGATATGACAATATGGTTAGGATTAGTAGCAAAACATGCCTTTGACTGACTATGATTGATGTCTATTTTGCACAACGAAGACATGTGTTGTTGTGAAAGTATTATGCATCGCAGTATCCACAAGAAAAACCTCTTTATAACGGTGTATCACATATTATAATCATAAATGCAGATTCCACGAAAATGGCCAAGTAACGGTACTTTTTGAATGACCCTTGTAAGGAAAGTAAACAGTGTTGCAAAAAGTTCCTACATGTACAGTGGAGAATCTGTTATTCTTTCCCGTTTAATTGCAAACGTACGCAAACGCAAAGCGTTAAAACGAAGAAAAGAACAACTTTTGGATAATTCTGATATTTCATGTTTATCTTGGTGGCAAACAGTTTGGAGCCAGATCAGACGCCGGGTTACCCGGCGTCTGATCTGGCTCCAAACTGTTTGTAAAAGAAAAAATAGTTTTAGCGTAAACGCGTTTTTTGGGAGAGAATAACAGATTCTCCACTGTATAAGAGCATTTTGCATTACTGTTGTCCTGTATTAACATATTGATACAACAAGACGAATATACTCGTCATTTACAAACATTGTGATTGTGAAAAGTATACACTTACTTATCCTATGCCAACAGTGAAGAACAAGACCAGAGGGCTCTGACCAGGATATGCACTGTTTGTCATATTCCTATACATTGAGTAAAACGACCATAAATTGTCAAAAATGGACGAAACTAGAAATGCACCCATGCCGTTTAAGAGAGGTAGAGGGTTTTCGTACATGTATAATATAAGATACTACTACATCACCCACCCTACTACCCACTGTTTCTTTTATATTGTATCTACTGTACAAAGTTTTTACTGTATTTTTTCTTCTATTTTGCAGAATGGATCGCAAGGTAGCCCCGGAGAATGTGAGTTGGTTTCGTTATTAAGAGTCCAGTCTAGATTTGATATGCATTAGTGTAAGGATTAATGCGTGACGTTATCTATTAGCGCATAGACGTTGCGTGACGGAATATATCATCGCCAAGATTTGACGTGACGGATCTTGATTTAACACTTATTCTTTACGGCATCCTGTTTGCAGCGTGAAATGTGATAACATTAATCGGAACTGTGCCGACGGCTCTACCTTAAATATATACACAATGGAGAACTTTACCGTCGGACTTGGGGGAAATGAAATGGACGTTATTAACTGCAGTGATTTTAATATAACTCTAACAGAAGTCATGAAAGGAGAACCAACTGAGACTATATCAATAGTGACGGCTGGGAACCAGTTTTACGCCTATTTCACACCTGTAATTCTGTTCGTTGGCCTGCTCGGCAATATCATCTCGCTTCTTGTGTTCCTGTCAAAGAATATGCGGGGTATGTCTGCGAGTCGGTACCTCGCAGCTCTGTCTATCGCGGATATGTCGACATTAATATTTTACGTATTCTGCGAGTGGTTAGTTCGCGGATTAGTTCACATATCTCCCTACACTAACGTGACATTCTTGGCCACAGAGGGCGTGTGTCAGATCTGGCTGTACTTTAACTACCTGTGCAGGTTTCTATCCGCTTGGCTGACCGTGTGTTTTACGTTTGAAAGATTTGTTGGAGTGTGTATGCCTTTTAGGAGGCGTCATATGGGCTCGTTGAAGGGAACCATGAAAATAATTACAACACTGATAATCACGTCCGCTATTGTGGTCAGCTATAAACCCGTCCTGAGCGGGGTCCACACGGTTCGCGGGAAAACGGCGTGCACCAGTCGCCAGAAATACCTGCACCAATCCTTCATCCTGGATAGCATATACGCCCTATTCATCACGCTGGTGCCGTTCTGTATCATAACAGTTCTAAACATGATGATAATACGCCGTCTATACCTTCGCAGTCGGCGACATAGAGACAATCTCATCACTGAAGAGAGTCACATACGTTTGGAGTTCACGTTGATTCTCTTGGCAATCTCATTCTTCTTCATCGCCTTCAACTTGCCGTACTTTGTGGTGTGGTTTAGGACTTTTGTTCACTCAATCGTGACGGACAATGAGAGTACCGGTGATAACGGTATTGGATACTGGACAGGGGCGCTGAGCATCACGCGGACAATATTCTACATGAACTATTGTTGTAACTTTTTCTTGTATAGCATTACCGGTGCCTTCTTTAGAAAAGAGGTCATGGGTTTGTTTAAGATTCGCAATAAGGAATACCAACATTGTAGACAAATGTCCAACAACACGCACGAAACACCAATCGTAAATCGAAACTCCTGGGTGTAAGATTTAAGCCTGTAACATCCGGTACAGTAGAGTGGACGTTATTATTTCCAAATAAACGCGTTTAGGCTAAAACTATTATTTCCAGTGCAAACATTTCGGAGCCTGATCAGACGCCGGGTAACCCGGCGTCTGATCAGGCTCCAAACTGTTTGCCATTCAGATTAAAATAAATGGTCAGGATTGTCAAAAACATTGTATTGCGATGCGTTTGCGTTTTGTTTGCATTAAACGGGAAAGAATAACGTCTTCTCCACTGTATATGGATTCATTCAATGCTCAAAGTCTGTAGAAATAGTCATTGACTCATTCATCTCTTAAACTTTAAATGAAAAATTCCATTTTTCAATTAAGACTAGTCCAATTTTATGCCCCAATCCCCTTCCCCACGAACGACTTAGTCGGTGGCATATTGTTTTTGCTCTGTCTGTTTGTTTGTATATGTATGTATGTTTGCCTACAATTAAGCATATTTTGAGTATGCATTTCAGAATTGCAATCAATGCAGATCTTGTTCAGAGGGATCCCTGTGATCAAGGTACACGGTGTTTCTATATTGTTTATCTTCCTCGCATATACACTGTTTGTAAAGGACAAATATACTCGGCATTATCGTTAAACAAACCTAGTTACATGTATATAGGACACATTTTGTATTTACCCGTTTAAGCTTGGCAGCCTTGTTAACAACTACAATTTGCCATTTTTGTGTATGTTTTGCGATACCTATGACAATCCGGGTTTACCCTAGTAAGACGCTGCATTTGTGCCGTCTCACCAGGGTATTTGCTGTTAATAAAACGTCATTTTCACCCTTTCGGCGCCGAAGCCGAATATTAAAGGTGATTTTGCAAACAATTTGCATAACGCGGTGTCTGATTAGGATCCAAACTGTTTGACACTCGCATCGATCTTTCTTAAGTCATAATACATGTACCTACAATCTTCCTTGAAAACGCTCTTGCAGATAACTATATTGAAGCAGACGACAATATAGCGGTGAAGTGGTTCAACCATTTCGATTAATTTGGCGCCGATAGGATTAAAAATGGAAGTGAGCAATGATGCTTCAACCCATTACCCCATAGCCTGTTTCTAAGTATTGAAGATAGGTGACCAATTAAGGCCTTTCGCTCACGGAAGTCGGTCTTGCGGGCGAGCGGATGTGCGTCTTGACGACATAGACTTTTTCCGTACGTGCTTATAATAGAATATTTATATAAAGGAAATGTTGATACGATTTAGTATAATCCTTCATAGCGCAGTGAGTAGAGTGATTGACTAGCAATTCAATGGTCATAGGTTCGAGACCCATCCGATCCCAATATTTTTTTAAGTGTCCGATTTATTGACTTGTCTAATCAAGAGACATGTTATGTTTAGTCGTCGTTGATTAGAATAAGTGATGTTATATACGGTCCAATTATATGTCCACTTACATGTACGTTTTCATTTAATGACTTACAAGTCAATAAAATCGGTAAACATGTATACGATTTGATCGAACTATAACGCCACACATTGAAGCTTATCAATACGTCAACCTTTTCAATATCAACATTGCCCATTATTATTATGTTTAAACAATATAATTAACCTTGTATGCAAGTCCATGATCAAATAATAGCGCATTTTAATGACAGAATTTTAATTTTAAGGTAAGTAACTGCATCTCAACTTCAAATTGCCCCCATTTTAATAAGAAAATCTGTTATAACAACAAATCCTGACTGTAATATTTTCCAATTTTTTCTGACCATCTGTTTCATCAACCATATATTTGAATAAAATGAAAACAAATATACATTGAATGAGTCAGTTTTTTGTAATTCAATTTTTTAGCATTTTGCAAAATTTAAATAGCTGATAACATCTTTCTGAACACCTTTATTCAAAATGTTTTTAGCTTTTCTTGTAATGAATGTTGTGGACTACTTATTGGGCTAGACTAATAGTCATTAGCTTTATTTATTTTTGAGAAAATAAAATCATCAAAATTCTAAGTTTTTGTCAGAAAAAGAGACATTAAGTTTTCACACATTGATTCTAAGCCTATTATCATTCTTCATGAAAAGTTTCATAACACCTTGTATGGAAACTAAGCGCACCTGCGAAGTACCTTAAGTGCACCTCAGGTGCATTCAGCTTTACTTTCAGCCTGCTTTAAGATATAATCTGCTAGAATATATAGAAATATTTTTTTTGGTACATATTCATCAATTTATAAAGTGGCACTATTTTCTTCCTTAGAGGAATGACTAAATGGCGTAAAAAGGTGTATTTATAGGGTAATGGGTTAAACAAGTGTTTGCAACAATCTCGTGATGTAAGCAAACTGTTGTTTCTTTCATCTACAACGTGGGCAGGTCGGTATACTTTCTCTCTTCTCCACTGTACCCATTTTAAATAGCTCATTGGAGGGATTTGTTCTCAATCAATTCTTGTTATAAGGACTTTTCGTCAATTTTGCTGATTATTGCATTGGTAATAACAAACAATGAAGACCCTCAAAAGACATTCGTTGCGTTTCATCTGGGTCTACATTGTTTGTTCGTGCATTTTCTCAGTAGTTTAGGTATACATGTATGGGTGTCTTAAATGTATTGAGAGACACATCGTTAACTCCAGTACAGTACCCCCTCCCTATAGCGACCATCTGAACAGCGATTCCCTCCTTACAACAGCGCTTGTCGCTGTTCCCTCAAACAAGACAATTATGTCTTACGCTCGCACCGCTGCAATATCGTCTACTTAAAATTCTCGTCTGCTGTTTTTCTCAAAGTTTCATATTAGACATTTTGATAGAAGAAACATAATGAAGGGTGACAAACAGCTTGATTCCAGATCAGACGCCGCGTAACGCGGCGTCTGATCTGTATTCAAGCTGTTTGCAAAAATAAGCCAATTTCCCTCCCTATAACAACTCTCTCTGGACAACACACACACTCTTTGTTTCTGATTTGGGTGTTGTAGAGAGGGAACACTGTATTTGTTAACCTGAAATAATAACAGAGCGATGGAATTCCATTCACCCTGCTTGCGCCTGTTCAGTTAATCAGGATCAACCAGAACAACAACAACAGTCAGACTTGAATTACAAATGTAACCATGTGCATGCTGGGTAATTGTTTCGTCTGCAAGAATTGTCTTCTACTACTGTTCTTAAAATGGAATTTTCTAAATCTATTTTCTTAACAGGCCAGAGTATCAAACAGTTTGGGTCCCGATGAGACGCAGCGTTACGCGGCGTCTCATCTGGATCCAAACTGTTTGCAAATGTAATCACTGTAGCACATATATCCACCGCAAGCATGAAAAACGTTAAGCGGCCGCTTCAAATACGATTAAGGACAGATGGCACCTTAATGCAGGAAAAAAATAATGCAAAAGCTTTTTTTATAGGAATCTTCTGCATTACAATGGAAAAGACGTTATCCTTTCCCAATAAACGCGCTAACGTTAAAAGTATAATTTCCATTGCAAACAGTTTGGAGCCTGATCAGACGCCGGGTTATCCGGCGCCTGATCACGCTACAAATTGTTGCAACTCAGATTAAAATAGATAGTTGGAATCGTCAACAAAAAGTCATTTTCTAAATTTTACTGTAATGCGTTTGCGTTTGGTCTGCATTTAAACGGGAAAGAATAACGTCTTCTCCACTGTACTTTGTCCAGCATTCAGTGGTCGCCTGTATTCAGCCATGTGTGCGCTATGGGCGATTTTGTGATAGCTACATGTATTACAAACAGTATAGATGTTGGTAAGATGCCGAGTAACATGGCGTTTCATCTGAATCCAAACTTTTTTACACTCATGTCATATTTTCTAAACGAAGAACTGGAGAGGGCGTTATAATATATTCTTTCCCATGGCACGTTTACGCTAAATCTATTATTTCCAATGATACAGCTTGAAGCAAGATCAGACGCCGGGTAACTTGGCGTCTGATCAGGCTCCAAACTGTTTGCCTCTCAGATAAAAAAATAAATTATCAGAATTCTTTAACAATTTGTCACTATCCCCATTCCATTGCATTGCGTTTGCGTTGTGTATGCGTTTAAACGGGAGAGAATAACGTCTTCTCCGATGTATAGCATGCATAAAGTCAAAGATCACATTTTATTGTTATTTCAGTTGTCTTTTAAACCTTTGAACCCTAGCCACACATATATATGCCCTTTGCAAATAGTGTATCTGTGAAGAGTACACTTATCCTATTCAACCAGTGTAGCACCAGATCAGAGGACTCCTAACGGAGCCCTCTGACCAGGGTCTACACTGTTTTCACTATTGCAATACATTGACAAAATAACAACCCTATAAAGTCGAAAGTGGACTACACCAACATGGAAACTGGAATTGTTTATTTAAAGTTTCTGGGAAGAAAGGGTTAACCCATTCATTCTAAATGACGCTTAAAAGCGCGTTTGCAAACGGTTTGGATCCTGATCAGGCGCCGCGTAACGCGGCGTATGATCAGGATCCAAACTGTTTGACACTCGTATCGATATGTTTAAGTCATACAGCATTGAATCTTACTTTGAAACGATCTTGCATACAAAGAAATTGTAGCAGACGACAATGAAACGGTGAAGGGGTAAAAACACTCACGGACAATTTGGTAGTGAAAGGGTTAATACATGATAAATTTTGTCATTTACTTAGGAAAACGTCTTTCATGGTGGAACAGGCGCTTCTTCTTTCTAGGTGAGGAATGATTGGTTGAGGAAAGGTACCGCGAGATCGCACAATAACTCGTTCACCCCCTGAGACTTCAAATGTTAAACTCCAGTATCAAATTAAGTCTAGTCTATTTTTACATACAGTGGAGAAAAACGTTATTCTTTCCCGTTTATACGCAAACGAAACGCAAACGCAATGCATTTAAATGTAGAAAATTAAAACTATTTAAAATTGCTGACGAATTATTTTAACAATTTTAGAGCCTGATCAGACGCCGGGTTGCCCGGCGTCTGATCTGGCTCCAAACTGTTTGCAATGGAAATAATAGTTTAAGCGTAAACGCGTTCATTGGGTAAGAATAAAATCTTATTACTTTTATATAGGGTTGATTCTAACAATATATTTCAAAATGGAAAATTGTGCAGACCTGACCAGAGGGTTCATGCAGGCACTCTCTGACCAGGGTCTGCACAGTTTGAATAAGGCAAGTGTACTCTTTACCGATGCACTGTTTGTAAATGACCACTCGTCGCTAGAGATGAAAGTGATAAAAGCTATTCAACAAATCGCGGGTTTGTTTGTTTTGGTTTTGGTTTGTTTTGTTGATTTTGTGTTGAAGCCTAATGTCAGCTAAAAGCAGAATCGAAGCAAAGCAAACGGCCCTTATGGGAAATTTCTGTTTTACCTTCACAATTGATATTACAATAAGTCACATCAAAGGGTTTGGTTAGGATGTAAGAGTTTTAGTAATGAAAATAAAGTGTTCCATCTCCACAACGGCCCTCTAAACAACGAGTCCCTCCTTACAACAACGCTTTCCGCTGTTCTCTAAACAAGACAATAATGTCCGATATTTTCCTAGCTCCAGTATTGTCTGCTTAAAATTGTCGTCTGCTGATTTTCTAAAATTTATATATTGGACATTTCGACAGAAAAAAACACAATGACGAGTAACAAACAACTTGAATCCGCATTACGCGGCGTCTGATCTGAATTCAAGCTGTTTGCAAATGCAAGCCAATTTCCCTCCTAATAACAACTCCTTCCTAACAATGCACACAATATGTGTCTCCCATTGGGTGTTGTTTTAGAGAGGGAACGCTGTACTCTACCTATATGAACCTCTAGGATATATGATCAACTACATGTGGAGAAGACGTTATTCTTTCCCAATAAACGCGTTTCGGCTAAAACATTACGTTTTCCTTGCAACTTTTAGACCAAGGTTATTTCCAAACTGTTTGCAACACCGATAAGAATAAATCGTACGAACATTGATATGTTTTGAACGGGAAATAATCGTGTCTTTTCCGCTGAATCATTTGTATGAGTGATTGTACAATTTTACTGCAATAAAATAATGTGAAAGATTTAAAGCGTTGTACTTTCTTTGTCTTTTCTGTAGCAGATCCATTTCAAATTTCCAAGATAACACTTACTGAAATTTATATTGAAAGGGTTTGCACCAATTTCAAAAGTATTTACGCCTTTTACCATTCAGCGATACAAAATGTTTATGCTCCTGCACAATTAAAAGAAGCGACTTTGAAAATAGTTTTTTTAGCTTGATTAGACGTCGCGTGACGCGGCTTCTGTTCAGGCTCTAAACTGTTTGACACTGTTATCGGTATTTCATCAGACGAAGCGTCTGAAATCTAACTTCTTTTTTTTCTTTTTCAAAAACAAATGCATAGAACAGTTTCAATACAGTGGAGAATATGTTATTCTTTCCCGTTTAAACGAAACGAAACGCAAAACACTATAAACGTAAAAAAGTGCAACTTTTCGACAATTCTGATAATTCATGTTTATCTTTGTGACAAAGAGTTTGGAGCCTGATCAGACGCCGGGTTACCCGGCGTCTGTTCTGGCCCCAAACTGTTTGCATCGGAAATAAAAGTTTTAGCGTAAACGCGTTTATTGGGAAAGAATAACGTTACGTTATTATACATGTATCTGTGAAAGGGTAAAAACAGATTATACGGGTCCACACTATTTGCCAATGTCCATTTATTAAAGTATACACTAGACTAAGATTGGTTAAACTCTGAAGTTAATCAATAGAAACTAGAAGTAAATAAATCTGGCGCATGTAAATGTGCACGTATTTCTATTGATCGTTGATATATATAAAGACCAGCTGTAAATATAACAGTTGAGCTGTTTGCAGTTGTGCAGCTCATCAAACAACCGCCAATTTTTTTTAAGCGGGCACTCTTTAATTGAACATAAGCCTGTCGAAAGATCAATGAAGGACACAAATAAAGCAAAAAAGGTCCTTTACAAGCTTTCTGCTTTTAAGTACTTTTATCTTGCATTAAGCTACCACGTGTCCCACATGCTATATAATTTACAAATGTATACAGTGAAACCCCTCTAAACCGGACATGAGTGGGGACAAAATAAATTTCCGGTTTAGAGAGGTTTCCGGTTTAGAGCGGTTTTAACCCATAGCTTGTTCCTAGTATGGAAGATAGCTGATCACTTAAAGCAGGTTGACAGTAAAGTAGGATGCGCCTTAAGGCGCATTCTGCTTTACTTTCAACCTGCTTTAAGCTATCACCTGCTAGAATATAGAAATTATTTCTGCTGATACATATTCAGTGTACGAATAAATCAAGGTAGCCAATGGCGTATTTATGGTGTAATGGGTTAAAATAAAAAAGGGTTTGAAACGGGACCAACGTTTTTGTCCGGTTTAGAGAGTATTCCGGTATCTAGAGGTTCCGGTTTAGTGGGGCGTCACTGTATTGGTTTGGGTGTTTGCTTAAGACAAGTTTGACTCTGCAGCAATGTCCTGTTTGCACCAATTCAAATATAACTCTCAAATGGTGGCTTTAACATACCTTTGCTTTAAGCAGGATGGACGTAAAGCAGAAATCCGAACAGAAACTTTCTGCTTTACTTCCAAACTGATTTTAGAAGCTACATGTACAGTGGAAAAGACGATATTCCGTCCAGTATAAACGCGATCGAAGCCAATCGCGTTACATCAAAATGTAAAAAAGTACAACGTTTTGACATTTCTGACTAGTCATGTTAATCTGAGAGGAAAACGGTTTGGAGCCAGATCAGACGCCGGGTTACCCGGCGTCTGATCTGGCTCAAAACTGTTTGAAATGGAAATAATAGTTTTAGCATAAACGCGTTTATTGGGAAAGAATAACGTCTTTCTCCACTATACCTGTCTCAGACAACTGAACAAACAGTTTCAGTGATAGTACTATAAGACATGATTAATCTGTTAACGGTTTGCTGCAATTCCAAACATATTCTGTCGGACCCAATAAACTAATGAGACTCACGATGGTTTAACAGAGGAGCGGACACATTACCTTAACACCAGAACTTAACCTTATCATCCCTGAAACTTCAATCGAATAATTCCAGTTTCCAATTCAGGCCAATCGATTTTACATATATAGGGTTGATATTATCGATAAATTGCAAAATCACAAACAGTGAAGACCCTGATCAGATGGCTCTTGTAGAAT
The DNA here is from genome assembly GCA_922989275.2 of Gari tellinella. Classification (NCBI taxonomy): domain Eukaryota; kingdom Metazoa; phylum Mollusca; class Bivalvia; order Cardiida; family Psammobiidae; genus Gari; species Gari tellinella. The sequence goes on along the minus strand of OV277872.1, from coordinate 32,453,917 downwards.
TACTCTGTTCAGGGTTTACACTGTGCGCATAACTCATGTGTACTCTTCACATATAAGCTAGTTTAAAGACAACGAGTATACTCGTCACTAGAGGTTGAATGTATAAAACAAGTGAAAAATCACCTATCGCTCCTTCACTGTAAGTCTTTCCCTTTTCTGGGTCTGCGTTCGTTGCTTAAGACTAGTTCATTTTTCACATATACACCGTTTGTTATAGACGCTTGTACGCATCTTCATGGCTCAATGGATTATATTTAGCATTTTTATTCTTCCCCGTTTCTAAAAGGCAAACGAAACACAAACGAAAAACACTTAAATGCCATAAATAACAACTGTTTTACTGTTCTGGTTACTCATTTTAATCTCAGCGGCAAACAGTTTGGAGCCTGATCAGACACCACGTCTGATCTGACTCCAAACTGTTTGCAATGGAAATAATAATTTTAGCGTAAACGCGTTTAATAAGAAAGAAATAACGTTTTTCTCGACTGTACTTTTCCTCTACAGAACTGCCTTAGAGTATAAATATACATGTACCTACTCCGTCACTATTCATTTACTGTTTTCAAAACAGGTAGCGGCTTGTATATCTTTCCTTTTTCTGGTTCTACACTAGGTGCATAGGACAAATTCATCCTTCAAAGGTACACTTTTTGTAATTATCATTAGGGCTCAACGGTTGATATTTGGCATTTATTTAAGAAATGGATTGATTTTTTCGGCGTTCAAGCGAAATGAACGACAGAAAATTATCGGCAAATACCTTGCATCGCGCTATTCCACTAATAGGAAGGCATAGATCGGTTAAGAACAAATTTTGAAAAAATCCGCCAAATGTTTGCTGTCCCAAGTTACAAAGATTAATTCACGAATGAAAACTGCATATGCCCCGCCTCCTCTTCGAAACTTTTCGAAGATCTCTCGAGAAATGGTGTTTATACGAAATGAACACCCTTGTCAATTGAATTGAATGGGGCGAGTGTAAATATATAAGAGAAGACGTTATTCTTTCCCTTTCAAACAGCGACGAAACGCAATCGCAGTTTAGCCCTAAAATGGACTAAGTGACAATATTTTGATAAATCTTACAATTCGAGCGGGTTACCCGGCGTCTGATCTGGCTCCAAACTGTATGCAGTGGAAATAATAGTTTTAGCGTAAACACATTTATTGGGAAAGAATAACATTTTTCCTCCATAGAACCGTTTCAGAGTATAAAGTGGAGAATCTGTTATTCTTTCCCGTTTAAAAGCAAACGTACGCAAACGCAAAGCACTAAAACGTAGAAAAGTACAACTTTTGGACAATTCTGATATTTCATGTTTATATTGGTGGCAAACAGTTTGGAGCCTGATCAGACGCCGGGTTACCCGGCGTCTGATCTGGCTCCAAACTGTTTGCACTGCAAATAATAGTTTTAGCGTAAACGCGTTTATTGGGAAAGAATAACACATTCTCCACTGTAACCTCTACCTACTCCGCCACATACTGTCACACATGAATATTCATTTAACGCTTTTACTGCCATGTTTTATCGTCTGCTTTAACCCTCTTACAGCCAAACTTTCGTCTGCATTGATAGTGTCGTCTGAAATGGTATTGAAGTCAGCTTCAGGCCCATTTTTACTGTAGAAATGTCGATACGAGTGTAAAACAGTTTGGTTCCTGATCCGACGCCGCATACCGCGGCGTCTGATCAGGATCCGAAATGTTTGCAAAGTCGCCTTTTTGCGCCATTGGCAGTAAAAATGTTAGTGTTTTGAATGCATGTAGCAGCTTAAAGCATGAAGCAAGTAAAGCAGTAAGCTCCTAGTGGAGCTTTCTAATTTACTTTTATCTTGTTTTAAGCAGTGCACAGTCCGATATAGTTGATTTGAACTTGACCATGAGGGATATGTTATTTTCCGGGACCTGCTGGCATATGGGTCTTATTATGTAAAGATAAATATACACTGTCTCCTTTGACCTGACCTCATATCAATGTTAACAGTAAACGAAACGTGAAAACATTAACATTGGCTTATTAAACAAATACACTATCACAAAGGGCAAACACTGATCTTCTACTTCTACTGGGTACGGAACACATTCAACACATTGAATATTATTGCCAGAGGTTGCGCCAAAAATGTTTTAGAAGAAAAAACTAAACATAAATATTCCAAACATTTTTTTTTATTTGGCGAACTGTAGGCTAGCATGTAAGATGTATACAGTGTGACCAATGTGTGAAGATTTCGTACGAATATGTCACACAATGGCAGTGTGAGATTTCCGTACCCACTTTTTTAACGACCTGTTGGTACCTACGGATTCTTCACACATCACCTTCCGTTTACATGTAACATTTCTTTATGAAACAAATTCTAACAACTTAGGCAAATCACTTTCCATAGCAAAAAAGATGGTGTATTGCGTCGTATTGTGGGATGACACTAGAGTTCTAGGGAAAACCAACATCTTCGGACAGGCGACCCTCTCACGTACTGTCACGACCCGGGATCGAACTCGGGATGCATTGTTAAGAAGCGCGTGCGCTAAAACTGTTTTATCAATCCTTTTACATGCAGTTTTTACGAATTGATCAATAAAGCTCTTAAACAGCCGACCTAAATCCGAAGAATTATCTGTGAATAAGTGCAGCCCTTTTCATCCCCTGATCAAACTTATGTTCCGTTGAGTTTATGCTTAGTTCTTGGCTTCCTTTGAGGCATAATAGGCCAACGACCGACATATTGCCGGCCGAATGCTGGTAGATTGTTGGTTTTCTAACGGGATAGGGAGGGATGAGCTAGTGCTCATAGTGACTATGACTTACACTCACTTAGGTCCTTACTGCTGTTGGTTCGAATCCCAATCTGAACACTTGGGCTTTTTCATTTGGAGAAGCCTTCAAGCTGGCTATCGGAAAATCGGTGCTTTTACCCAGATGCAAATTTTTACTTGATTTATGACGTGCATCCGGTTTCTTCTCCCATCTGCGATTAGCTTTATGTCGAGATATGACTGAAATACTGTTAACATAGTATGAACTCAGAATTCTGGGCCTCGGTTTGATTTTAAAGTGGAGTTAAAAGCTAGTTTCAGCGACGGTCATCGAAACGACATCGATTTAAAATCGGTCGATTTCGGGCGCCTTACACGTTGATCGGACCCGAGAAAGCTTTTGACCAAATATATACAAACGTATACAAGCGTGTCAGAGGTCGGGCAATGCCGTCTCCATCCGGCTTTTGCCTATCCTATAACGGCCGGTGTAATGACGAAAAGTGTCCCCACCACTCAGAATTTTGACCCCGGGACATTTTTTGACTCAGAAAACTAACCTCCCGTGTCATTTTACATGTATTATGCCAAAGCAAGTCCCAAGGACAGTTTTCTACATCAAAAATTGTCCTCATGTGTCACTCTTTAGAGGGGGACACATTTCGTCTTTACACCGGCGCCCGTCTGGCAACCGGATAACACCGGTTTCCTTTCGGTCTCCCACAGTATTGCACGTTATTTCTGAATGCCCATGATGATGACTACACGATAAGGCAATCGGTAGTATGGTTCCATGTACGAAAGTGAACAACATAACAAAGAAGTGAAATCAGCGCGTCTTTATAAACCTCATTCATATATTGAACCCACGATAACCAATATCGGGCGATGATGGTCGCCCGTCTTAAAACCGTTGCCCGTCCGGTATTTAAGGACTATCGCGGCAGTTTGTTCGAATTTTCAAAACATTCTTTTTTTTTTAATTTTGCATAGTGCAGAAATATTAAATAAAAATAGGGAGTCTCCGAACTGGTTCTTTTCTTAATAGCTTTCTTGACACGTGCTTTTGATCATAAAATCTTAGAATTTTTCATATGTTTTCACAAAATAGAAAATAATAGGAGCAAGTACCAATAAAAACATGGAAACAACATATTACATATTATAACAAGTTTTTTCTCTTACAGTTCTTACATTCAGATTTTGACAAAAATTTTCCCAAATATTGATAAAGCATTAATTTACTGAAATCATTAATAAAAATTATAGGTACCCGAACTATTTTTTCTAAAAAATACAAATGTCTGCATAAAGAGTAACGCATGTCAATCCAGTTACCTCAAAAAGCTTAATTGTGGGGTCATGTAATTTGGCGGCCAAGATAAATAATATATACTAATAATGCTTGTATAGTGATTTATTGTTACCGATTAAACAGTGGATTTGGACACATTCTAGCATTTAAAAGTGGTTAACATATATCATTTATAGATAGCCCTATATGTAACTGGATAGACATGTGTTACTCTTTATGCAGACATTTGTATTTTGTAGAAAAAACGTTCGGGCCCCTAATTGTCATTTGAGTCACAGACACGTTTTAGCCTGGTCAGACGCTGAGTTACATGTACTCGGCGCTTCGTCTAACTTCAAACTATTTGCAATGAACAAAGGGTTTTAAACACAAACGCTTTTACTGAGAGAGAACACCGTGTCCCCTCTCTGCAACAACAACAAAGGGGAGACAACGATTGTGTGTGTTGTTCGGAAGGAGTTGTTATAGGGAAGGAAAAAAAATACACTTCGTTAACATTTGCAAACAGTTTGCATCCAGATCAGACGCCACATATCACGGCGTCTGATTTAGATTTTAGCTGTTTGTCACTCGTCATTAAATTTCTTCTGTCAAGTAATTTTGAGAAAAACAGCAGACGAAAACTTTTAGCAGACGATATTGCAGCAGTTATTACAGTGGAGAAAACGTTATTCTTTCTCAATAAACGCGTTTACGCTAAAACTATTATTTGCAGTGCAAACAGTTTGGAGCCAGATCAGACGCCGGGTAACCCGGCGTCTGATCAGGCTCAAAACTGTTTGCCACCAAGATAAACATGAATTATCAGAATTGTCCAAAAGTTGTACTTTTCTACGTTTTAGTGCTTTGCGTTTGCGTACGTTTGCGTTTAAACGGGAAAGAATAACAGATTCTCCACTGTAAAGTGTAAGACAGAAATGTTATGTTTCGGGAATACAGCGCTCCCTCTCTACAACGACACCCTATGAGAGACAAAAATTGTGTTCGTTGTTCGGAGGGAGTCGTTATAGAGAGGTAAATTGACTGCTTTTACAAACAGCTTGAATCCAGATCAGACGCCGCGTAAGGCGGCATCTGATCTTGATTCATGCTGTTTGTCACTCGTCATTAAATTGTTTCTGTTAAAACATCCATTATGTAATTTTCAGAAAAACAGCGGACGACAATTTTAAGCAGACGATATTGCAGCAGTAAAAGCGTAAGACATAATTGTCCTGTTTAGGGAAGTACGGCAAGGGTTGTTGTAAGGAGGGGTCGTTGTTGGGAGGGTCGTTGTAGAGAGGGAACACTGTAGTAGCAATCATTGTTGTAAGGAGAGAATCATTGTTGGGAGGGTCGTTGTAGGGAGGGATCACTGCACCATCTCCCCGAGTTAACACCATATGTTCAGCAACTACTCGAAGACGAAAGATGGGTATCTTTAAAATAATAGAGACGGTAGTTTTAACAGAGATGATACGGGTGGTGAAAGAGATAAAGATAAAATTACATGTAACAGGGCTGTCATTTCTCTGGATTTTTCCTAAATCTCCGGATTTTTTCCAAGTTCATGGTAGCTTAAAGCAGGCTGAAAGTAAAGCAGAATGCGCCCTTAGGCGCATTCTGCTTTACTTACAGCCTGCTTTAAGTAGTCGCATGTCAACAAAACAAAAAAAAGGTTATGGGGTAAAGGTACGATTCGTAAAATCGCACTTGAAAAATGCAAATTTGGAAATCTTAGGATTGTTCATGCCAACTTATGGCAGCCCTGATGTAAGTACAGTAAAACTCCCCTTTACGACCAGAAAACTGTGTTTGTTTTATTTTTTGGAGTGTTTAAGACAGGTGGATGCTAAAAGCAAGGTGATCGTTTAGCAGAAAGCTCCTTTAAGAGCTTTCTGTTTTACTTTTATCTTGCATTAAGCTGTCATCTGTATTTCAAACAAACATTAAACCTTCTTTTAGTGGTCGTAGATCTAAGAGAGGGATTTTACTACAGTGGAGAATGTGTTATTCATTCCCAATAAACGCGTTTACGCTAAAACTATTATTTCCAGTGCAAACAATTTGGAGCCAGATCAGACGCCGGGTAACCCGGCGTCTGATCAGGCTCCAAACTGTTTGCCACCAAGATAAACATGAATTATCAGAATTGTCAAAAAGTTGTACTTTTCTACGTTTTAGTGCTTTGCGTTTGCGTACGTTTGCGTTTAAACGGGAAAGAATAACAGATTCTCCACTGTAAAAATCTCATGATAGTTTTGATCATAAAAGGGTTTAACTGAACTAAATGCAAACACAGTGAAATAAATAGGAGAAAAGGATGGAATTTTGAAAATGAGTCTTACTCTTAGTGATTTTTAACACCGTCCTGACACGTGAATGTTGAAAGACTGACGGTAAAGCAGAATACTTTGCTTTAGTTTCAGTTTTAGTTTTCGACAATTCTGACAATTCATGTTAATCTGAGTTGCAAACAGTTTGGAGCCAGATCAGACGCCGGGTTACCCGGCATCTGATCTGGCTCCAAACTGTTTGCAATGTAATATTAGTTTTAGCGTAAACAGGTTTACTGGGAAATAATAACTTTTTCTCCACTGTAGCAAAATGTTGGTAAAAACTGCCATTTCATGTTCTAATTGGACGCTCAACACTGGTTTCGCCATACTCGTGCTAATTGTATCTCTCTTCCAAGATCTGGTCACTTTATTACGCAATAAACTTCAACACAAACGCGAAGATACAATAACAATGCCTGATTCTCTCTGGTGCCATTTCTTCCGCTTCAAAACTCCTGACAGCAAGAAACGCGTTAAGTGGGTAGGAATAGTGTATTTACCACTGTACATGTACTCGTAAATAGCAAAAAGTTTACTTTTGAAGAGTACACTTGTCCTGTGCAAACAGAGGGTCCCTGGATAAAACTATTTACATGTAGCATAAACGTGTTTCTATAGAAAGAAAAAAAAAGTCTTAACAACTGAACTCTACCTTGGATCTATCCATGTTCTTTAACTATATTAGATTATTCCAAATGTGTAACAGATTAAACATACGTCGTATGGTACTTGAATCAATGCGTCTTTAATTCAAATGCATAACATCCAAATCTGAATGAGAGACAATCTACATTTCCATGAGTAACATTTGGTGTTGAAATTCTCACAAGGGACGTAAGCGATATAGTTTTACCTCACCGATTCGTCAATAGTTGCTTCCCTTGTTTTGAAGATTAAAAAAGTGCACTGTAACCTTTATAGTTTGTTTGTAACGTCCGTATATGCCATCTAAGAATTAATTGGACGCCCCAGAGAGAGTATAGCGGAAACAGAAAACCAGGTCGCAATGCCCCACTTTAATTAGGAGATAATCGTTGTTGTGAGGGTTGTTGTAGGGAGGGAGTCCTGCAGTTTGGATATCTTGCACTCTAGCGTTGGAACCATGATAATCCTTGAAAGCCGTTTGGACCCTGGTGAGACGTCGTGTAACTGGGTATGTACATTTGTCAGGGGCGTAGCCAGCGATACGCACGTACGCACGTGCGTAACATCAGTTTGAAAAATGAAAATTCAAACATGGCCAAAAATGAACGACAGAAAATGATCGGCAAATACCTTGCATCGCGCTATTCCACTAATAGGAAGGCATAGATCGGTTAAGAACAAATTTTGAAAAAATCCGCCAAATGTTTGCTGTCCCAAGTTACAAAGATTAATTCACGAATGAAAACTGCATATGCCCCGCCTCCTCTTCGAAACTTTTCGAAGATCTCTCGAGAAATGGTGTTTATACGAAATGAACACCCTTGTCAATTGAATTGAATGGGGCGAGTGTAAATATATAAGAGAAGACGTTATTCTTTCCCTTTCAAACAGCGACGAAACGCAATCGCAGTTTAGCCCTAAAATGGACTAAGTGACAATATTTTGATAAATCTTACAATTCGAGCGGGTTACCCGGCGTCTGATCTGGCTCCAAACTGTATGCAGTGGAAATAATAGTTTTAGCGCAAACACATTTATTGGGAAAGAATAACATTTTTCCTCCATAGAACCGTTTCAGAGTATACAGTGGAGAATCTGTTATTCTTTCCCGTTTAAAAGCAAACGTACGCAAACGCAAAGCACTAAAACGTAGAAAAGAACAACTTTTGGACAATTCTGATATTTCATGTTTATATTGGTGGCAAACAGTTTGGAGCCTGATCAGACGCCGGGTTACCCGGCGTCTGATCTGGCTCAAAACTGTTTGCACTGCAAATAATAGTTTTAGCGTAAACGCGTTTATTGGGAAAGAATAACACATTCTCCACTGTAACCTCTACCTACTCCGCCACATACTGTCACACATGAATATTCATTTAACGCTTTTACTGCCATGTTTTATCGTCTGCTTTAACCCTCTTACAGCCAAACTTTCGTCTGCATTGATAGTGTCGTCTGAAATGGTATTGAAGTCAGCTTCAGGCCCATTTTTACTGTAGAAATGTCGATACGAGTGTAAAACAGTTTGGTTCCTGATCCGACGCCGCATACCGCGGCGTCTGATCAGGATCCAAAATGTTTGCAAAGTCGCCTTTTTGCGCCATTGGCAGAAAAAATGTTAGTGTTTTGAATACATGTACAGTGGAGAAGGTGTTATTCTTTCCCAATAAACGCGTTTACACTAAAACTATTATTTACAATACAAACAGTTTGGAGCCAGATCAGACGCCGGGTAACCCGGCGTCTGATCAGGCTCCAAACTGTTTGCCACCAAGATAAACAGCAAGAAACGCGTTAAGTGGGTAGGAATAGTGTATTTACCACTGTACATGTACTCGTAAATAGCAAAAAGTTTACTTTTGAAGAGTACACTTGTCCTGTGCAAACAGAGGGTCCCTGGATAAAACTATTTACATGTAGCATAAACGTGTTTCTATAGAAAGAAAAAAAAAGTCTTAACAACTGAACTCTACCTTGGATCTATCCATGTTCTTTAACTATATTAGATTATTCCAAATGTGTAACAGATTAAACATACGTCGTATGGTACTTGAATCAATGCGTCTTTAATTCAAATGCATAACATCCAAATCTGAATGAGAGACAATCTACATTTCCATGAGTAACATTTGGTGTTGAAATTCTCACAAGGGACGTAAGCGATATAGTTTTACCTCACCGATTCGTCAATAGTTGCTTCCCTTGTTTTGAAGATTAAAAAAGTGCACTGTAACCTTTATAGTTTGTTTGTAACGTCCGTATATGCCATCTAAGAATTAATTGGACGCCCCAGAGAGAGTATAGCGGAAACAGAAAACCAGGTCGCAATGCCCCACTTTAATTAGGAGATAATCGTTGTTGTGAGGGTTGTTGTAGGGAGGGAGTCCTGCAGTTTGGATATCTTGCACTCTAGCGTTGGAACCATGATAATCCTTGAAAGCCGTTTGGACCCTGGTGAGACGTCGTGTAACTGGGTATGTACATTTGTCAGGGGCGTAGCCAGCGATACGCACGTACGCACGTGCGTAACATCAGTTTGAAAAATGAAAATTCAAACATGGCCAAAAATGACATAAAAACCGAAGGCTAAGGGGGGTTAGACCTTAATGTCTAAAATAAAGATTTCAAACACACTTCAGAGCTCACCATTACAGTTCTAATTTCCAATTTTCTCTCGGGGGAGGTCCCCCGGACACCCCCGTCAGCATTGGTCAATTTCAAGTTTTAGAAACCCAAGAACTTAGTAACTACAAAGACGGCAGCCTCAAGTCTACGGTGCTGCATGTAATCTGCTACATGTACCTCTCGTGCGTCTAAACATTAAGTCAAATAGTCAAAATAGATGTCAGAATATAATGTTATGTCTTATATAACGAAGCTTGTAGTTGAACAAAATTGTATGGTTCACATAGTTCGTACTTAGTGCCCAAACTCCCCACCAATAATTTTTCATAGTTCATATACATGTGGATCGTATGTACAATGTATAGCTAAATCGTCTAAAAGTCGAAAGTTCTTGGAAATATTTAGTTTAGTCACATTAGTTGATCGTATTCAGTGTCCAAAATCCCTTCAAACACACTTCAGAACTCACAATTTCAGTTCTTATTACAATTTTTTCTCCCGGGGGAGGACCCCCGGACCCCCACTTCCATTTGTCAAGTTCAAGTTTCAGAAATTCAAGAACCGACAGTTACTACAAAGTTGCCAGCCTGAAAACGTCTATAGTGTTTTGTGCACGCCTCGTACGTCTTAAAGTAAAATAGTTCTCCCAGTGGAAAAATTAGTAATAAGGGCAGGTCTAATAAATCGGAGCCCTCAGCGCAATTTTAATGGTTCACATTGATCGTATTCAGTGTCCCAATTCCCTCCAAAAACACTTCAGAGCTCACCATTTCAGTTCTTATTTCCATTTTTTCTCCCGGGGAGGACCCCCGGACCCCCACTTGCATTTTTCATGTTCGAGTTTCGGAAACTCAGGAACTTTACAACTACAATTTTAGTCGCCATCATCAAAAAATGCGCTGCTTCATGTACCTCTAATGCGGATAAAAGTCTAATTATTTAGCAGAAAAATGTTAATACACATGTTATGTTATAACGGAACTTTGAACACAATTGTATAGTCCACATAGATCGTATTCAGTGCTTCAAATCCCTCTAAACACTCTTCAGAGCTCACCGTTTCGGTTCTTATTTCCATTTTTCTCCCGGGGTAGGACCCCCGGACCCCCACTTGCATTTTCAAGTTCGAGTTTCGGAAACTCAGGAACTTTACAACTACAAATATAAGTCGGCTTCATAAAAAAAATGTTATGTTATAACGGAGTTTTGAACACAATTGTATAGTTCACATTGATCGTATTCAGTGGTCAAAATCCCTCTAAACACTCTTCAGAGCTCACAATTTAAGTTCTAATTTCCATTTTGCTCCCGGGGGAGGCCCCCCGGACCCCCACTAGCAGGAGGGGGTGCCCCCCTCCCGCACCCTCCCCCTCATGTGCGTAACATTCGTCCAAGTCTGGCTACGCGCCTGTTTGTATCTTTATACGAACACTCTGTAACAGTTACAGTTATGATCTATTGTTTCTATTTGAGTGGCAAACAGTTCGGAGCCTGATCAGACGCCGGGTTACCCGGCGTCTGTTCTGGCTCAAAACTGTTTGCAAAATGAAATTATAGTGATAGAGTAAACGCGTTTATTTGGAAAGAATTACGTCTTCTCCACTGTAAAACTATACAACAACTCAAACGCATATTCATTCATTAAGCTAATTCCAAGTGGCAGTTTTAAGCAAGACGACGAAAACGCCTAACGGTGCGTCAACAAGAGCTTTCTGCAATACTTTCATCTCATTATAAGCTGCTACCTTAATAAACCACTTCACAGACATATCAAACCAACAAGTAAAAAAAAACAAAAAAAGACTTCATTGGTATAAAAAAAACATTATCCGTTCGAAGTATTTAGGTTTCAGGGATAAATATGTTAAGGGCTGTTCGGTTTTGAAGTTACCGTTACTATAATGTATACAATGTTTTAATAACTGGTATACTAACTGGTATTAATAACTGGTTTAAGCCTGTATATTGGGGAAAAATCTAACACATACAGTGGAGATGACATGATTCTTCAAAAAAACGCGTTTGCGCTAAAACTATACTCAGCCAAAAAAGAAAGTACCCACTTTTGTGTTCTAAGTTATCAGCGTCACATTCATAAATTGTATTTAATTTTTATTTTATAGAAATTAAGACGACATGACATCTTTGTAGCTCAATAACTAGCACATTGTATTGAAAATAAAAGGTTTATAACTCTTTTTCCTGAATACAGCATTTTTGCTTAGAAATGTTTCCATAGAATAGAAATGATGGCGCTTATATTCAGCAGCTACAGTGGAGAATGTGTTATTCTTTCCCAATAAACGCGTTTACGCTAAAACTATTATTTCCAATACAAACAGTTTGGAGCCAGATCAGACGCCGGGTAACCCGGCGTCTGATCAGGCTCCAAACTGTTTGCCACCAAGATAAACATGAAATATAAGAATTGTCCAAAAGTTGTTCTTTTGTACGTTTTAGTGCTTTGCGTTTGCGTGCGTTTGCGTACGTTTGCGTTTAAACGGGAAAGAGTAACGTTTTCTCCACTGTAGAACTTTTTCCAAAAGAAAATTAAATCACATTAGACGTTCATTCATCACGACATCCACGGCGTTAGTAAGACTAGAAAGTCATATAATATCAAATTACCTCCCTTTGATTAGAAAATAAGAATGAACTTTAAGTGTTTCATTTACATTACATGTGTCGTTTAATCTGAATGTTTTTACTGGAATACATTGGTGAACGTATGTGCCTTTAAAAACTCAAACAAAAATGGAGTTGATAAGGCACTTTAAAAGATATGGAGCTTTGAAATTTACTTAAAGCCGCAAACCTGCATAAAACGGTTGTTTGGGGTCCCCTTTGAACTACGTGGGACGTGATTCTTTCACAAAAACCGGCTTTTTCAAAGAAATTCGCTTTTTAATTTTTATTTATAATTTTTTTGTGCGGCACAATTTAAAGAGCCTCCCTTGTGAATGGAAAGAAGGACAACTCTGTAAATACAGGGCTCCAGATAACGGAAGTATTTCGAAAACTAAAATCTTTATTTCTGCTTTTAAACCCAATGGTGTCATACTCATTAAAATTGTATCGAAGAGACGGTTTAATCAGTAGTAACACCATAGCATTCGGTGCTGAAATGAGTGAGAAAATGTTGGATTAGTTCAGATTACTCCCGCTTATCTGGAGCGCTGAAAATGAAGCGGTTAACCCTTATTCTGCTGCACAGACGTCTGCTTTGACATTGTCGTCTGCAAAATTTGTTCAGTTTAGATTTATGCATTGTTTTAATTAAACAAACCTTAAGACGAGTGTCAAACAGTTAGATCTAGATGAGACGCCGCGTTACGCGGCGTCTTTCTAGATTCAAACAGTTTGTAAACTCCGTAAAGTTACGACCAGTAGGCACAGGGTTAAACTATGAGATCCAGTGACAACGTGTAAATAACTTTCACGGTGGGTGAGCATGTAAAAAAAATTCGGAGAAGCTTGCTGAAAATGACTGTTTCAGCCTTGTCCGCTCTCTAACTCAAACACTTCTGTTTGGATCTTCACCAAACTTGCTACAAATGTGTATTAGTATAGAATCTAGGTCAGGTTCAATGACTAGCAAAATCGCATGAGGCATGTCTGAGTTATTGCCCTTGAATAATTAAAAAATGACTGTTTCAGCATTTTCTGCTCTCTAACACAAACACTTTTTATTAGATCTTCACCAAACTTGCTGACAATGTGTATTGGTATTAAATCTAGGTCAAGAAAAAAATCTAAGATGAAGCACATGCAACCATTGACCAAATATTTGGCTAAAATAAAATAAAACTGGTCATTTTACAGAGTGGACAGGGCAAAAATAAGGATAAAATAGCAAAATTTTAAAAATTTAAGAACCATAACTCCAACATGCCTTCGGCGATTTGGGTATTTATAGAACTGGTCCAAGATTTTATACAAATATTATTTTCAGCAAATTTGGTGAAGATCAAATTACAACTGTTTGAGCTAGAAAGCTGACAAACCCCTAGATTTTATATTAATAAACATTTTCAACAAGTTTAGTGAATATCTGATAAAAACTGTATGTGTTAGAAAGCGAAAAATGCTGAAACATTCATTTTTAATACTTAAAGGGGAAAAAACTAAGACATGCCTTTTGCGATTTTAATAGTATTCAAACCAAACCTTGATTTTATATAGATAACCATTTTCAGCAAGTTTGGTGAAAATCAATTAAAAAGTATTTGTGTTAGAGAGCAAAAATTGGTGAAACAGTCCTTTTTAATACATAAAGGGCAATAACTAAAAAAAACTTATGGGATTTTAGTAACAATTACACTGGACCTAGATTTTATATAAATAAAACATTTCAGCAAGTTTGGTGAAGATCCGATGAAAACTCTTTGTGTTAGAGAGCAAAAAAGGCTGAAACACCCATTTTTTTTAATAATTAAAGGACTATTACTCCGACATGCCTTATGCGATTTTAGTAGGATTCACCTTAACCTTGATTTTATATTAATAAAAACGTTCAGCAAGTTTGGTGAATATCTCATAAAAACTGTATGTGTTAGAGTGCAAAAATGACTGAAACAGTCATTTTTTGTTAATAAACAGGCAATAACTCATATATCTTATGCGATTTTAGTATTTATCAAACTAAACCTTGATTTTTATATCAATAAACATTTTCAGCAAGTTTGGTGAAGATCCAATAAAACGCATTTGTGTTAGAGAGCAAAACTTGCTGAAAACAGTCATTTTTTAATACATAAAGGGCAAAACCTCAGATATGCCACATGCGATTTTAGTAATAATCAATCAAGACCTAAATGTTATATGAATAAATATTCTCAGCATGTTTGGTGAATATCCGATAAAAACTGTTTGTTTTAGAGTGCAAAAATGACTAAAACAGTCATTTTTTATTAATTAACAGGCAATTTACTCAAAAATACCTTATGCGATTTTAGTAGTAATCATACTGAACCTTGATTTTATATCAATGAACATTTTCAGCAAGTTTGTGGAAGATCGGATAAAAAAAATTCGAGTAAGACAGCGGACAAAAAAGTGTGATAGTCTAACTGACTGATGGAGGGACGGGCGGAGGTAGATACGGTTGCACACTGTGAAGTTGATTCCGGCTGTATCACGTGATACTAAGCCGTGTGGTAATGTTTATGTCAGACGTTCTATTTTCGGTTTGTTATGATTTTAAATCGCCCTTTTTGGTGATTTAGGTCCGTCTTCATCATTTCATACAGTGGAGAATCTGTTATTCTTTCCCGTTTAAACGCAAACGTACGCAAACGCAAAGCACTAAAACTTAGAAAAGAACAACTTTTGGACAATTCTGATATTTCATGTTTATCTTGGTGGCAAACAGTTTGGAGCCTGATCAGACGCCGGGTTACCCGGCGTCTGATCTGGCTCCAAACTGTTTGCACTGCAAATAATAGTTTTAGCGTAAACGCGTTTATTGGGAAAGAATAACAGATTCTCCACTGTAGATCAGTTTGGCCCATAAGAATGTTCAAACATTATTATTAACCGTTATTGTATTTTAGACATTAAGAAAAGGTCTGAAAACACAATGGGACTTTAATGTAAAGTGAGTGTAAAAACTGGGTACTTTCTTTTTTGGTTGAGTATATTATTTCCATTGCAAACAGTTTGCTCCAAACTGTTTGCCATTCACATTAACATGAAAAAACGTTATCCATTTTTGTAATTTTATTGCAATGTGTTTGAGATTTTTTGTTTATATATATATAGAAAGTTACGTTTTGAAATTTCTAAACACTTGTATTCATTTTTAATCTCAATGACAAACAGTTTGGAGCCTGATCAGACGCCGGATTACCCGGATTCTGATCTGGCTCCAAACTGTTTGCAATGGAAATAATAATTTTAGCGTTAACGCATTTATTTGGAAAGAAAGAAACGTCTTCTCTACAGTACATGTACAGTGGAGAATCTGTTATTCTTTCCCGTTTAAACGCAAACGTACGCAAACGCAAAGCGCTAAAACGTAGAAAAGAACAACTTTTGGACAATTCTGATAGTTCATGTTTATCTTGATGGCAAACAGTTTGAAGCCTGATCAGACGCCGGGTTACCCGGCGTCTGATCTGGCTCCAAATTGTTTGCACTGCAAATTATAGTTTTAGCGTAAACGCTTTTATTGGGAAAGAATAACAGATTCTCCAATGTGCATGTATAACCAAATTCAAATTCAAATTCCTTTTACTCTCAGTTCATGATTGTAATCAGGGGTGTTCATGACGTAAAGCAAGGTCCCTGTTTAGATAATTACACCACTATAGAAATCTTGAACGAACGTGGGGTATGCCATGACAAAAGCACGTCATAAAATAGTCCACTATTTGTGAAGCCATGTACATGTGGCTGTGTGAGGAATCAAAATAACATGGAGAGTTCCTATAGGAACTTACTACATTGTTTTGGTCCTGTACTGGCGGTTTTCTGATTTAATGGATCAACATCCTATTTCAAGATCTAAAACTGTGTCAACGATTATGATTTATCAATCAACGTTTGACTTTAAATAGCCTATTTATAGCCCATTTGTATGTTTGCATGCATCATTTACTATCTGTCTTTCTTTTGTCTTTGTCTCTCCCATTTTTCATCTCTCTCCCTGTCTGTCTGTCTGTCTGTGTCTGTGTCTCTCTCTTTCTCTCTATCTCCCTACCATCTCTCACACTTATATTACTCACGCAGATTGAATCTCTGTATTTCATTTCGACAGAGGCTCAATTAATACGTGCAGTGTCTATACCCCATCAACCACGTTGTCTCATTTTTCTCTACTACACACTGATCACGTATATTGGCTCTCTGGCGTACGTCTCGACAGAGGTCCAATGTAAGCGTGAAAGTGTTCAAATAAATTATACAGCGAAAGAGACGTTACTCTTCCCCGTTTAATGGTAAACGCATCTCGTTAAATGTAGAAAACGATAATGTTAAACAGTTCCGCCTATTATCTTATCTGAGTGACAGACAGTTTGGAGCCTAATCAGACGCCGGGTTACTCGACGTCTTATCTGGATCCAAACTGTTCGCAATAATAAATTTAATCTAAGCGTAAACACTTTTACTGGCAAATAGTGACGTCTTATCCACTGTAGTACAACAGGGCCTTCATATTTTATGTTTTGATTCTGTCATCTTTTTCCTCATTACTTTATCTATTGATTGATTGGTTGATTGGTTGACTTACTGATTGATTGGTTGAATGACTGAGTGTTTATTTGAATCATTCACTCATTCACTCGGCCATTCATGCAGTCACTCATATTCGTTCATTCATCCATGATACATTAACATGTATTATACGCATTTTGTGTTTGGGAACGTGTGTAATTATATTACAAACTATTGTTATACATGTCCTTAAGTAAAAGTGCTGTTAAATATCCTTATAATTTTCATTTCTACATAATGGTAACTGAAAATGTCTGGCTTTCCCAGTATGTTTTGCTAACTTAAACATTCTGTTAATTATACCCGTGATTCCCGTATCTCTCCCGGAATCTAATAGTAAATAATCTTCTAAAATTTAACTAACTGATAATACACAAAATTAATTGTTTGGCAATATGTATGTTTTGTCTATGTATATACAATGTATAACGTTTTCCTCATGTATTCATGTATATCATGAACTGAGTGTAATAAAGGAAATTGAAATTGAAATTGTAATACTCTTTTGAATAATATCGATCTCCATAAACACAAGCGAGTCTCTCTCTCTCTCTCTCTCTCTCTCTCTCTCTCTCTCTCTCTCTCTATCTCTCTCTCCCCCCTTTCTTCGTCTCTCTGTATGTCTGTGTGTCTGTCTGCCTGCCTCACCCTATCTCTCTGGTAAAGCAGAACGCTCTTAAAAATAAGTAGTGCAGTGGAGAATATGTCATTCTTTTTCTGTTTAAGCGCAAACGAAGCGCAAACGCTATACAGTGGAGAATCTGTTATTCTTTCCCAATAAACGCGTTTACGCTAAAACTATTATTTGCAGTGCAAACAGTTTGGAGCCAGATCAGACGCCGGGTAACCCGGCGTCTGATCAGGCTCCAAACTGTTTGCCACCAAGATAAACATGAAATATCAGAATTGTCCAAAAGTTGTTTCTTTTCTACGTTTTAGTGCTTTGCGTTTGCGTACGTTTGCGTTTAAACGGGAAAGAATAACGTTTTCTCCACTGTATAAAGCACTCTCGACAAAGAAGACGATAAAGCACTCTCAACAAAGAAGACGATAAAGCACTCTCGACAAAGAAGACGATAAAGCACTCTCGACAAAGAAGACGATAAAGCACTCTCGATAAAGAAGACGATAAAGCACTCTCGACAAAGAAGACGATAAAGCACTCTCGACAAAGAAGACGATAAAGCTCTCTCGACAAAGAAGACGATAAAGCACTCTCGACAAAGTAGACGATAAAGCACTCTCGACAAAGAAGACGATAAAGCACTCTCGACAAAGAAGACGATAAAGCACTCTCGACAAAGAAGACGATAAAGCACTCTCGATAAAGAAGACGATAAAGCACTCTCGACAAAGAAGACGATAAAGCACTCTCGACAAAGAAGACGATAAAGCACTCTCGACAAAGAAGACGATAAAGCACTCTCGACAAAGAAGACGATAAAGCACTCTCGACAAAGAAGACGATAAAGCACTCTCGACAAAGAAGACGATAAAGCACTCTCGACAAAGAAGACGATAAAGCACTCTCGACAAATTTTCATCATGACAGGGTTAACACTCATTTCAATAATTCGTAAGTCAAAATACCTAAATTCTAAATTTAAAAAATAAAAAGCAGACGACAATTTCTTGAAGCAGATGACTTCATGGCCGTAAAGTGGTTAATACTAGTATTCCATTGACCCTTATCCTGCTGCAAAGTCGTCTGCTTTCAAAGTGTCGTCTGCAAAATTTATTTAACTTAGATTTATACATTTTTTTTAATTAAAGAAACCTAAAGTCCAGCGTCAAATAGTTACGGTCCAGATCAGATGCCGCGTTACGCGGCATCTGATTTGATCCAAATTGTTTGCAAAAAACAGTTAATTTGCGATCAGCAGGATAAGAGTTTAATACTTCAACGAAGTAGTCTGTATGTGTCCATTGAATTTTATTTGAAAGGAAAATAATGTTTTCCCAATTGATTTCACAATAACTTGGCCATTATGTTGAGCCTCCAAACTAAAATCGCCTACTATTTAAACAGTGTCCATTTCACAAACTGGGGTATTTAAAAGTCGATGAAAATCGATATTTCAAATTTGTAGATTTCGGTAATTTTCTACATGCTTGCAGTGCAGAATATCAAGATTCCGTTTAGCCCCTTCGGCGCCAAATTAATCTTGATTGTGTTACCATTCGCCGTTACTTTGTCGTCTGCTCCAATATTGCAGTCTGCAAGATCGTTTCAAAGTTAGATTTAAGAAAGTAAGATTTAACAAGAAATATCTTTAAAAAAGATATTCCGTCGCAGGTTAAAGTTTTGTGTGGGGTACAGTGGAGAATCTGTTATTCTTTCCCGTTTAAACGCAAACGTACGCAAACGCAAAACACTAAATGTAGAAAAGAACAACTTTTGGACAATTCTGATATTTCATGTTTATCTTGGTGGCAAACAGTTTGGAGCCTGATCAGACGCCGGGTTACCCGGCGTCTGATCTGGCTCCAAATTGTTTGCACTGCAAATAATAGTTTTAGCGTAAACAGGTTTATTGGGAAATAATAACACATTCTCCACTGTACAGTATTCACTTAACCAGAGAGATTCTGACTTAACAGCTAAATTTAGAGCTTATCCACGCTAAATTTAGAAATGATGACATAGACTGCATCTCAATGTTTTGCCAGGTTTACACAAGATTGATGTGAAAAAATAACAGAACGCCAGTCTAGGCCATAGGCCGATAAGAGTACTGCATTTCAAGCACGTGATCATTGACCAGGATTTCTGATCATTCCTGATTGGTTAAATTGTTTCATAGAGTTGAGGTCAAAATACAAAACAGACCCGTCTGCGACGGGAAAAATATCTAAACGAGTGTCAAACAGTTTGGATCCAGATCAGACGCCGCGTAACGCGGCGTCTGATCTGGATCCAAACTGTTTGCAAAATCGATTTTAGGCGACTCCGACTGTGAAAGGGTTAAACATAACTAAACATAAACGGTAGGCAATAAAATGTAGAAAATGACGGGGTTTTTTTTAGAAGATCATGAAGACAGGGCTGCCATTTCTCCGGATTTTTCCTAAATCTTAGGATTTTTTTTCTAGTACATGGTAGCTTAAAGCAGACTGAAAGTAAAGCAGAATGCGCCTTAAGGCGCATTCTGCTTTACTTTCAGCCTGCTTAAAGTAGTCACGTGTCAACAAAACTAGAAACAGACGATGGGGTAAAGGTACGATTCGTAAAATCAAACTTGAAAAATGCAAATTTGGAAATCTTAGGATTTTTCATGTCAACTTATGGCAGCCCTGTGAAGATGGTGGCAAACAGCTTGGAGTCTGGTAAGACACAGGGTTATCGGGGGTCTGTTCTGTGTCATCTAACTGTTTACAATGGACATAGTAGTATAAGCATAAACGCGTTAATTGAAAAAGAGTAACATCTACGCTGTACCTACAAACAATGAAGATACATATTGAGCTCTTATATAGAGCACAGGTGACTCTTTAAGGCCTATTTCTGGCTCAGCATGATGTCAATTGGACTGTTTATTGCGGTAGGGTCCCAACATGCTAAATACACAATTGTAACATCATATTACCAAGAGGTACCAGATGCATCATGGTCTAGGGTAAGTTTTATATATCAGTAAAAGTAGATAAGAGATCTATAGCTGATCCATTTCAACACTGTTATTGTTGTATACATAATCACTCAGTTTTGTTCCAGCTCATGTGTTTTGTTATTGGGAATCAGTTTGGATACAGATCAGATGCGACATTATTTCGCATCTGATATTGATCCAAACTGTTGACAAATAACATTCAACTCATAAATCAACAGCATAAGGGTGAATTGCACAGCTATCATCCCCTAGGTTGGTCAACATCTATCAATTAGTACCCTGCTGTGATAATTGGCTTGCAAAAAGCATACCCTGATCTTATCTCCAAGTATCAAGCTGTGTTTTTGTTGTTGTTGTTGTTGTTGTTGTTGTTTGTTTTTGTTTTTGGGGGGAGGGGGTAATGCTTTGAGAGCCTTGATTTATCCCTTTAAGAAGATTATGTCTTTCTAGTGTACTGAAATAAACAACGACCTGTCTTAACACATTCAATCATAGCGACAAGTATACTCGTCATTTACAAATAGTGTACTTGTAAAAAGTACACTTGTCCCATGCAAACAATGTAAACCCTGATCAGAGGACCCACTTAAGGAGCCCTCTGATCAGGGTCTTCACTGTTTGTCATTTTGAAATATATTGTAAAAATTAAGTAATCAAAAATGGACTAGACTTATTTGAAATTGGAGTCGTCCATTAAAAGCGTCAGGGGTGAATGAGTTAAACGACCATCGATTCAAATAAGTTTGAAAATGAATAACAACAAGAATTATACATAACAACAACATAGACTTTATTAAACTCATTGAAACCTAGTGAAAAGTTTACTCGTTGTATAAAAACAGATTACATGTACCTATGAAGAAAACACTTTTCCTATGCAAACAGTGTAGACCCAGATCAGATGGCTCCTAAATGGACCCTCTGATCAGGATATGCACTGCTTGTCATTGTGCAATGCATTGGTAAATACAGTGGAGAATCTGTTATTCTTTCCCGTTTAAACGCAAACGTACGCAAACGCAAAGCGCTAAAACGTAGAAAAGAACAACTTTTGGACAATTCTGATATTTCATGTTTATCTTGGTGGCAAACAGTTTGGAGCCTGATCAGACGCCGGGTTACCCGGCGTCTGATCTGGCTCCAAACTGGTTGTATTGGAAATAATAGTTTTAGCGTAAACGCGTTTATTGGGAAAGAATAACACATTCTCCACTGTACCTTTATAACCAGATATGGAACAAATCTAATTGGAAGCTGGCGTTGTCCATTAAAAGTTACACTTGGTGAATGATTAAAAAGGGAACGTTTTGGATCCGTGCCATGAGAAAACCTAACTTATTGCATTTCAAACAGTGTAGATCAAGGCCTGCCGCCGCGTCAAAAACGCGACGGCTAGTCTTGATCTACACTGTTGCATCTATTGAAGCATTTTATATGGCTGATTATATAGGGTATTTTGGCAGTGAATACCAAACTCAACGGTGCTTGGTCTGTACAGTGAAGAAAACGTTATTCTTTCCCGTTTAAACGCTAACGTACGCAAACCACTAAAACGTACAAAAGAACAACTTTTGGACATGATATTTCATGTTTATCTTGGTGGCAAACAGTTCGGAGCCTGATCAGACGCCGGGTTACCCGGCGTCTGATCTGACTCCAAACTGTTTGTATTGCAAATAATAGTTTTAGCGTAAACGCGTTTATTGGGAAAGAATAACACATTCTCCACTGTACAATAATAAAAATGCAATAATGCTGGATTTGTCATTGCACGGCTCATGTACATGTAGCGAAATTTGATCCTCCCTACGACCTTTACAAAATATCAAAATAGCAACAATATCTATCTAAACAAACCGTAGTATATGTACGTACAAGAAATATACACGGCAATCATCACAGATATATCTACCGAAAATCAAGGCAAAAACTGTTAACGAGACCTATTACACCATAAAAACGCCTTTAATTACTCCAATAAAGAAATTAGGTCTAATTTATACAACCATAACTAAATAATGCACCTTAAGAAATACATATATAATCTATATCCTAGTAGATGATGTCTTAAAGCAGGCTAAACGGAAAGCAGAATGGCGAATTTTGATTTACTTTCAACCTGCTTAAATAAGTGGTCACCTGTCTTTGAAACTACAGTTAACCTTTCGATTAACTTAAAAGTTGCGTAAGGTAAATATCTACCAAACGCTGATTTAATATCCGAGCAGACTGAGAGGTGAACTTTTATTTACTTCTGATTTGATTCGGTTGCTGAGCAACTTTCGAACACTAGTGAACATCTATGACTAGTGTTCTTAACAATGTTGCTATGGCAACGGGAACATCACATGACATCAATACATGCTATCATTTTAAAGAGAAATCATTACTGATTATTAAACATTTTCAACTGTTCAGCTAAATCAGAACTTTGTAAAAATTTAATGGCAGATATGTAATACATGCAGTGAAACTTAAGTTGTTGAAAATGCTATATTCGTTGCTTTCTATGTTAATCATATGGAAAGCAATGAAGATGGTGTTTTCAACATCTTAAGTTTCATTATTACACATCTGACATTTTACTAAGACTTTAGCTTAACAATTCCAAATATTTAATAATCATTAATGATTTCTCTTTAAAATTACAGCATGTCTTGATGTCATGTGATGTTCACGTTGCCATGGCAACATTGTTAAGAACACTAGTCATAGATTTTCACTAGTACCCCTGTAATTATTATTTGAGATTTAACTCATTCACCCATGTAAATTGATGGACAAATTTAAATCAATAATTTAGTTTCTATATATTTCAAGGTGACAAACATTACATACCATGCTCACTGATCAGGGGCCCGTTTCATAAAACTTCTTACGACAAATGTTGTCGTAAGTCAAAACTTTAAAAAACATTTAATCTGTGATTTCTCTATCTAATCCTGTCTTGTGACATCTTTTTGGAATCGTCTTTTCAAGACGATTCCAAAAAGATGTCACAAGACAGGATTATATGGAGAAATAAATAATAATTGAGACTTTTATAATCTGACTTACGACAACATTTGTCGTAAGAAGTTTTATGAAACGGGCCCAGGGGCTTGCATAGGTCAAGTGCATTCGTCAAACGTTCACTGTTTGTTAATCACGAGTATACTAGCTAGGGTTACGTACATCAAGGTCTCATTAAGGAAGACGATAAATCAAGCGATAAATAAATACGAAAGACTCGAGCAGGAAACGCAACACCACACCCACCTCTCAAGCAGAACACACACACACAGACATACCATAACAAACACACACACATACACACGCACACACGCGCAATACCATTCCTTCATCTACACACTAAATAGAAAACAACAAGCAAGACAAACATAAAGCAAAGTGAATATAGGAGCCCGCCTTGGTACGGTCAGTAGCAATTAATAATTAATTATAAATTAATTATCAATAAACACTGGGGGTTAAACCTGGGTTTAGGGGCGCCCAACCTCACTCTTATCTCTTATATTCACATATAAAGACGAACAGTGTACATAAAATATAAACCTTGTTCCACAACCTTACAACTAAAAAGACCACCAACACAGTAAGTAAATACATGTAAAACATCTAACAAAATTTCTATGACATGAATATTACTACATGTAGTACACACTCCTCAACTCGAAGCACCGTAGTGCCTCTATATAAGCACCAGAGGCCCGTCTTACGAAACGTCGTACGACAAATATTGTCGTAAGTCAGATTATAAAGTACTCAATTATTTTTTAATTCTCCATCTAAACCTGTCTGGTAATATCTCTTTGGAATTGTCTTGTAAATACGATTCCAAAGAGATGTCACAAGACAGCTGGAGAAATTAGATGTATAAGATTAAAGTTTTGGCCTACGACCGTTTTTGACACAGGGCTGCCATAAGTGTACATGAAAAATCCTAAGATTCCAAAGTTGCATTTTTCAAGTGCGATTTACGAATCGTACCTTTACCCCATAGCCTGTTTCTTGTTTAATTGACAAGAAACTTCTTAAGGCAGGCTGTAAGTTAAGCAGAATGCACCTTAATGCGCATTCTGCTTTACTTTCAGCCTGCTTTAAGCTACCATGTACTGGAAAAAAATCCGGAGATTTAGGAATAACCCGGAGAAATGGCAACCCTGTTAACATACGACATTTTGTAAGACGGGCCCCAGGACTGACGAACCCAACGCATGCAGTGTATGTGGGTGACTATGAGCTTCAGTATGTTGTTGTTCCTTAAAAAGTGTGTGTCTACTAGAAGCCATACTTATACATGTAGTTACAGTGGAGAATCTGTTATTCTTTCCCGTTTAAACGCAAACGTACGCAAATGCAAAGCACTAAAACGTAGAAAAGAACAACTTTTAGACAATTCTTATAACTCATGTTTATCTTGGTGGCAAACAGTTAGGAGCCTGATCAGACGCCGGGTTACCCGGCGTCTGATCTGGCTCCAAACTGTTTGTATTGTAAATAATAGTTTTAGTGTAAACGCGTTTATTGGGTAAGAATAACAGATTCTCCACTGTACATGTATACCTCCTGCCATGCATTGCAATCCTGGGTCCCGTCTTACGAAACCTCGTTAGACAAAAACGGTCGTAAGTTAAAACTTTAAAATACGTAAGTCAGACTTTAAAATTCTAAAGTGTTATTTATTTCTCAATCTCACTGTCTTATGACATCTACTAAGTATTACCATCTGCTAGGGTATAGGCAAATATTTCTTAAACCTTTCAACCCTGCAACCTTCTGTAGAGATTACTGATTACATAAGGCAAACAGTGAAGACCCTGATCAGAGGGCTCCTATAGGAGCCCTCTGATCAGGGTCTTCACTGTTTGATGTTTCATTGGTTTTTGTTGTCATACCGAAAATGCAAAAGTAGACTGGTTCAAAATTATTGTACTAGAAGAGTCCAAAAGGGTTATAAAAACCCACAAGAGATATTTAGGGTTGAAAGGGTTAAGGTGCATATTCATGACTGCATAAATCGAAACCATTTTCTTTGGTGGAGGAAGACATTAAAGGCGTAAATGAACTAATGGGTAAGCTGACCACTTATGCCTGAAATTGCAATGAACTCTCCCTGTATACTTGCTAATAGATTTCATTGTAAATATACAGTGGAGAATCTGTTATTCTTTCCCGTTTAAACGCAATCGTACGCAAACGCAAAGCACTAAAACGTAGAAAAGAACAACTTTTGGACAATTCTGATAATTCTTGTTTATCTTGGTGGCAAACAGTATGGAGCCTGATCAGACGCAGGGTTTCCCGGCGTCTGATCTGGCTCCAAACTGTTTGCACTGAAAATAATAGTTTTAGCGTAAACGCGTTTATTGGGAAAGAATAACACATTCTCCACTGTACATGGGTGATCTAGATTTTAAGACATTGCAGTGTTTGTCCATACAGAAAATTATTTCATATGCTATAGGAAGCAGTACAGCGTTCCCTCCCTTCAACGGCCCATCAAACAACGACTCCCTCATTACAACGACCCTTGCCGTTGTTCCCAAAACGAAATATTTATGTCCAACTTTTTTATGGTTGCAATACCGTCTACTTAAACTTGTCGTCTGCAGTTTTTCTCAAAGTTATATATAAGTGGAGATTTTGATAGAATATATATATTGACCAGGGTCTATACTGTTTGCCATTGTCCCTATTAGTAGAAACTATATGCCCAGGTAGGTTAATGAGGAGGAATAAAGCTATTAGAATAAAGCACCAAGTTATAGTCTACTTTCAGTCCGAATGACCATTCAGCCGACTGCACTGTCATTCCCCTGATCATTGAGCCATCTTGCCAACAATATTGAGCACTGCTAACATATGGCGCGTAGGCAGCCGCAGTACCGACTCATTCACATGTACCTATTTTAACACCTGGGTATAGAGAAGCAATTCGCAGTGCATATATTGCTCAAGAACAAGAAAAAATCCCCTAGTCAAGGCCGTTGGTCCGGCGGGGGATCGAACTCACGACCCCTGGTACCGTAGTCCAGTGATTACCACTGGACCACCACCGCCGGTAGTTTTCCTCCACAAAGTGAGACGCGGCTTACCAGGGCTCCAGATAAGAGGGGGTAAACGGAACAAATATATAATTTTCTCATTCATTTCAGCACAAAATCCTATGGTGTTACTACTCATTAGAATCGTCTCGAAGAGACGATTCTAATGAGTAGTGACACCATAGGGTTTAATGCAGAAATATTGATTGTAGTTTTTGAAATACTTCCCTTATCTGCAGCCCTGGCTTACTCTAGTCCTGTCCACATTGGTGGATAAAAATCTTCAAAATTATATGATTCTGCCAACTTAGAATATTCTGTAAAAGGATTCTTATAGTAAACCACTTCTCCACCGGAGAGGAATCCTGACCACCACCCAAACGTCCCATACGTCATTATCACGTGATCACACGACGACAGAATGGCAATATCACGTATAGGAGGGGTCGTTCTCTTATGTATAGCTGTTACGTTTTTGTAGTCGAGCAATTGCTTCGTATATATTATATCTTCGGAACACACTATAAATATTACATTTTTATACTTTTTCATCATATAATCTATCGCTCGATATATATAACTATCCGGCACCATAATAAAAGCTTTCATGCTCTTGTCACTCACAATATCTCCCCGTCGAACATGTACTCCAACAACTGTCACTTCTTTTAACGCATGGCGGCGCTTATGTGCCTGTCTAAAACCTTCTACCACACCACGAGCATACGCTTTAATTTCGTCATTAAACTCAAATTCGGCTCTTATTTCCGGAAAAACATCTCTGAAATATTTCCAGGACTGAAGGTATTTCTTAAAGCGGTAACTTTTCCTTTTCAGGTGAAGCAAAGATTCCTCAAATGTACAACAAAGGGTATCACTTTTTACCTCGAAATTTGAACATACTTTTCGGTTATTAATTCTTTTTGCAGATGGCAGCTTGAAATACTGAACAATATCGTCATCTTTCGCCACAAGTACAGTCAGATTATACCATCGGGCGAGGCCGTACACGGACGCATAGTGGAAGATATGGTTCCCGAGCCGCGATGGAAGGTTGGTGCAAGCATACAGGGTACCATCTAGAATGGATTCGTATCCTATCGGACATGTTCTGTAGAGAAGCATAAGTGTTACCATGCATAAAATAACTCCGACAGCAAAACCTGAAATGAAAGAAGATGAAATACGTGAGTACATTCGGTTAAATAGAGGATATTGTATGAGTGTTCATTATTTATCATTTTTAATAAACGAGTTGACTAAAATAATATATTCATTTTAGTCAACGAGTTTATTAAAAATGATAAATAATGAACACGAATGTGATATTCTATTTATCACATTACAAGTTCAAGCACCTATTACATTGATTTGAAGCCGTAGTTTGTAGACCCTACGCTAGGTTAACACGAGTCTGCCAATACACCATGCCCTTATCCAATGTCTGAATCTGTCCCCAGCATTAATTTATTTTTTCCTTTTTTGCTCCTTTTCTCTTTTAGTCAGACTCTTTTTCTTTGCCTGTTGGCGTTCAACGCATTGGACCTAGGGGTTTACTGATTCTTCCATTCGTAGCAAATGACACATCGAGCGATAATGCCTTCTTATTTCAACAAAAAACGAGCGGTGTATGTCTCTATGGAACGCCGCAGCGCTGTCTTATGCTGAGGTCGGAAATTGTGTCTTGTTGAAACAGTATGTCGTCATGTCAAATGCATACGTTATCCTGTTGAACTATCATTTTATTATGTCAAACGCGTAAGTTGTCTTCTTCAAATACGTGTTGTTAGGTAAAATTGTTATGTCATTATGTTGAAAAAATACGTCATCTTGTCAAATTCGAATGCGAGTATGTCAGTTCTGCAAACTATCTTGTTATAATCACATGTCCTTATGTTAGACTAATATGTTGTCCTGTTGAAAGGGTACGTTATTCTGTTTAATGAAATAGTGACCATGTTGAATGTACGTGCTATCTTGTTCAAACAGTATGTCATTATGTTGAATACATACGCCATCTTGTTAAATTATAATGTGATTATGTCAGTTATGTAAGCTATATTCTTATAATCACAAGCCATTATATTAAATAACCCTTTCAACAGGATAACATGTTAGTCTAACATAATGATATATGATTACAAAAAGAATCGCTTGCAGAACTGACATAATCACATTCGAATTGAACAAGATGACGTATCTATTTAACATAATGACATAACAATTTCACATAACAATAACTTACGCGTTTGACATAATAACATTATATTTCTAAAGGATAACATACGTTTTTACATGACGACATACTGTTTCAACAAGACAACATTTCCGACCTCAGTATAAGACAGCTGCGGCGTTCCATTTGTAACACTTGGTTTGATATGCTGTTTGATCAAAAGATACGGTGATTTAATCTGGAAGATGTCTATAGATAGTGACTTTCCTGGATTCCTGCTCATTAAACAAAACTCCAAGAACATTGCTCTTGAAAGTATGAGTCTTTGGTTTTCTGCCTGAGCCTTGCGGAGTTCCAGATTTGCCGTAGGGCAGGATATATTGTCCTGACACTTGATAGTTTGAGTTTCACATCCTCTTCTGTTTTAATTTTGGGGCCTCCGTGGCCTAGTGGTATAGTCACTGTGACTTACATCACTAAGCTCCTCACCGCTGTAAGTTCGAATCCCAGTAGGGTCGTTCGGATTTTTCATGTGGGGAAGCCTTCCAGCTGGCTTGCGGAAGGTCGGTGTTTCTACCCAGTTGCCGATTTGTGCTTGAAACAGTGCGTAAATGACTTCTGGGGTCTTCATCCACCTGTAATTAGCTGGACGTCGCGATGTGACTGAAATACTGTTGAAAGCGACGTAAAATCAAAACAAATCAAAATCAAATTCTGTTTTACTATTGATAAGTATACTCTCTATACCTCTCCTACATAGGCATGGTTCGCGTCACCACTAGCGTGTTCAGTTGCAACTGTTTGTGACTTAAGTTAACAGTTAGTGTCCCGTGTGCAGTAGTGTCCCGTGTGCAGCGTGCAGAGTACAGCATAGAGAAAATGTATTCTTTCCCAATAAATACGTTTACGCTAAAACGTATTTCCATTGCAAATAGTTTGGAGCCAGATCAGACGCCGGGTAAACCGACATCTGATCAGGCTCCAAACTGTTTGCTCTCAGATTATAACTGGTATTCAGAATTGTCAAAAAGTTGTCATTTTCTATAACGCTTTATAACCTCGGAGCCTGGTCTTGAACTACAGTGTGACACTCACACGCATCTTAAGCATTTTATGTAGCATTATAATACGGTATTCGGCATTGTAGACACACTCAGATACAGAGCTAATATTTCTACATTTAAATGCAAATGCATTTAAATGTAGAAAATTAGCTCTATATCTGAGTTTGTCTTTGCGTTGCTATCGCGTCTAAACAGGGACCCACCCGTTTGACACCCCATTTAATATTTCTTAAGTCAAAATACCTAAATAATAAATTTGAAAATTATAACGTAGACGATAATTTCTTAATGGGGCCTTCACATACACGGACTTTCTACGACTTTCTTACGGATGGCACACATGGGCACACATCCGTAAAAGTTTACGGTTTCTTACGATATACAGTCGAATACCGTTACCTCGAAGTTGAACGGACCGTGAAAAAATATCGACGTAGCCGAAGTTCGAGCTAATGAGAGTTTCTCATTTGAGATCTGTATCGTCATATCGAAGTTTTAACGTTATTCTTGATCCTAGTGTTTATTGACAGTTGATTGGTAATTGAAAATAAATGCGTAGGAAAGTAGAATCTGACAAAATCTTCAACTCATAATTTTCAAATTGATGAAGGTGGTCAGTATTTTTAAAAGTAGAGAATCTACGCGTCTATTAGATATGATATTCGGGAGCGAGTAAACAATTTTCGTATTTTAATACATTTGGTAGATCTACCTGATTTCATCAGCATAAACATCCAGCGCATGGGTGCTAACACAATTTTTATAACATAAAATTAGGTTTACACATTTCATCAAACCAACACAGTGAACTGTTTACACTTCCGGTGACGCTCTGGAAGCGTAAGTTGTTTACATGTTTAATTTTCAAAAGGGTGTGTCCGACTTCGAAACGCCGGCGAATTATTTCGGCGTTTCAAACAGAAGCGGCGTGTTTGAACTGACTTAGATAAAAAATAAATCAGAAATGAAATGTAACTTTTGTTTGATCTCACTACACTTATTCGCCGTACGGCACGGCACCTTCAGTATGCACTACAAAGAATTCTGTAGTCTGATTTAAACAGCGCGGCCATAATTGACTCAGGTTTGACAGAATCGTCATCGAAAATATTTACGCAAACTTCGTAACCAAAGTTATTCGGGAATTCATTAATAATATTGATCCAGTGCAATTAAGATGGGATTATCTTTCGTGCAGATTGGTGCAATTTCGGACATGTTCACACATTTGGTGCTACAATCAGTCACGGTGGCCGAGAGCCATTTTCGCACCTCCATCCAATGTTTGCCGAATGTGCGATATGCGGTCACGGTGAAGCAGATATCGACGTAAGGGTGAGAAAATTTCTCTGGTTCTGAAAAATTACATCGACGTAACCGATAATATCGAGGAAACAATATCGAGCAAATGAGGGATTTACTATATAGATAAAGAAGGAATTTGCCGAGACCGGTGAAAAATATCGACGTAAGCGGAGTATCGACGTATCGAATATCGAGGTAACGGTATTCGACTGTATGCCACTTTTAAGAGTGAATTAAGATGTGTTACGAGTTGTTACGGGCTATTTACGGTATCTTACGAGTTATTACGATATGTTTACGACAAAACTCCGCGTTCTATAGCAGTCGCACCTGGTTTTCTCTACTTGCACGCTCTTTCAGTTAAAGGGTCACTCAATATAAGTTTGACTGTACTTGCCCCTTCACCGCCATAGCCCGAGTACAATGATACTTGCAAAAGGTTTGGTTCCAGATCTGGCATCGCGTGACGCGGCACCTGGTCAGGTTCCAAACTGCTTGACACTCAATTTTATACTCCTTAAATCAAAAAACCTAAAATTAAAATTTGAGAAATAAACGTAGACGAATTGTTCAAAGCTCGTTACGTGATGACAGTGAAGGGGCTTTATCGTAAACAAAACGTAATATCACCGCCTGCAACAATTATTGCAAATTACTGTTATAATATTATTTTGTTCTTCAAAAATTTCTCAAAATATAAGATTAGAGTCTCAATTTGAGTAGGTCCTGATGTGAGTTGTCGCCACGTGCGGTTTAATCTGGATATAAACTGTTTGCAGATGTTAGGGTTACGTGTTGTTACGTTCGATTTGCGATTAAGTTTCGGATTGTAACGGATTATTTACGTGTTGTTTACGGAGAAGTTCATCCGTGGTCTATCGTAGTCTATCGTAAAAAAGTTTTTGACATGTCAAAAAAAATTATTTTCGTCTTACGGAGGCTTACGGATGTCGTCGAGTGTTGCGGATGGTAACGGATCGTTTACGGACGTCTGCGATGTGTTTGCGGATGTTAACGAGTTATTTCCGGACGTTTGCGATTGACTACGGTTTGGAGATCCGTAAGGACTCGTAAGAAACATCCGTGTATGTGAACGCACCTTTATGAGTTGTTACGATTTACCTAAGAGCACTGACGTGTTTGACCTTTTCAGTACCAAAAAGTATTCAATTTCAAATGTGTCATCATTCGACAACTGGCATGAAGTGATAGAACATCGATATGACAGAAATAATAGTTCACTTAGATTTTTGTGGTCTTTTTGGCAAGATTATGCCTGTTTGGACGGAAAACCTCCACGATAATACCACGGATGACTACGAACACGTTAAGGTCGGTTTACGGATCCTTGCGGACTGTTTACGGATCCTTGCGGGCTGTTTACGGAGGATTACGTGTTGTTACAACCGGTTTACGATACTTAACGGAACGTTACGATTGATTTACGGAAGAATGTCTCCGCGGACAATCATAAGAAAATATTTGACACAAAATTATGGGCTTCTTCTTCCACGAATCCTTACGTATCCTTGAGAGTTATTTACGGACACTAACGGATCATTTGCGGATGCTTACGATTGACTACGAGTTGGCGATCCGTAAGGAATCGTAAGAAAATATCGTGTATGTGAAGGCCCCATAAAGCAGAAGACTTCATGGCTGTAAAGTGGTTATACATGTACTAGTATTCCATTAACCCTTATCCTGCGCAAAGTCGTCTGCTTTAAAATTGTCGACTGCAATATTTTTTATTAAACTTAGATTTATATATTCGAAAGACGAGTGTCAAACAGTTTTGGTCCAGATCAGAAGCAGCGTTACGCGACGCCTTATTGGATTCAAACTATTTCAAATTACACAGCAGAAGAGTGGTTAACTATTTCAATGAAGTAGTCTGTATTTGTCCATTGAATTTCATTTGAAAGGAAAATAATGTTTTCCCAATTCAGCTCACAATAACTTGACCTTCCAAACTAAAACCCTTACTATTAAACAGTATACTTTTCAAAACCCGGGTTCGCTTTTTAACCTTGTGTCGATGAAAAACCTATATTTGAAATGTTTAGGTTCCGGTAATTTTCTACTTGCTTTCAGTGCAGAATATCGTTTTTCCACTTAACTCATTTAGCCATAGTGACGCATATATGCGTCCTTTACCAAATGTGTACCTGTGCAGAGTACTTTTATCCTATGCAAACAGTGAAGTCCTTGATCAAAGGGCCCTCTGATCAGGGACTTCACTGTTTGTCATTATGCAATTTACAAAAACAGCCCTAAATTGTCTAAAATGGACAAGCATTTAATGCAAACTGGAATCGTCTATTGGAAGTTTCAGGGATAATGCGTTAAACATTTCGGCGTCAAATTAATCGTGAATTCTCTACCCCTTCATCGCTTTCAAGTGTTGCCTGCTGCATATAGTCGTCTGCAAGATCATTTCAAAGTTAGATTTAACCCTTTACCTGATAGCCTATTTCTAGTACTTAAGATAGGTGACTACTTAAAGCATGTTGAAAGTAAAGCAGAATGCGCCTTAGGGCGCATTCTGCTTTACTTTCAGCCTGCTTTAAGCTATCATGTGCTATAATATAGAAAATATTCCCTATAATACATATTCATTGCTGATTAAATTGGAACTATTTTCTTAAGCGGATGAATAAATCATATCCGCTAAAAGGCGCGTCTATTGGGGAAAGGGTTAAGGTAGTATGACTTAAAAATATTGATGTGAGTGTCAAACAGCTTAGATCCTGATCAGTCGCCGCGTTATGCGGCGTCTGATCAGGATCCAAACTGTTTGCAATGTCGATTGTATGCGACTCCGGCGGTAAAATGGTCAGACGTAACTAACCACAAAGTGTAGGCAATACAATTTAGAAAATGACGGTTTTTAGAAGATCACGAGGATGGTTTTATCTGATTGGCAAACAGCTTGGAGTCTAGTAAGACACCGGGTTATCCGGGGTCTGATCTGTCACCTATAGTTATATGAAAAAATATATTTTGCCCAAAAAATACATTTTGTCATGGGACTTTGACTATTTTGGGATTTTGTTGTACAACATGGGTGCAATAAAATATATGCAAGGCATTTCTGTTATCCTAGATTGGATTCATGGAGAAATTAAGCTAGCTGAAGTGACATACATGTATCCCTATTTTAACTGGTGTCTCTGTCAAAATGTACAGTGGAGAATCTGTTATTCTTTCCCGATAAACGCGTTTACGCTAAAACTTTTTTTTTCTTTTACAAACAGTTTGGAGCCAGATCAGACGCCGGGTAACCCGGCGTCTGATCAGGCTCCAAACTGTTTGCCACCAAGATAAGCATGAAATATCAGAATTGTCCAAAAGTTGTTCTTTTCTACGTTTTAGTGCTTTGCGTTTGCGTACGTTTGCGTTTAAACGGGAAAGAATAACAGATTCTCCACTGTAGCAGTACACCCGTCATGTCACTGAGTTTCATGATGCATGGCCCTCTTTTGTTCTGCACTTTTTTGTTCATGAATGCATCTTTGGGGAAAATATAGAGTGGCATATTGATATGCTATAAAAAGCGGACGTCTTTTTTCAACTTGGAGATGACATTTACATGAACTATGTAGACGATTCTAATTGGTGTTCCGTGCCCTACATGTACATGCACGCTTGTACTACAGTGGAGAATCTGTTATTCTTTCCCGTTTAAACACAAACGTACGCAAACGCAAAGCACTAAAACGTAGAAAATAACAACTTTTGGACAATTCTGATAATTCTTGTTTATCTTGGTGGCAAACAGTTTGGAGCCTGATCAGACGCCGGGTTACCCGGCGTCTGATCTGGCTCCAAACTGTTTGCACTGCAAATAATAGTTTTCGCGTAAACGCGTTTATTGGGAAAGAATAACAGATTCTCCACTGTAAGTCGAAATGGGTGAATGCAGACACGCTGATTGCAATAACCCTTCAAATGACGACTTCACTACTCTTTGCAAACTTTTTGGATTCAGATCAGACGCCGCGTTACGCGGCGTCTGGTCTGTATCCAAACTGTTTGACACATATCTTTAGAGTTTTTTACTTTAAAAATGTATAAACCTAAATTTAACAACTTTTGCAGACAACAGTTGCCAAACAGACGATATTATAGTAGAATAAGTGATAATCTTTGGCTACTTGGTATTCACGTATCGATTGAGGTCTTGGTTGACTGAAAAATATAGCATTTAAACAGGTCTTCAAGAAAATATTGTTTGGTTTATTAATACATACAGTAGAATCCCCTTCTTAAGGCCACTAAACGAGGCTTCTATTTCGGTGTTGTACAGCATGTGGCTGGTTAAAGCAAAATGAAAGTAAAGCAGAAAGCGATTTTAACTTTAAGCTGAAACATATCTTCAAATATACTTCTGTTTATGTATGTATACGAACTTTGGTATCTCGAACTCGATTAAGTCGAAATGTATTGTATCTATCATGTTGAAAGTCACTATACTGAACTAGCTGAAGTCGACCATATCCGTATTTCAAAGTTCCTACGTGGCTAAGTCACGATTGAGTATTGAATTACGGATAATTACGTTCCACTTAACACATTTAACCACAGCGACGAGTATACTCGTCATGTACAAACCGTCTACCTGTTAGGATAACAATTCTCCTATGCAAACAATGTAGACCCTGAATGTGATCAGAGGGCTCCTTTTGAAATATATTTATAAAATCAACCCTAAATAGTCTAAAATAGACTTGGCTTATTTTGAAATTGGAATTTTCCATTAAAAGTTTCAAGAGTGAACAAAAGAAGTTTGAAGTAGCTCGACTGTATTTGAGTATTCCTCAAACTCGTCGTGTCAGTCCTTCACTGCTTTACCCCTAGTGAGTATTTCGCCGTCTGGTCTACACTGTTTGACACGCATCTGCTTTTTGTTTTATCCTTGGTTTCTAATGCGCATTACATGGCTCTCATATGATTGCTTTTGTATGCTTAGCCGTGTTATGTACACAGAAATAAATATTTTTCTACCTATCTTTAGTTTAAACCTATTGTATTGCCATATATTTGTACAACCCATACGTATACAGTAGAACCTCTCTATTACGACCACAAAGAAGAAGGTTAATTGTCTGTATAAACAACAGGTGACAGCTTAAAGCAATGTCAAAGTGAAACAGAAAGCTCTTAAGCAGTCACCTGTCTTAAACTACTAGTATTTGACACAACCTTGTGGTCATAATAGTGGGGTTCTACTGTATTTACAACATACAAATATAATAGCAAAAGGGTTGGGCCACAAGTTCTACCAACATTAATGTACCCAAACCACGTCAACGTTCCTTATACAGTGTTCCCTCCCTACAAAAGCCCTTAACACAACGACCCCCTCCAGGGCTCCAGATAAGAGGGAGTAAACTGCACAAATTCAACATTTCTCACTTATTTTAGCACCAAATCCTATGATGTTACTACTCATTAGAATCGTCTCTTCGAGACGATTCTAATGAGTAGTGACACCATAGGGTTTAAATCAGAAATAAAGATTTTAGTTTTTGAAATACCCCCTTATCTGGACCCCTGCCCCCTCTTTACAACAACGCTTGCCGCTGTTTCCAAAGAAATAATATACAACACTTTCACGGTTGCAATATCGTCTGCTTAAAATTGTCGTCTGCTGCTTTTTCGCAAGGTTACATATTGGATCTTTTGAAAAAGAAGAAAAACCGACGAGTGGCAAGCAGCTTAAATCCAGATCAGACACCGCGTTACGCGCGGTCTGATCTGGATTCAATTTGTTTGCAAATGTAGGCCAGATCGTGATCAGCACTATTAAGATATTATTTTCCTCTCTATAGCGACTCCCTCTGAACAACACACACAATATTTGTCTCCCAGTGGGTGTTGGGTTTTTTACACATCTAAATTTATATTAACCCATTTGAGCCCATGGTCCCATATATGGGACATAGGCAAACAGTGTAGACTCTGACCAGAGTCTTTACTGTTTGCTGGTAGGAATTTCAATATAAAACAAAATGACAATGAAAATGTTGACCATGGCAGGTATCCCTTTGATAAGAAAAAGACTTAGCCAATGTACATTGTATAAACATGGAAGAATCCACTGGGTATAAATGGGATAATCTTAATATGAGGTGGGAAACAGTCTGACGTCGGATCAGACGCTGGATTTCCCGGTGTCTGACCAGGTTAAAAATGTTTGAATGGAAATAATAGTTTTAGCGTAAATGCGTTTATTGCGGAATAATTTAATATTGTTTGCTTTTATTACATTTGGTTAGCTGTGATCACAGGTTTTCGGCGCGTAAGCTATGACCCCCCACCCCCTCGCTGCTACCCCCATAAATCTTTCAAAATGAGTCAAAATACATCCATATGTTCAACAAACATCCTTAACAAATGTTTCAAGAAGTTTCAAGAAGTTTAAAAAAAAAACCTTTTTTTTCGTATCATGTATGTATACAATGAAAAGGTGGATGTGTATTCAGGGCCATCAACTTCCCAACCTTGTCATTTTGTCATTTTTGGGCCGATTTTGACAAATGATGGCTTATTATTTACATTTAACAGTTCTGTTCAAAGAAAGTTAGCTCACAGCCCAAGCAAGACACGAGCACAAGTGAAGAAATAAAAAGTTCGATAGGCACCTTATATCGGAATCCTTCTGTCACCTTAATTTTTGGACTTGTTCGTCAGTCATTCACTGATTCAGCGATTAACAAGTGCATTTGCGACCATGCATTACACCATGGTACGGGTAATTAATAGAAAATGAAATATATAATAAATACCTTTTGAATTATCGGTAAATGAGCATTTCTGTTACGAAATAAATTTCTATATAACTTTCGTTTAGTTTCGGTTGACAAACGGATATGATATCATTGGTCGTATTCGAATCATTCAATTTGTTGTCAACGAAAACTAGGCGGAGCAAATGCTTGAAGATTTACTGATGACAACGTTTTTGACCCGACTCGAATCGAAATTGTGGTCAACGATTTGATGGTTTGACAACATTTTGTCAACGGAAAACATCAAGTGGTGATTCGAATAGAACCTGTTGACAACACGTCCAACTAACGCTTTGGTTGTCCTGATTCGAATACGACCAATTGAGGCGCTTGACTTTTGCGTCATTTCCTGCTTTGAAGCTGGTTCTCGGGTTCGCTAGAATGATAATAGTTTGACTGGGCAACCAGTCGTTTGTTTGGGAAAATTTTGCGTGACAGATGGTTTCCGAATAAGGGGTCTCCCCACCCTTCGAGTCCCCATGCGCGTGTTCGCCGATTGCTTTGAATTGTTTACCAATTTATCGTCAAAGAAAACTGTTTGCTGTAAACAATGAGCCAGCATCTGTCCAGATCGTCCAAGATTTGACAAAACGACAGGGTTGGGAACTTGAGGGTTGCTTCTGCAAGGCGCTTTTTCATGGCAGCCTTTACTATTTTACTTATAAATTAGCAAAAAAAAATTATTTTTTTTAAATTTCACGAAACTTCAGGAAATGTTCTTTTATGATGATTATTGAATGTATGGATAGATTTTAGGGTATTTTATCCACGTTTGGTGGTGGTGGAGGGGGGTTATAGCAGCTAGGGGTAGTGTCATAGCCAACGGGCCGAATGCCTATGGCTGTGATTGGCTGTAAATTTTGTTTCATAACTCCATGAAAAAAATAAAATTCAGGCCACGCCTTGTCAGGACTACTTTCTCTTAGTCCAACTGCTCTCCACAAGCGCTGCATGAAGCAGGACGCCAAATGACGTCATTGACGTCGACGTTACTACAAAACAATTGGCGGAAAATATATAGGGCGGAGGGACTACAACCTACGTTTTAAAAGCGTTCAAAATGAACATTCGCGTCAGATTCTCTATTTAACTACTTTCTTAAATTCAGTAGTGATATTAAATTATAAGGAATAATTCGGAATATTTATTGTATTCATGGAGGTATGGAAAAAAAACCTGGTCACACTTTTGTATGAAACCGCTTCGCGGTTTCATACAGTGTGACCAGGGTTTTTTTTCATACCTCCATGAATACAATAAATATTCGAATTATTCCTTAAATAACGTCTATACTCTACTGTAACAACGTCAAACAGCTATTTCGTGATCAGTGGGTCAACACATTCAACCCTAGTGACGAACATTTATAAACAAAGTACTTATGACGTGTTCACTTGTCTATGTACAGTGGATAATCTGTTATTCTTTCCCGTTTAAACGCAAACGTACGCAAACGCAAAACACTAAAACGTAGAAAAGTACAACTTTTTGACAATTCTGATAATTCATATTTATCTTGGTGGCAAACAGTTTGGAGCCTGATCAGACGCCGGGTAACCCGGCGTCTGATCTGGCTCCAAACTGTTTGCACTGCAAATAATAGTTTTAGCGTAAACGCGTTTATTGGGAAAGAATAACAGATTCTCCACTGTATGCAGTGTAGACCCTGATCAGAAGGCTCTTTAAAGAGCCATCTGATCAGGATCTGCATTGATTGTCATTTTGAAGTATAATGCATAAAACAACCCTAAATAGTTAAAGAAGAACTAGACGTGTCACAGCCAATTTAACTTAATTAACCCATCAATGACGGTGCTTAAATTGCCATCTACATTTTTATGCCTAGTTCAATCTATTAGCGGAAGTTGGGTGCCAAACAGTTTGGATCATGACGTTATTTGGTAGTTAGCTGTTTGATTGCCAAATTTTTTCACTGCAAAAGGTAAATAATGTCGACATAGCAAACAGTTTGGATCAAGGTCACGATCTGCTTCTATTTTTGTACATGTACTGAACTACGCAGTCATGACGGCATATACAGTGGAGAATCTGTTATTCTTTCCCGTTTAAACGCAAACGTAGGCAAACGCAAAGCACTAAAACGTAGAAAAGAACAACTTTGGGACAATTCTGATAATTCTTGTTTATCTTGGTGGCAAAAAGTTTGGAGCCTAATCAGACGCCGGGTAACCCGGCGTCTGATCTGGCTCCAAACTGTTTGCACTGTAAATAATAGTTTTAGCGTAAACGCGTTTATTGGGAAAGAATAACAGATTCTCCACTGTATTTTACCCCTTTCATTGTCGAATGTTACCGTCTGCTTTAACTACAGTGGAGAATGTGTTATTCTTTCCCAATAAACGCGTTTACACTAAAACGTTTATTTCCACTGCAAACAGTTTGGAGCCAGATCAGACGCCGGGTTACCCGGCGTCTGATCAGACTCCAAGCTGTTTGCCACTCAGATAAAAATGAATTGTAAGAAATATCTAAAAATTGACATTTTCTACGTTCAAGTGTTTTGCGTTTGCGTTTCGTTTGCGTTTAAACGTGAAAGAATAACGTTTTCTCCACTGTATTTCCCTGCCAAGTTTTATCGTCTGCTTTAACACTCTCAATTACAGAATGTCGTCTGCTCTGAGAGTGCCGTCTGCAATATTATTAAAGTCACTTTTATACAGTGGAGAATCTGTTATTCTTTCCCGTTTAAACGCAAACGTACGCAAACGCAAAGCGCTAAAACGTAGAAAAGAACAACTTTTGGACAATTCTGATATTTCATGTTTATCATGGTGGCAAACAGTTTGAAGCCTGATCAGACGCCGGGTTACCCGGCGTCTGATCTGGCTACAAACTGTTTGCACTGCAAATAATAGTTTTAGCGTAAACGCGTTTATTGGGAAAGAATAACACATTCTCCACTGTAACTGTGTCATCATATGTTTATATGCGTGTTTCCTTGACAAATTGTTATAAGTACATGTATGTATACATGTAGGACTGTTCTCGTGTTTTTGCACGTGTCAAACTGAGCACGCTTCAGTCGAACATACCCGTTTTTCAAAGTTAAAACATGGCTATACACGTTTTTAAAAACTAGTTTGGCTAATTCGCGTTCGAGTTATCGACTTATACGAATGCAGTTAATTTTTAAATTAAAAAATATGTTAACCCATTTGTACAGTGGAGAATCTGTTATTCTTTCCCAATAAACGCGTTTACGCTAAAACTATTATTTCCAATACAAACAGTTTGGAGCCAGATCAGACGCCGGGTAACCGGCGTCTGATCAGGCTCCAAACTGTTTGCCACCAAGATAAACAAGAATTATCAGAATTGTCAAAAA
This sequence comes from Gari tellinella, assembly GCA_922989275.2. NCBI lineage: Eukaryota > Metazoa > Mollusca > Bivalvia > Cardiida > Psammobiidae > Gari > Gari tellinella. The sequence goes on along the minus strand of OV277872.1, from coordinate 32,412,690 downwards.
GTTGTTCTTTTCTACGTGTTAGTGCTTTGCGTTTGCGAACGTTTGCGTTTAAACGGGAAAGAATAACAGATTCTCCACTGTATTAGATAGCGTCTCATAAAAGGGACATAAGCAAACAGTGTATACTCTGATCAGACGCCGCATAATGCGGCGTCTGAACAGAGTCTACACTGTTTGCTGAAAGCAATTTCAATATAAAATAAAACGAAAATTAAAAAGACCAGGCACCTCTTACATCAAAAATGGACTATTTAAATATATAAGCATGGAAGACTCCACTTGGCGAAAATCGGGTTAATCAGTCATTCGCGGGTAATGCTACGGTTGATCTTGATCTACATTGTTTTCAATGTTCCATTTATATTTCTAACGATCTACAGCGGATGATTCGTTATTTATCTCCTATTTAACTTAACTAAACGCACAAATGAACATGGCGTGCTCTTATAACGTTTTGACGATTTTCTGAAAATCTGAATTTCAAACAGTGCGGAGTAGACTCGGCTTCTGACCAAGTTCCAAACTATTTGACATAAATATTTTAGCACAAACACTATTTCAGGGCTGCCATAAGTTGATCATGACAAATCATAAGATTTCAAAATTTTCAAATTTTCAAGCGCAATTACATAAATCAGGTTGAAAATCAAGCAGAATGCCATTTGCTAGGATAAAAATCCGAAGATTTTGGAAACATCCGGAGAAATGGCAGCCCTGCGATTTTCGTTTTAGAAATAAAGAGGATAAAACGACTTCCCCGATCTAGTTCATATGTCTACTACATGTAAGAAAATCTCAACCCACCTTTTGCTCTAAACGAGTGGTTTTGTAAAATATCCATACTAGTGAAACTCCGTTGTCAATTTCAAACTACGATTGATTGTTCTATTAGCTATATAAAGACAACCCTTTACAGTGGAACAATATTTGTTTTATGGATTGCAAGCCATGCGTACAGAAAGTGTAAGTACACTCAGTACAAAAAGAAACGCACATCGTCCTCAGGCGTAGATTAAGAGACTTTTTTTAAAATACTAAGACCATATCTCAAGATCACTTCAATTCTGCAACAAGTTCAGAAAAACATATACTTAAAATTACTGTGCTGTCTTTTAACCCTTTCACTCTTAATGACGTCAAAAGGCGCGTTTTCAAAGAGTTTGGATCCTGATCAGACGCCGCGTAACGCGGCGTCTGATCAGGATCCAAACTGTTTGACACTCGTATAGATATACTTTAAGTCATACTACTTTGAATCTTACTTTGAAACGATCTTGCAAACAACAAAATTGAAGCAGACGACAATGAAACGGTGGTGGGATAAAAGTCTCACGATTAATTTGGCAGCGAAAGAGTTAACTAGTGCCTGTTGAAAACACCGCACCGATTTGTGCAGGTTGTGATGATACCAATTCAATGATAAACCTCCCATTTTCAACATTGATAGCCCAAGACGGAACTACTGACTGTAATGAAAAGATTATTTCAAAAAAACGTTCCTTCTACATACAGATAATATTGTAATAAAAGTGTGCGTTTCTTTTTGCACTGAGTGTAGTCTCATGGCTAACGCAGTACAGTGAAACCGCTCTAAACTGGGCATGAATGGGGACAAAATAAATTTCCGGTTTAGAGAGGTTTCCAGTTCAGAGGGGTTTTAACCCATAGCTTGTTCCTAGTATGGAAGATAGCTGATCACTTGAAGAAGGTTGAAAGTAAAGCAGAATGCGCCTTAAGGCGCATTCTGCTTTACGTTCAACCTGCTTTAAGTTATCACCTGCTAGAATATAAACATTATTTCTGATGATACATATTCAGTGTACGAATAAATCAAGGTAGCAAAAAGGCGTTTTTATGGTGTAATGGGTTAAAATAAAAAAGGGTTTGAAACGGGACCGGTTTAGAGAGAATTCCGGTATTTAGAGGTTCCGGTTTAGAGGGGTTTCACTGAAGTAGATCTTGTGACAATGACACTCGCACCCCGATAATTCAAAATCGCTCAAGTCGAACTAGCACGGTGAATAAACGTACACAGGATATAGACACCAAAGTGATCAGGAATTGAAAGCGAAAGTAGCGAGGTGAGTACTTTTATTACGTTTATCTCTAAAATCTTCTTACAAATAAAGTAAACATGAATTGCAAGATAGTCTGTAGACATATGTGACCACACTGATGCCAGGAATATAAATAAATTCACCTGGAAGACTGAATAAAAAGCTTTAATCACTGGTCATAGTCGCATCTTCGTCAACATTTGTCATTATTTTCGCTGTTTATACACGTTATACAAAAAAGTGAATCGACAGTTCGATTTATTTTTCAATTCAAAGTAATTGTGCAAAATCTGCTTAAAATCAGACCAACAATAGCTGAGATAGTTGACGTCAAACCGATAGGACGTTGTACTGGGGATAGTATATTACTGTACAGGGGATAGCATTTCCAAAAATATTTCTGTACTGGGGATAGACGAATATAAAATATGAAACTAGGGCCACTTTTCGAGAAGTACGAAGTATTGCAATAATAGTCAACGTGTATAAACAATACACACATCTTCATAGTCCATCAGATGTGTACAGTTAGGGACATCGAGCTAATATTAGACTTCAGGCGCTGTCCCTCACAGTACACAGGCGTTAAGGGTCATCATTGAGAGGTTATATTTTGCTCTTTGTTTTATTAAACCCGACGGATTTTGTTGGGCATCAAATATCTCAAAAGGTAAGGCATTGTTAGCTCACCTGAGTCAAAGGCTCAAGGTGAGCTATTGGGATGGCCCTGTGTCCGTCGTGCGTCGTCCGTCGAAGTTAACAATTGCTTTAAATGACATCATCTCCTATACTGCTTGACAGATTTCAACCAAACTTTACAGGAATGTTCCTTGGGTCAAGCTTTTTGTATTTTTTTCAAAGAATTAAAAAACAATGTAGAACTCTGGTTGCCATGGCAACCAAAGTGAAAAAATGAGGATCTCTTAAAAATTATTCTTGTCTAAAACTACAAGGGCCAGAGCTTAGATATTTGGCACATATCATCATCAACAGATCTTGTATCAAGTTTGTTCAAATTATGCCCCTTGTGTCAAAATTGGCCCCGCCCCGGGGGTCACAGTTTTACATAGAGTTATGTAGTGAAATTTTCAAACGTCTTCTTCTCTGAAACTAATATGGCCAGAGCTTTGATATTTGGAATGGTGACACTTCTAAAATGTCCTATACGAATATTGTTCAAATGGTTCTGGTCGGTTCATATCTAGGTCGCAGGAGCTAAAAATAGATTGTTTTCAATGAAATCTTAAAAATATTCTTGTCAAAATCTACAAGGGCCAGAGCTTAAATATTGGGCAGATAGTATCTTCTACAGGTCCTCTATCAAGTTTGTTCAAATTATGCCCCTTGGGTCAAAATTAGTCCCGCTTCAGGGTCACAGTTTTACATCGAGTTATATAGTGAACATTTCAAACGTCTTCTTCTCTGACACTAATATGGCCAGAGCTTTGATATTCGGTATGGCCACACTTCTGAATATCCTTTACTTATTTGTTCAAATGGTTCCGGTCTGTTGCATATCTAGGTCACATAAGCTAAAAAAAAAATTCTATAAAAACTTAAAAAATGTTCTCGTAAAATACTATAAGGGCCAGAGCTTAGATATTTGGCACATATCATCATCAACAGATCCTCTATCAAGTTTGTTTAAATTATGCCCCTGGGGTCAAAATTAGTCTCGCCCCGGGGGTCACAGGTTTACATAGAGTTATATAGTGAAATTTTCAAACGTCTTCTCCTCTAAAACTAGTATGGCATTTGCCTCAGCTTTGATATTCTGCATGGTGACACTTCTAGATATCCTTTACCTATTGTGTTAAAATGGTTCCAGTCTGTTGCATATATAGGTCACATGAGCTAAAAATAGATGTTTTTTCAATGGAAACATAAAAAAATCTTCTTGTCTAAAACCCTAGTACCCTGATCTTAGATATTTGGCACATAGCATCATCTTCAAGTCCTCTATCAAGATTTTTCAAATTTAATTATGCCCCTCGGGTAAAAAAATGACACTTCCTGGACATAAATCATTATCTCCATTTTGTCAGCTATTCTCAGGTGAGCGAAATATGCCCCATGGGGCTTTTGTTTTTAAAAATAAGACCACCGATAGATAAATCTGGTCTGTATCATCTATGTGTAATATGTAAACAACAATATAAACAACCTCTGCCGGAGTATTTTGAAAAGTTTTAAATTAGATTAACAGCGACCTGAAGTTTGACTTGAGGTCAGAAATTGGTTTCAAAACGATTTTTAGCAATAAGTGTTTTATTTTAACTAGTAAATGTGATTCAATTTGGGATTTTACGAAATGAGGCAAAAGTAAATTTCCTTCCTTTCTTATTATAATCGTGTCTTAGCGTACTGAAGGATTATCAATTATTGTACGTGATAAATTAGTATGGTAATTTTATTTTGCCGATTTTTTTTCAGCTATCCGATGATTAAACCGCAGAATGACAGAAATTTCTACCCCGTATATATAGAAAATACCAGCTATACGGTATATGTTTCTACTCGAACCGTAGTTTCTGAGCTTGAAGATCTTATTTTTTCTCTCAAAAATATCTCTATTTAAAACATTGTGGAGCCTAATCAGACTTGTTATGAAAATAGACGAAGAAATTACCCAAGGATAACTGACAGTAAATTTTGATGCAAATGGACCAGTAGTTTAGAAAAGATTTTTGGTTTTATCGCATATATTGGGAACAGCATTGTTTTGTAAAATATTGCAGAGCCTTATGTGCTAGCAATACAGGTAGACCGATACAACCCCCTCCCACACACATACATTGAAGCAGCATCAACCAAAGATTAATTGACAACAATGTTCAATGAAACCGGTCTCAGAGAAGAAAATCGTTGGCAACACTCCTTTTAATCCGTTCGGCAAGTGCAAGTACTAAGAAAACTGTGCATTGGCAATGCTTAATAATGGCTGTTTCTTATTGTAATAGAAGTAGTATGACGACATCTAGAAACTTAAAGGAGAACGGTGCAGATCCTGATTAAAAATGCGGATGTGCAGGCTGCTCCGGATATGCACTGGTTGCAAAGGTAAAGTCTATTTTTGGCTCATACATATATAGATGAACACGTTGTATGTTTTTACCTTGAAAACCAGTGTTGTGTGAAAGGTTGCGCATTGTTGGTATATGAGTAACTACAAAATAGCCGAGTCCAAATAGCAGCGATTCTTTCAAGAATGCTTTGATAATTTACAGTTTACTCTGTTAAATACATTCGACATGTATTTCACCACAAACTACTACCATCGCATTAAGGCGTAAGAAGGGAGAATGATATGTAATAAATGTAGTGGCTTTGGACTTAACTTCCTAGAAAAATGAAGATTATCCATTATTTCGTATGCTGGAAACGTAACAGCATGTAGTTTGCCATAACAATCAAACGCAATGTACCATAATACCATTTTACGACACAAAACAATAAGTTTTCGTGAGTCTATCCCCAGTACAGCCTTCCACTATCCCCCGTACAATAAATAACCGTTGGACACTATCCCCAGTACATGTGGCGGTCGGTTTGACATGGTATATCTTAGCTATTGTTGGTCGATTTTTAAGCAGATTTTGCATAGTTACATTTAAATGAAAAATAAACAGATCTGTCGATTCACTTTTTTGTATAACGTGTAAAAACAGCGAAAATAATGACAAATGTTGACGAAGATGCGACTATGGCCAGTGATTAAAGCTTTTTATTCAGTCTTCCAGGTGAATTTATTTATATTCCTGGCATCAGTGTGGTCACATATGTCTACAGACTATCTTGCAATTCATGTTTACTTTATTTGTAAGAAGATTTTAGAGATAAATGTAATAAAAGTACTCACCTCGCTACTTTCGCTTTCAATTCCTGATCACTTTGGTGTCTATATCCTGTGTACGTTTATTCACCGTGACTAGTAGTCCAGTCCACTGTCGGCTATATTATCGTCTGATGTGGAAATGTCGTCTGAATATTTTTAATTTTTTTGCTGGAGAAGTCTGTCCCTATGTTTAAGTGTCTTACAGTTTTGATCCTGATCAGACGCAGAGTTACTCTGCGTTTGGTCTTGATTCAGTCTGTTTTTATAATTCCATTGCGCTAAAGCAAAACAAGTGTTTAAATTTACACATACCAGTCAAGGCAAACATTGCTTCCAAAAGCAATTACCCTTAACCTGTAATAAATATCGTCTGTTTTGAAATTGTCGTCTGCAAAATGTGTCAAACTATTATGTCTTTATTCTAGAATAGAAGCTGCTTAAAGACGGTTGTCAAACAGTTTGGATCCAGATCAGACGCGGCGTCTGATCTGGATCGAAACTGTTTGTAAATAACAGTCAAGTCGCGATCACAAAGTTAAGGTTTAAAAGCCAACACTCGCACATACATGTCATCAAATATCATTGAGGTGAAATTAATATTTCGACGCGTCTATGAAAAGGGAGATTTGGCGTCTGATCTCAAAATCTCGTAGTATTTTTTTTTTAACAAAATTGCGGTCATGCTTGATTTCGTTTAAACGGGCAAGAAAGCGCCCAGGTCCTGTAAAATTAAGAAATGAACAGAATTTTGTCGGCGTAAACGCCGAAAAATTCAGTTCATTTCTTATATTTGCTGTAATTTCTTATATTAAATGAACATTTTATAAGTATGCATGTATGTTTAATCCACATTAGAGGTCGTTAACACGAATAATGTGTACCCTGAAAGGAATAGCCATAACGGCGTTACTGAAATAACGCGACAAAATGATTCGCGGATAGCAGATCAATAAGTCCCGCCTCCTCTGCGAATATACCAACAAGTCCCGCCTTCTCGACAAATAGCATTTACACGAAATGAACGTCACTTTTTCCAATGGATTTGAATGGGGCGAATGTAAATATCACATATTGTTACAGTGGAGAATCTGTTATTCTTTCCCGTTTATACGCAAACGTACGCAAACGCAAAGCACTAAAACGTAGAAAAGAACAACTTTTGGACAATTCTGATAGTTCTTGTTTATCTTGGTGGCAAACAGTTTGGAGCCTGATCAGACGCCGGGTAACCCGGCGTCTGATCTGGCTCCAAACTGTTTGCACAGCAAATAATAGTTTTAGCGTAAACGCGTTTATTGGGAAAGAATAACAGATTCTCCACTGTACCCAGTTCCTCTAAAAGGACCCTGCGTTTCGACATTTTATCATTTCACGTTTATCATATTGAATTTTAACATTTTTCTTTTTTTAGCGAAACCAGGGTCTTTCACTTTTCCGCTTTTTTGCGACAGCAAGTTACGCCGCTACTTCGATCATGGAAATTAAACACGTTGTTCCCTTAATTTGGACACTGTATGCACACACTTTGTTGTGGTCATCAATTTTTATTACAAATGTAACGTCTTATTCCATAACCGCATTTTTCTGCCACTGAAAACCATTTTTTAGAATATATGCCATGTATCAAACAAACACATTTTCCACTGGCTTTGTATTTGTTGGTTTCGGTTATGTTTTTATTGCTTTATTGTTTTTACTGGAAGTAGAAGTTTTTCCTGTAGTTCGCGAGGTTTTCTCCCGCTCAACTGAGGAAAGTTGTGAATTTAAGCAGAAAAATGGTAGACTTTTTACTTATTGTGCAGAATCTTATTAAAAAATGTGTTTACCTTATAATTGAACTTTAGACCTTGTGACTGACCTTTTAACTGTGAAAGCGATAACCGTTTCAGTGCTATCGAAATCTGACAAAGTGAATTTGGACGCTAGATATTTCATGCGTCCTAATTATTTGGACTAAATGTTACCGTATGTGTTGAGGCGTTTTGTAAATATTTATGTTCTATTTATATTTGCCTTAAATGTAGTCTTGCTGTAGGCCATGATTTACTACAGCAAAACCTCGATATTTCGAACACGCTTAATTCGACCATATCCTTAATTCATCAGTTGAATATCGATAATTCGAGTTGGCTCAAGTTAAACATATATACGTGTTTCAAGGTTAACCGTTTCAACCCTAAATATCTTGTGTGGGTATTTATTATTCTTTTGGACTCTTCTAGTATATGTAATTTGAACCAGTCTATTGTTGTATTTTTATATGACACCAAAAACCAATAAAATTATCAAACAGTGCAGACCCTGATCAGAGGGTTCCTTAAGGGACCCTCTGATCAGGGTCTACATTGTTTGCATATTGAATCAGTAATCTCTACAGAGGGATGATGGGTAGAAAGGGAAAACCCTTTACCACATAGCCTGTGTCTAGTTTTGAAAATATGCTACCACTTAAAGCAGATTGAAAGTAAAGCAGAATGTGCCTTAAGGCACATTCTGCTTTACTTTCAGCCTGCTTTAAGCTATCATCTGCTAAGATTCAGAATTTTTTTCTTGTGGTTCATTTTCAAGACTGTATAAATTGGAACTATTTTCTTTAGTGGAGGAATAAATCAAATGTGCTTAAAGGCGCTTCTATGAGGGAAAGGTTTTAAAGCGTGACTAAGTCACGTTTTAACTCTTTGCATGCTAGCGACGGGTACAGTGGAGAATCTGTTATTCTTTCCCAATAAACGCGTTTACGCTAAAACTATGTTTTCTTTTACAAACAGTTTGGAGCCAGATCAGACGCCGGGTAACCCGGCGTCTGATCAGGCTCCAAACTGTTTGCCACCAATATAAACATGAACTATCAGAATTATCCAAAAGTTGTTCTTTTCTACGTTTTAGCGCTTTGCGTTTGCGTACGTTTGCGTTTAAACGGGAAAGAATAACAGATTCTCCACTGTACATGTGTTACAGTGATTACCTTCGCAAACAGTTTGGATTCTGATGAGACGCCGCGTTACGCGGACATTTTGACAGAAAAAAAAATAATGACGAGTGACAAACAGCTTGAATCGCGCTGATCTGGATTCAAGCTGTTTGCAAATGTTAAGCCAATTAATGTTCCTCCCTATAACGACAGATTTTTTGTCTCCCATTGAGTGTCGTTCTAGAGAGGGGGCGCTGTATACTCTTGCAGGTTAAAGACATCACTAGATGACCTTTCGATCATAACGCCTTGCCAGACAATTTCCTTGCAATAATCATGGATCTTATGGACATGTCGCTAGCAAAGAATCATTGAAGCTTCTCGTGTGAGACTCTACCTTTATATTTGATAGTTTGGTTAGAAATAACCATTGAAAATCACTAGAGCATGAGTTTAATCTGGACCTCACCAGGTAAACTGAGATTGTGATGCTCGTGCTTTGACAGTTGCATTGACACCTCCAGAACAATGAGGTGGTGGTCCCTCAATGGACTGAGGAAAAGTCTTTCAGCAGGCGAGGTAGGGGTTTTGGGAGGTGGTCGGATAAATGCACGAACCTACCAGCTTCGATTCTGTGAAATATCAAGTTTGGTGGGTGGGGTAGAATTTTGGGAGGTGATTGGATAGATACATGACCCAGTCATTTTCTGAACTGTAAAATATCATCAGTCGGGGTTGGTTTGGGTTTGGGTTAGGATTTGGTAAGTGGTTGGATCGATGCATGAACCAGCCATTTTCTGTACTTTGTCACCTCCAAAAAGAAGATCTCATTGAACCGGAAGTCTCTGTCCAGTGAGTCAAAATCTTGGTCCAAACCTGTTTATTTTACTTTCTCACCGAACACGCATACGGGACTACAGAGAGATGGCTGTTTAATGCATGTCAACAATAATGCAGGAAGCTCCTAAACGAGCTTTCTGCATTACCGTCATCCTGTAGTAAGCTATATGATATCATCTGGCTTAACCCCTTTCATCGCCTAACCCCAAGTGCAATGGTTATTTACAAACAGTTTGGATCGTGATCAGACGCCGCGTAACGCTGCGCCTGGTCACGATTCAAACTGTTTGACACTCATTTCAGTGTTTCTTCAGTCGAAAAAGATCAACTTTGAAAAATAAAAGCAGACGACAATTGTTTAAAGTTGATGACGTCATAGCAGTGAAGGTATAAAACGACTGTCTATACAACTTCTTTAATCTTTATCATTCTCCGGCTACAATTAATACAGTGGAGAAAACGTTATTCCTTCCCGTTTAAACGCAAACGAAACGCAAACGCAAAACACTAAAACGTAGGAAATGTCAATTTTTAGACATTTCTCACAATTCATTTTTATCTGAGTGGCAAACAGCTTGGAGCCTGATCAGACGCCGGGTAACCCGGCGTCTGATCTGGCTCCAAACTGTTTGCAGTGGAAATAAACGTTTTAGTGTAAACGCGTTTATTGGGAAAGAATAACACATTCTCCACTGTATCTAGATACATTGTACATGTACAAAACACAACCTCTATCATCAGAACTATTATATTGGCTAAAGCGGAGAAGACGTTATTCTTTTCCGTTTAAACGCAAACGAAACGCAAACGCAATGCATTTAAATGAAGAAAAAATAAACTTTTTTGGAATTTCTGACGAATATATTTAATCTGAGTGGCAACAGTTTGGAGCCTGATAAGACGCCGGGTTACCCGGCGTCTGGTCTGACTTCAAACTGTTTGCAATGGAAATAATAATGTAAACGCGTTTTTTGGGAAAGAATAACGTCTTCTCCACTGTATAAGACTAAATTTTTACATTTCTCAAATAAAGATTAGAGACTCAGGTCCCGCATGTATAAACGAAAACAGCGCAAAACGTCTTTAAGACTGTTCGATTCTTTATATACGGATATCTACACCGTTTTCTAAAAGCGTCTATAACCATGTTCATACATGTACATGTATAGGCTAAAACATGTAAAAAGAGAATGGTTGAGAATTGCTTCTTAACCCAACAAATCGTGATTGTTTTCCTCATACCAGAATAGCTCGATATACACGGGTGTTACTGTACAGTGGAAAAGACGTTATTCTTTCCCAATAAATGCGTTGTTTCCAATGCAAACAGTTTGATCTCGGCGTCTGATCAGGCTCCTAACTGTTTGCCGCTCAGATTAAAACGAATAGTCAGATTTGTCCAACAGTTTAGATTTTTCTACATTTAGATATTTTGCATTTGCGTTTCTAGGACGCGGACAAGACGCGGAATACAAATTTAGTGATTCTGCAACCCTTCCGCATCTTTTCATTGTCCGTATCATTCCTAAACACTTCCCCATGATTCCGCACCTTCCGGAGGGGTAAAATTGTCCGCGTCGAAATTTTGGTCGATAGCAAAATTTGGACGCGAAAATGACCTTCCTGACACCTTCCGCAACCAGTCGTCATTGTCCTGCCGACATCGTCAGGACATCCGGCCTTTCCTGAAGCATGCCGACTCTTCCGTAACCGCTCCTGAAAGCTTCCGCGGTGAAGAGATCTTCGTGCGTCGATAGGAAGATATGCGGAAGACAAGCGGAAGGTACCCCGAATCCTTCAGGAACGTGCGGAGCCGTTGCGGTACTGTATAAGTGAGTGCGAGGAACCGACGCGGACAAAGTATCACGTGGCTATTTTTGTCCTACTACGATCGGCATGTTCGGTCGACATTCTGCGTCTGTCCTGTTTAATTCCTAGGACTGTCCCAAGTATGTCTGCAGACAATACGCAGAGCCCGGTGGCAGAGTTTCACAATTTTGCAAAAAATCGGACATTGCTTCGTACCAGACGCGGAAGCTATGCCGAAATGCCATTTTTGATTCCGCAACCCTTCCTAATCTTGTCCGCACTCTAGTGGACGCCAGGCATAAACGGGACAGAATAATGTCTTCTCCACTGTACTTTACACGTGAAATACCGGTACTGTAATGTCAAGATTGATAGGTTAATAACCAATTAAACAAAATATAGGGACGGGCCGACCACTCCATAGATATCGTTGAATATTTTAGAATATATAGTAGAACCTCTCTATTGCAATCACCTCATGGGGATAAGTGATTTCGGTGTCTCACCCTTTCATGATCAAAAGTATCGTGAATTTTTAGCCCTTTACCGCCATACTGTCGTCTGCTTCAATGTTGTTGTCTGTAATATCGTTTCCAAACTAGAACTATGGCAGTATAAAAAACGTAATTTCAAAACAATTTGAAAACTGTTTGCAAATGCACTGTATGGCGTCAAAGGGTTAAGGCGCTCCTTTAAGAGTTTTCTGCTTTATTTTCATCTTGCTTTTAGCTGCCGCCTCTCTGTCTTGAAAGCCATAATAAACGTTTAATAGACTTCTTTTCAGTGGCGGTGTTGGGGGGGGGGGGGGGGGGGGGGGGGTCTCCAAGTACTTAAGTTTGGGTTTGTTTTGTCAGTAGTATATTACGGACAGTTGGGGAGAATTGGGAGATTGGGAGATTTGGGAGATTATGACGTAACCAGACGTAGCCCCAGGCTATTTATCCAGACGGGGGATTGGGGTATTGCGGCTTTTTAATCCAGACGGGGGATTGGGAGATTATTACGTAACCAGACGTAGCCCCAGGCTTTTTAATCCAGACGGGGGATTGGGAGATTATTACGTAACCAAACGTAGCCCCCGACTTTTTAATCCAGTCTCGCGCTCTGACAGGTATTTCTTATTATGTCCTCGCGTCTCAACATTTTTCAGCAATGGGTATTTGAGTCCGTTGATATAGCTTTCATCTAAAACGTCACCGCACATATACAGTCTATCCGATCCGGTGTTATAGTCACATTCGATCGCAATTTCCGCTAAAGCGCATTCCCATTCTCCTTTTAGGTGTTGTATCCACGGTGAAGGGGTCCAGAAATCAGCCGGAGTGTTTACGTGTCCGTACATCGTACCTTCGGCAGTAATCGTTACGTAAAAATCCGTCATTGTGAATGAATATCGCTGACTCTTCAGACTTCTTACGCATGTTCATTTACAGTTCAATTCGTACACACAAAAGTCTTTCAACCTCTTTAAACCTTTCTCCGTCAAATTTAAACGTCTAGTTTTCATCCTTTTACAGACAAAGTATCCGCTACAAGTTTGTTACCATCTCAGCGGCGATTCTGTGAGGAATTCAAATTTTGAATGTTGGACTGAAGAAATATTGAGGATACGGGTGCCAAACGTGGCGTTCGATCTAGATCAAAAACTGTTTGCAAAGTCGACTCTTGCGATGAAAGGGATAGACTCTTAAAACGCTCGCGAACTGTCCTGCGGACTTATTTCATAACAAGATAACAACCCATTCTCGTGATATATTTTTCATATCAATCCAAAGGAATTGATTATCCTCTATTTATGCTAAAACTATTATTTTTATTGAAAACAAGTTGTAGCCGGATCAGACGCCGGGTAACCCGGCGTCTAATCAGGCTCCAAATTGTTTGCCACTCAGATGCATATGAATATTTAGTATTGTCAAACATTTCATTTTCTACATTTTACACAGCGCTTTTGCGTTTCGTTTGCGCTTAACGGGAAAGAACAACGTCTTCTCTAATGTACAGTGGAGAATCTGTTATTCTTTCCCCTTTAAACGCAAACGTACGCAAACGCAAAGCACTAAAACGTAGAAAAAAACAACTTTTGGACTATTCTGATATTTCATGTTTATCTTGGTGGCAAACAGTTTGGAGCATGATCAGACGCCGGGTTACCCGGCGTCTGATCTGGCTCCAAACTGTTTGCACTGGAAATAATAGTTTTAGCGTAAACGCGTTTATTGGAAAAGATTAACAGATTCTCCACTGTAGCTGGGGGCCTCCGTTGCCTAGTGGTATAGTCACTGTGACTAACATCACTAAGCTCCTCACCGCTGTGAGTTCGAATCCCAGCAGGGTCGTTCAGATTTTTCATGTGGGAAAGCCTTTCCGCTGGCTTGCGGAAGGTCGGTGGTTCTACCCAGTTGCCGATTTGTGCCTGAAACAGTGCATAAAGGACTTCTGTGGGTCTTCCTCCACCTGTAATTAGCTGGACGTCGCGATATGACTGAAATACTGTTAAAAGCGACGTAAAATCAAAACAAATCAAATCAAAATCTAATGTAGCTTGTTTGTCAGCACAATAGGGCTCCAGATAAGACGTAGTTATTTCAACAAATCAAACACTTTCTCACTTATTTCAGCACCAAATCCTATGGTGTTACTACTCATTAGAATCGTCTCTTCGAGACGATTCTAATGAGTAGTGACACCATAGGGTTTAATTCAGAAATAAAGATTTTAGTTTTTGAAAAACTACCCTTATCTGGTGCTCTGGAGAGTATAATATTCTACTCATAAATTGACAAGGGTCAATGATATACTCTTTCATATTCTGATTGTAGACGTATAAAATAAAATAAATAACTGTAGTCAGTACATAATATATAATATTATGTATATGAAGTGTATATTTAAATCAGTGTTCGTTTGGTTACTTGCCAAGATAGTGAACATAAATAAAACATGATTGGTACAATCCTAAACAATACCTAATATATAGATATGGCTTACAGGATACATCTAGACCCTTATCAAAGATTAAGTAATACAGTAAAACCTCCTTATAACGACCACTAAAACGAAGGCTAATTGATTGTATAATAGAGAGGTGACAGCTTAAAGCAAGATGACAGTGAAACAGAAAGCTCCTAAAGGAGCTTTCTATTTCACGGTCACCTTGCTTTAAGCGGTCACCTACCGTAAACACCCTAATAATTAATATACTTTAGTGGTCGTAATAGAGAGGTTTTACTGTATATAATATATTATTCTTCTCCGTTTAACGCAAAAGAAACGCAAACGTATTGCAATAAACTGAATGAAGTGTATAAATTGTCATTGTTTAGAAATTTCAAACGAATCATTATAATCTGAGTGGCAAACTGTTTGGAGCATGACCAGACGCCGTGCCATCCGGTGTCGAATCTGGCTCCTAACTGTTTGCAAGTGGCATACTTGTTTAGCAAATGCGCGCTTATTGGGAACAAAATACCGTATTACATGTATCGGATCCCATGTATGATTTAGATAAGATAGTGGCATATGTCAGTTCTTCTTGGAATGCCGCAATACATATGTTTGAATAAACTTCGCCGGGACACGTCGAATGGCATTTCAAGTACAAGTAGCTACAGTGGAGAAAACGTTATTCTTTCCCGTTTAAACGCAAATGAAACACACACGAATCACGATAAAACATAGAAAATACCAACTTTCAGACAATTTTGGATATTCATGTTGATATGAGTGGCAAACAGTTTGGAGCCTGATCAGACGCCGGGTTACCCGGTGTCTGATCTGGCTCAAAATGTGTGCACTGGAAATTATAGTTTTAGCGTAAACGCATTTATTGGGAAAGAATAACGTTTTCTTTACTGTATATCCCAGGACAACTGCAAAGAAGTGGGTGTAAAATGCTTTTAATTAAGAGATAAAAAAATATTTCAAAGGACCATTTTACGTAGGTGTTCCAAAGGCAAAGTGGGACTTAAAACTTAACATTTTTTGGGATTGTTTTTTGTCCGTTAGGCAGAATAGTGGACACCGATAGATTATCGATAAACTGTCCTACGCTAGCTTGCGTGCCCGTCAATGTTCGGCTCTTACCGCTCGGTATTTACGGAAACTCCCGACGACTCTTTGAACATATTAATTTTATTTTCAATTTGAAAAAGGACCAAATTAACATTAACTTACAATTCTTAAATTTATATCAACAGAAAGAACAAATAGTCATGTATACGAGCCCGTTTGCACAGAATTGATATCGATTTGTATAAATGCACAAGGTCGTGTTATATTATCCGTGTCGAGGCTTATTTTCAGCATTTTACTCTTTGTTTAATGTGATTTAGAGGTGTCTTTTTAAACTTAAAAAAGGACCAAAATCTTATTAAAATATTTTTTCAAAATAATTCCATCATAAAGGAAAATGTTCAAGGTAACACAGGCCGTTTGCACAGGAACGATATCTGTCCAGAAAAAAAAGTTATTACAAGTTATGTAAAAATGCCCTTCTTATTTTAATGCTCGAAAATGAAAGCAAGTGGGTCACCTGCGTGTCCACTATTCTGCGTAACGCGTTGTTAATTTAACAGGTGTCGATATATTTTGATAATAATTACCAAAACCAACAAGGGTCACATAAAACTCGTACACTACTGTTTGCTCTCAAGTCTCAACCAAGAGTTCTCAAGTTTTCTGCTATATATTGCAAAATAACAAACAGCGCATATCCTGATCATATGGATCGTTTAGGAGCCGTCTGATCTGGGTATACAGTGGAGAATACGTTATTCTTTCCCTTTTAAACACAAACGAAAAGCAGACGTATTGTAAAAAAAAAAATATCGACAATAATAAATGATGCTTCTAACCTTGATCAGACACCTGGTTACCCGGCGTCTACTTAGGCTCAAACTGTTTGCAATGTAAATAATAGTTTTAGCGTAAACGAGTTGATTGGAAAAAATAATGTCTTCTCCACTGTACACTGTTTGCAGGTGAACCTTTTGCAAGTATACTGATATTACAGTTCATTCTTTATTTGAGTCTCATCATGGTTACATCAAATAAATATACAACAAGAAATACATCATAATATACAAAGTAACCACACCATTCATAATTGAATTATAAGAGACTATTTTCAGTGAAATCAACATTCACTGTCCTTCGAATTATTGCACATGCGTATATACATCTATAAAGATACCAACCATGTTTATTGTATAAACATGATAGCTTAAAATATATACCACTTCCATTAATCTAGGCAATCATAACATTTTAACAAAATGGCATGGTTGTCTTTAAAATCTAATAAAAAAACGCATTAAATTTTGACAGACAAAAAAGACCAAACAAGTCAACTTAAGAAACCTGGTAAAACATCGATTATTACCTCAAATCAGATTTGAAATAAACTGATTAATGGAACTTGTATATATATTATAAAATACATTTGAAATTTAAAGCATCAATTAATACATTACTTACAATAAAAAATAGATCAATTCTGTATTAAGGTTTATCTGCTTACAAAAAGCTGTCGTCTATGTAAAATATTAAAACAGGTTTTGGCACACGTTCTAACCATGAGATATCTTACATGACGAGTTGAATCATCGCCAGGGTTTTATCTGTTGACAATATCACCGCCAAGTTTAACCCTTTACCTCATAGACCTGTCAGAGTTATATTTAGATTGGAACATTCTAAAATTTTAAAAGGGATGATCACCGTACTCGTTGATTTCCGTACGGTCAGCCAGGGATACGGAAAGCTGTATTTATTGTGTGTAATGTACAGTAAAGAAGACATTATTATTTCCCGAATAAACGCAAACACCATGCACTAAACTGTAGAAAATTAATTTTATCTTTTTAATCTGTATGGCAAACAGGTTGGAGCCTGATCAGACGCCGGGTTACCCGGCGTCTGATCTGGCTCCAACCTGTTTTCAATGGACATAATAGTTTTTAGCATAAACACGTTTATTGAGAATGAATAACATATCAGTAAAATTAGTGCAGCTGCCTCGTGCTGCACGACGATCATGTTTATCTCAAGTTGGAAAGTGTACGACTATATAGATCCGATGTTACCCTGTTATCTATTTACCATTATGAACTATTCTGTTCTAAAAATAAGTCTGACAGGTCAGAAAAATCGGACAATACCGATATACGAAGTTATCTCATTTTTCACTCATTAGTTACCTTCCCTGACAAAAATTTGGGTAGTTCCGTTATATAATGTTGATTACACTTAGACATGGTATTGTTATTGGTTAATGCTTTCGTTGCATCTACATTTTACCTTTTGTGTTATTATTGATATTATTTTTAGCATGCAAATGTTGTTGTTACCATGTTTTGATAAATATGGTCAACTATGTGTGTTCTAAACATACCGAGTTGCAAAACAACGGTATCCTGAACAGACGCCTTCTTGTTGCATACACGCGTATAACGAATAACGTCATCTCCAATGTTTGATTGAGATAAGATATGCCAGTGCTTATGATTTTGCTTATTCAATATTATGTAAACTTCATCATGACATGTGGCATACCATTTCAAAGTCGGCGTATCATAGGACAAGTACAGTAAAAATCCTCTAAATAACGGCCTTAGAACTACAGTTTACCTTCTCTATTACGAACTGTAAATAATGCTCATTCGCAGATGTTTAAGGCAGGTGACTGCTTAAAGCAAGGAGACCGTAAAATAGAAAGCTCCTTTTAGTGCTTTCTGTTTCACACTCACCTTTCTTTAAGATGCCATCTGCCTAATGAGCCTTTTATTTAATGGTCAAAATAGAGAGTAGTTTACTGTAGTTGGTGAAATAAAAGGCAGTTCACAGTTTAAAACAAGCTTAAATAAAGAAGTAAGCTCATTCCTAAAAGAGCTTCCTGCTTTATTCTCAGCACTTTAAGTAGATACCTGCCTTTCACACTTGAAATGAGCCCATATTTAATTATCATAATATAGGGATTTTTACTTAAAAGCGGCTTTGGAAGAAAAATGGATTTCAGAGATAAATCAAATTATTTTGTAAATTTCACGACCTGTGTAACCAAAACAGAGCGATCAAGTGATTGAAATCAAATATGATTTGCTTTCGCGTTGCTATGTGGTAATGAGTTTTAAATACAACCTCGACCAATGTTTTTCGAATGTTCTTAGGTAATAGGTATTCAGGTTGCATTGGTTTTTCAGCGGGGCTGCATGGTATCTATTTAGACCAACATTTTTAACCAATCATAGTGGATCAGCAATTTAGGTTTAGGAGCACCTGTTGTTAACTGAATTGACTGATTGGATAGTAGCCAGGGCTCCAGATAAGAGGGAGTAAACTGAACAAATCCAACATTTTCTCACTTTTTCAGCACCAAATCCTTTGGTGATACTACTCATTACTGTCATTAGACTCTCTTTTCGATACAATTCTAATGGGTAGTGACATCATAGGGTTTAAAGAGGCTCGCAACCGGATTTAGCAATAAAAATAGTAATTTGTAAATATATGTCAAATGCTGATATAAATGGGTAAGATTTAGTTAAGGATAATAATGCATTTCAAAAACAAAAGAAGAAGCTCTGGTGGGATTCGAACCCGTGACAAACATGAAAAATGAGGCAACGCCTTTACCACCTCGGCTACCAGCGCTCTCTATATATATGGTAGCGAATTAACGTACTTCACTGGTAGCGATCGATAATACTTTATTCGGCTCGGGTTTATGTCTGAGCCCGTGTAGAGAAGCAACAACAACAACTATACCGTCAGCTGACGCTATAGAAAAACGATGGAAAATATCTAAAATAACTAAGATTCGGTGACGATTCTTGAGACTTTTTTTGGACTGATCATATTTTTTTAATGTCAGAAGCCAAGTAATGCCACAAATTTGCTTTTATTTGAGTATTTTATTTTATTTTGACAAGTACACCATCCGGTTGCGAGTCCCTTTAAGCAGAAATAAATATTTTAGTTTGAAATACCCCCTTATCTGGAGCTGTGTAGCCAGGGCAGACTGTTTACTACTGTGCTCCGGATGGCATCATGCTTCCATTTGAAGATATGACATCTGAGTTTTTTTTAATAGATATGCAGTTGAAGCTAGGTGTTTTGTTATGGTTTACTATCAATTACTATTTGTACAACTTTACCATACATTGATTGCAATATAACAAATGTCCTCAAGTGAGTTAAACACAATTGTGTTGTTTCATCATTTGTTTACAAAACTGAGGTGTTAGAGAATCTACAGCAGACTGCTGTATCTGTATGAGCATGCACAGTAGTTAGTTTAAAGAAACTCTATGAAATGAAGTTTTATATATAGAACAATAGATTAATCTGAGGATCTCTTACCAATAGTTA
Organism: Gari tellinella; assembly: GCA_922989275.2. NCBI lineage: Eukaryota > Metazoa > Mollusca > Bivalvia > Cardiida > Psammobiidae > Gari > Gari tellinella. The sequence continues at coordinate 32,392,868 of OV277872.1, read as the reverse complement.
GGATATGGGTAAAATTATTGTTTTGCATTTCCGTACATGATAGTTTTTTAGTCAGAGGTATGCTATATTTCAAATTAAAGTTATTGTTTCGATTGTATACCTGTATGTTTAGCTTTTCAATCCAAGATTTTACAGTACTTTGAAAACTCAATTTCATTCAATTTTGCACACCCATCTATCGCATTAGTTCCACCACTCATTCCGCTGAATATATTTTTAAAGATATTTCTTGTTTTTTAATATCTTATAAGTCTTTTTAAGTACAGAGAGAAAGATTACTGGATAAAAGCTAGATTTTTGTAATGCAATTCCAATTCTATACATGTATTTGAGACTACTTTTCATACCATATATTGAGACCGACTGGCTGTTAGTAGCCATTATAAACACATTAAACCACTATTATTGATACATATGCTTCAAATAACTAATAAATTTTGGATATAAAGTTATTTAAACAACTATTTAGTTGTTTCTGGAGTGTATCCAAGGCAAATAATACAGACATCACCAGTTGGCAGTGCGCTTTAGAGTGTTGCATTTAGCTCTCGGCGTTTTGGGCGGAAACAACCGATCAGGCTCGCGCCAAGGCGCTCGTCAGATCGGCTTTTTTCCGCCAAAGACGTCTCGAGCTAAATACATCACTCTGTATCGCACTGTCAACTGGTAATGTGTATTTATCAAATGTTTTCCTACAAAAATTTATAACAGATTATTTTTCGTAAGAAATCAATAGGTCTAATATACCCACAAATTATCGTAGTAAAACATTAGATTATAAAACGCAGTTGGCCACCAGTATAATATTTTATTTCAAATTACAGTGGAGAATCTGTTATTCTTTCCCGTTTAAACGCTAACGTACGCAAACGCAAAGCACTAAAACGTACAAAAGATCAATTTTTGGACAATTATGATAATTCTTGTTTATCTTGGTGGCAAACAGTTTAGAGCCTGATCAGACGCCGGGTTACCCGGCGTCTGATCTGGCTCCAAACTGTTTGCACTGCAAATAATAGTTTAAGCGTAAACGCGTTTATCGGGAAAGAATAACAGATTCTCCACTGTATGCATCATAATAAAAATGGCTGCTCTAAAAGCTCAAACTTTCTCAAATGTTTATCATGCCGATAACACGATGCAAGTTTTCTTTCAAGATATCCCAAATACGATGACATTTTTATAACAGATGATTGTTATGTCGTCTAACGTTTACGTGACGAATCACTGATCCCTTTAAAGCCAGAATGTTGCTTTCAAAGTACCAGAATCGAGCATTTTTTACTAACCTGAAATTTATAGCACAGTCGTAATCGTAACCTTTAGAGGTAAGAAGTAAGAGGTGATGATTGTTAGGCAATATGCTTACAAACCTTGCATTTTGTGGAAACAAGTAAAGTTTAAATGGGAGTTTACAATCGAATAACGACAGAATCTTACGAAGATATTCCGTTTACACTCGGTAACAGCTCATTAGCATATCCTATACAAACACGTCGATGGTGTCATAGCTATGTGTGGTCGGAATTGTAAGTAATAAATATACTGTTGTTGTTGTTGTTGTTTTTAATTTATTTTGTCTTTGTAGTTTTAACCATTACAAGTGTCAGCTGCTAATAAGTCTTTTTAGACCAGATCGATAGAGATATTTGGATGTTTTAGACAGATTCTTGAACGCACATAAGGGCTTCTTATAATTTAAAGGTACTGAATTCTTTTTTTTAACAACTGTTTTTCTTTGTTTTTAATTAGCGGCTTATACTTGGGGTTTACATGGTAAATCATCTTTATGTTTTTCATTCATGTAATGATGATATATTATGATACTGCTTCCTGTCGCTAAGTGAGTCAATGGTCGATACATATTCCCAGGAGTCAATAATTCACCTAAATTTAATGCGTTAATTATTCAACTGAATCTTTTTTCCAATTATGCGGGAATTGGTTTTTATTAAGAATATCTCTATTAAATCTGTGCGTGATTCGAAAGTCTTTCATACAAATGTGCATGCATGGTTTCAGAAAAATGCCTTATACAGTGGAGAATCTGTTATTCTTTCCCAATAAACGCGTTTACGCTAAAACTATTATTTGCAGTGCAAACAGTTTGGAGCCAGATCAGACGCCGGGTAACCCGGCGTCTGATCAGGCTCCAAACTGTTTGCCACCAAGATAAACAAGAATTATCAGAATTGTCCAAAAGTTGTTCTTTTCTACGTTTTAGTGCTTTGCGTTTGCGTACGTTTGCGTTTAAACGGGAAAGAATAACAGATTCTCCACTGTAGTTTCCTTAGCCCTTTACTCCATTGATACTCATTTAACATGGCATCAAGCATGAAACTTCCAGTCCACACTTCCAATGATCAAACGGTGGAGCCGAGAGAGCCGTTCAAACAAACAGTAAAACGTCTGTGGAGCTAGTCGAAAACTTGGCGGTCCTAGACTATCGGACCACACCTCTCGATGGTGTAAACCTATCTCCAGCACAACTGCTGATGGACCAAGAAATCTACTGCCAGCTTCAAAGGAAGTGTTGAAGCCAAATTCTGTCGACCACAGTTTCGTGAAATCGCAACTCAATCAGCAAAAAACAGCCACAGAAGTTTTTCTATGACCAGCGAAGGGGCGTTAACCCTTTACCTGGTAGCCTATTTCTAGTACTTGAGATAGGTGACTACTTAAAGCAGGTTGAAAGTAAAGCAGAATGCGCCTTAGGGCGCATTCTGCTTTACTTTCAGCCTGCTTTAAATTATCATGTACTATAATATAGAAAATATTCCCTAAAATACATATTCATTACTGATTAAATTGGAACTATTTTCTTCAGCGGATGAATAAATCATAGCCGCTAAAAGGCGCTTCTATTGGGGAAAGGGTTAAAGAACTGCAGCCTCTCTGATGGACAGAATGTGCGAATAAGTCCAAACGCACAAAACCCGACAACATGGACACCTGGGGGCCGTTTTACTTTAACTACTTACGCAAAATGTTTGCGTAAATCAAAATTTTAAATTTTAATTTATATTTTTTATTATCACTTGCTACAAACAGCAAATAGCCAGATCAGAGGACGTGCTTTAAGTGCGTCCTCTGATCTGGCTATTTGCTGTTTGCAAACGTTTATGATCGAAAAATAAGAGTAAAACGATTTTGACCTACGCAAAAATTTTGCGTAAGTAGTTTAGTAAAACGGGCCCCTGCTACTTCGTCAGAAAGCACAGCTCGCCAAGACCATTCGTTGCGGAAACTGACAATAATCGCCTGTTGCGAAGGAACAGGAGACATCTTCGTTTAACAACAGAAGGTGCCAACGCTGGGACCAACACAGTACCATTGGACATTCCTGAACAACCAACCGCAGCTGAAATGCCATCACCAACTGCCACGAATGTAGTGCCAAAAACCCAAAGTGCCAGACACCCAAAGAAATGTGTCCAACAGTTGAATATAGAACTAGTTCTGACAGATCAGTTAACAAGCTTAATTTGTAGGCAAAACTAATACTTTGCGTTGCAGAAGTTTCTGCAAAGTTTGAGTTTCAACAGATTCTAGTCAAAAGTTCTAGTCAGAAACTATGTTACATGTAACAATGGTTTATTGTTAAAATAAGTAAATTTTAGATTCACGTCGCTTCATTCACAGTACTGATTCATTTATTTGCCAGTCAAGTTAAATTACATCTTAATGATTCAGATTTACTGTCACAGTGCTCGGGGCATAAGTATCCCCAAAGTGACAAAATGGACAGATTTTAGTTCTAATGTTTAATTTCACTTTATTAGACATTTAGTTTAGAAAATGAGGCTAGGACAAGACAATTAAGAAAAGAAAAGTTTCCCAATCAAAGGGGAATAACACAAACTGAACAATGAGAACATACTCAGTAAGAGTTATCTTTCTTTTTATTAAAGACAATAGAACAATCTAGTCAAATAACTATTTTCACTCTGATCTCTCAGGAATATAACATCTAGTCATTATATTATCATAAACAGTACATAAACTTTAGTTCAATTTGTCTAATTATCTTATCTCAAGAAAGAGGGATGTAATTACATCGTATTCATTTGTTATATTGTATTTGTTGTAATCTGCTAAAGCACCGTAGCACCTACTACTTTTGATGTATGAGCTAAGCGACCATGACGTCACTATTAAAATATGTCAGCCTACACTGAATCGTTGTTTTGTTGATCAATACCACAGGGAGCCGTCACAATGAAATATGAATCCACCCCCCCCCCCCCTCCCCCCCCCCAAATGTTTATGAACATTAGATATATAGTCTATATATCTAATGTTCATAATTTTTTTATTATTTTTTTGGTTCATATTTCATTGTGACGGCTCCCTGTGATCAATACTGTTACACTGATCAGGGTCTACACTGTTTGCATATGTTTGCAGGTGGTTGTAGGTTTGAAAGGGTTTAAACGTGACTAAGCCACGTTCTAACTCTTTGCATGCTAATGCCTCGCTCACATTTGCTGCGGCTGCCGTACGGCGGCCGCACGGCTAATCATTTCTACGGCTAGTAGCAATTCCCCGGCCGCCGCAGAATTCCTACGGTCGCCGTGTGATGCGCTCACATTTGCTGCGACTGCCGCGCGGCGAGATTTTATTTTGGTGGGGTTAAAACATCTGCGGCAACCGTACAGCCGCCGTGCGGCAGCCGTACGGTGACCGCACGGCCGCCGTGCGGCAGTCGTACGGTGACCGCACGGCTACCGTACGGTCGCCGTGGAAGTCCCACCAGATACCTTGCAACCACATATCGAAACGCCTTTAAGCGCATTCAATTTGTGCATTCATAATTATTTACAAAAAGTTAAATAAGAATATTTGCTAGATCTATATCTTAGCAACTTAAGGCTGGCTGAAAAAAGGTTAATGCATTTTAAGGAGCATTCTGCTTTACTTTCAACCTGCTTTAAGTGATCATCTGTCTTCAAAACTTGAACTATATGCCATGTGCGGTAAGGGGTTAATGTTGCGATGGTTTCATGTAGGCTTTGTTTTTGCTGCTGAACCCCTGATCGGCTGTTACACTATTAACCTTTAGCCCGCTAATTATGTCGATAGTAGTTTTTGCTGAAAGTGTAGACCCAGATGAGATACTTCCTTAAGAAGCTCTCTGATCAGAGTATACATTGTTTGCTAGAAGAAGAAATTAATCTGAAATAGACAACATTCTAAGTTTTCAAATTCATTGTATTCTACTTTTAAATAAATGGTTTGAATAGTATCCATAAAATGAGGGGTAATTTTTTGAATATGCGTTGAGCTAAGGGTTAATGACTGAGCAAGGCCTTAGCTGCGTAAGGGCTTCTATGTATATAAGTTATGATATAAATATGGATCTTGATTAAAACCTACATGTTGCTTTAACCCTTTACTACATAGATATGTTTCATGAAAAATGTTTTATGTTCTCTAGTAGATGGTGACTTGAAGCGGGTTTAAAGTAAAACAGAGTGCACATTTAGGCTCATTTTGATTTACTTTCAACCTGGTTTAAGTGATCACCTTTCTTCAATACTAGAAATATACCATGGAGTACAGGGTTTGAAGTATCTTTGGTATATTCCTTCCCGTTTGTTATGAAATTTCATTGATCTAGATCTTTGCTATTTGTCAAATCGTCGGGTTTTTTTGGCTTTATATTGCCTCTACCTATTCAATATTCATCTATAGATAACAAATCCTGAATTCTCATAATGACACTTATGCATTATCATTTTCAGCTTAATCTTTAAAATGCTTTAAGTAAACAGAGTAGTCCCTGTAGAGAGCTCCTACAGGAACTGTCTTTTCAGGGTCCACTCTGTTTGCAAAGGTTTAAAAATACTGATTTGTAATTGTGTTCCTTCATGTTGTATATATGTTAATTTTGTTGGTGGACCATATTGAAAATTGGTTTGTTTGTTTGTTCTATACCAAATATGTAATCCACATGAAATAAAGTCGTTATTATTATTATTATTATTATTATTAAATTGCTGCTCCTGCTACACAACTTTGTTTTGCTACATGTTCACACAACTTATATCAGTCCAACAACAGAATGAACTCAAAAGACACATTTGGACAGCATTTAAGAACATCTAAATCCATTCAGTTTTAGATAATATACATGTTTTACATATATGAACAAAAGTACAAATGATCAATAGGGAATTTGACCATCGAGTTACGGCGACCGTACGGCAGCCGTAGAACCACTCTACGGCGTGTGTTTCTACGGCCGCCGTAGAAATGAAAAAATGTTATAACTCCGCGTTATAATTCTACGGCGACCTCTACGGCCTGTAAAACATTGGGATACGCCGTGCGGCTGTCGTACGTCCGCCGCACGGCTGCCGTAGAATCTCTACGGCCGCCGTAAGATTCTCTCGATTTCACGTCTCTGCGGCAGCCGTACGGCCGCCGTAGAGCAAATGTGAGCGTACTATTACGGTGGATACATGTGCTACAGTGATTACCTTCGCAAACAGTTTGCATTCTTATGAGACACCGCGCCCCGCGGCGTCTCATCAGAATGCAAACTGTTTAAACCCACAACAGTATATTGTATATTTCGTTTGGTAATTATGTTGAACATGTGTTTTTACAATACTGTGTATACATATGGAAAAATGACAAATAGTGCACACCCTGACCGGAGGGTTGTTGAAGAATCCCCCTTATCAGGATCTACACAAGTGTACTGTACACACAGATACACTGTAGACTCGTCCATATGCCTCGGTGGGTTACAGTGGAGAATCTGTTATTCTTTCCCAATAAACGCGTTTACGCTAAAACTATTATTTGCTGTGCAAACAGTTTGGAGCCAGATCAGACGCCGGGTTACCCGGCGTCTGATCAGGCTCCAAACTGTTTGCCACCAAGATAAACAAGAACTATCAGAATTGTCCACAAGTTGTTCTTTTCTACGTTTTAGTGCTTTGCGTTTGCGTACGTTTGCGTATAAACGGGAAAGAATAACAGATTCTCCACTGTAACCCATTACCCCATTGATACGCCTTTTTCTCCTTTAAATTATTCGTCCACTGAAGAAAATAATAAAGCTTTTCTATATTCTAGCAGATGATAGCTTAAAGCAGGCTGAAAGTAAAGCGAAATGCGCCTTCGGGCGCATTCTGCTTTACTTTCAACCTGCTTTAAGTGATCACTTGCGTTCAAAACAAGACAAATGCTACAGTGGAGAATCTGTTATTCTTTCCCGTTTAATCGCAAACGTACGCAAACGCAAAGCACTAAAACGTAGAAAAGAACAACTTGTGGACAATTCTGATAGTTCTTGTTTATCTTGGTGGCAAACAGTTTGGAGCCTGACCAGACGCCGGGTAACCCGGCGTCTGATCTGGCTCCAAACTGTTTGCACAGCAAATAATAATGTTAGCGTAAACGCGTTTATTGGGAAAGAATAACAGATTCTCCACTGTATAGGGTAAAGGGCTAACTCATTCATATTACAAACATGTAATGCACTATTCCACTTGCCAACTAAGTCTAGTCAAGTTTTTACTATTTACTATTTATTGGTGCTTTAATAATATATTGTACAATGGCTAACAGTGCAAACCCTGATCAAAGGGTTCCTATAGGAGACCTCTGATCCGGGTGATCACAGTTTGCATAGAACAAAAGTACTTTTGACCGGTACATTGCTTATTTACTGTGCCTGTTTGTGGATTTCCGTGTTTGTTGTTATGAGGGTAGATACCAGGTAACTGAAATATTCAAATAAGATAATCTGTTATCTGCTGTAATGTCGCCTGCTTTCATTTCTAAAGTTTAGAATTTGAACGTTTGGGCCGAAGAAATATCGACGCGAGTGCCTAAGAGCTTGGGTCTTGATCAGACGTTGCGTGGATACAAACTGTTTTAAATGTAAGTCGTTTTCTGATGTGAGTTATATTCTATCACAGATAAAAATAATGACCATTTACATACAATGTATATGCTAAGTTGTGTTTAACTAAGCTTCAAGTTTATGCATTTCATAAAATGTAGGTACATGTACTCTTAACACGTTTACTACCATATTTGTCGTCTGCTAATATTTGCAACTGTTTCTTCAATTTTAGATTTTTAACATTTTGACAAAAGAAAGATCGAAACGAGTTTCAAACATTTTGTATCCTTTTCGGATGCTGAGTTACTCGGCGTTGATCAGGGTCAAAGTTGTTTGCAAATGTTTGCAAACTGATAATGATATCACCTTTAACTTTACTTATTGATTTTCCAGCCCGCCATTATTTAACCCTTTACCCTATAGCGTGTTTCTAGATTTGAAAATATGTGACTATTTAAAGCAGGTTGAAAGTAAAGCAAAATGCGCCCTAAGGCGCATTTTGCTTTACTTTCAATCTGCTTTTAGTTTACACCTACTAGAATTAAGAAAATATTTATTCTAATACTTTTTCATGACTTGATAGACTGGAATTATTTTCTTCCGCGGAGGATTAAACGGAATGCTCTAAAAGGCGCTTCTATAAGGTAAAGGGTTAATTTACAACGTCAGCTATGATAAGTTGATAACCTCAGGATGACCGCAGATATCTCTATTGATAGAATGTCGTCTGCTTTTTTCTGAATTTAATTTTATCTGCTCATACTACAGCGGTTTTTATTTGAACTCAACCCATCCAACAAGGCCAAAGTAGAGAGCAAGTGGTTGTCATTTTCAAACAGTTTTGATCAAGATCAGACATAGCGTAACTAGGCGTCTGTTTAACTCATTCACCCTTGAAACTTTTATTGGACAATTCCAATTTCAAGATAAGTTAAGTCAATTTTTGACTATAAAGGGTTGATTTTCACAATATATTTCAAAGTGACAAACAGTGTAGACCCTGATCAGAGGACTCCTTAATGAGCCTTCTGATCAGGGTCTACACTGTTCGTATATGACAAGTATAATTCTCACAGGCAAACTGTAAATGACGAGTATACTCGTCGCTAGTGTTGAATGTGTCAAGGTTCATATAGATTCATATAAGCATTGACGAGTGGTACCCAGCTGATGACATTAGTGGAGTGCAATTCACCTGTATTTAGCAACATGAATTCCTGAGCAATCAGTGACTTCCAGGAAAGACTAGATGGCAACAAGAGAGTCAGTGTACATTCAGGAGAGACTGGAAACGGGCATAAAGCGCGTCCTCTGATCTGGCTATTTGCTGTTTGTAGCAAGTGATAATAAGAAATATAAATTAAAATTTAAAAATTTGGCTTACGCAAGTAGTTTAGTAAAACGGGCCCCAGGGTTGGGTCATTCTACTGCGTTACACCGGCAACCCAAGATGACGGTTCCTTTAGGAGCCACCCATCATGACGCTTTAAGCAACAATAGAAAAAGATACCCCCAGGATCTTCCGAGAGGGGATGGAAGAGAGATCCAACAGGACGGATACACGGACAACGACTCGGCTTGTTCAACGGACTTTGACAGGTGAAGCCTATGTAGATCACGCTTAATGCGTCAGCGGAGAGGTTTGCAAGAATGCCAGGGGTCTGAAGAAACATCAGTCCCGGGTTGGTTGACGATCTGTTTTAGAGCAGAGTCAGTGCACAGACTTGTCTGGTAAGACACAGGATGAACACCACAGTGCTGAGAATGGAGGAGCAACCAGAGACAGATACCAATCTAAGGAGCCAGGGCGGCCAAGCAGAAATTAGCAGAATCAAGTTGTCGGCCATGAACGACAGACAATTGGAGGAGTTTGAAGAGGAAATGGACTTATCCTGGAACAGGTGGCCGCAGGAACAGCAGAGAAGAAGCTTAAAACCATGACGAGATTGATCTATGCTGTCGGGAAGGAAAGATTTGGACTGGGACAATCTAGTCGAAAGTAGAGGGAGCATACACCAAGAACCGAAGACAGCTAGAGATTGAAAGACTAAGGAGGAATCTACGCAACTTACGGAGGCAGTATAGACACGCTTCAGAGCTCGAGAAGATAGGTCTATATCATCTACGGGATCAACTCCGAAGTATACTCAAGGACCTCAGATCAGCAGAGCGGATTAGGAAAGCCAGAAGGGAAAAAGCAAAGCAGAGGTCGAGATTCCCTGCCAAACTATTATGGCTTCAGCAAAGGATTTCTGGAAGGGATACAGTCAGGAGAACTGAACTGTTATCGTGAAGAAGTGGAAGCTCGTCTGAGGGGGACCCATACAGATAATGCACGACATAATAACATGCCGGTACACGAGCGAGTAGTCCTACGGTTGCTTTCAATGAGGGAGAACCAGCCGAGAAAGAGATCTAAGAGGTTGCGAGGAAGGCCAGAGCAAAATCAGCACCAGGCCCTAATGGAATACCTTACAAGGTGTACTATGCAGGTCCCAAGTTATTGAAGCGTTTATGGCAGGTACTGAAAATCATATGGAGCAAAGGAGAAGTGCCCCCAAAGTGGCAACGAGCACCATCATGTTCCAGAACACATTCAGAGAATGGTTACAAGCTATTTCAAGGATATCAAGCTGCGCTTCACAACCAGGAACTTCGAAACGTCCTGAATTCAGCTATAGAACGGTATCGTTACTGGCTGTACGATATCGGTGGTGCTGTTCATTGCTGCTACGAACCTCATCATCAAGGCAGGAGACAGTGAGACAAAGATTTACGGATGATCTTACAGTCACAACAGAATCCCACATACAGGGTAGAAGAATGTTGACAGCGCTGGCAGATGTTGAATCCTGAACTAGAATGGCCTTCAAACCCAAGAAGTCGAGGGCACTAAAGGAAAAGTCTAGTCTGGCAGAATCAGGGCTGCCATAAGTTGACATGAAATATCCTAAGATTTCCAAATTTGCATTTTCAAGTGCGATTTAACGAATCGTACCTTTACCCCATAGCCTTTTTCTTGTTTTGTTGACATGCGACTACTTAAAGCAGGCTGTAAGTAAAGCAGAATGCGCCTTAGGGCGCATTCTGCTTTACTTTCAGCCTGCTTTAAGCTACCATGAACTCTGAAAAAATCCGGAGATTTAGGAAAAATCCGGAGAAATGGCAGCCCTGCAGAATACAACGTTGAGAGTGCATGGTGAAGACATGACATCACTGGTCAACAATCCAATCAAATGCCTTGGAAAGTGGTTTGATAACACCCTTGGTGATTCAAACAACATACAACTTGTCAAGGAACAGCTGAAAGAAGGTCTATGGAAGATAGAGAGAAAGGCACTTGCAGGGAAATATAAGGTATGTTTATTCCAGCATGGACTTTACCTCGTCTTCATTGGCCTCTTATGTTGTATGCGATTCCCACAACAACGGTTAAGTGTTTGGAAAAGATGGTAAACAAGCGTCCACGACGTTGTTATGGACTTCCCCAATCTTTGTCCAACTTCAGTTCCTGATCAAAGCTGTCTATGATGTTCTGCCAACACCTGCTAACCTCCAGAGATAGGGACTTGCAGAAGCAGCTTATTGCGCTCTGTGTGGGGGTCGAGCACCATTGGAGCACATCGTGTCTTCATGTCGAGAAGCCCTCTCCCAAGGTCGTTTTAGATGGAGGCATGACCAGGTGCTACGCCAGATAGCAGACACTTTGGAAAGAGAGAATAATAGGCCAAGAGCACTTGCCAAAAAGAACATCAACTTTATTCAAGCAGGGACAACATCAAAAGTGATCTCGAAAAGTAGACAACCTAACATCCTAGATGATGCAACTGTTTGAGAACTGAGAGCAAATATTGGAAAGTAGCTAAAGTTCCCAGAGGTTGTCCACACTACACTACGGTCAGATATTGTTCTCAGTTCATCCAAGGCAAAGAATATTATTCTGGTTGAGCTGACATTACCCTGGGAAGAGCAATGCACTCAGGCTTTTGAACGGAAGAAGGAAAAGTATAGAGATATTGATACTGCAGAGTAAGGATGCAGGATGGCAGACATGTACAGTGGAGAATCTGTTATTCTTTCCCAATAAACGCGTTTACGCTAAAACTATTATTTGCAGTGCAAACAGTTTGGAGCCAGATCAGACGCCGGGTAACCCGGCGTCTGATCAGGCTCCAAACTGTTTGCCACCAAGATAAACATGAATTATCAGAATTGTCCAAAAGTTGTTCTTTTCTACGTTTTAGTGCTTTGCGTTTGCGTACGTTTGCGTTTAAACGGGAAAGAATAACAGATTCACCACTGTAACTACCCAGTAGAAGTTGGCTGTAAGGGTTTTCGAGCTTCATCATTGTGGAAAATGTTCCGGGATGTAGAAGTTGTTGGACAATTACGAAAAATGGCTGTGAAAAAGGTCGCACAGGCTGCAGAAATGAGCTCCAGTTGACTGTGGCTTAGGAGGAACGCCAGTAGCTGGAAGCCGTCCACAAATGGGTAGTGCTTGATCAGCACTGCCACCCACCACTAAGAACTTGTCCTGGGTCTAAAGGGGCGAAACAAGCATTGGCGAGTGGTACCCAGCTGATGACATAAGTGGAATGCAGTACTCCTGTATTTAGCAACATATATCTAAATTTTCTTTTTCGGACACAATTCTTAAAATGTAAATTTGAGAAATAAATGCAGTAGATTAACCGGGGTAAACTAGATCCATCATCGTTAACAACAACAACAAAAGAATCATCATTAGTTTATCACACAGGATTTGATAAGCGTTAACCTTTTATACCTGTCGTCTGCTTAAAAAAAAGTCGCCTTCCTTATTTCCTAAAGCTAGAATTTTAGCATTTGGACCGAAAATAACAAGTACCAAAACGCTTGGCTCCAGATCAAACGCCGTGTATATATCGCGGCGTTTGATCTGGTGACAAACGGTTCACGAAAGTTATTAAAGTCATGCTCATGGTTAATGTCGACTGTCTCTGATTTTGATTAAAGCTTTCACTCTCAATGGCGCCTTAAAGCGCGTTTGCAACGCGGCGTCTGATCAGGACCCACACTATTTGACACTCTTGTCGATATTTATTAAGTCAGACAACCTTAGATCTTACTTTGAAACGCGTCCTGCAGACAACAATACTGAAGCAGACGACAATAAAGCGGTGAGGGGGTAAACATCTCCCGAATAATTTGATCATGAAAGTGTTAACGCTGCTTAACCAGCATTTGCAAACAGTTTGGATCCAGATCAGATCCCCAGTTCTTCTCGAAATATTTCTAATACAATTCAAGACTAAAATGGGAGCTTTTGTGTCAGAAGATATCAAGTACAGACTGTTACAGTGGAGAATCTGTTATTCTTTCCCGTTAAAAGCAAACGTACGCAAACGCAAAGCACTAAAACGTAGAAAAGTACAATATTTGGACAATTCTGATAATTCATGTTTATCTTGGTCACAAACAGTTTGGAGCCTGATCAGACGCCGGGTTACCCGGCGTCTGATCTGGCTCCAAACTGTTTGTAAAAGAAAAACTAGTTTTAGCATAAACGCGTTTATCGGGAAAGAATAACAGATTCTCCACTGTAGGTTATCACAATAACTCATTCACTGACATGACGTCATCTGATTCAAACAATACTTATTGTCGTCTGCTTTTATTTCTATATTTAAAATGTATAGTAACTCAGCGTCTGATCAGAGTTCAAACAGTTTGCAAATAATTGATGTGATTCAGGTATGACAGTGAACGGCTTAACCCCTTCACTGCCATGACGTCATCAATTTTAAACAATTGTCGTCTGCTTTTATTTCTAAAATTAAATATTTAGTTATTTTGACTTATGAAATATTGAAATGAGTGTAAAACAGTTTGTATCCTGATCAGAGCGTCTGATCAGGATCCAAACTGTTTTCAAATTACTTGTGTACTCGGGGTAAGGCAGTGAAGGGCTTAAGAATTCGTGTCGGCTGTAATGGCATAGATAGTGCAGGTTGGATACACGCGACTACATATGCAGTTACACCAGTGACCATGCATATGTGATATCATTTCAGAACAAGTGCAATCCACGACAAGGGTAAAAGACATTACATTACGGCTTTTCGGTAAGTATTTTTTATGTAAAAGCAGTAAAACTGTACTCTGCGACCGCTGAATGATGACGCCTGGTATTATTAATTAACAGATGGCAACTAAATACAGTACAAAGGAGATTTTTGCATTACTTTTGTCCTAAATGTATGCGCCATAGGTTATACATATCCTCGTTTGAGTGGTCGCTTAATACAAGATTAGCTGTAGATCTACTTGTATTTCTTCTGACGATCTGTTTGCAACAATTTTCACAGTTAATAAAGTCTCGGTCGCATTTTTTATATAACTTTTTATCCCATTTGTGCCTAGCATCCCATAAAAGGGACATAAACTCAATTCAAAAAGAAACTGTGCACATTTTTGTTCAAATATTTTATTATCTAGAAGACGTATCGATTAAAAATTTTGCATTCAATATCTCATGTATAGTTGCCATCCATCGATAACAAAATCTATTACTTAGTATATATGAAGCATGTTTTAGTATATTGTGAATTTCGCTATTGTGCATGTTGTGCACGTGCAGCTAAAGGAAAATGCAGATGCTCCGAAAACGTGTATGAGTGTAATCTGTTTGCCTTACATGTATATAAAGATAAAAACACATTTTACTTCACATCGGTACTCAACGAACTTGCTGAGATTGATTGACAATAGGCACATTAGAGTCTTTGCAATGCTTGTTTATAACTACAACGTCACTCACGTGAGTAGGACGTTAAGATACCAAAAAGACACAACCATTCGGTTGCTCAAATGTTTTCAACATTAAAGTGGAGTGGCAGTTCGCCGCATACGGTGCAGAGATACCTAGATCAGCCAACAAACGTGTGTGTTACGTCAACTGACGTTACTTCGACGTCGATTTCAAACAGCGCCTAGTTATGTAATACAGTAGGGTATCAGCTGACAGACCGTATTGTGTTGGCTCCGGCAAACTCCGACACCCATCCGGGCTTATCAGCCCTGGCTGTGGAATCGTCTCGTTCGTATTTTATAAAATATGTTGTGAATTTAGAGCAGCCAAGCACGTGTCGCGCGAAACGACGTCACATTGTTTATATCAGCTCAACTCAAGAATAGAGCAAACAATATCATATAGAGTGACGTCACAAAAAGAATATCATATTCAGTGACAGTAAATTGTTTGGATAGATGTGAAAGACATGTCAAATGTTTAATTTTGGTCTATGGGAAATTAACATTCAATCTCAAAGCGAGGTGTAATAACAGTTGTTATTGGTCAACTTACAATTATAAGTTTGTTTTTATTTAGGCAATGTCGACCCTTCTTACCGCCATTTTGACGTCATAAACCGGCTAACACATTTAATGACAAATTGTCGTCTGCGTGCAAAAAACTCGTCTTTTTTATATCTACAGTTATTTTGATTTAACAACAGTTTTGTGAGAGACAAACATGAGTTATGATCCTAATCAGACGTCTGATTTGAATCCAAACAGTTGAGGAGCGTGGCTCTGGAATTGTTAACTATGGCTGTAAGAGAGCGGTAAAGATGAGTTAACATTGCTCAATGAAACAAAATCACTCATGAGTTCAGTGAGTCGGGTATCACGGCACTGAGACACAGAAATGACAGTCCAGTTATAAAGAAAATACTGCTTCTTAATTATATGACTATCCTAAATTCTTACAGTGTCCTGTACGTTTATCGGCAATGGATATTCTTGGACTGGTGTCCGTTCCTGGTTGGTTGGTGGTGCTGCTGACACTGCTTCTGACACTGTACTGGTGAGTATAACTCAATGAACCGCGTCATGAGAAAACTTAACCTATACCATTGCTAATATTTTAGAACCTGACCATCCGTAGCGTCAGAGGCATTGTGACTAGTCGGTATGAACATTCAATTTTTTGTTATATGAGTCAAAAAAAAATAATGTAAGAATTCTGATGTCAATAATGAGATTATTTTGATATTCTCTCTGAGGTTAATGGCTTATATTTGCACCTTGCATGACTATGCTGTTGAAAACAGTTACGGGCGGAGCTTAAATGTGCCAGGTGTTGCATATATTCAACACTATTGCAAAACTTTTTCCTTGGTGTAACATTCCTTTAAACAAGTACAATATCGTTAAAAGGATGACAACAAATTCATTAGGTGTTTAATAATTACCGAGATGGTAAAAACAACATTGCCAGGATAATGAGGGTATGTTATAAATTGAATCTAACATTCGTGTTAATAATTTATTGGATTTATGAAACTCGTCTTTTAGATAATGATAAAAACTCTTCAAGCCTTGTTTTTATCTTTTCTAAAAGAAAACACTCATGTAAGATCCTATATGTAACCCATTACTCCATAGTTTCGCTATTATATCTTTAAATCATTCTTCCCTTAAAATGAGTGCTACTTTATTCAGTCATGGATATCTTAAAGAAGGCTGAAAGTAAAGCATGATGCGCATTAAGGCGCATTCTGCTTTACTTTCAATCTGATTTAAGTCGTCACTTGTCTTTGAAAAACAGCTTTGGGGTAAAGGGTTACATCTACCTATAGGTATGGACGACATAAGCACAATTACTTCAAGTCCATCGGTGTCCACAGCATGCCGGGGACCTTCATGTTGGGTGATATTCCTATCGTTATGAAAAAGGTATGTTATCATATTGATTATATCTGGCAAGTTGATTTGTTAAAAAAATCTGTGTCTTTCTGTTTGTGTATGTGTTTGTTTGCCAGTATGTCTCTATCTACCTGCCTGTTGCTTCCTCGCCCACCGTCCCTCTCTCGAATCTATATTTGTACAAACTACATTCTTATATTCACAGACCTTTCTTGGTTGGAGTCAAACGACAGATTTGTATCAAACAGTACTGTAATCTTTATGCTTTTGGGCGACGATAACGCTTTTTAGTGATATCTTGTAAGCAATGTACATTATTTAGCTAACTTTAATGATTGTGGTTTGCCAATCTTGTATTAAGCGACCACCAAATAAGATTATACTAGCCACTCACTTAGCCCATTACCCCATAACCTGTTTCTGCTATTGGAGATAGGTGACCACTTAAACCAGATAAAAGGAAATGCTTTATTGCGCATTCTGATTTACTTTCAGCCCATTTGAAAGGATATAGCAACTTTTAAGATGGAGCATATTCATCACTGTATACTATAGAGCAGAATTGTTTTCTACAGTGAAGGAACAAATTAAAAGCGTAAAAGACGTATTCGTAAAAGACGTATTTATGGGGTAATAATACAAAAATGACTGTCCACGCTTATGGAACTTGTGTTTTTATCATTTGTGGTAGCATTTAATGAGAATTGTTACCTAATATGCTCCCCACTCAGTTTTATTGTTAATACGTTGAACAGACATACAACCCTTTCAACAGACATTTCTACAAAAGAACGGCCCATGTGTGGCAAAATTATCTCTTGTTTCTTTGAAATACAGTGAAACCCCTCTAAACCGAAATCCTCTCTAAACCGGACAAAAGTTTTGGTCCCTTTTTCAATTTTTTTTTATTTTCACCCATAACACACCATCAACCCGCCTTATTACGTCTTTGGTTTTTTCTTACACTGAAGAAAATAGTTTGTATATTCTAGCAGATGATAGCTTAAAGCAGGTTGAAAATAAAGCAGAATGCGCCTTAAGGCATATTCTGCTTTATTTTGAACCTGCTTTAAGTAGTCAGCTATCTTCCATACTGGAAACAAGTTAAAACCCCTAAAAGCCAGAAACCCCTTTAAACCGGACATTTTTGTTGTCCCAATACTTGTCTTGTTTAGAGGGGTATGCAGGTACATGTATGCTGCTGGACCCCGTTTCATAAAAACTTCGTACGACAAATGTGTCAATTATTATTTATTTCTCTCTTTAATCCTGTCTTGAGACATCTTTTTGGAGTCGTCTTTTCAAGACGATTCCAAAGAGATGTCACAAGACAGGATTAGATAGAGAAATCAATAATTAAATGTATTTTAAAGATTTGACTTACGACAACATTTGTCGAAATAAGTTTTATGAAACGGGCCCCAGATGCATTTCATTTTTAATTGCTGTTAAGCAAACGTTTTGCAATATTAATAACAACCTGCATTTCATTACAGGGCTTTAATTACATCAGCGCAGATGTAGTAAAGGAACATGGAAAAGTGTTTGGGTAAGTGTTTAGGGGTATTCATCTACAGTAAAGCCTCGATATTATGACAACTCATTGGTAGTGTTTAGGTTAAACTCCCCTAATGATATCGGACGAGTGTCAGTCAATATCGGTAAAGTATCTCGTACAGCTATCGTCTTTTCTCTTTAACTTTGCCGAGCTATACGAAAGTATACAAAGTACTATCACACTGCCGATCAGTTCAACTAGACCGTCCCGATCGCCCAAATTAGCCGACCAAATGCTTGAAAACGGCTTGTATACGACCTCTTCCGGACAGCTACATGATAACACACGATAGTACACGACCCCTATACGACCATTCACGATTCTTTCACGAGTTCGACCCGACACAAATGCCGATCTCCAATCGACCATTCCGATCCATACACGATCTCTACGCGATCTCTACTCGTCCAGCTCGACCAATCCGATCTCTTTCTGATTTCGACCCGACCAGTTCGACCTGTTCGTCGTGAATTGGTAGTGAGCTTGTCGTGAATTGTTCTTTCATGGACATGTGGTGGTATAAAAGCCGAGGAGCTGTTATGGTCAGAATTCAGGGGCCCATTGGGCCGTTTCATAAAACTTCGTACGACAAAACCGTTCGTAAGTCAAATCTTTAAAATACATTTAATTTCTGATTTCTCTATCTAATCCTGTCTTGTGACATCTCTTTGGAATCGTCTTTTAATTGATACCTTTATAATCTGACTTACGACAACATTTGTCGTACGAAGTTTTATGAAACGGGCCCCAGATGTCTTAGAGAATAAAGATTTGTATCAGCATCATATCTCATGGAAAAAGAGCAATTACATGTAGCTAGAGATCCAGTAGTCTGGTTCCCGTCGTACTTAATAAAGAACGTCAGGCAAAGCGTAATAAATGGCCGCCCCCATGAAATAGAGGAACATGGGTGGAGTTATATCAGCTGTAAAAGGGTTTTTTTCAAATTTGAAGTGGTTCGCAATGTCTTATTGTAACATATGGGTTCAATGTTATTCAAAACTAAAATACAAATTCCAAAACATGTGGTTAGCGACTGAATTCAGCAGAAATTCGTGCAACGAATCATTTTTGAAGCACTCCTTTTTTCGGATCTTATACAGATAAGTTGGATAAATTTATATATAGAATCGTTGGTGTAGTGGTTAGAGTCCCTGCTTCTCGTCAATGCGACCCGGATTCGAATCCCAGACCGCCACAATATTTTTTTATTTGGACATGTATTTTCAATATAAAACGTTAAATAGTTTGACCATCGAATAACACCTCTAAGAACATTAAGAAATGAAATTCAATGAGCTGACAAAATGTTGATGAAATCTCAGAATTTCCTCAATTTTCACCTACGTAACCTGAACAAACGTTAAAATGTAGATCTATTTGTACACGAATGAATAACGACGCAATCTATTCCCGGAATAACCTCATTTACGATTCACTCTTATCTTAGACTACATTTCGTAATGTACTGTGTCATATTGTGTTGAAAACTTCGAAACATAAAACTTTTTCACCGGCGCCAACGAATACATTTAATTTCGTCGAAGGATGGAAAAACACCAAAAATATCACGTATTATGATTATCTAATGAAGTAAAACGTTTTTGAGAGATTTCAAAATTGTATTGCAATTCCGGTTATAGCAAAACGGGTTGAACTGTCAACCGGAATTGCATAAAAACAATATTTGCAATAATTATTGCAAAACCTGTTTTTCTTGCAATTCCGGTTGCTACAGGGGGTCTATGTATTATTGTGTATGGTTCTTTATCATATACATATCGATGATTTATAGAGATTTCTCAGTTAGATAAATTTGATATCGTCACCGTTGATATTATCACTACATGTAGTTATGATATCACTTTTTGTGACGTCACGTCATAATTAGTTAAGTGACGTCGCGGTAATAAATTTTTCTGTTTTTTCTTTAAAAACGTCATTAAAATATATCCTTAGCAAGCCCGGACGATTTTGTACACATAACACAGACACTACCGGACTACTTTTGAGCTCATTTTCTGAATAAACACTACACTCTGACATCTCAAAACTACTCTGACGTGTCAACACGAAACCGAAAGTGACTATATATTTTTAGAAGCGCTATATTTAAATCGCGTTCACGCAATACCAAACGACTAAAAAAAAAAAAAAAAAAAAAAAGAAAGTGGACCCTGAGCTCAGTTTGAGCTCAGTTTGAGCTTTGTGAGCTTTGCGTTGACATGTCAGTGTTACTGAATTCCAGCATGAGTGCTATTTTAACGGGTTTTGACAAAAAGGTCGAGTACATTTTAAACCTAAAGTAGAAAGATGGACCGTTTCGGCCCCTGTGGCGTTCGCCTTTTTCCAATATTGCAAATTTGTGTCTGGATCCATTTTGGATGCTGCCTGAAAGTGTCACATTTTGCAGGAGACCATTGATATTCTAGAAATAGGCAGTGCCGAACCTGGCCTTTCAGAAAAGTCTTCCAACGCGATGTGCGAATCATAACTTTTCATTCTACGGAAGCCAAAATGTGCCATAAACGTCAAAACGTTTTAATACGTTATGGGCGTGGAAAGGATATATAATAAATAGAATAATCAATTCCTTAATGTAGATATGAAAAATATATCACTCGAATGGGTTGTTATCTGGTTTAAAAAAAATCGTCCTGCGGACTCGTTTTTTAACCAGATAACAACCCATTCTTGTGATATATTTTTCATATCAATCCAAAGAAATTGATTATCCTCTATAATTATCTTACCGTGACAGGATCTATATGGGCAATAAACCATCGGTGGTTGTATGTGACGCGGACATGATCAAGGAAATTACAGTAAAGCAATTCAACAAATTCGCCAACAGAACAGTAAGTTTTATTTTTACTACGAATTAACTCTTTCCTCCCTGAAACTTTAAATGGACAATTCCAGTTTCCATTTTAGTCTAGTCCATTTCTGACGTTTAAGGGTTGTTTTTGTCAATGTTTGGCATTATGATAAACAGTGAAGACTCTGATCAGAGGGCTCCTTTCGGAGCCCTCTGATCTGGGTTTTCACTGTTTGCATAGGACAATGTTCTATTCACATGTACATTGTTTGAAAATGACGCCTATATGCGGGACTAGGGTTCAAAGGATTAAGGTCATGCGTCCTTACCGGGATTGGACCAATATTCTACGTAATACGATAGACCATTCTTGTCTACCGACGAAACTTACCGATATAATGCTCGACCGACATTGACCCACAGTTATAAGGGACGTACTTCCTTAACCCTTTCCCCCATAGAAGCGACTTTTAACTCATTTAATTTATTCCTCCGCTGAAGAAAATAGTTCCAGTTTATACCCTCATAAACAATAACCATTACAAATATTTTGTATAGCCTAGCAGATTTTAGCTTAAAGCAGGCTGAAAGTAAAGCAGAATGTGCCGTAAGGCACATTCTGCTTTACTTTCAACCTGCTTTAAGTGTTTACCTGTCTTCAAAACTAAATACAGGTTATGAGGTAAAGGGTTAATTTAGTATCGGATGGTGCAAAATGATGGGCTTGTAATGAAGAGCTGCTATCACGCTTGCAAAAGTTGTTTTGTTTTCGATGATAAAGGCATTTGCCTTCTTATCCAGGCTTTGGACTATTTGTTTTGCGAAGTTGCAAACGGTGTGGGTCCAGATGAGATACGACGTAACTTGGTATCTCATCGCGACACTGCAAAGAAGTTAGATTACACACTTTATATATGCTTTTCGGTGAATTACAGGGAACTAGCATGGGAATATCACTTGATAATTTCACTGTTTCAAGCAGTGGGTTTATCGTCGCGCGTGCTTCTTTTTATGAATTTTCCCCGTAGGGCTCCCCAAAAATCGTAGTCAATCGTGTTTTATCGTTTAATTCCAGCAGCCCGATTTGTCGCGAACCACTCAACAGAATAAAACACGAATCTAAGATCGGAAGTAACGACGTAATTCCGATAGTCAACGTCAAATCAATAAATCATTGACGTCATTATTCGGCAAACCGTCACGGAATTTCGGAAATGTGTTCGATAAAATTGTGGGGCTCCATACGGGATAAATTATGTTCTTTCGCTTTCACAGATGTCGAACCATTTCGTTTATAAAGTGGCTTAAATAAATAGAATAACTATTTTGTCAGTGAAAGATTGGAATTTAATCCATTTCGTGAACATCAGACTGTTATATTTTCACTCGTGGCTTCGCCGCTCGTGAAAATATAACGTCTGATGTTCACTTAATGGATTAAATTTCTATCCTACTCTGAAAAAACAGTTATCCTCTATTTAATTGTTGCATTGGTGCAAACAGACGACGTGAAGATTGGATTCATCGTTTGGATCCAAGCTGGTTTTACTCGTATTGCTTGTTATTTTGTATATGTATGTATCTGAAAAGAAGGCAGAGTCAGAATAAAATGCTGACATAATTTTGAGTAGACGAGTTTATTCTAAGCTTAATGTGATTTTCATATTTGATTTCAGATGTTTGGGCCAGTTCACAAGAGATGGCACTCCGGGATAAGTCTCTCCGAGGGAAATCATTGGAAATTCCTCAGATCAGCCCTCAGTCCATCATTTAGTTCAGGAAAATTGAGAAACGTAAAAGATGCATTTTGAATTATCTCCATCAATATACTTAACCTAGGTTAAATGACTATTTAAGAAGAACAATTGATGATTAACGTACAGTGTATTTATATGTACGATACTGCTAAACCTATTCATTGCCGTGACGTCAGCTGCTTTAAACAATTGTCGTCTGTTTTATTTTCTCAATTTCAAATTTGATGTTAACTGACTAAGGAAACATCGTAATGAGTGTCAAACAGTTTGAATCCTAGTCAGACGCCGCTTTACGCGGCGTCTGATCAGGATCCAAACTGTTTGCTAATGACCATTGTACTCGGGGTATGGCAGTGAATGGTAAATATAGAACAAATCCAAAACAGAAAGGTCTCATTTGAGATATTTTACTGTGAGTTGGAACATTGATGTAAGAGTATCAATTCACGCGACTAGGAGTGGCTGTTTAATTCCAGTATAAATGTACATTTTAATTCAATACTGGTTTTCAAATGAGAAGCAACATATTTTCCAATAGCTTTAGGTATATTCCGTCTATTAGTGATAATAACCACAAAGTATGAGTGCAAAAGCTATACACTATTGCTATACCTAGTCTCAACATAGCATATTCATAATAGTGAATCTATTACGGATTCTAACACACTTCGCGCACGCCCCTAAATAAACAAAGAAAGAACGTATCAGTGTTTGAATTCTCAATAAAAACACTCACGCGCTGTAACGTTCTAACGTGACGTCACATGGCTTCGAAAATGCCAAGAAAATGTAGCGCCGTTGCTTCGATGCACAATAAAGATAAATTATGTGTTAGAATCGAAATAATAAATTAATACCAGTGTTTTATCTAACAATCGAACACGGGTGTATCGTTGAGATGCTTGTAATTAAACCACTCGGCCTCGTGATTAAATTACTACACAGCTCAACTCCTACCAGTGTTCGATTGCACGATAAAACACTGGTATGAATTTATTACCGGGTATTTCTTAAATAACAACTGAAACAGAAAACATTGCTTTTTAACGTTTCAATTTTCAATTTTCAATTCGCACTTTTAATACTAGATGTCTGTGATTTAAGAAATAATATATTCACATCATTGTAATGTCGTACAATAGAACAGAACAGAACACTGGTATGAGTTGAGATACGTACTAATTAAATCACAAGACCGTAGGCTAAGTGATTTTATTACGAGCATCTCAATGACTATCTGTGTTCTATTGCACGATGATACAGTGGTATGAATATATTAATTCGATTCTAACACTTAATCTAACCACAATTTGCAACGGCGCAACATGTTTTTGTGCACGAATTATCGAAGCCATACATGAACCACGTCACATTAAACTGTTGCGCGTGCGTGTTTTATAGATAAAGTTCCTTCTGTGTTTTAATATATAGGGATGTGCGCGAATATTAGAATTGCCTATATTTATCACCTGTTTTTGTATTACTAAACTTAGCTTTTTATGACTTTGTCACAGCGGGTCAAACATTTCGGATCGCGACAGGTCGCCGAATTATTGTTTGAATTAGATCTCTAAACTGTTTAGTTATTACAAATACGGCAATAAGTCATTATGTTGTACATATACATGAAGTATGAAAGGGAGTAACAGAGGCATGTGGCTTACACTTACTTAACCCTTTACCCAGTAACCCGTATATTACATTAAACATAGTTGATCACTTAAAGCAGGTTTAAAGTAAAGCAGAATGTGCCTGCTTTACTTTCAGCCTACTTTAAACTACCATCTACTAGGCTATATAAAATATTTGTTATGGTAATTGTTCATGAGGGTATAAACTGGAACTATTTTCTTCAGCGGAGGAATAAATTAAATACGCTAAAAGTCGTTTCTATGGCGGAAAGGGTTAAAATAGTTTTGGCAATCTTTTTTTCCAGTTGAGTTCTATGATTGAGCTCTGTTTGAAAACTCTTCATACTAGTATTGACAGAAATATCGCAGAACATCCGGATGGGTTCGATTTTGTCCCGTAAGTAAACATGGAAATGTGGTTTTTAACCACTATACTACCCTGCCGTCATTTAACCCATTACCCCATAGTCTCAGGGCTCCAGATAGGACTGAGTAAACTGAACAATTCCAACATTTTCTCACTATTTTAGCACCAAATCCTATGGTGCTACTACTCATTAGAATCGTCTCTTCGAGACGATTCTAATGAGTAGTGACACCATAGGGTTTAATGCAGAAATAAAGATTTTGGTTTTTGAAATACTCCCCTTATCTGTAGCCCTGAGTCTGTTTCTATTTTGAAGACAGTTATTCAGTTAAAGCAGGTGGAGAGTTAAGTAGAAAGCGCCTTAAAGTCTGCTTTAAGCTACCAGCTGCTAGATAATAGAAGTTATTTCTAAATATTCACAACTGTATAAAATTGGAACTTTTTTTCTTCGGTGGAAGGATAAATTAAAGGCGTAAATGGCATACTTATGGGATAATGGGTTAAACATGATTTATACATTTCTCGTCTGTTTTTATTTCTTAAACTTAAAGTTTAAATAATTTGATACAAGATACAAGAAATGTTGTTTATAGTCAGGTGTCTTATAGAGAACGCCCCTTCTGTGTTTCAACATAAGGTAGAAGCTATTTACTGACTAAAACAAATATTTCTTAACAACACATTTCACTAACAAACAACGTATAAGATAAAGGACAAGGCGTTTCCTATAAAGCCCCTACCACTAGTGGTGGGGGTATGACTAGTGTTTTGTTAAAAGTAGCAGGTGCTTGGCGAGAGCATCACAGACTAAATATAGAAACTATTCGCATTACAGCGATAAACCAGATAACAACCCATTCGAGTGATATATTTTTCATATCTATTCAAAGGAATTGATTATTTTATTTATTATATATTTTAATGACGTTTTTACAGATAAACACACCAAAAATTGATTACCGCGAGGTCACTAAATTAATTATGACGTGACGTCACAAAAAGTGATATCATCACTACATGTAGTGACGATATCAACAGTGACGATATCAAATCTATAACGTCACGTCATAATTAGTTTAGTGAGGTCGCGGTAATCAATTTTGTGTGTTGTTTTTCTGTAAAAACGTCATTAAAATATATATAATAAATAGTATAATCAATTCCTTTGAATAGAGATGAAAAATATATCACTCGAATGGGTTGTTATCTGGTTAAAAAACTCATCCTGCGGACTCGTTTTTTAACCAGATAACAACCCATTCTCGTGATATATTTTTCATATCAATCCAAATAAATTGATTATTCTCTATATCTTGTGTATCCTTATATATATATACAATGAAATATTCTAGCAAGTACACGACCGGGAGAGTTCATTGCAATATCCAGGCCTAGATGGGTTCAATATACAATATACAAGATTATTATAGTCGACAAATTTTGAACATGCTATAACATGCTAATACAATAACGAATAATGTCCCTAAGAAAGAGTAGATACTCATGTCAGAGTTCCTATAAGAAATCAGTGCAGACCCTGATCAGACAGCTCCTTTAAGAGATATCTTAACTGGGTCTGCACTGTTTGCAAAATGCGTCAATAAACCCTTATAGCAGTAGTCCAGATTTCGTTTTATACCATATCTTATTGCAATACCTTAGTTCTACTTTTACTTTTTGGTCAAATTTCGTGGAGTATTTATGTTTTCATGGCCGTCTTGTTTCATTCAGACTGTTCAATGGACTGACAATGGATGTTATTTGCAGTACCGGGTTTGGAATCCAAGTTAACGCCCAAACCAACCAGGACAACACCTTTGTACAGCATGCCAAGAAGCTTATGGAAGTCCCCTTTTCCACGCTGCCAGTTATATTATTGAGCTGTATGTATATATTTCATTTACCTAATTCACATCTAAAACTTCAAACGCACGAACCCAATTTCTTATTAAGACTAGGTTATAGACCGATTTTATTGACCTGTCAGTGCGGAGTTTCGATGCGGACAATTGCATTTTAACTTTGGGGGCGACAGGATACTCTTTTATTTACCGTTTGCCGTTTTTTCTCAATATTACATATAAGTGGACATTTTGACAAAAGGAATATAATGAAGAATAACACACAGCTTGAGTCCAGATCAGACGCGGCGTTACGCGGCGTCTAATCTGGATTCAAGCTGTTTGCAAATGTAAGCCAAGTCTTAATTTTCCCTCCCTCTAGCAACTCCTCCGAACAATGCACGCAATCTTTGTCTTCCATAAGATGTTATTGTCGAGAGGGAGCACTGTATATACCATTTTAACGTGGATATGGATTTACGCATAGATTGTGTTTCTCAATGTTGAAAGTATCGGACAATAACGATATAATACGGAATTATACAGATCACCCTTAAAATCAAAAGTAAATTAATTTATATTTGCCAAAGGTTAGCTCCGCCCTGCCAGTTGAAAAAACTCGGCCTATAGTGTGGGACTATTTAGGGGTGTTATTGGCAATATTTTGCAAACTGACAAACAGTGACGATCTTGATCAGATACGATTTTATAGAAAAATTCGTTAAAAGGCATTTGCTGTAAGTGGATATCATCAGAGTGTCAAACAGTTTGGACCCTGATGAGACGCCGAGTTATTTATACAGTGTATATGTATCGTGGTAAATATCACTCCGCCTGTTCAAACCCCGTATACATGGACGCTTACCTTTTTCTTTGCAGCACTTTTTCCGGACCTTGACTTTGTGTTTAAACTGTTTCCAACAAACTTTATCTCAATGACAACATACGAGTACTTAAAGGCTGCTACATTGTCTGCATTTGCAGCAAGAAAGGAGGAGGGCTCGGTAAGCGAATGAAATTTAAAATCAAATACAGTCAAACTTCGCTATCTCGAACTCGGTTAAGTCGAACATTCCCATATTTCAAAGTTAAAACGTGGCTTAGCCACGTTTTAACTTTGAAATACGGGTATGTTCGACTTAACCGAGCATGAAATACTGCAGGTGATGTGTCGAAATATCGGATAGTTCGAGTTAAGTGAGTTCGAGATATCGAAGTTCGACTGTGCATGTAGTACTCCATCTTAACATGTTCAGTTACCACTGTTTGCTGTTTAGGTTAGCAGTTTGTGCCAGGTGTGTAGCGTGCGGAGTAAAGAAGGGAAAACGTTTTCTTTCCAACAAAAAATTCATTGTTTACAGTTTGAAGCCAGATCAGACGCCGGGTAACCCGGTGTCTGATCAGGCTCATAACTATTTGCTGATTAAAACTTGTAGTCAGAATTGTCAAAAATTTGTCATTTCTATATTTGAACGGAAGCATAACGTTTTCTTCACTGTATTTCAGACCGGCAGCCAACCTGCAATCGATGGCCAACGATGGCCATCGATTTTTTTGCTGCACTCTTGTCTGGCATAAACCTACCGCAAAGTGTCAATCAATTTTATATTATCCAATTAAAATAAAGTCCATTCAACAATAGGCATGATGCTGACCATTGTACCAATCCTGAGACAATGAGATGACGCATCTGATAAAGCTTATGCGGGACTATAAACCTTAGCAGCAACAACAACAACAACCAATTAAAAATGGTTTTGATTGATTTATTGAGTTGGCTTTTACGGCACCGCGCTATATGAAATGCTCATGTGGCATCGAGATTGGCACAAAATCTTTGATAAACTAATGCAAGGAAGTAATGTAACATATCTTTTGCCTTGCATTAAGTAGCCACTTGTCTATAAATCAGAAATACAGCTTTCCCTCCCTACAAGGACTCCCCCCTACAACGACCCTCCCTACAACGACCCTCCCTACAACGGCCCTCCCTACAACGGCCCTCCCTACAACGACTCCCTCCTTACAACGACCCTTGCCGCAGTTCCAAAAACAATACAATTACAGTAAAACCTCTCTATTACGACCACTAAATTGTGTTAATTATTAGGGTGTTTACGATAGATGACTGCTTAAAGCAAAGAGACAATGAAACAGAAAGCTCCTTTAGGAGCTTTCTGTTTCACTGTCAGTTTGCTTTAAGCTGTAACCTGTCTATTATATAATCAATTAGCCTTCGTTTTAATGGTCGTAATAGCGAGGTTTGCAGCTGCAACATCTTCTGAAAATTGTCGTCTGCTGGTTTTCAAAAATTTACATATTGAACCTTTTGATAGGAAAACATAATTACGAGTGACAAACAGCTTGAATCCAGATCAGACGCCGCGTTACGCGGCGTCTGATCTGGATTCAAGCTGTTTACAAAGGTTAGCCAATTTCTCTCCCTATAACGACTCCCTCCGAACAACGCACACAATTTTGGTCTCCCATTGGATGTCATTGTAGAGAGGTAGCGCTGTACGTCTTAATTAACTATGATGGTCGCTTGATACAGTGTTCCTTCCCACTCCTACAACGGCCCTCCGAACAGCGACACCCTCCTGACAACAATGATCACCGCTGTTCCCTAAAAAAGACATTTATATCTAACATGTTTTCTTAAGATTGTCGTTTGTAGTTTTTTCTTAAAAGAAACATAAAGACGGGTGACACAGACACCGCGTTACGGTTACAGTTTGTTTATATTAACCTTTTTTGTTCTGTTCTGTTCACAAATTCTCAATAAGATTATATTACCTGACTATTTATGTTAGTTTGAAGTTGCCAGACTACAACAGTTACGAGTCACGTTAAAGCGACTCGCAACCGGATCGTTTAATTGCAAAAATAAAACAAAATACTCAAATAAAACCAAATTAGTAGCATTATCATGAAATATATGATCAGTCTTAAAACACCCTCAAGAAAAGTCTTCCAATCTTAGTTTTTTAATATTTTCCATCGCTTTATCCGTTGCGTCAGCTGACGCAACAGAAATTGATCACGGGCCCAGACATAAACGCGGGTCGAATTATGTACTCTCCATCGCTACACACTGAAGTACGTAATCTCAGATACATGAATAGTCCGGCTGGCTCAGAGGCTAAGGCTTTGTCTTATTTTGCTTTTCTGTCATCGCAACACCGGGTCCCGGGTTCGAATCCCACAAGAGTCCAATAATTTGTTTTGTTTGAAATGGGTTTTTTTAAAACAGAATTTCCAAGTAATATCTGTCTAACAAGCCTCAAATTAGTGTATGTCAAACAGCTGGATTTTTTGTTAATTGAAAGTTAGTGACTTATTCAGAATTTGACTTTTTTTTAAATATTGATATTTCCAGAAAATATGTCATGAAATATTTTTATTTTCACAATATCATATAGTCTCTGTACAGTTTACTTGAATGTACAGAAATTATTGAGTTATATAAATCTATAAAGACAATATTCCTGTTTTCTAAAAATGAACTTTTCTCGACAAAAGGTCCTGTCAGAAAAAAACGATGCTGTATTTTTTTTTTATTTCAACGATTTTTCACTCTCAATATGGTATATTTCAATTTAATCAAGGTTTGAAAGGAGTCTGACAGGGAATAAGCAGACCCGCTAACAACCTTAAAATAATTCATATAGTTTATATAAAGTATCTATAGATTAATCTTAAAATGCTTCAAATCAAAGGTAGTCGGTAAGATAAATTTATGTAGTGTTAGACTTGGACATTCAGGACAATATTATATATTGAAACAGCATCAGCATTGCTTTATATTCAACGTGTAAGGAACTAATACAGTTACATGCACTAAGCATTCTTATAGGTGGTGGAGAATCCGGGTACTTTATACTTTAGTTAGTGCACTTCCTCAGATCTTTCCTCATGGAGTTGGACTCTACCATTTGAAGCTCACGACTATTCCACGGAAATCCGAAAATGTGGTCATTGGGGAGGTTTGAGTAACGTGAAAGCTTCACAAGGTGATTAACATGTCCATTTAAAGACATCCCTAGATGACCTTTCGATCATAGCGCCTTGTCAGACAATTTCCTTGCAAAAATCATGGACCTTATGGACATGTCGCTAGCAAAGAACCATTGAAGCTTCTCGTGTGAGAATCTATCTTTATATTTGATAGTTTAGTTAGAAATAACCATTGAAAATCACTAGAGCATGAGTATAATCTGGACCTCACCAGGTAAACTGAGATTGTGCTGCACATGCTTTGAACTTACATTGACACCTCCAGAACAATGGGGTGGTTGACCCTCAATGGACTGAGGAAAGGTCTTTAAATAAGTGCATATGCGTTGCAGTTAAAACTAATGTTTCAGCTGAATATGAGTTTAATGCACTAACTTGCCATGCGTTAAACTGGTCAAGATATACACCTGTTGATACTCATACAGTGGAGAATCTGTTATTCTTTCCCGTTTAAACGCAAACGTACGCAAACGCACAGCACTAAAACGTAGAAAAGAACAACTTTTGGACAATTCTGATAATTTTTGTTTATCTTGGTGGCAAACGGTTTGGAGCCTGATCAGACACCGGGTTACCCGGCGTCTGATCTGGCTCCAAACTGTTTGCACTGCAAATTATAGTTTTAGCGTAAACGCGTTTATTGGGAAAGAATAACAGATTCTCCACTGTACTCATTAACAGCTACAATGGCTTTGCTAAAGCGGTACAGGGCTCTACAACAGCACTCAATGGGAAACAAAGATTGTGTGTGTTCCTCGGAGAGAGTTGTTATAGGGAGGGAAACTTAAGACTTGGTTTTACTTGTGCAAACAGCTTGAATCCAGACCAGACGCTGCGTAACGCAGCGTCTGATCTGGATTCAAGCTGTGTGTCACTCGTTTAATTATTTCTTCAAATAGTTCTTCTGTAAAAAAATGTACACTTATATGTAACTTTGAGAAGAAGAAAAACCAGCAGACAATATTGCAGCAGTGAAAATGTTTGACATTATTGTCTGGTTTGGGATACAGCGGCAAGCATTGTTATAAGAAGGGATGGCCGTTGTATGGCGGGGACACTGTATTACAGTGGAGAATCTGTTATTCTTTCCCAATAAACGCGTTTACGCTAAAACTATTATTTCCCGTGCAAACAGTTTGGAGCCAGATCAGACGCCGGATAACCCGGCGTCTGATCAGGCTCCAAACTGTTTGCCACCAAGATAAACATGAACTATCAGAATTGTCCAAAAGTTGTTCTTTTCTACGTTTTAGTGCTTTGCGTTTGCGTACGTTTGCGTTTAAACGGGAAAGAATAACAGATTCTCCACTGTATATAAAAAAAATGGTAGAGTAGACAAAACTCAGATGCAAAGATAGAAGTGAGAATGGTGCTTGGTCTACGCAATTTTGCAATTTGATAACCAACTATTTAACTCAATTGCAGACCCACAAAGACCTATTACAACTAATGATCAACGCTCATGGAGGCGATGTCGATACTTCAAATCAAGATGCGGCATCGTTCGAATTCTTCAAGAAGAGAGGTAGTTTGGCCGTTAGAGTCGCTTTTTTAACTAATTTTCCCCTGAAATTTCCAATTGACAATTCCAGTTTGCAATAAGGGCTAGTCCATGTTCAACTATTTAGGATTGTTTCTTGTTATATTTCATAAAATGACAAACGGTAAAGACCCTGGTCAGAGAGCTCCTACAGGAGCTCTCTGATCAGGGAATTCACATTTACACTTTTGGTAAAAATTGCAACTATGCGTCACTAGGGCTCAATGAGTTAATTTAAACAGAATATTTCACTTAGTCGTGCAAGCACCACATTTGGTACAAATGGTGTCCAGGATCTTCAATTCTAGGAAAGCACGTTATCCATCTGATAAATCCAAGATTTATATTGTATAACGCGCTTTTTCAAAGATAGCATATCATGAAGCATATACCGGTATGTAAAAACGTTGATGTTGTATCACCAAGTGAAGTAGCGATCTGCCGGTCTAAGGTACACTGAGTCTTGCATATACCCTACCCTTAAGAAAAATAACAGTTTGGATACTTTTAGAATCTCGATAAATTGAACGCGAATAATTCTTACCATTATTTCTATATTTTAATTTCAATAACCGTTGAGCAGATTGAGCTTATACAAATTCGTACTAACGGATGATGAGTAGTTGGACTATGTTTCTTTCTTAACAAATGTCTTACCGTGTGTATCACAAGGAGAGTGTCGTTCTTTGAATTTTCAAACGTATGTATTGTCGATTATGTTTGTACTGGCACTCTATGCATATTCCGCCTTTTTCCGTACGCTATTTTTATCTTCCGGAAAACAATTGGAAATTTAGTCACTGAATAATGACTGTACATGTACATCGTAATCTGTTGCACAGTCGATAGTAGCTCAGTGGTTTACTCACCGTACTTCCAATATCAGGGTCGTGAGTTCGAATCCCGTCATGCTACTTTTTCGATATTTTTTTTTCTTTTAATTTTTTTGTCGGGTAGACACATGCGTCTGTGAATTTTGTACAGCTAGACTTGTCTTACACAAAAAATAAAGACATACAAGTAATGAAATTCAACATTTCCGCTGAAAGCACTCTACTCTATACGCGTTACACAATTGCTCTTTAGAAGCCAGCTGTGTTACAGTTTTATGTCGCTAAATAGTAAATTTTTTCGTAGGTTCTGATATAAAGAGAGAATAAATTCACAATGAAATATATATGTTTTCGGGAAAAAAAAACTAGCAAAAATACAACTAAATGGGGAATTTAAATTATACTTTACCTAGATTCGAACACACAACCTCTGTCACCCAAGTCGGCGACACATGCCACTGAGCTATTGTGCACGTATTACTATTCAACTGACTGTGTAGTATATATTGATTTATATCAAAACATTCAACGAAAAATCCCGACTTCATCGACGAAAGTGATGAGTGCCAGTTCAAAAATCATCGTCAATACTATGTTGTATACTTATGCAATAAAAACATGCACAATCACAATATATGTTTCTCAAAGGCAAATGTTTATAGCATATGGCATGTGTATATGTACCGACAGTAACAGGGCTGCCATATCTCCGGACTTTTCCTAAGTATTCGGATTTTTATCCTAGCAGATCGTAGCTTAAAACAGGCTGAAAGTAAAGCAGAATGCGCCTTAAGGCGCATTCTACTTTACTTTCAACCTGTTATAAGCAGACATGTGTCATCAAAACAAGAAACAGATTATGGGGTACGATTAGTAAAATTGCGTCTGATAAATTTAAAATTTGAAATCTTAGGATTTTTATGACCAACTTATGGCAGCCCAGTAACAGTTTATTATTGTAGGTCTTACAGACGAGGAAGTGCTGATTAACTCTATCGTATTCTTTTCGGCGGGATATGACACAACTGCAACAGCACTGTCCTGGTGTGCATACGATCTAGTTACCAACCCAGAGGTCCAGGACAAGCTAATTAAGGAAATTGATACTATGCTAGGCGAGGTTTGTTGAAACAAATATAGAAACAACTCATATTCTAGATAAGACTATGAAGTTCTTCCTTAACTCCGTTTATCTATCTTCGCATGTCTGTATGTCTGTCCGTCTCTCGCTCTCTCTCTCTCTCTCTCTCGCTCTGCATTTATCTGTCTCTTTCTCTCTCTCTCCGTTTCTGTATCCTTATATCTCTCGCGCACTCTCTCTCTCTCTCTCTCTTTCTCTCTCTCTCTTTCTCTCTCTCTCTTTCTCTCTTTCTTTCTCCATCTCTGTCACCCTCTCTGTGTATCTTTATATCTCTCGTGTATTATCTTTCTCTATTTGTCTCATTTTCTCCCTTTCTCTCTCTCCGTTATCTCTCTTGCGCGCTCTCTTTATCTCTCTGTATCTTTCTCTCTCCCCGTATCTGCATCATTATCTCTATCGAGCAATATATTTCTCTAAATGTTTCTTTTTTTATCCGACTCTGTCTCTGTATCGTTAGCTCTCTTGCGCGTGCCATTTCTCTCTCACTCTCTCTCTTTCTTTCTGTCTCTTTCTCTCTCTCTCTCTCTCTCTCTCTCTCTGTGTCTCTCTCTCTGGTGCAGTCTTTGTATCTTTATCCTTATCGCGCGCGCTCTCTCCATCTCTCCATCTCGGTCTCTGTATCCTTTTATCTCACTTAATATGTGTCTCTCTCAGCCCCTGTTTCTGTTTGTCTTTCTGTCTCTTTGTCTGTCTGAGTATGCCTTTGTGTCCTTCCGAGTCTGTCATCGTGTCTGTCTGTCTGTCTGTCTGTCTGTCTTTCTCACTCTTTAAAAGCTAGGTATTGATTATCTTTAGATCTAGTTATTTATATTCCTGTATATCTTTATAAAACTATGCATTAAAATGGATCCGAGAAATGTATTCATTTTCAGAGACATTTGGCTTAAAGCTGTTAAACTGTACATGTTTATATCTATATTTTTTGTATGTACAATTGAAACATCACACTTTCTTATTTTCAAACAAGGAGTTTCCTGATTACGACAATGTGACCAAGCTGAGTTACTTGGACATGGTGATGAACGAGTCACTAAGGAAGCACCCGCCGGCTGGAAGGTATTAGTGTTTTCTTCTGACCTGTCGGGGTTATTTTTATATTGGAACATTCTAAATTTTTAAAAGGGATGATTTACCTACTCGTTGATTTCCGTACGGTCAGCCCGGGATACGGAAAGCTGTATTTATTGTGTGTAATGTACAGTAGAGACGACATTATTATTTCCCGAATAAACGTAAACACAATGCACTAAACTGTAGAAAATTAATTAATTTTTTTAATCTGGGTGGCAAACATGTTGGAGCCTGGTCAGACGCCGGGTTACCGGCGTCTGATCTGGCTCCAACCTGTTTGCAATGGACATAATAGTTTTAAAATAATAAAAAAAGAAAAACGTTTTTGGTCAATAACTGCAAATTTGATATCTCAATTATGACAAAATGTTGTATCTAGCAAGCTTACATTAAGACCTAACATGGGATTGTATTTAAGGATTATCAGGTCAAGGTAACGGTAGTTATAACTAAAAATAGGAAAACGGCATCTGGTTAATAAAAGCAGATTGGATATCCCAATTTTGCCCCATCTTTGTATTTAGCAAGCTGACAGTAAGACCTAGTTTGCAATTGTATTTGGGGGTCCAGTTAAGGACAAGGTCGCTGTTATTAAAAATAAAAAA
Source organism: Gari tellinella (assembly GCA_922989275.2). Taxonomy (NCBI): domain Eukaryota; kingdom Metazoa; phylum Mollusca; class Bivalvia; order Cardiida; family Psammobiidae; genus Gari; species Gari tellinella. The sequence goes on along the minus strand of OV277872.1, from coordinate 32,357,140 downwards.
AAAAGTTTTCTGGTCAATACCTGCAGATCGGGTGTCAAATTTTTTGTCAGAAATAGCAAGCTTACATTACGACCAAGCTTGTGATTGTATTGGGGGGGGGGGGGGGTCAGCGGGTTAAGGTTGCTGTTACTAAAAATAGATAAACGATTTACGGTCAATAACCGCAGAAGATTGGATATCCCAATTTTGACCAAACGTTTTATTTTACATGCTTACAAGAATACTTATGTTAAGATTGCATTTTGGGTCACCTGGTCAAAGTTAATGTTACTAAAATAGAAACACGGTTTCCGGTCAATAACTTCAGATCAACTTTTGACCTAATTTTGTATCTAGTAAGCCTACATAAAGACATAGCTTAGGATTGAATTTCTGGATCAAAATGTGAATGTCAAGGTCACTGTAACATAAAATGGAAACAAAAGTATTCTGGTCAAGGACTTCAGATTTGAAAGACAAATTGTGACCAAACTTTGTTTTAAGCAAGCTTACATTAAGACTTGAGATAAATTAGTGGACAGTTTCGAGGTAATAAAACATTTCTTGGTTTAACATAAATTCTTGTTCTACACCAATGTTTACATTTTTATAAAGGTGCTTCACAAACATTTACATTTTAGGCAAGATCGGGCTCCAAGGTTATAAAGCTTTGGAGTTGAGTCGTTCTCAAGCATTTGAAAATGCTTGAGAAGAAAGTCAGACTCAAATGAAAAACTTTATTACCTTGGAGCCTGGTTGTCAGTTTATTGAACCCTTTCAACCCTAAATATCCCTTGTGGGTATTTATTATCGTTGTGGACTCTTCTAGAGCAGGAATTTTGAACCAGTCTACTGTTGCATTTTTTATATGACAACCAAAGACAATGAAAATATCAAACAGTGTAGGAGCCCTCTGATCAGGGTCTACAATGTTTGCATGTGTAATCAGTAGTCTCTACAGGGGGCTGTAGGGTTGAACAACTAAATAAAAAGTCGGTGGTTGCGCAATACACACGCTCACATAATACAGACAATCTTAACCCATTTCCTGCTGAACGTCTTCCATTATACATCGTTGCCTCCCTACAACGGCTCCCAACAAAAAATCCCTCCTTACAACTACCTTTGCCGCAATTCCCTTAACACGACAATTATGTCTTACGCTTTTACGGCTGCAATGTCGTCTGCTTTAAAAGGTTGTCTGCTACTTTTCTCAAAGATACTTTTTTGACATTTAGACAAAAATGTACTTAATGACGAGAGACAAACAGCTTGAATCAAGATCAGGCGCCGCGTTACGCGGCGTCTGATCTAGATTCAAGCTGTTTGAAAATGTTAGCCGATTTCCCTCCCTATAACGACTCCCCCTGAACAACGCACACAGTTTTGGTCTCCCATTGGATGTCGTTGTAGAGAGGGAGATCTGTATTGGTTTGTAGAATAAGGAAATAGGAAAGAGTGCATTCTGATATCGGACAGATACTCTAAAACATCTTTTGGAGTTGTCTGATCTAGGTCTACACTGTTTTCAAAAAGCGTCAGTATACTCTATTAACAAAAGGGTTTAAATATTTGCAGATTTAACCGGATGGTAAACGAAGATGCTGAAATCAATGGTGTTCTGTTTAAGAAAGACACGTCCGTCACCTTTTCGCCGCTTGCAATGCATTATTTACCGGAATATTGGGAAAGGCCGGAAGAGTTCAACCCGGAGAGGTAGTATTAGTGTTTTCTTCTGACCTGTCAGAGTTATTTTTAAATTGGAGCATTCTAAAACTTTAAAAGGGATGATCACCGTACTCGTTGATTTCCGTACAGTCAGCCAGGGATACGGAAAGCTGTATTTATTGTGTGTAATACACAGTAGAAAAGACATTATTATTTCCCGAATAAACGCAAACACAATGCACACTGTAGATAATTAATTTTATCTTTTTAATCTGGGTGGCAAACAGGTTGGAGCCTGATCAGACGCCGGGTTACCCAGCGTCTGATCTGGCTCCACCCTGTTTGCAATCTACATAATATTTTTAGCATAAACACGTTTATTGAAAATGAATAACATCTCAGTAAAAATAGCGCAGCTGTCTCGTGCTGCACGAGGTTCATGCTTATCTCAAGTTGGAAAGTGTATTGTTGTGTTTTATTAACCTGTCAAAATTTAAATAATTATACGCTACATGAACACGCTATATATAGCTTCGGTCGATTTCGATTGTTTCCGTTACGTTGTACGGGTGGTAGACCAGGTTTGAAACATTAAGTTCATATTTAGAGTTAGATTTTAATACCTATATGTCTTCGTGGCCGAGACAGTAAAGTGGTGTGTTACTAAGTCGTGTATGGGCCATGAGTTCGATTATTATCATTTGTTATTTGGTGTATACGAGTCTGCAAGGAGGAGAAGCAGAATGCATTGACCACATCGGGTAACATTTACATACTTTTAAAACTTTCAATAATTTATAGAGAGTAATGTTAAGGTCATCTATGGCACATTTTGCATTATAGAATTATTCTGTCGAACAATTTAAGTAAACTAACCGTTTCAAAAAAATCCAATAAAAATAATTGTAATAAAAAAAAAGAAGTAAAAACTAACGGTTCGAACCCACAACCTTTTATCCTATTACAAGTACCCTTACTCGCTACCTATTACGCTAACTAGATTATTGATTTAAATTCAACACAGAATGCACAATATCCTTAAATTCCTATCCGTAAATCAAAACGGAAAGAATTGACATTGTACCGAAGCAAAATATATCCTTTTAGTGACGTATGAATATTCAAATTTTGACAGGTCAATAAAACCAAACAATACGACTATATAGATGTTATTGTTCGACAATATTGACCTGACGTTGGTGACCTCTATTAGCATAATTACACACTTTGTTGCATTTCTAAATATAGCTTCGGAACACTTCGTTATCATTTATACGAGAACGCACATTGTAACCACATCGGCACCGAGAAAATATAGCATTGCCCGGTTCTACAAATATCGACAGGTATTTAGCGCAAGTGGTAAGGAAGATGACTATAGATTATTTTTCCGTACAGTCATTGGTTCGAATCCCAAGCAATACTCGTACATTTTTTCACCTTTTTTTTTTCTTTTTTTTTTTACTATTTATGCTGTTTCTTTTAAGTTATCATACAACATTTATATCGATTGGAACACGATTATTTTGTTATTTTTAAAAACATTATGTCATAGCGTCTGTTTGGTCTATAAAATAACATTTTATAAGATAAAACTATTTTGCCCTCTATCGGGATTCGAACCCGGAACCTCGATGTTACAAATCCCTTGCTCTAACAACACACCTATTGCATATTAGTTACATCTGGGGGTTGTAAATTAGGTATATATTGGCAAGGTTCGCAGGTGAGAACATCGATGATCTTACCTGGATTAAAACCCACTCGAAAGCGCAACATGATGCGTTTTAGTAGATGCGATTATACTAGGAGACTCGGGAATAATAGTTTATCAACAAAAATCTTTTGAACTTGCTCAATGTGGAGAGTTACATTTAATCCACTGCGGATTACAACTGTAACAAGTTTCACGTAATCAGCCGAAACAACCCGAAATTGTACGTAAGCTATCGAATATTGATTTATACTGCGTCATCTTTTTATAATTCATTCATGCATAAAGTTCAACGTCAGGTCAATATTGTCGAACAATACCCTGTTATCTATTTACCATTATGAACTATTCTGTTCTAAAAATAAATCTGACAGGTCAGAAAAATCGGACAATATACATTCCGAATTGTTTGTTACTTTGTAATTTTACAGTCGATTTTTGCTCCACTACGGGCGATTTTGCTTCAGATGAGACGCCGAGAAAGTCATCTGGACCTAGAATTGTAGATACTCTGCTGATATTTTGTTAACCCCTTCACCGCCACGACGTCTTCAATTTTAAACAGTTGTCGTCTGCGTAATGCGGCGTCTGGCCAGGATCCAAATTGTTTGCAAATAACGTATGTTCTCCGGGTAAATTGAAGGGGGTTAAAAAAAATACAACATACACACACAGATAAACCAGAGAGTTTGACGGTCAACTCATCATGTTGGCAGACGACACTACACGGCGTTAAACTATTACCCCATAAATACGCCTTTTTACGCCTTTTAGTTATTCCTCTACTGAAGAAAATAGTTCCAATTTATATTGTCACAAATGAGAATCAAAATAATTTTTTTCTATATTCTTGCAGATAATATCTTAAACAAGAGCTGTCGGAGAACAGAAAAGCTCGCCTAACTAAACCTTTTTTAAATAGGTAACTATCAATAGAAAAGTGTATCAGGACATTGAAATTCAAGCCACAGGGAACCTCCATTCCAAATATCAGCTTATAAATACAAATATTTCATGTAGTTAAGTGCATTCCAACACTTACTTCATAACTAACTTTGAAATTACAGTCCCAAAACTCTAAGTCCACAACAGGTAAAATTTTGACTAAATTTAAAATGTTTTTTAAATTTTAATTACGAAACATCAATGTTCAACCCACAGGTCACCTTCATTCCAAATATCAGCTTCCTAATACAAATATTTCATGTAGTATTAGTGCATTACAACACTTACCCCAAAACTTTAACCATGAGAAATCAGCCGAAAAACCTAAGTCCACAAAAGCAGAAATTTTGACTAAATTTAACCTTTTTTTAGATTTTAACTACACAACATCAATGTTCAACCCACAGAGCACCTCCATTCCAAATATCAGCTTCCTAATGCAAATAGTTCATGTAGTGTTAGTGCATTACAACACTTACCCCAAAACTTTAACCATGAAAAACCAACGCCGACGCCGGGGTGATTCCATAAGCCCCCCCCCCCCCCCCCCCCCCCCCCCCCCCCCATTCTCCGAATAGTGAAGGTATAGCAGAATGTGCCTTAAGGCGCGACTGTAGGGTAATGGGTTTTAGAATGTAAATTTAATCCAACTCTGTTTTATTAGTCCAATAATTGTAAGAATAGTAAATGCTTGAAGGTTTCGCTTAGTTGAGTTTCCTATTTTTTCTATTTAGTGAAGCTCACTTATAACGAAATTGGAAATAAACATATATTGGATGTAACAATGCAAAATGTATTCCCAATCTCAAAATGACGTTTAGTAAAATCATAAATGGACATGATATAACGAACTTTTGATATAACAAAATAAATCAAGAAATCTCGAGGACTTTGTTCTAAACCAGACCCATCACAAATAGTGAGCCATACCTCCAGTAGGGTCTTGTCAAAAGAGGTCAATGTTTCAGGATAAAGTTGCTGTTTGTACTAAAGTGCTCCCTAATTTGGATAAAAATAACAAAGCGCAAAAACTCCAAAAGTAATGTTGAAAGAGTAATGGCACTTATTTACTGCACTCATGGTAAACGAGGTCTATCTTTATATTTAGTTTGAAGTTTTAAGCAGGAAGTTTGAAGCTCATATACCTTAGAAGTTGTTCTTCGGACAAGCCGGCCGGACGAAATTGGTGACTGCAGTATTCCCCCAAACTTCATTTTAGGACGTATAATGATGAGCTCACCATTGTACCAGTAAAAACACTAAGATCAAACGTTACATGCAACGAAAACGAAACACTTAAAATTCATTCTTATTTCAAATCAAAGGGAGGTAATTTAATACTATCTAGTCCCAATAGCGCCGTAAATATTGTGATGAATGAGTCTCATGTGATTTGATTTTACTTAAGAAAAAGTTCTGTTGAATGAGTATACTTGTTTCTCTTCTATGGAAATCAAAATCTAAGCTAAAATGCTGTTTCAGGTAAAAGAGTAATATACCTTTTATGTCAAATACAATTTGCCAGTTATTTAGCAACAATTATTTCATGTCGTCTGCTATTATTTATAAAATAAGATTTAAATAATGTTTATGTACGAGACGCCTATAATTTAGAATACAAATGTGAGTACTATAGCTTGGATCTTGACCAGACGATGCGTTAGGCGGCATATGATGAGAATAAATCAGTTTGCAAATAACCTCTGTATTCGGGATAAAGCAGTGAAGGGATTACGCCTTTGCCTGCTGATGGCGACTTCATCTTGTTTTGAAAACAGTTTGTATCCAGATCAGACGCCGCGTTACGCGGCGTCTGATCTGGATCCAAACTGTTTGACACTCAAATTTAGATTTATTTATCCGTAAAATGTAAAATTCTAAATGTAATAAATTTTGCAGACGACAGTTTCAAAGCAGACGATATCACAGCAGGAAAAGAGTTAAATGTCAAACTGTTACGCGCGGTCTGATCTTGACCAAGACGTGGTAATACTAGCATACTTTGGACAACACAACGCTGTTAAACTTTAAATCTTTCTACACCCAATAGCTCTTGTGGTTTAGCTTCCCTTGTGGATCATTTTAGTCACCAACACATGAACCAGTCTACTTGGAATAGTGGGTGTTGGGTAGTTTGATAAATACTGTCCTGGACACTGGTTGCAAATGCACTTCAAATATATTTTAAACAGATCCACAGTGTTGAAAGAGTTAACAAAATATGTGTATGAAAAGAATTGAACTTTCATTATGCAGCACGTTTACTAGAAATTAACATTTTACAGAACAGAACAGAACAGAACATATTTTTATTTTGACTTATACATACAGTATCTCGTCAATACAAAATAAATATTATTTTATTTACAAGGTTTGCCTCGGAAAACAAAGACAAAATCAACCCATATGCCTTCATGCCGTTTGGACAAGGGCCGAGACATTGTATTGCAATGCGACTTGCTCACGTTGAGATAAAAATGACCATAGCAAGCATTCTTCAAAAGTACAGACTGGTCAAATCGGACGAGCTTCAGGTAAGATGATAATTATATTTTCCTGATCTAGTACTTTAGAATGTTTATATGTTATATGGCTATGAACATTGTATATGTTTAATGCCAATAAAATTTGAATTGATTGAATTGATTGATTGATTGATAATGGCCTATCCCAAATAAATCAGCATTTCTCAGAAAAAATATGAATAGTGTTCAAAAATAGAACACTATTCATTAGAGAAGAAGTTATTAATACCCATCATACGCGTTTATGTTTAAAAATATGTCCCTTGCAAAAGACTGGAGCCAGATCAGACTCTAAGCTGTTTGATTTTCAGGTTTAAACCAATCAAAAAGATTTGTTAAATTTAATTGGATTGGGTTTGCGTCTAGTTCCATTTAATTGGGAAAGATAAGCGACGTCTCCAGTGGGCTCTCCACTGTAGCAGCCTAAAGCAGGATAAAAGCTAAACACACTTTAACCCACTGGTCTACATGGTTTCAAGGTATAAAACTTTTGAGTTGAGTCTGAAGTAGTTCTCAAGCTTTTGATTGGTCAGATGTGAGCCTAGGCTCACATCTAACCAATCAAATGCTTGAGAACGATAACATAGTGAATGATTATCGTCCACAGAAATAGACATTAGAAAACAGCGAAGATCCTAGTGAGACACCGCAAGATTTTACATGGAATGGTCGCTTTACGGACAAACACTTAACCGTTTTTGATATTCCTTCTACAGTGCTCTCTCTACAACCACATCCATTGGGAGACAAAAATTGTGTTGTTCGGAGGGAGTTATAGGGATGGCAAATTAATACCCTTGAGTTATAAACATAAAATGGCTTTACGCGGCTTCTTATCTGGGTTCAAACTGTTTATCACTCATCTAGGTTAAAACTCATCTCATGACCTCCCTGGATTCAAACTATTTGTCACTCATGTTCATGTTTCTCCTGTCAAAATAACTAATACGTAACTTTGAGAAGAAACAGCAGTGAACGCGTTCTAGATATAAATGTCTTGTTTGGGAACGGCGCTCTGTTAAGCTGCACGACGCTCTACTAAGATTCACAATTTATATTACGCTCTCTCAAGATATAAAACAAATCGGCATATTCGTGTCAAACTTTTTGACCGTCAAAAAATCTGCCACGATCCTTGCGATTCTCCCTATTCGTCCACGCTATCTCGAGATCACCACGATCCCACGATCCTCCACGCTCACCGCGATTCTCTCAAATTGTGGGCATCGTAGACATCGTGGCTAAGTGTAAACGCAGCATTTGTATATGTTTCCATTGTATATGTAATGTTAAATGATTGTTATTTAATCGCTGTTCGAAGGGCCCTTGTATAGAGAGGGAACACGTTCTGTATAATTTTTACTACTTTTAGCAAACACAATGGGATAATTTATTGCTATATCCAGATAGGATTATACAGCGCTCCCTCTCTTCAATGACACCTAATGGGAGACAAATATGGTGTGCGTTGTTCGGAGGGAGTCGTAATAGGGAGGGACTTGGTTTACATTTGCAAACAGCTTTAATGCAGATCAGACGCCGCGTAACGCGGCGTCGGATCTGGATTAAAGCTGTTTTTCACTCGTTAGTAAGTCTTTCTGTCAAAATGTCCAATAAGTAACTTTGAGAAATACAGCAGACGACAACTTTTAGCAGACAATATTACAGCAGTGAAAGCGTTAGAAATAATTGTCCTGTTTAGGGAACTGCGGCAAGGGTCGTTGTAAGGAGGGAGTCGTTATAGGGAGGGCTGTTTTAGAGAGGGAGCACTGTAAATTCAAAGCGCCATGTCTATGATGTCGCCATTCTGTTTTATTGTTTCTTCAGGTTCCGATGCCAGTTGCCAGGGACATTATAATGAAGCCAGCGAAAGCAGTTATTGTCAAAGCAACGGCAAGAAACAAATAGATATGAACATACAGTCATGCCAAAGTTATGACAACGAACAAACTATAAAATGTCAAATGGAAATATTAAGGAAACCAACAATCTACAATGACCATTGTAAATTAATTTCCTCCCCTCGGATGTCTTCAAACCTTAAATTTTGTATTAAACTGTAAATACAATGGCAAAATGATTAGTGTAGACCTATTTTTTTAATTTCTGATAGTAATATACTAAGACAAACTTCCAACGCAACACCCCGGATATTCCCATTACTTCCATTGCTAAACATGTCTTAAGTTAGAATGGTCAATTATGTAATGTGTGCATATCCCGAATAGATTTCTCCTGAAATTCATAGAGTGATCAATGGACAATACTCTTGGTAAACAAAAACAAAATGAATTGGCATTTGGTCCCAAAAATATGGAATTTTGTGAAAACTAGTTTTCAGAAATCTCATTCCAATGCGCTTTCAATAGGGAATGTTAACCAGAAATTAGCAATACGTTTGGATAGATGGTTATTATTCGTCAGAAGTGTCAATGAAAATTCGTTGAGGACAGTACATCCATTAAAAACACAAATGAAAACATTTAAAAAATTTGTCTCAACTTTTCCATCGATTTGAAACACCCGCTCTGATATGAAAATAGAAGGGAACTCGGAGGTGTTGCGTTGGCAGTTTGGCCTAGTATATATAAAACAGCGCTGAAAAAAGATTAATAAGGGGCGGGGGTTAATCAAAAATATCCATTGTAAATTGCCGATATTTTTAAGTCCAATCAAGTCTAAGCCTATCTGTTAACCCCTTGCACCCTAGTCCCGCATATAGGCGTCTTTTCAAACAGTGTACATGTGAATAATACACTTGTCCTGTTCAAACAGTGAAGGCCTAGATCAGAGGGCTCCCAAAATTGACAAAAACACAGCATTGATAATAGTGCTGAAGGATGAATTATGTCCAGGTACAAGTCTTTAAAGTAATGAGTATATTTTGAAAGCCGTCCGTGTTTTGTTTAAAGGCAGTATGTAAGCCAAAAAAGCGCAGTTTTTAAACCTGAAAATTTAGGCACATACGTAATCTAAACATATAAAAAGAAGTAATCCGCGATGATCATGGAGGCAATATATCTGACAAACATATGAATTTGGTGGAAAAAAGTCGACTTTTAAATCGGTTTGTTGACATCCGATCAACGACGGAGATTTTCCGAGTTCGTTCGGCTTGCGCCCGGTAAAGATGTTTTCATAGCTCATTATTAGTGTTTCCTTCTGACTTGACAGAGTTAGTTTTAGATTGGAACAATCTAAAACTTTAAAAGGGATGAGTATTCCCTACATTCAGCAAGAGACACTGATAGCTGTATTTATTGTGCGCAGTATACAGTTAAGAATACATTTTTCTTTCCCGTTTAAACGCAAACGCAATGCAGTAAACTGTGGAAATTTACTTTTAGAAGTTTTAACTATTATGTTTTAATCTGAGCAGCAAATAGGTTGGAGCCTGATCAAACGCCAGGTTACCCGGCGTCTGACCTGGCTCCAATCTGTTTGCAATGGAAATAATAGTTTTGTATACAAATGCGTTTATTGGGAAAGAATAAAATATCAGTAAAGTTAGCGCAGCGGTCTCGTGCTGCACGGGAACCATACTTATCTCAAGTAGGAAAGAGTACGATTATGTATTCGATGTTTTACCTTGCTTACAGTGGAGAAAATGTTATTCTTTCCCAATAACCATGATTTCAATTGCAAACAGTTTGGAGCAGATCAGACGCCGGGTAACTGTTTGCCGCTCAGACTAACATGAATGGTCAGAATTGTCTAAAGGTTGTCCATTTATGCGTATTATTGCAATGCGTTTCGTTTGCGTTTAAACGGGAAAGACTGTTTTCTCCACTGTTACCTTAATGGATATGAACTATTCTGTTCTAAAAATAACCCAGACAAGTCAGGAAAATCGGATCGATCTCGTGACTCTTATTCGACCTTGCGGAAATTCTCGGAAGCTGACACGAAGATTTCTTATGTAAACAAAAAGCTTATTTTTCCAACCATCTCGATAAGAAATCGGCACATTTATGCATGGTTCTTAAAGAAAGGGGAGCATGTTTCAGGCACCTGAAAAGGGATTTAGCTTAGTTTTAATACATAGAAAATGTTCTTATATAAGAAATTGCGCGATTAAAACATAAATCTGGGCGGTATTCTGGCTTTAAGTGTTTTTAGGAAGTCTAATAAAAATTTCGGTCCAAGCTGATGCTGATTCAAATCTATCTGAATACCGTTAAAACTATCGATTTTGTCGTTCAACAATTTATAAAGTTCTTTGTCCGCTTCAGTTTCTAAACCTTTGGCTTTATTCCAATGATAAATGCTGTAATTTGCATCCTGGAGGAATTGGACATTTGCACTGTCATTAAGTTCTAGAATTTTTTATTTCATTAAAAGAAGTTGCCAAGAGATCATCCATATTCACATTTAATTTACTGGCTTTCAACAGCACCCTTACCCAAAATTTAGTTAATTACCTAGCCAAATTAAAACAAACTGTGTAACGAAGTATTTTAGCCCCATCGAAAAGTGACCCCGGTCAAATTTCGACGTCGTAGAATGACCCCCTGTCGGCGAAAAAGACCCCCTATCTACTTACATTTATATTTTGTTTAAAGCTAGTTTTGCAAGTGCTAACTGTATAATTCAGTACAATAAGAAGACGGAAGGAGTCACCTGTGATAAGAGCTCAAAATGTATCTTCGTTGTATGTTGGTACAGTGTAGATGTTACTATTTCCCAATAAACGCGTTTATGCTTAAGGACATACGCTCCCAAATGAATTCTCCGAAGGATCTCTATGAACATTTCTGCATTGGTTTTTCAAACATATCTTAGCACCAACATAGGTTATAATGCTCTTTTTTGTCTATGGGCATTTGTAGCCCTTCTCGACAAAGAGTCGGCATGCATTATTTTGACTTTCTGAAATAATGTAAAGGAATAATTGGCATAAAACCATTAAAACAATTAAAAAGTGATGCTTACAAACAGTATGATGCAAGTGTATAGTGTGTTGCCTGATATATATATGCATTTTTCTTAATTGGTTTTCGCTCAAATTCAATGAAAACACTCACTCAATCAAAATATATCCGTAAGAAATTGATCAATCTTCACACAATAAAAGCGTTAGGTGTGCATAATCAGAAATGATATTAAAAAAAACATATGTCATAATGTTTCTTTTGAAACTATATGTCCTTCATATATAATATACTGCTAGTATAAATAAGCAGACGGCCTCTTCTATGTGTTCTCGGGTTCACGCTTATATTCACTTTTATCAGAGTCCAAGGTTATCCCCTTAGCCTTATTTGATAGAGTATTTTCCAGGTTTTACATACTTCCTTTTCCAGTGACATTTCATGGGTTCTGTTCGTGAATTTGTTGCGATTAATAGAGATTGTTTAAAACCAAAAGTACCAACGGGAGGTAACCGATACGCATGATTTCGTTGAATAACTATTCTTAAAGTATCAGTTTTTGGTACAAACCGCAAGGTGTCGCAAGAATGGGGAGCGTATGTGCTTAAACTACTAGACCTATGTCCATTGTAAACAGGTAGGTGACAGATCAGACCCCGGATAACCCAGTGTCTTACCAGACTCCAGGCTGTTTGCCACTCAATTAAAACCATCCTCAGGATCTTCTATTAAACCGACATTTTCTAAACTGTATTGTCTACCATTTGCGGTTAGTTACGTCTAACCTTTTCACCGCCGGAGTCGCATAAAAAATGACATTGCAAACAGTTTGGATTCTGATCAGACGCCGCATAACGCGGCGACTGATCAGGATCTTAGCTGTTTGTCACTCATATCAATATTTTTAAGTCATGCTACCTTAAATCTAACTTTGAAATGATCTTGCAGACGACAATTTTGAAGCAAGCAACCATTTAGCGGTGAAGGGGTAAATAAATCACGATTAATTTGACGCCGAAAGGGTAAACGCATTATCCCCGGAAACTTCCAATGGACAATTCCAGTTTGCAATAAAGGCTGGTCCATTTTAGACAATTTAGGGCTGGTTTTTTTGTAATAAATTGCAAAATGACAAACAGTTAAGTCCCTGATCAGAGGGCTCCTGCAGGAGCCCTCTAATCAGGGACTTCACTGTTTGCATAGGATAAAAGTACTCTTCATAGGTACACATTTGGTAAAGGACGCATATATGCGTCACTATGGCTAGATGAGTTAAACGGAAAAACGATATTCTGCACTGAAAGCAAGTAGAAAGTTACCGGAACCTAAACATTTCAAATATCGATTTTTCATCGACACAAGGTTAAAAAGCGAACCCGGGTTTTGAAAATTATACTGTTTAAATAGTAAGGGTTTTTAGTTTGGAAGGTCAAGTTATTGTGAGCTGAATTGGGAAAACATTAGTTTCCTTTCAAATGAAATTCAATGGACAAATACAGACCACTTCATTGAAATAGTTAACCACTCTTCTACTGATCGCGATTTAGGTGTTAATTTCAAATAGTTAATCCAATGAGGCATCGCGTAACGCTGCGTCTGATCTGGACAAAAACTGTTTGACACTCGTCTTTAGAATATATAAATCTAAGTTTAATAAAAAAAATATTGCAGTCGACAATTTTAAAGCAGACGACTTTGCGCAGGATAAGGGTTAATGGAATACTAGTACATGTATAACCACATTACAGCCATTAAGTCTTCTGCTTTAAGAAATTATCGTCTGCGTTATATTGTTCAAATTTATTATTTAGGTAATTTGACTTAAGAAATATTAAATGGGTGTCAAACATGTGGGTCCGTGTTTAGACGCGATAGAAACGCAAAGACAACCTCAGATATAGAGCTAATTTTCTACATTTAAATGCATTTGTATTTAAATGTAGAAAGATTAGCCCTGTATCTGAGTTTGTCTACAATGCCGAATACCGTATTATAATGCTACATAAAATGCTTAAGGTGCGTGTGAGTGTCAAACACTGTAGTTCAAGACCAGGCTCCGAGGTTATAAAGCGTTTTAGTTGAGTCTGAGTGTATTCCCAGGCCAACTTATTGGTCAGATTTGAGCCTAGGCTTAAATCTGACCAATCAAATGCTTGGAAACGAGTTTAGACTCAAGTCAAAAGCTTTATAACCTCGGAGTCAGGGTTCCGTTTCATAAAACATCTTACGACAAAATGTTGTCGTAAGTCAATACTTTAAAATACATTTAATCTCTGATTTCCCTATCTAATCCTTTCTTGTAACATCTTTTTGGAATCAAGACGATTCCAAAAAGACGTCACAAGATAGGATTAGATGGAGAAATAAATAATAATTGACTAACGACAACATTTGTCGTATGAAGTTTTATGAAACAGGCCCCAGGCGCCGCGTCTTTGACGCTGGCCTTGATCTACACTGTATACAATGCAATCAGACATGTTTTCTCATAGTAACACGGCCCAATTACAGTGGAGAAAACGTTATCGCGTTTACGCTAAAACTATTATTTGCAGTGCAAACAGTTTGGAGCCAGATCAGACGCCGGGTAACCCGGCGTCTGATCAGGCTCCTAACTGTTTGCCACCAAGATAAACATGAAATATCAGAATTGTCCAAAAGTTGTTCTTTTCTACGTTTTAGCGCTTTGCGTTTGCGTACGTTTGCGTGTAAACGGGAAAGAATAACAGATTCTCCACTGTATATTGGGCTATAGACAACTTCTCTTTTTTTAAGAAAAGAAATAAAAATATCATATCGATAAGAAAACAGAATTTGAGAATAGTTGATATTATGATAATAAAGTCTTTGTTTGTTTGTTTTGTTTGTTAACGTCCGTTTCTGTCATCTATAGATGGGTTAATTGGACGCCCGAGAGAGAGAGAGGGGAGCGGTTATGGAGAACCCGGGTGCGATGCCCTACTCTTATTATCGAAAGAGTTCTCTGGTTCTTTTAGATGCCTGGTGTAAAACACTGATACATCGGACATCGGTTTATAAAGTTTCATCCGAATGACTTGGTCCGGCGGGGATCGAACTCACGACTATACCCGTTATAGAAGATCTGATCTAAACAACTTAACTGCTTTTACTTTGTTATCTGTTCGCTGTATATTTTTCACTTTCCCATTTGTAAATAATAATAAATGATACAGCGCCTTCTCATGATCATCTTTCTTAATGGAGAGAAGTATCAAGAAAAAGAGGACCCCTGACCTCACAATCGGGCGTTTTACCCCTCGAATACGTCCGCCGGTGATAAGCAAGCAATGATAATGCGCTAAACAGTATTATCATTACGATAATCAAGCAATGATAATACATTATTAAACAAATACATGTAGTAAAATTGACAGTGAAATATGTATGTTGATATGACCACCAACTAACAGAATATCACAATTTTTGGAACAGTTTTATTGATTTTGGCATAGACGCCGCTTCCCGACCAAAAGGATAAATACAACAATTTAATCGTTGTACTAATGGAATATCAAATAACATAATATGAATTTGGTCAAAGGATGACGCAATAGACAAAATCGTCTTTCTAACACTTTTATTTTAGTTTTTTTTACATGAAACGCATTAAACCATTGTGTATATATACATAATCCTGATCAGAAGGCTCTGGCAGGGCTCTGGTTAGGATCGGCCCTGTTTAACAGTTTGTAGTACACATTTATTATCCCTTTACCTCATAGCCTGTTTATAGTTTTGAAGAAAGGTGCCCACTTAAAGCAGGTTGAAAGTAATGCAGAATGTGCCTTAAGGCACATTCTGCTTTACTTTCAGCCTGCTTTAAGCTAAAATATGCTAAGCTATATAAATTATTTGTAATGGTAATTGTTGAAAAGGGTATAAACTGGAACTATTTTCTTCAGCGGAGGAATAAATTAAATACGCTAAAAGTCGCTTCTATGGGGGAAAGGGTTAAGAAAGGCACACATAAATAGTCAAAAATAGACTAGAAATAAATGGAAACTGAAATTTTCCATTAAAAGTGTTAGGGGGTACAGTCGAGAATAAACGCGTTTACGCTAAATCTATTATTGCCATTGCAAACAGTTTGGAGACAGATCAGACGCCTGGTAACCCGGCGTCTGATCAGGCACCAAATTGTTTGCCACTCAGATTAAAATGAATAGTCAGAACTATCAAAATGTTGCCATTTTCTCATATTTAGCGCAATGCGTTTGCGTTTTGATTGCGTTTAAACGGTCAAGAATAACGTTTTCTCCTCTTTAAATGAGATAAATAACAATCGAAATTGGCGTACGTAAAATTTCTCTATTTATAAATATACGTCTGGACAACGTGAATGATCCGATGACTCCTTCTTATATATCTTGATATAATAGGTGATAGAATTAAGATAACTACGAATAATATCAAAGCACCGTAGGTACTAAAGCTAACAGTAATGACATCAGTGGGTTTCCAACATATATCAACATGCCAGTAGGACACTATACTTTCGTAGAGTCTTCGATGCTCGTTTTGATTATTAAGCTTAGCACATAATTGACACTGCCAATTTAAAGGTGTACGAATGTTCACAGCATACTTGTCCTTTGTACGTAAAATATCCGTGTACTTTTTCTCACTTGCATTGACCTGGATAAGGTGTTGAGCTAGGGAAGCTATGTTCATGAACTTGCCGCTGTCAATGAATGTACCATTTGGAAACATCCTGTCATAATCATCGCCCCCACGAGTGATCATCACAATATCTTCATTATATCTACGGAAGAATTTCTCAGTCACATACCATTTACACAATGAATTTTCCAATGATAGATAATATTTATATTGTTTATACAGTTCCATCACTTGTGCATCAGTTACCTCGGTTCCACAATCACCGTATATATCCACTGGGACGTGTTTTCTTAGCTCTTGGACAAATTCATTGCGTGCACTAAACACCATGCCTTTACAGTTTGAAACAAGCCAGAAGGCGAACTTGGTTTTCTGTTTGTATAAAGAACTATAGTCTTTTGAAGGTATTTCTGACGTACTCCGTGATTCAATGGTTCCATACGGCATGACTATGTCTGAATCTAACCTGGAACGATAACAGACAAAATGAGTTAACTCATCACCCGGGCAAATCACCCCTGAAACTTTTAATGGACAATTCCAGTTTCAAATTGTAGAGCAATAGCTGCGGTGGTTTAAATATAGGCTATTTCATGAGTGTTCATAATTTATTGGAATTATCAAACTCGTCGTTGTGGAAAACGATACAAACTCGGCAAAGCCTCTTTCTAAAAGACTTGCAAAAATAAAGAAAATACTCAAATAAAACCAAATGTGTAGCATTATCGTGCATCTGACAGTAGAAAAATATTATCAGTCTAAAAACATCCTTCAGAAAAGTCTTCAAATCTTATTTTTTAGATACAGTGGATAATGTGTTATTCTTTCCCAATAAACGCGTTTACGCTAAAACTATTATTTGCAGTGCAAACAGTTTGGAGCCAGATCAGACGCCGGGTAACCCGGCGTCTGATCAGGCTCCAAACTGTTTGCCACCAAGATAAACATGAAATATCAGAATAGTCCAAAAGTTGTTCTTTTCTACGTTTTAGCGCTTTGCGTTTGCGTTTGCGTACGTTTGCGTTTAAACGGAAAAGAATAACAGATTCTCCACTGTAATTTCCATCGCTCTATCCCTTGCGTCCAAAGACGCAACAGACGCTATACACTGAAGTACATTAACCCTTTTCCCCCATAGAAGCGCCTTCTAACGCATTGAATTTATTCAGTCACTAAAGAAAATAGTTCCAATTTTACAACCATGAAAATGAATAACAAGAAATATTTTGTAAATCCTAGCAGATGATAGCATAAAGCAGGTTGAAAGTAAAGCA
The DNA here is from genome assembly GCA_922989275.2 of Gari tellinella. NCBI lineage: Eukaryota > Metazoa > Mollusca > Bivalvia > Cardiida > Psammobiidae > Gari > Gari tellinella. The sequence continues at coordinate 32,339,523 of OV277872.1, read as the reverse complement.
GAATGCGCCCTTAGGCGCATTCTGCTTTACTTTCAACCTTCTTTAAGTTGTAGCTTGTTTTCAAAGCTAGAAACAGCCTATGGGGTAAAGGGTTAAATCGACCCCTGAGATATGGATAGCCCCGTTGGTCGAGTGTGCTAAGGGGTTGACTTATTTTGCTTTTTTGTCCCAGCATGCCGGGTCCCGGGTTCGAATCCCACCAGAGCTCAATAATTTCTTTTGATTGAAATGCATTTTTTAAACAGAATTTCTTATCCTACAATAATTCTTACCAGTTTATATAAGCGTTTGACATATATTTACAATTTTCTATTTTAAATGCTAAATCTGGATGTGAGCCTCTTTAAAAAGGGTGATGTCCCCAAGAACGCACCAGAGACCATCTAGGAATAAAAATGTCCCGGGGGAGCATGCCCCCAGACCCCCATTTTAAGGGTGCGTATACCAAGTGGTCTAACTTTGCCCCTCATTTGTGCAAACCCCACCCCCATCGGAGTTTGCTTCCTACGGGCCTGTAACTTTTTGACTAACACCTATTAGTAATAATCAGATGGCCCCTAAAGATCAGGGTGTGCACTTTTTGATACTTTGAAACAGATTGTATAAAACAGCCTTTAATATTTAGTAAAATATGGACGTCATAATTGGAAACAGAAAATGTCCATTTGATAATTCAATGGGACAGCTATATAATGTCAAAGTACACTGTGTCATTTTGTGATACACAATAGACAGAAGAGTTATGAATTTTATGTTTTATGGTTCTGTTTTCACTAATGAAAATCTTTATATGACCATAGTTGAAAGTAATAGATTTCTGAGAATGGAGATAAACCTGTTAAAAAAATCTCCAGATTATGATTATATCTACTCTCCACTTTTTTTTTCATTTCGGACATTTACATCATTCAATTGATGTAAACTTTCCTCTTAGAAATCCCTCAGAATGCACCATTTTTGTGCAAGTTTCAAAAATGTTTCGGGGGAGGCCACCGGACCCCCACCTATGGGAGGGGTTCAATCCCTCCCATACCCTCCCCGCCTGTGCCCCCCCCCCCCCCCCCCCCCCGATCCAAGCCTCCATTGATGGATGTTACTGAAAGGCGTCTTTCTGCATTGTGTGGTAACCTGATTTTAAACCTAGAAACAAGCTATGAATAACTAGTTAACCTTTGCCATCGCGTCAAATTTTATTTCTAGTTTAATACGCCGTCAGTATTTCATGTATTTAGTTCCTTTGAACAACGCTTTGACCCGATGTAGCCGTGGAGACCTTGAGATCTAGCTGTTGCCCGAGGCCAACAGCCGATGGCAACAGTTCTGAAGGTAGTCCCTGCTATCGAGCGACTTTTATGATTTTACTGTTCCCAAAGTACCTATGAAACAAGTTATTTATTACCTGACTCTCTATTTAAGATAGTTCCTGAATTGTGCAAGCCGGAAATGAATGGCTGCATGGATTTAACAAAATATATAAATAGACTCTGTTTCATCTTTAGCAAAGTTAATCTAACAACTGAATGCGGACATTTTCTTTGATATAGATCTAGATTCTATTCAATAGTTAAATTACCATTCAATGAAAACATTGTTTCTTATTGACGAAAATTGCTATTTTGAAGTTTGGTTGTTCGAAATTAGGTCATTTAAAATTCCAAGGCGCCACATTTAATGTAACGTCATAAAGTAGGGAGTGAAAAACAATGTTCTTCTTTTGGTCAGAGTTGGTATAGGTATATCATAAATCTATGCAAACTTCCATTTGTCTGCGTTGTCTTGTTATAAAAAAAATTGAAAATTATCGTGTTTTTTTAACTGCAATCGAGCTTCTTTTATATAAGGGACAAGCGTCTATATAAACAGTGGAGAGGGCGTCATACTTTTCCCCCAAACCGAGTTTATATGTAAAACTGTTATTTCCATGGAAAACAGTTTGGAACCAGATCAGACGCCGGGTTACCCGGCGTCTGATCAGGTTCCAAGCTGTTAGCCACTCAGATATATTTTTTTAATTCGACCTCGTATTTTCAAAGGTCCGTCATTTTGTACATTTTACTGCCTATCGTTTGCGTTTCGTTTGCGTTTACACGGGAATAATGTGTAGCGTGTTCAATTACCACTGTTTGCTGTTTAGGTTAGCAGTGTGTGCCCCGTGTGCAGCATGCAGAGTACAGTTAAGAAAACGTTTTATTTCCAAATAACCGCGTTTACGAAATTATTATTTCACTGCAAACAGTTTGGAGCCAGATCAGACACCGGGTAACCCGGCGTCTGATCAGGCTCCAAACTGTTTGCAACTCAGATTAAAACTGGAAGTCAGAATTGTTAAAAAAGTTGTCATTTTCTATATTTCCTTGCAATGCGTTCGCGTTTGAACAGAAGAATAACGTTTCCTCCACTGTATTTCAGACCGGTAGCCAACTCGCAATCGATAGCCATCGACGGCCATCGACTTCCTTACTGAACTCATGGTTGGTCTTCTCTACTACATGTATACCTGTGTGACAGGGACCAGTTCATGACATTTCTCCAGCTCTCGTGCCGGTAGAAAATTTTAGAATTGATGATCGGCGGTTCGTTATCGAAAAATATCCAAATCTGGCCATGCACTTTGGAAGGCGCTCGGGACTCAATCGGCGTTTTCCCTCTCGACAAGGAGAAAATCAAAGCCGAGCTTGACTGGTACTGACTTCTATCGTTTGTGAAGAAACAATTTTGGTAGGCACATGTGTCTTTTATTCTAGCGTTGTCCCCGCTGGCACCCATATTGACGTCTTCGTTATAGTGGAGGATCTGATAGCTTTCACTCGTTTTAATTATTTTCCCATCGCGGTATGATTTTAAGTACGGTTCCTGTACATCTACTAAGGTGTAGTTTAATCCAGGCTGCCATACATGTGATACACTTTTTTCTTGTTTAGATACTGTTCGATATTTCCCTGGTAAATCCAATAAATACCAATGTATCCATTTATGGGCACGTAGGTCATATTTCGTTACTTCCGATAACATAATCACAAATAACATAAACATGATAAAGACTACAAAACATATAACTTGACGTTTTCTCGTTGTAAGGATTCTTCTCATTATTGACCGGGCCACACACTTTATATTCAGGAATGCAAAATACTACGCTTTCAAAGTTTGCTAGCTATCACGGGTAGTGCAATTTTAAGTTAACATGACTGTGTAATGTGTATGTACAATGCCGCGATATCGATTATAATATGAACAGTAGATAACATTACGGTATTCTTCCCCGATAAAGTAGATTCACCAGCGAGGGATCTGGGGACGGCCTATGTTCCCAGTCAGCCCAGGGCCTCATGGGGTGTGGCTAAGCCCTTTACGGTGCTCCCTCCCTACAACGGCCCTCCGTACAACGACCCTTGCTGCTGTTCCCCAAACAAGGCAATTATGTCTAACGCTTTTCATGGCTGCAATCCCGTCTGCTTTAAATTTGTCGTCTGCTGTTTTTCTCCAAGTTACATAATGGACATTTTGACAGAAAAAACTTAATAACGAGTGACAAACAGCTTGAATCCAGATCAGACGCCGCGTTATGCGGCGTCTGATCTGGATTCAAGCTGTTTGCAAATGTAAGCCATTTTCCCTCCCTGTAACGACTCCCTCCGAACAACGCACACAGTGTTTGTCTCCCATTGGATGTAATTGTAGAGAGGGAACGCTGTAAATCTAAATTGATTAAAACTTGCAGGAGTTATGGTTATTGAAGGTACATTAACCCATAGCATGCTAAAGTGTCGTCTGCTTCAAATATATCGTCTGCGAAAGAATGTGTCAACAAGTTTTTATTTGTGTCTTGTTTTTTGAAACTGAAGTAAAGTTGAATATGAGTGACAAACAGTTTGGATCTACATGTAGATTAGACGCCGCGTTTCCAGGATGGACATGAGTGGCGAGTGTCTTACGAAACGTCGTACAAAATTTATATGGTCGTAAGTCAGATTATTATTGTTATTATTTATTTCTCCCTATAATCTTTTCTTGTGACATCTCTTTGATATCGTTTTGAAAAGACGATTCCAAAAAGATGTCACAAGACAGGGTTAGATGGAGAAATAAATAATAATTAATAATAATAATACACATGACTTCAGACTCCGACTCAAAAGCTTTATAACCTTGGGTATACAGCGTTCCGTCTCTACAACGACATCCAATGGGAGACAAAAAATGAGTGCGTTGTTCGGAGGGAGTCGTTACAGGGAGGGAAAATGGCTTAAATTTGCAAACAGCTTGAATCCAGATCAGACGCCGCGTAACGCGGCGTCTGATCTAGATTCAAGCTGTTTGTCACTCGTTATTAAGTATTTTCTGTCAAAATGTCCATTATGTAACTTTGAGAAAAAACAGCAGACGACAAATTTAAAGCAGACAATATTGCAGCCATGAAAAGCGTTATACATAATTGTCTTGTTTGGGGAACAGCAGCAAGGGTCGTTGTACGGAGGGAGTCATTGTTGAGAGGGCCGTTGTAGGGAGGGAACACTGTAATAGTTTTAGCGTAAACGCGCTTATTGGGAAAAATTAAATCTTCTCCACTGTAATAGCTTGTTCTTGTCGGTGGCCCAATGGTAGGACGCTCGACTAGGAAGCGAGAGGTTCCTGGTTCGAGCCCTGTCAGGATCACTGAAATTTTTCTGAGCAAAAAATTAACCCTACATTGCTCCACTTCACCCAGGTGATTTAAATGACGTATTGCATCGTTCTCGGCTTGATCAGTTTAGTTTATTTGTGTATTATGTATGACTATTGTTGGGTGTATCCTTAGACCTATGTGTTTGGTGGTCACTAGTCTATGACGTAGATTTCCCAAAACCAATATTTGACGACAAATATTAACCGCTCAATTATTGTAAACATTGAAATTTTGAAAAACTTGATTTTACTTTTAAACCAATAGGCGATAGATACCCGATTTTGCAAATAGTTTGGATCCAGATCAGACACCGCGAAACGCGGCGTCTGATCAGGGTCCAAACTGTTGGGACTCGTATAGGTATATATTCAATCATACTTCCTGAAATCTGATTTTGAAACAATAATGCAGAATACAGTATCAAAGCAGACGATAATTTGGCGGTGAAGGGGTAAACTATATTTTGAGTTGGAAGAATTATGAGAACCCCACTACAATACACCGTTCGACGAGTTGACAGTGGTGTCGATAACGGAGTACAATGTATGAGTGGCCCTCTGTAAACCGATTCCCTCTTTACAACAAAGAGTGTCGCTTTTCCCCAAACAATATACGATACGATACGATAGTTTCATTGCATAGAACATTACATACAATGCTTATAGCAAAAACATAACAAATACAGTAGAGAGTCTCTCCAAACAATATAATGTCTAACGCTTTTATATACTGCTGCAATATCGTCTGTTTAAAATTGTCGTTTGCTATTTTCTTCTCAAAGTTAGGTATTGGACATTTTGACCGAAGAAAAATGAAGACGAATTACAAACAGCTTGAACCCAGATCAGACGCCGCGTCACTCGGCGTCTGATCTGGGTTAAAACTGTTTGCAAATGTTAGCCATGACGTGCTCAGCTCTATGGATATTGATTTTCCCTCCCTAGTACAACTCCCTCCGAACAACACACACAATCTATGTCTCCCATTGGGTGTTGTTGTAGAGAGGGAAACTGTACATGTAGTATATTCTTTTAAAGACATTTCCTGACCTACTTTCGGTGATAATCCCTATACCGGCAGTTCCCTTGCTAAAATCATGATGTTCATGCATACCTGTATTACTGTGAATCATTGAAGCGTCTCGTGTGAGGCCCGCGCCTTATATATGATAGTTTGGTTAGTAAAACCTATTGAAAAAAACCTTGAGTATGAGTATGTCAGGGCCACTCTAGACAACTTGAGATTGGTGACATTGGCTGAGCACACTTTGCTGCTGCTTTACAGTTACTTTCACGCCTATCGAGTTAGTCCATAAAAGGACTGAGGAAATGTCTTTAAAGACTTTTCCTCAGTCCATTGATGGACTACCCCCCCCCCCCAATTGTCTGGATAGGTGTGAATTTTAACTGTCAAAGCATGCATCACATACTATACTAATCTCAATTTACCTGGTGAGGCCCAGATTATACTCATGCTCTAGTGATTTTCAATGGTTATGTCTAACCAAACTATCAAATATAAAGGTTGGGTCTCACATGAGAAGCTTCAATGGTTCTTTGCTACCCACATGTCCATAAGATCCATGCTGTTTGCACGGAAATTGTCTGGCAAGGCGTTATGATCGAAAGATCGTCAGGAAATTCTTTAACGCCATATTTTCCAGTCTGATTTATACCCTTCACCTACATCATACCGTCTGCGAAGATATGTCATTTGCAATTCTATACCAAATTCAATTTGTGAAGTTTTGGCTGTAGAAACACTGATATGGGTATCAAACAGTGTGGGTCCTGATCAGACGCCGCGTGACGCGGCGTCTGATCAGGACCCAAACTGTTTGACACTCATGTCGATTTTTCTGAAGTCATACTACCTGAAATCTTACTTTGAAAATATCTTGCAAATAACAATATTGAAGCAGACGACATAAAGCGGTGAAGGGGTAAACACGTCACGATTAATTTGACACCGAAAGGGTTAAACCAAGTTATTAACAGAGACTGTACCGGCGGTAGGGTCCAGTTGAAATGCACTCGACTAAGGTAGCAAGGGTCGTGAGTTTGATTCCCCACCGGACCAGCGGCATGACTAGTGGATTTTTTCGGAATCCCCGATTATGTACATGTACAGTGGATACCCTCAATACCGGAACCTCTAAATACCGGAATCCTCTCCAAACAGGGCAAAAACGTTGGTCCCGTTTCCAACCCTTCTTTATTTTAGCCCATTGTACCATAAATACACATCTTTACGTCTTTGGTTTAAAGAAAATAGTTGAAGAAAATAGTTCCACTTTAAAGACATACTCGCCTATATTAAAAATGTTGAAAAATAAACTTCTTAAATACCTTGATTACTATATATTTTCTGATTTGCAATACATTTATTACCATAAAAATGAATTTGGAAAAGTTTTCATTGGTAAATTATGTAAAATACAGTCCTTTCCGTACAAGCACTGTTTCAAGATTTGAAAAAACTGTCCCGAGTAGCAGTTCTTGTAGAAATTATGTTTATGTTTTTATCAGCAGCACTGTAAATGCTTTAAGTAACTAAAACTTTATTTAATGCTGTTGTATTCACATACACTCATATATTTACCAATTTAAGCAAATATTGGATGAATATTTCTCATTTTTAGGCCAACAGAGACCCAATTTGGCTATTGGGGGAGGTCATCCTGAGAAATGTACCTCATGGGCTCCGCCGAGTCGTGACATATGCGCTATAAAGAATAAAGAAGGACCAATTGGCGTTTTATTTAATTGTAATACTCGTTCTAATCACAGAGCTTAGCCACAACCGGCATTACAAAGTTTATAGTTTTATCTATTTACTGATATTTTGTTTAGATTTTTATTCAAATTAAATTTTGGTCCTTTTTTAAGTTAAAATATACTCCTATCGTCTCCTATATACGCTATATAAAAAAGTGCATAATTGCCTGACGTGGCCTACTTCAAAGCCCCTAAAGGCCAACTTTCTATTATTTAATATCTTAGCCACAACCTGCACTTGAAAGAACAAAAAAATATCTTTCTACTGATTACTTTAAATGTTGAATATTGTAAGGATTTTTTGGTCCTTTTTTATGTTTTATTTCACTGTATTTTAGAATTTCTAATTTTTCACTGATCTGGCTCTCATAAGTCACTGAGCCCCCCGCTGACTTTATGGCCTGTATACTGATAACAGGATTAACGCTAATTACATGAGCGCCATAGGGTATTTTGTGATGGGGGAACGTATGTTATTGTATTCTTACAGATTTCCGTTGATGTAAAAAAAGAAGAAAAGAAGTTATCATGCACATTAATAATAATAATGATAATAAATATGATGATACAAAATATACTATTAGCATTAGAATTATTTGTAGTAGTAGAAAAAGGGAAGTTGTATTAATAGTTGAAATGGCAGCAGTAGTAGGAAACGTAGTAGTATTAGTTGTTGTTGTATTAGAAAAATGAAGTAGTAGTTAAAGCAGCCCTGGTAGTAGTAGTAGTTGTATAGTAGTAGCAACAGCTGCAATAGAACTGGAAGTAGCAATTGCAGTAAAAAGTTTTGGAAGTAACAGCAGCAGTAGAAGGTAGTAAAATATGTAATATTATAAAGACGTGTAGAAGTAGTTGTGGTGGTAGTAGTAGTAGAAGTAGTAGTATGGGTAGTAGAAGTAGTAGTAATAGTAGTAGGGGTAGTAGAAGTAGCAGTAGTAGTAGTAGTAATAGTAGTAGGGGTAGTAGAAGTAGTAGTAGAAGTAGCCGTAGCAGTAGTAGTAGTACTAGTAGTAGAAGCAGTAGTAGAAGAAGTAGTAGTAGTAGTAGTAGTAGTAGTAGTAGTAGTAGTAGTAGTAGTAGTAGTAGTAATAGTAGTAGTTGTAGTACATGTAGAAGAAGTAGAATAAGTAGTAGTAGCAATATCAGTAGAAGTAGTAGGTAGTAGTAGTTACAGTTGTAGTAGTAGTAGTAGTAGTAATAATAGTAGTAGTAGTTGTTGCAGTAGTATAAGAAGAAGTAGTAGTTTTAGTAGTAGCAGCAGCAATATCAGTAGAAGTAATACTCAGAAATAGTAGTAATAGTAGTAGCAATGGAAGAATTAGTATAAGTTGTCGTTGCTGTCATAGTACACTGCCCTGTACAACTGTAAGTGATTTCTCCACAGTTATATTATTATGCAATAAGGTGCAAATATCATGTCAGGTGGATTCTAATGGAAACATAGTTTCTTTACCTTTTGTTTCTGTTCGAGTAGATTGCGGATTTTAACACCTCATCAGAGGGAAGCTTATAACAGGCTGAAGGTAAAGCAGAATGCGCCCTGATGCGCATTATACTTTACTTTCAACCTGTCTTAAGCATCACGTGTCTTAAAAACTAGAAACGTTAAAGGTATACTCAGGAAAAGCGGGCTTGAACATTTTGAAATCTTAGGATTTTTTGTATCAACTTATGGCAGGCCTGCAAACAATAAATCTAAATCTACTTAAATGTTTAGAGGTTTGATCAAACAAGAAAAAAATATTCTTCTATACATTTGCCGTTGAACAATATTGTAAGTTGATTTTACCCACCAGACATAGATCTGCACTTTGTAAATTTCGATGTGGAGTAGCACCAATTAGAATCGAAACAGGTCGATATGAAAATTTAGAAATAGTTGATCGTATGGGAGCGCGACAAAACGTCGACAGACAAAACGCCGACACGACATATCATCGACAAGACAAAACGCCGACGTGACAAAACATCGACAAAGAAGATCGACAAAAAGACCGACAAACGTCGACAAACATCGACAAAGTTTATTTACATGAAACTAATCTTTGAATGTACATGTATATATTTTACAGGGATTAAGTGTAATCAGGGATTATGAGTAATCCCTGAACATTTTAGGGGTTACGCGTAATCACTTGGCGTTTTAGGGAATTGATAAAATGTCACATTTTTCATAGAATGAATAGATTTGTTCTATCATAACATTTCTATTGGTTTTAAACATCACGCTTTTTTGAAATATCATGGTCTAATGAATATTCATACAAAGTTTCTTGCACAAGTGAATAAAACTAAGTAAACAGTGTGCATTTAAGTCAGGGCAATTAAAAAACGTATTGTTAATAAGGTTAACAACATATTTTATAGCGTGGTACTTGCCTTTGAACTAAATGAACTAAACGAGGTTAGATTCATTATTTTAACCAAAAGTAATTACCAAATATTTATAAAAACTCAACGAAAAGCTTCAACATTACAGGAAGAATACCTGTAAAATATACTACCTGTGTAAAAATGCGACAAAAGATCGACACGACAAGTCGTTGTTTTGTCGTATCGGTGTTATGTCGCGTCGGCGTTTTGTCCTGTCGGCATTTTGTCGTGTCGGCGTTTTGTCTGTCGATGTTTTGTCATAGACCCGATCGTATATGTCCATTTTGTGAAGAGATAGAATCCGAAACACATGTCCTTTTTTACTGCCCTGTATACAATGACCTACGTTTAAGCATGGTTCAAACTGCTTCTGCTTTGAATGCACATTTTAACTACATGTCAGATATTGAGAAATTATCATTTATTATGTCAAACAAAAATATGATAAGAATAGTTGCCAAAACCTGTTTTAATATACTTAAGACTCGTATGTCATTTCTTAGTAGATAGTTCTGATTATTCTTAAAGTACTTTATATAATTATATGTTTTATTGTTTATAATATCACTTGTGCTCTTATTGGATTTATACAACCTCAATTAATACGTTTGCAGGAGTTATTGTTTTGTTTTTAGAAAAGTTTGTCTTACCGATTTGTAACCGTTAGCTTTTAAGACTCATATACCTTAAAGGCTGTTTTACTTAACAACTTTCTTTTTCTCATTTTGTGGAATTTTAGAACGCTATATTAATGGAGGTCGTATATTTCTTTCATTTTAAGAAGTACAATGTATGTATATAATACTGTATTTGTATTTCTTAACTAGTCTTAATTACATTTATTTTTACAAAGGTAAAAATAAGTAGTTGTGATATTTGTATTGTGATAAGTCTCTTATAATTCTTGAAAGAATGGCATGGTTTAAAATACTGTTTGTAATATTTGTTTGTGTATATACTATGCTGTAACCATGATGAGACTATAATAAAGAATAAAACTGAAACTGCGCAAAAGTACAAATGTTAGTCTAATTGCTTCTTCACATCCATAAACTAATTAGCGCCACGGGTGGGCTCATCGTGTTTATCATTACTTTATTTGTGTAATTATCTTTAATCCCTTCGTTTGAACAATCAACGACACTTGATAATATTTGATTGACCTTACATGACCGCAGGGGGAAGGGTGTTTGTGGGGGGCAGGGTGTAGTGTGCGCGTGTGCTGAAGCATTATAAAGACCAACTTGCGTACAATAAGGTATATTGTAACTCGACTGGTTAAAATAGCTTCCGATTGTCAAACAGTTTTGATCCAGATCTCATCTTTATCCAATCTGAGGAGGGTTAGCCTTCTCTGCTTACTATAAATAAATATATAATATCACAAATTCGTATGTATTTTGCAGAAGGTTAATTTAACCTGGTTCCAAACTGTTTTCAACAATCAATGTCAATAATCATAAGTGCATAGAGTTAAGTCTAGCTGTTATGGGAGATAAGTTCATATATATAATATAATATATTTTGATCTTTTAAAATAAAGCAGACAACAATATAATTATGTTACCGTGAGTCAATCTGTGTAATCAGTCATTTCTTGAGGGGAAAAAAACGCAAGTAATTATAACAAAAGGATGAACATCGACATTATTTTATAGTTATATTTCATTTGGAAATTGTTTTATGCTCATATTTCTAAAGTATCCCGAACCCTCTTAAGTCGAACATGGCCGCCATGACCAAGTCACGTGTTAACTTCGGAATAAAGAAAAGTTCGATCCAAGTCGAGTAAATAATGGATTTCACCATAGAATTAGTGAAAAAATCGAGTTAAGCGAGATATCGAATTTCATCTGTACATACGTTACTGTTTAAAGTCAGTCAGATTCTAACCATTGTAGTCTGCTTAAAATTGTCGTCTACTGTTTTCTAAAAGTTACATGATGGACGTGTCGACAGAAACAAAATAAATGATCAATGCATCTGTGGTTGATTATTGTCTAATTAGTCATGATAATTTGGATATGTTTTTGGAATTCAGTGTCACATTAACCACAGATGTGATCAGTAGATGTAATAACATCTCGGGGTTATCTCCAACTAGTGTTCCTGATCACTCTCTACTATCTTGGAATATACAATGTGTAAATATTCCTAAGATAGTATCGAGTGATGATGTTCACTGTTCTTATGATAAGTTTGATCGTAGTTGTTTCGATAATTGTTTTTTAAATAAGACAGAAGTTTTGTCAAAGGTAAATAGAACTATAGATCAGCTAGAACATGGATTTCGTACACAAGCCGATATTGATGCTATATATGATGAATGGTGTTGCATTGTTAAACATGAAATGTACGAGGATATACCATATAAATCTATTGTTGTTGGTAGTTGTTCTAGGAAGCGTAGACCAGGTAAACCGTGGTGGAATGATCATTTGTCTGACTTATGGTATAATTTATCTCATGCAGAGCGCAACTGGCTTAATTGTAATGATAAAGGTTTGAAACAAATGCTAAAAGCCCGATATATTCAGATAAGGAAAACTTTTGATAAGGAAGTTCAAAAGGCTAAACGTAGATATTGGTATAATATGCAGAATGAGTTGTTAAATGATTGTGGTGTAGACAAAACTAAATTTTGGAAATCATTTGGTAAAATTGGTATTTCTCATAGTAACAAGAAGTTTATCCCAAATGAAGTGTTGCTGGAAGATGGCATTTCTTCCAGTAATATTGATGACATTTGAAGAAAATGGAAAGAAGATTTTAGCTCTCTGTTTAATAGGCACTACCTTCAAAACGTACATGGTTCTGGCTTTACCAATGTTGAGGATAATACAGTCCCTTTCAATAGAGATATTTCCATTTTTGAGGTAAAGAAAGCCATTGACCAAGCGAAAAATGGTAAGGCCTGTGGAGTTGATGAAATACCTTCTGAGGCTCATAAGAATGACACATCAGTCTTGTTTTTACATAGTTTGTTCAATGTTTGTTTTAACTCTGGCACTATTCCGTCCATCTGGGGTAAATGCATAATAAACCCAATACCTAAGTCAGCTACACTTGATCCTAGAAACCCTTTATCTTACAGAGGAATTGCATTGGCCTCTTCTATGTATAAGATTTACTGCAATATTTTGAACGATAGGCTTAGTAAGTGGGCTGAAGCAAACAATATCCTTGTGGAGGAACAAAATGGATTTAGAAAGAATCGTAGTACTGTAGATCACCTTTTATCTTTGACCAATATCATTGAAAGTAGGAAACAGTTAAAACTTTCGACCTATTGTGCTTTTATTGATTTTAAAAAAGCATATGATTATGTTAATCGAGATTTGCTTTGGGAAAAAATGTTTGATATTGGTATCAAGGGTAAAATATTATCTGCCATAAATTCACTGTATTCTAATGTATCATCATGTGTAAGAGTGAATATGTTAAATACTGATTGGTTCAACGTCAATTACGGCTTAAGACAGGGGTGTTTGTTATCGCCGCTTCTCTTCAATATGTTCATTAATGATTTAGTCATATATCTAAAGTCACTTGATATTGGTGTTAAATGTGGCAATGAAAAGATCTGTGTTTTAATGTACGCCGATGATATTGTTTTGATTACAGAAAATGAAAATGATTTACAAAGGCTACTGGATGCTCTATCAGAATGGAGTAGAATCAATGATATGTCTATTAATAGTACAAAAATTCAGATTGTTCACTTTCGTCCGGAGAGTATACCGCGGTCTTCCTTTTCCTTTAGTTGTGGTCCTGAAAAGCTTGCCATTGTTGATAGATATACATACATGTACTTAGGTCTTGTTTTACAGGAACATTTGGACTTTAGTATTACAGCAAAATTTGTAGCCCAGAGTGCAAGTCGTTCATTAGGTCTCCTTTACTAAACATCGTACGTTAAATTTTATCGTAACTTTTGTCGTAGGGCAGTCGTAACTACTTACGACCGTCTTACTAACATTATCGTAGAGAATTAAAGTTACGATATCGTAAATTTTGGTCAAAAACTTACGACGGGTTCAACTTCACGTAAGTTTATCGCAAGTGTCATGGTGGCCGAAAAACCCCAATGAAAAATCGTCGATTCAAATGTCAAAGAAGCAATAAATGGTGAAAATCCGCCACGATCGTGATCAAACCCGCAATATTTAAATGCGGCTCCTAGTAAACTTTTGGAAGCGTCATTTTATTACTCCATATCCAAAAAATGGACGCCAGTAAACAACAATTTGCAGTCATCGCTGGACAAAGGTATCGATCGCCAGGATAAAGGACCATTTGTGAGCAGTCGACAAACTCATACTCTTCCACATTTTACTAAAGGTTTGTAAAGTATTTTATTTTAATCTTTACTAGCCTAGTTCTGTAAGTTTGTACCCGTTCCTTATCCGGGAACGATTCGTCCCACAATCAATTCGTAGGCCTATTGATTCTTGGAATCGACTGTGCATCAACGTAAATAACACTGGTTGTATACGTGTTAAAATCACAAACCCTAAACTGACAAGGACATGAAACCCATCCCCATTTGATTTTGCACTGTCAGAAATGACCCCACCCCCTTTATGTTGTGCAATGGTAGAAATGTTTCAGGGGAAGTAGAGTCAGAACAATTTCAATAAGTGCCATATTGTACAAACAGTGATCCCTCTCTACAACAACCCCAATGGGAGACTAAGATTGAGTGTGTTGTTCGGAGGATGTTGTTGTAGGGAGGGAAATTGGCTAACATTTGCAAAAGGCGGGGTCTTATCTGGATTCAAGCTGTTTGTTGCTTGTCATGTTTTTTTTCTGTCAAAATGACTAATAGATCTATCTATGTGACCAGCAGACCACAATTATAAGCAGACAATATTGGAGCCATGAAAAGGTTGAACATAAGTGTTGTTGTAAGGACGGAATCATCATCATCATGAATACTGCACTCCTTCACTAAGATTGAAATTTATGTACATCATTGATCAGTAGGTCATTGTATGGAGGGAGTACTGTATCACTATATAGTCTAAATGTTCTATGTATTTTTTATATTTCAGTTGTAAAAGTGCAGACCTAAACTAGTTCCAGTAACCATGAAAATCACCTAATCAGCAGCAGTTGCCTGGCCATGATGGATTTAATACCAGACTGCCTTGTTGAAACTTGAAGGTATTTGTTGCCTTATCAAGCATAATAATAATAATGCATTTTATATACCCACTATATTCTAAGATTTAGGATATGGTGGAATTTTGATTGTTATTGCTCTTATAGCAATAATAGTCGTGATATCACCGTATCCAATATAAATATCTCAATTTAGCAGAATTAGGGCTACATGAAGCCCTTGGAGCAACTGAAATCTGATAGTGAACTAAAGCAGTAGTTTATGAGATTTCATGTTAGAACAAGTGACAACTAACAACGACGTACACAGACCATCACAGTAGCTCATCTTGGCACTGCATGCCAGGTGAACAAAAAAAGAAAGTTCTTGCAAACTTTCATTGAGATTGCCCTTATTCTTATATTGTAACAGGGTAAATTCTGCAGACAGACAAAAAAGGATGCGAATAAAAATAGTTACCTTCAGTACATGAGATATGTACACTTTGTTGGTGTTTTGAGTAAATATTACATCAACCAGGCACAAGAACCTTTAATAGTGCCTCCTTTGTGATTCAGACAGATTGACTTTCTGGACAGAAAAAGAGTTTTTATAAACCTGTGTTCATCCATAAATTTTTGGTTTTTTTTTATCGAAGACTCTTTAGTCTTTACCCATTTCGTCTGTTGCCATATGTGCACATCACCTAGATATTCAACTTAAGCCAGGTGGCTGCTTAAAGCACAGTGAAAATAAAGCAGAACACTCCTTTATAAGCTTTTTGTTTATCTTCATCTTGCTTTAAGCAGTCACTTAAATTGTACAACACATATTCATTCTCATTTTTGGTTCTTTTAAAGAGGAGTATGTGAAAGCATCCTATGGCGCTTATACAGAAGAAAGGGTTAAGTAAGTTCTAGAGTATTTCAGGGGTTAATTGAACAAAAACACATTTTAAAATGTACAGTTTATATTTCATGTAAACATATGATTTCATCAGGTTAATAATATTTTAAGGATTTATTGAAAGTACAATGTAGTTATGTGAGTGCTATACAGAGGACACACTCCTAATAACTACATATTATACCAGTATTGTATTTGCATTATAAGGATTTACTGTAAAGGACACAAACTTAGTACAGTTAATCTTGTATTAAGGGGCAACTCTTGAGGAAAATGTTTTTTAATGCAGGATAGAAATAATGCAGAAAATTCCTGCAAGAGCTTTCTGTAATAGTTTATCCTGCACTGTGCAACCATATGTTAATACTATTATATTTCTGCTTGCATATGGTCTTTCTTGAGTGGTTGCTTAATACAAAATTTACTTGCATTGCATCTGAAAAAAACAACAGTTATCAAAAGTGTTTGAGATAATATTGCTTAAAGTGACTGTCTTCAACAGGTTTAAAGTAATATTTCTGCTGTCAAAATATTTATATTGCATTGGTCACATCAAAAGCACTGTCCAAATATGGGTTCTGCAGTAGTTGTATTGATAACATTTCTCTTTAGGTACTGGCTGAATATGGAATTGGACCCTGAAATAAAATAAGATAAAAAAAATGCTATTATGAGACTGAACGTGAGGGAGGGAGGTTGTATTTTGATGTAAACAGTCAACATATAGTCTTCTTTATGACATCACATGTTTATCCATTGAGCCTAGTGACAAACATACTCATCCTAAACAGTGTACCTGTGAAAAGTATACTTGACTTTATGTCTTATGTAAACAGTGTACACAAAGAACAGAGGGAGTCCTCTTAGTATGTCAGTCATGGGCAATACAGTGTCAAAAACAACCATAAATAGTAGGAAATAGACTAGGCTTTATAATTGGAAAATGAAATTGTCAGTATGAAACTTCTTGGTTGAATGACATGACTCCAAATAAGAGAGAGTAAACTGAACAAATCAAATGTTTTCTCACTTATTTTAGCACCAAATCCTATTGTGTAACTACTCATTACAACCGTCTCTAAGCAAGGATTTTAATGAGTAGTGACACCATAGGATTTGTGTAGAAATAAATAGTTTAGTTTTTGAAAATCCCCCTTATCTTGAGCTCTGAATGAGTTACGGTTTGTGTTTTCTGGTAACATCTTTAATCAAACTGAAAATTTCATTACAAAAGAAAAATAAAGTGTTTTGTTTGTTTTGTTTTTCAGAAACGGCTGCTCAGAAGTTTGCTGACAAAAATGAAAAACCCTTCGAAGTGATTAAAACACATTTGCAGTATCACTGATTAGTGATTAATGTGGACAATGTACTTTTGAATTTGTAATATGTGGACCAATTAGAAACTGTGTGATAAAATTGAATAAAAATAACTTTGATTTGGCTGCTCATTTATTTATACTTCTCATGTTTAATGTTGATGCACACGTTTTTCATCACTACATAATTATGATATTTACCTGAAAATTTAACCCTTAACCCAGTAACTTTTCCGATTTGAAGACAGATGACAGCTTAAAGCAGGTTAAAAGTAAAGCATAATGTGCCTTTAAGTGCATTCTGCTTTCCTTTCACCCCACTGTAAGATACCATCTGATTGGATAATAATGTGGGAATATTTCTTATGAAACATTTTCTTTAGTGAAGGAATAATTAAGGTGTAAAAATGTATATTCATGGAGTAATGGGTTAATGAAAATATCAGGAAAAATCTTTGGACACACTGTTGCCAAACTGTATAGTATGAAAAACTGTGGTCATTAATGTCCATTTTTAAATTTTATGCGACCAAAGCTTGGCTTTGGTGGCATATAGTAACTGCCATCCCATTAATAAGAGAAATCAGCACTTCCCATTGACATGCAGTGAAAAATGTTCAGTAATTTCAACAAACAGCTCAAAGCTGTATACATGTATACCCTTTATAAATGCCCTCAAGGCTTAGCTTTGGGTGCATATAGTGTTTGAACTGTGTGTTTGTCGGTCCATCAATATCCCCCTTGTCTAGAGCATATTTCATATACCACATCACCTATGGATACCAAATTTGGTGTGCATAAGTACACCTTAGCAGGGCTACCATAACATCCTAAGATTTCAAAATTTCCCTGAAGTGCTATCTAACATTATTATTCAACCAGTTAGGATCCAGATCAGACGCCACGCAATCCCGGCATCTGGTCTGGATCTAACCTGGTTGGCATCAATGTTTCCTAAGTTAACTTGCATACAATTTCAAATTTTAAAGGTAAAAACAAAAATTCTGAAGATTTCAAGGAAATCCGTAGGTCCGGAGAAATTAAGCGAAATCAGAAGATTTTGAAAAAATCTGGAGAAATGGCAGCCCTGTCTTGGTATTGTGAAATGTTATCATTTTCAAGTTACTGTGATTTTAATCTTGACCTTTGACTTCAATTATAGAAAGTAATTGTCAAGAGAAAAAAATCAGTTTTCCTCTAACAGTATCAGCTAGAAATACCAAATTTAAGTGTGACAAGTGACTGCTTAATGCAGGACAGAAATAATTCCGAAATCTGCTGGTATAGGAACATTCTGCATTATTTCTAATTTTCTATCTTACATCAATTTTAAGCAGCCAAATTTATTAGATAATTCATATGGGTCTCCTATTAATTTGTCACTCCATTACCTCATAGCCTACTTATAATTATAGGTAAATAGGTTACCACTTAAAGCAGGTTGAAAGTAAAGCAGAATGCGCATTCTGCTTTACTTTCAGCCTGCTTGAAGCTATCATCTGCTAGAATATAAAAAATATTTATTATATATATCTATAACTGTATAATTTGAAATATTTTCTTCAGTGGAGAAATAAATTAAAGGCGTAAAAAAGGGTATTTATGGAGTAATGGGTTAAAACAAGAATAACTGTAGTCGAAACTCGATACTTCGAACTACCTTAAATAGATCATACCAGTACTTCATAACTTGATCATCGATAAGTCGATCTCGTTTAATTCAAACATGCCCTTATTTCAAAGTTTTAAACGTGGCTAAGCTACATTTTTACTTTGAAATATGGGTGTGTTCGAACTAACGTGAGTTCGAAGTATCAAGTTTTGACTGTATTTCTACCGCTTGAACTTGACAAACACATACCTGTCCGTTAGTAGGTTTAGTTTGACCCCTTTCTTGTTCCTATCTAGTCTATATTGATATTTGGAACTTTTTCCTGGAAATTGCTCTGCAAATATAAAATAAAAAAACCCAACTTAATTAAATAATTATAAGGTTTATTAAGAAAAGATGTACATGTACGTGTATTTGAACCCCCCCCCCCCCCTTCAATAAAGAACACAACTGAATATCAAAATATGATCAGAACATCATACTGTATTTGATTTAAGGTTGAGGACCCCTAATTAGATCGGACATATGTTGGTCAATATTTCCAATCAAATTGACAATGTAGGGCGAGTGTTCATTCTCGTCAACTCGACCCAGTGTAACAGCAAATTTACCTCCCTGAAAATATTGAGAAGCTCAAAACAGGCTGCAAGTAAAGCAGAATGCTTTAAAAGGAGCATTCTGCTTTACATTCAGTCTGCTTTAAGCAAACACCTGTCTTCAAATGTAAATAATCTGTGATACGTGGAGTAAAGGGTTAATACTTTAATATAGGTGATTTAGTATATTCTAGCACATGGGTTAGTGGAGGAAAGCTTAAAGGAGGCTGAAATTTAAGCAGAAATATATCCTTTAGGAGATTTCTACTTTAATTTTAGCCTATGCAAAAAATGCAGACCCAGATCAGAGGGCTCCTCACGGTTTGTCATGTTGCAAATAAATTGAATAAAACTCCTTGAAACCTACCTTCACATACACCAGTAACAAGCAGTGTATCTATGAAGAGTACACTTGTCCTATGCAAACAGTGTAGAACCAGATAAGCAGGCTCCAAATAGGGACCTTAATTCCAATTAGGGTATCCGATCACTGTTTGTCATGTTGCAATAAATTGTAAAAAACTCATTGCAACCTAGTGTCACATATGTATACATCATTAACAGTGTACTGGTGAAGAGTACACTTACTCTAGGCAAACAGTGTTGACCTAGATCAGAGGACTCTTATAGGGGCCCTCTGATCAGGGTCTTCAATCACTGTTTAGTGTTTATCATGTTGCAATGAATTGCAAAAAATTTAATGAAATCTAGTGCTACATAACAGTGTACCTGTGAAGAGTATACTTGTCCTATGCAAACAGTGTAGACCCAGATCAGAGGGATCCTTAATGCAATAATTATATCTAAAACACTAGGAAAGATCTTTACAAGTTAATATAGAGGGGTGTATATTTCCTCGGTAATATCAAAACCAAACATATATAAGAGACATGCCACACACGAGACGCTGCACTGACTCGTGGAAGTGCAAAACGCCAGTTTCAGTTTGTGAAACTCATTTTACTGTAACCATAGATTTTTACACAGTACAATTTCGTTGTATAGCTGAAGCTTCTCAGAGTGTAAAAAGCTAAACGGAAGATCGGTGCAATCGCTTATCAAAACACATAATTATTTATCTCTCCACCATGTCCACCCACCCCATAAAAATGATCAAGAATAATCACTTACCGATCGGAGGTTTTCGGTCCTGATAGTGGTTTACACTTGTCATTCTACACGTTTCACATTTGCAAACGGCATTGTTGTCTTCAAACTACTCTTTCATCATGATTCGTGTCCGTTTCGGGGTGATTTACATGCAAGTTTGACAGGCGATATATTTTGACAGGTGGCCGCCATTAAACAAAATAAAGATTCTACCTCCACAAGGTGAAGAGTGAAAATTCAGACGGGTTTGCTATTATTCGGGAATAAAGTTACGACAATTTCTACGACAACGTTAGTAAGACGGTCGCAAGTTTATCGTAGGATTATCGTATCTCTAAATCTTACGATATATTTTATCGTAAAGTTACGATGTTTAGTAAGACGAGCCCCAGATTTGTAAGTGTAAAGCTGCTGGGGGTGTTCCATTTAAAGTGTTTACCCATCTTTTTGAGTCTATAGTTTGGCCAGTCATTAGTTATGGCGCTTCAGTGTGGGGCCATAAATCTTACTCATGTATAAATGCTGTTCAAAATCGAGCCATGAGATTCTTTTTAGGAGTTGGAAAATATACTCCAAACGCAGCAGTTGCAGGCGAAATGGGTTGGGGCTGTCCCAGCACAAAGCAATGGAAGTCCATTGCTTTGTGCTGGGCACGGCTATCCAATTTATCGATAAATAGATTAAACAAACGTATTGCACTGTGGGCTAACAATATATCTGGACGGAACTGTAAAAACTGGGTTTATATTGTTAAAAACAAGTTGAGAGAGTTCGACTTAGAACAGTACTGTGATTTAAATGTATGTATTTCAAAGTCGACTTTTGTTGATATGGTTGAATCAAATGTACACGCTAAGTTTTGTGAGGAATGGCTAACGTCTATTAGAAATCTTAAAGGGCCGTCTGGACGAGGTTGTAATAAACTGAGGACATATCGGACCTTTAAATTTGATTTTAAAACGGAATACTACTGTAATTTGATTATGCCGTTACGACACAGAGCTGCTTTTAGAAAGTTCCGATGTGGCGTTGCACCTTTACGCATAGAGACGGGCAGATTTGAGGGTTTAGAACAGAAAGACAGAAAGTGCCCTTTCTGTGATGAGGTTGAAAATGAGGCCCATGTTTTGTTAGATTGTTATTTGTACGATGATCTTCGACAAACCCTTTTCCTTAAAGCCTGCAGTGCAAATGTTAACTTTAATAATATGTCCAAAGCTGAAAAGTTGTCTTTTCTTTTTACAGAGTCTGATATTTGTAGGTTATGTGCCAAAACCTGTTTTAGTATTCTTCAGCGCCGAAACTTTTACCTTTGTAGATAGTTACCGGCCTTTATTGTGGATATTTATTTTATTGTAAATAATGTCAGTATAACTTCTTTTAGTGTCTCTGATCCTAGTTTAACCCCTTGTATACATTCTTTATTAATCAGTTTATCTCAAATCTGATTTGAGGTGATAGCGGGTTCTTTAATACCATTTTCTATTTGGCTTGTTTGGCCTGTTTTTTGAAGTCAGGTTTTATCAATTATTCTCCTCTTAAGCACTTTTTAAGGAGCAAACAGACAAAAGGGCCATCCCTTTAAAGAGTCTTGTTTGCAAGATTAATGGAGAATGTATACATTTTATTATGTATAATTTTGCTATGTTTATAGTAATTATTTGCAAAATTGTAATAGTCTCTTATAGTTCATATTATGAACGGCATGATATACTTTGAAAATTGTTAAATCTGTGATAAAGATATGTTGTAAATCATGATGAGACTGAAATAAAGAATTAAACAACATGACAAACAGCTTGAATCCAGATCAGGCGCCGCGTTACGCTTAAAATTGACGTCTGCTGATTTTCTAAAAGTTACAAACATAGTACACTGAAACAATCATGAAGGTAAATCTCTGAGAACCGATCTCTGAATACAAGTGGCTGCTTAATGCAGGAAATGCAAAATGCCCCTACATGGGATTGCTTTCTGTATTACTTCTGTCCTGCATTGGGCTGTCACCTGTTTTATCCCATTACCCCATAGCCTGTTTCTAGTTTTGAAGACAGGTTACCACTTTAAGCAGGTTGGAAGTAAAGCAGAATGCGCATTAGGGCGCATTCTGCTTTATTTTCAGCCTGCCTTAAGCTACCACCTACTAGAATATAGAAAATATTTCTTATGATACATATTTATGACTGTATAAATCGGAACTATTTTCTTCCTTGGAGGAATAAATAAAAGGCGTAAAAAGTCGTTGTTATGGGGTAATGGGTTAAAGAACGAACATAAGACATATTAAGTGGTCGCATTGGATGGGGTTTACTGAAGTACCAAATCAAATGCTACGTGTCAAACATGGCGTCTGATCTGGTTCTTCACTATTTGAAACTCATCATATCATTTTTACCACTTTTTCAATGAAATAGTGTAAATCCTAACTAGACTCAGCGTCCGCCTGTACAACTTCTAACGAAAAGTAGCTTGAATAACTAATACTTGAGAAAAACAGTGTTTCGCCAATGGCCGCAGGCAGCCAACGATAGGGTGAGAAGCATTACGTAATCATCTCCACATGGGGTGCCATAAAACGAATCTCCACAGCGCTTTAACAAAACAGGGGAGCTTATTTGACTCTACCTATGGTAACAGGTTATCGGTCTTGAAATTATCGGCTTTTGCACAAAAGAGGTGAATTTCTCACCATGTATATTTTCTGCATAAAATCTAAGGGGGTAGGGTTAGAATTTTGACCATATTTCATAAATGAACATGGCGCCACCTAGGTTTCTTTACACCATTTGATAAGAAATACTTTAACCTAGATGCCTAGAAAGTTTAAAGAATTTTTTTCGGATTTTTTTTTACATAATTGATGTATTTGTGAGACATTGGCAAGAAAAAATGTCTTATTTTTCCGGTTTTCAGCATTCATTTTAGCCCAAAAGCTCATTAAAAATACAAGAAAGAGCTTCAAAAAGTTTATTTCACACTTGCTTGTGATGAATGAATGCTAGAAAATTAAAAAGTGTACTAGAAATATGTTATTGTGTAGTAAGTTTAAGTGCATTTGTCCCTTATGACGTTTTCTGCTCTGACAATGAGCAAATGCGGCAAACGTCACACTTTTCAAAGCCAGCTAGAGCTGATAAAAGCATGGCAACCCCCACTTTTTATTTTAGCAATTTGTTTATATAGACCTTAATTCAACTTCTAGAACTTTTCATGAGATTCTGTCGAATTTTTCAAATACGCAAGTATCCCTTTAAGCATTATAGCAGATGATAGCTTAAAGCAGGTGAAAGTAAAGCAGAATGCACCTTAAAGCACATTCTGCTTTACTTTAAACCTACTTTCAGTGGTCAGCTATCTTCAATACTAGAAACATACTATGGGCTAATGAGTTAAACCCCCTCTAAACCGGAAACCCCTCTATACGGGAAATTTATGTTGTCCCCACACATTTCCGGTTTAGAGGGTTTTCTAAAAATAACTCGGCCATGTCAGAAAAATCGGATCATCAGTCTAAACTTCACAAATTTAAACTTTGCATATAATTGTAGACGACACATTTAACCCTTAGCCCGCCAAATAAATTGTCGTCTGCTATATTTCTCGTCTGCTTCAAGTTTCAGAGTGCTTCAAAGTTGCTCAAAATTGCTGAAAATGTTGTCCGAGTGTCAAACAGCTTAGATCCGGAGGAGACGCCGAGATACTCGGCGTCTCATCCGGATCCAAGCTGTTTACATATGGATCTATAGTCGTGAGTGGCAGGCTAAGGGTTAACAGACGATTTGATGTAGGTGACAGGGTTTAATCAGATGGGTAAATTAAAAGAATGTATTACATGTAACATTTTCTCTGTCTACATCAACACCCAATGGGAGACAAAGATCGTGTGTGTTATTCTGAGGGAGTTGTTGTAGGGGGTAAAAATTAATATCGGCAGAGTGCTGAGCTTGACATGTCTAACATTTGCAAAAAGTTTTAACCAAGATCAGACGCCGCGTGAAGCGGCTTCTGCTCTGGGTTCAAACTGTTTGCCACTCGTATGCTAAAACAAGGAGTTCCATGTCAAACTGTTTTTCACTCAAACAAAAACGAATTGGTAAGATTGGTCAGAAGCCGGATGGTGCCTCTTTAAGATTTTTATTTTATTTTTGTATTTTTAAAATTCAAGTTATTATTTTGAAAATTCAAGACAGTATCTTGAAAATTCAAGATATTATCTTGAAAATTCAAGATAGTATCTTTAAAATTCAAGATAGTGACTTGAGATATCAAGATAATAACTTGAAAATTCAAGACACTATCTTAAAAACTCAACGATAGGTTTCTTGAAAATTCAATATAGTAGATCTACATTTCTTAATATAATATAAAACATTATCTTAAATTTTCAAGACATTATCTTGAAATTTCAAGATACTAACTTAAATTTATTTTCAAGACAATAATTTGAGTTTTTAATACAAAAAAATAATATAAAAAATCTTAAAGTGGCACTAACCGGCTTCCGTACAATTTTGTTGAGCTATTTGTTTTTACTGAATTCTGGAAATCATGTATATACACATTACCAGTTGACAGTGCGATACAGAGTGATGTATTTAGCTCGAGACGTGTTTGGCGGAAATAACCGATCTGACGAGCGCCTTGGCGCGAGTCTGATCGGTTATTTCCGCCAAAAACGCCGAGAGCTAAATGCAACACTCTGTAGCGCACTGTCAACTGGTGATGTGTTTATTATATGCCTTGAATACACTCCAGAAACAACGAAAACGTTGTTTAAATCATTTTATATCCAGAAACATTAGTTATTTGAAGCAGAACAAAGAATTAGTGTAGGCCACAAAGAATAACGCGGGACTTGTACCTGAACGTAAACGACGTCACGCTAAATTGAAAACGAGGTTGGAGTAAAATACAAGGTGGCTGATACAAGGTGGCTGATACAGACTCTTGTATTTTACTGTGCAGATACACGCGAAAACGCTCGATATCATTAGAAGGCATATAATAAAAAAAGTTTCTGTTGTAGGTGTTTTTTATTATCTATGACTAATAGAATTTAACAATATCAATCTAATAAATCAAAAATATCTGTATGTTTAACTTCTAGATTTGTTTTGTAATTTGATATCTAGTGACTTTCAGATTTTGACCTTTTTAGCATTGATATTTTCAGAAAAATAGTTTATAAAATATTTTTGTCAAGACAATATCTTATATTGTTTGTTCAGTTTACTTAAAGGAAAACGGACAGCTGATGACAATATGGTCTTAGATCCTAGATTTTATCCTAAAAGCAACATTCATGAAGGTCCTGCAATTATTACGGCCGAAACAAAAAGCTGGCCAAAGGCCAGCTTTTTGCGGAGGTCGCCTTTAGATAATGTGTATGCGTTGCGTGAATAAAACAAGGATAAAAAAAAATAATTTTCATTATCTAATACTGCTTAAAAATTATCGCACAACGGGCGCCGCCATTGTTACTGAACATGATAAACTACTTCCGGATACCAAAGGAGTCTTAAAAAGAAGAGCTTTCTAGCACGGGGGGTAACTCTTATGAGCTCAAGATTCGGTATAAAACGCGGCCAGAAAACGGCGCTCTAACTCTCATACTTTGTTAGTAATATAAACTGCTTTTTTCTAATATTTCGACTTCTATGGACCTTTTCCAAAGAAAATCACATCAAAACACACTTATACTTTGTACGACCGAAACAAAAAGCTGGCAGCAGATTAGTGAATCGAGTTGACCTGCGGGCGATTCCAACATGGCCGCCATTGTTGTTCTCACGGCAACGGGCCATTTCGTACCCTCGCCTTTTCGCACCCTATTTTTTTGGTCAGTTCGTACCCTCGAAAAATTAAGTTGCTGTTCCATACCTTATTTTTTATACTTTGTAGAATCAGGTTTCGGCCGTATATAGGTTTTACCTATAGTTATATTACTCATCGATAAGGTACGAAAAAGATCGATTTACTGCATACAGGTAAGCTATCGCTAATTGGAACGGGCGCCGCCATATTGGCAAAGCTATCATTCGGAACCCTCGATTTTTATCCATTTTGTGACGACACAAAGGCCTAAACGCTGATTGGCTCTTTCACTCAACCACTGTAACTTGGACGGACATTTCACACTTCGTCAGTAAGGGTAACGGCAAGCTTAATTCAAGGTCGCATACAGTTAAAAAAAAGATAATAGATAGATGGTATATTCATATTGATTATGATGAACTTGAAAGGTCGTGTAGATCCAGAAACGATCAGAAGCTATCGTTAATCGGCTTAGAGAAATGTCCGTTCCAATTCCCAGCTGTAGAATCTGGGAAAACAATGATGCGAAATGGCTAACAGTAGAGTATGGCGACATCCATAATACCTTGATTGATGATTATAATAATAGATCTAGATCTACAATAAAAAAAATATCTGATAATCAGTGCGTTATTGTGCTGATCTAGACATAAATGCATGTTGAACTGGCTTAGAACTCGTTTACAAATCAGCATTTTCTAGCGGGTTCGTCTCGGTTTAGGAATTCAACGCTACAGAAATTCTTAATGAAAAAAGTCTCATTACTAGATCTACATATTGTACGGGTAGATCTAGATCGGTTTTTTCTTTCTTAATTAAATCATCGCGATTCTCTAGATCCCGATCTGATAGAGCGATCTTACTTGAGTCCAAATCCGATTTTGATTGGATCTAGTTTTATCGTTCTTATTTCTGGGTGTAGTTTTACACTCGTCATTTCTGTAGAAAAAAATTCAAACAACTTTTAGATAGGCCTAAATGAATTTTAATTTAAGATTTAAATTCGAGTTTTATGGTAGTTTGAAAAAGTAGCATGCAATTGGGGGAAAACGATACAAGTCAATATATTTCCAATATATTTTTACTTAGATTTATGTTACTATGGTAAGTATATATGCCGCATGGAGTAACGATTTACCTGCTGTCTACAAAAGAATACAATAGAATAGTATTTCAAAACAACTAAGATCCAGATTAAAAGCCGAGTAACTCGGAGTCCGATCTGGATCTAAGCATGGATACAGCTCAGATTCTCAGTATCTCGGAGTCTAATCTGAATAAAAGCAATGATATAGCTCAGGTACTCAGTAACTCGGAGTCTGATTTGCATTTTATGAATTAAATATTCCTTTGATATAAATTCAGACAGTTTGGATCCCGATCACAATGTTGAATGACTCGGCGTCGCAACTGTTTGATAACTATTAGAAAACATTTTGCACGTGAATTCCTACGCAATCAGTTTGAATTTTGATTAGACGCCGTGTAGATCGGCACTGCATCAGGATCCAAACTGTTTGACATCTTAGAGAACATTCAATTATTTTGCATTATAGTTTTAAAAAAGCGATTTGGATGAAGCTGAGACGCCGAGTAGCTCGCCATCTGATCAAGATCTAAACAGGTTTACATTTTATAAAGAAATATTACTTTTATATACCGGTAAATTCAGACTGTTTGGATCCCGATCACAATGTTGAGTGCCTCTGCGTCGTAACGGTTTGATATCTATTAGAATTTATTTTCACATGAATTCCTACGCAATCAGTTTGGATTTTGATCAGACGCCGTGTAGATCGGCACTGCATCAGGATCCAAACTGTTTAAACTTTTGGAATACATTCAATTATTTTTTATTATAGTTTTACAAAAGCGATTTGGATGAAGATGAGACGCCGAGTAGCTCGCCATCTGATCAAGATCTAAACAGATTTACATTTTATGAAGAAATATTCCTTTGGTATAAATTCAGACAGTTTGGATCCCGATCACAATGTTGAGTGTCTCGGCGTCGTAACTGTTTGATATATATTAGTGTTTTTTTCTCACGTGAATTCCTACGCAATCAGTTTGGATTTTGATCAGACACCGTGTAGATCGGCACTGCATCAGGATCCAAACTGTTTGACACCTTTGCATTATTCAATTTTTACTTTCTTTCCAGTTTTACACACGTTTGGTGTAGATGAGACGCCGAGTAGCTTGGTTCTCATCAGGATCCAAAATGATTCACAGCTGAGTTTTATCGTTTCATTTTTACAGTTTGAATCTAGATGAGAATCCGAGTTGCGAGATGGGACAGTTAAGAATTGTCACAGACCTGCAGATGTGATTTGTTTGATTGGTTAATTAGTTGTTTGATATTTCTGTCTACCGCCTAGGATTATGCTTACTTTTGATGAGCCGAAGCTTTTATTCCCGAGCCGAAACTTTATTACCCCCGCATCCGGTGTGTGACGCAACGGTCAAGCGGCATCCCCCTGTGATATTTTTGTAGATAGCATGCATGTGGAGCGTGCTCTATGGAATTCCGCGATTCCATTGGTTAACTATATTTAGATGTTGACCTCAGGAACAGTTAGAAACTTTCGTGTGATAACTTATCTGCATATTTCATAAGTTGACAGATCATACTTTCCGAAAAGTGACGAGTAGTGCGTGCAGTATCGTATGCACGTCTTACGGAGATCACCGATCAACAATAGGTCACACCTAATGACCTAAGCCTCTTTTTATGCAATTCATTGTGTAGCAACCCCAATAATTAGATTTGGGATTTCGGAAGATATTTGAACACACTTTACGGACAGTAAAATTTCAGTAGAAGAATGAGATTTTAGCCGCTCAATAGAGGACTCGTAACCCGCGGAAAGCCGCGCTTATCAGGGAATAAAGTCGCGCTTTTACGGGCTCATAAGATGTTTATGATTAATATTTACGGAAATATTAACAGATAAGACTAAATATATCGGAGAAACTTTTTTCGAAAGTCACAGGGCTTCGATGCCTTTATTCACAACCAGTATGCAAATATTATCAAGAGTATCCGTGCCCGATTCCGGTGTCCTATGATATTTGCCTGATATACGCTACCTCAAGTATGGCTGGATTAAGCACTAATAGCTCGAAATTTTGATGGTTCTGCTATGCACTCATTGTCACCGAGACACCCAATCGTCATTTAATTTGTTCTTCAGCAAGTATTAACCTCCTTTGTAGGCATTTATACACAAGTATTGCAGTCGCAAATTCGTCCGGCGAATGCGCTTTCTCTTCGCCCGACCCGTCGTAGTCTCTGTCTTCTAATATTACATTCTCTGATAATTTAGGATCGAAATCGTAACACTGAA
The DNA here is from genome assembly GCA_922989275.2 of Gari tellinella. Classification (NCBI taxonomy): domain Eukaryota; kingdom Metazoa; phylum Mollusca; class Bivalvia; order Cardiida; family Psammobiidae; genus Gari; species Gari tellinella. Next base: position 32,309,899 of record OV277872.1, on the reverse strand, counting down.
GTTCTAAAGTGTTTTCACCTTCCTCCACATGCCCAATTTTTCTCAGTATTTCAGTTTATTAATGTTATCGAGGTAAATTCCGCGCACTCTACGGCATTCCCGGTTAGACTCGCTATAACCGGAAGGTCGCGGAAGGCCTTAGTTACGTCACACAGGTAAACAAAATGGCGGCCCCCATGGTAGCTTGCACAGTCATATATCACAAAGTTTAAACGGCTCTAACTACTTCATTTTTTATTATTTTTCAAAATTTCAAAGGCAGAAGGCGATTTTTTTTCAATATCTTTCATTTAAAAGATATTTATCACCAGCTGTCCGTTTTCCTTTAAATGTATAAAAATTATTGAGTTGTATTATTTTACAATCAACATAATATTCCTGTTTATTGAAAATGTTGGTTGTTTTCTCCAACAAAAGGTCTTGTCAGAAAAAAATGGCGGTGTAATTAATTGTTATTTCACCAATATGGTGAATTTTAATTTAATCAAGGTTTCATATGAGGTTTGAAAGGAAATAAGCAGACATGCGAACCACCTTGATGTCGACCCTAAAAGCACGATATCCTTATTCATACCGTAAAACGTAGGTAACTCCTGAACAAATACACGACTTGTGACGCATTTTACCTTTACCAGTGGACTCGTCCCAAATGTCACAGCTCACGGGTCTAAATATCAAACTGTATCTATCTCGTCGAATCTGCATGACATCGTTTAGCATGCCGTGTGGTGAATCATGAGAAAAATACTTCTAACTAGAAAATGCGTAGTTATATGTATATGTGCTGCAGTCTTTATTTCATTTGTGATTATACTTTTGAAGATAGCGAAATATGACCTTCGCGCCTATAAATTGATACATGATGTGCTAATGGATTTACCAGGGAAAGGTCAAATAGTGCATAAACGACATGAAAACGTATCACATGAGTGGCATCCTGGATTAAATTACCCATTAGTAGATGTACAGGAACCGTACTTAAAATCATACCGTGATGGAAAAATAATTGAAACGCGTGAACGCTATCAGATTCTTCACTATAACGAACAATTCAATATGCATGCCAGTGTAGACAACGCTAGAATAAAAGACACATGCGCATACCAGAACTGTTTTTTCACAAACAATAGAAGTCAGTACAAGACAAGCTCGGTTCTGATTTTTGCCCTTTCGCACGGGAAAATGCCGATTGAGCATCGAGCGCCAACCAAAGTGCCTGGCCAGATTTGGATATTTTTCGATAATGAACCGCCGATTATCAATTCTAACATTTTCTACCGGCACGAGAGTTGGAGAAATGTCATGAACTGGTCCATGACGTACAGGTAGAGCGGAAAATACGTTATTTCCCGTTTAACCCATTGTATGTTGGGTAATATTTGGCGGCCATTTTAAAATGTCGTCTGCAGCGGGTATAACTCAAATATTTGCTAAAGATTTTAGCAGTTTCTGGTGGAATATTGACTTAGCTGCAAACAATTTTGATCTCAGATCAGGCCCCACATGAGATCAAAAATGTTTGCCTAGAGGTACACCTAAAAGTGTATCACGCATAAAAAGGGTTAACTCTTTCAACACCAAGTAACTCTTGTGATTAATTATGTTCCCTTGTGGGTCAATTGAGTTGCCAAATCATGAACCAGTCTACTTTGAATTTTGGGTAGTTTAATAAATACTGGTATAAATTAGCAAATATATAAATTAAGCCCTCTTATAAGTAGCGTGTTCAATTACCACTGTTTGCTCTTTGGGTTAGCAGTTCGTGTGCAGCGTGCAGAGAACAGTCGGTAGTCGGAATTGTCAAACGGTTGTCATTTTCTATATTTCATTGCAATGCGTTTGCGCTTGAACGAAAGAAGTACGTTTTCTCCACTGTATTTCAGACCGGTAGCCAACTCGCAATCGATGGCCATCGACGGCCATCGATTTATTTACTGAACTCATCACAGGGTATACATTGTTCGCAGATGTAATGAGTATATTTTAAACAGGTCCATTGTGTTGAAAGAGTTAAACGCAAATGAAACGCAAAAGATAGTCAATAACCACTGGCACCAGAGTCGTGGACTTATAACATATATCGGTAGAGGTAAGTTTAATATAGATAAAGTAAAAACATACACATACACATAAAAAGTCCATGACTCTGGTGCCAGTGATCTATATCTAAAAGATTTTTCCCCACCGATTAGCAATGTCTATGTTATTGCGTTGAAATTTAAAAAAAATAAAATAAAATAAAAAAAAATCTAAATGGGTTGACTATTGGCATCTACCTGTCTGCTATCTATTATTATAAGACCATGGTGTGTAACCAATTCTACACCGTGTCACTTCAACCACACGAATTACCTACTAAAATGAATTCAATTGAAACCAAATCTTTTGCAATCCATAGATAAGATATTTTTCTATCCAAAATACACTTCTTCGACGGTTGATTTGAATACGTAACTACAAGAATCAAGATTGAAGCCGGTATTTTACCAAACAGGGATTTCCTCCACCCCCTAGCTTCCGGTTGACCTCGGGTCAAGTTAAAGCGTTTGTAAGCGCAAATTTCATTGGCTGAATAATTCACGCGAGAGTATTCCCGTACAGTAGACAATACGTTATTCTTTCCCGCTTAAACGCAAACTAAACGCAAACGCATGTCACTAAAATGTATTGAATGACAGCTTTTTACTATTTTTTAGTATTAATTTTAATCTCAATGGCAAACAATTTGGAGCCTAGTCAGACGCCTGGTTACCTGGTGTCTGATCAGCCTCCAAATGGTTTGCAAATGAAATAATAGTAATAGTATAAACGCGTTTATTTGGAAAGAATAACGTTTTCTGTACTTGACGTCATTCGCGCGAGCGTCTTCCCGCGCTTCTGTCAAACTGAATAAACTACTGATTACAGCGTCACATTATGCACAATTGTGCTGAACTTATATTAATGCAAGACTTTAATAACTGCATGATTAACAATTTCAACCAAAAATCATGAGAACGATATATATTTACACATCTTTCCGGTATATACATTCTTTTTTCAATCAGCCAATCAAATCGCTCGTCGCAAACTTTACTTTCATTTCGTCTAAACCGGAAGCTAGGGGGTGGAGGAAATCCCTGTTTGGTAAAATACCGGCTTCAATCTTGATTCTTGTAGTTACGTATTCAAATCAACCGTCGAAGAAGTGTATTTTGGATAGAAAAATATCTTATCTATGGATTGCAAAAGATTTGGTTTGGATTGAATGCGTTTTAGATAGTTATTCTTGTGGTTGAAGTGACACGGTGTAGAATTGGTTACATACCATGGTCTTATAATAGTAGATAAGCAGACCGGTAGAAGCTCATCGTGATAGATCTATATATTTTTATTTTTTTTATTTTGTTTTTTTTGTTATTTCAATCCCATACGATAGACATTGCTAACGTTTGGGGGAACATCTTATAGATCAAGAATCTATATCTAATAGATCTTATAGTAAAAAATAGCAGACCGGTAGGTAGAGGCATATCTAGAGTCAACTCACATTTTTATTTTTATTTTCATTTCCATTCCCATACAAAAGACGTTGCTAACAGAACGGAAAAAAGGTTCTACATCCAGAATCTAGTAGATAGAGACTATAGAGCGTACACATAAAAATTTCCGCCTTCATATATAGTATACATTACTTACCGGTAGATACAGTTCTAACCACTGACACCACATTCATAGACTTATTATGTCTCTGTCTGTATATATATTCTTCTCTGTATGTATAAGAAATAAAAATGCATCTAAATGTAAATACACACATATTATAAGTCCATGACTCTGGTGCCAGTGTCAATAACATATTAGAAAATGACTGGGTTTTGATAAGACATGGTCGATTTTTAAATCTGAGTGGCAAACAACTGCAAACCCGGTGTCTGGTGTGGCTTCAGACTTGTGTCATTGACATTATAAGGCTACAGTGGAAAAAACGCTATTCTTTCCCAATAAACGCGTTTACGCTAAATCTACTACAGTGTGTATTTGCAACTGGCAAATAGTTTGGCGCCAGATCAGACGCCGGGTAACCCGGCGTCTGATCAGGCTCGAAACTGTTTTCCACTCAGCTTAATATCAATAGTCAAAATTGTCAAAAACGTTGTTATTTTCAACATTTTAGTGTATTGCGTTTGCGTTTCGTTTGCGTTTAAACGGGAAAGAATAACGTTTTCTCCACTGTATGTGTTTAAAGCTATTCAAAGGCTATCTCTCAACCTATCCGATATTTTTGGAAATCTTGTTTTTAACATCTAGATTTCGGGTGCAAAAAAACCATAAGTGGAGAAGACGTTATTCTTTCCCAATATACGCGTTTATGCTAAAACAATTATTTCCATTACATCACGTTTTGAGTCAGATCAGATGTTGGGTAACCATGCGTCTGAGCAGGCTTCAAACTGTTTGAATAATGAGAAGCCCTAAAACAATTTCATTTTCTGTATTTTTATATATTATTTCAATGCGTTTGCGTTCTGATTTGTTCAAACGGGAAAGACTACATGTATATAACGTCTTCTCGAATATATAGAGGATAACTGTTTTTTTCAGTGTAAGATCGAAATTTAATCCATTGAGTGAACATCAGACGTTATATTTTCACGAGTGGCGAAGCCACGAGTGAAAATATAACAGTCTGATGTTCACGAAATGGATTAAATTCGATCTTACACTGAAAAAACACAGTTATTCTATTTATTTATGCTTTTAAGCCACTTTTTAAACGAAATTGTTTAAAAATTGAAAGCGAACGTACATTATTTATCCCGTGTTGAGCCCCACGTTTTATGTCGAACACATGTGCGTGACAGTTGGCGGTATTATGACGTCATCCGAATGACTTCGTTGCTCCCGAGTTTGGATTCGTGCTCTTCCGGTGAGTAGTTCGCGACAAATCGGACTGCCGGAATTTAACGATAAGACACGATTGACTACGATTCTTGGGGAGCCTTACGGGGAAAATTCATAATAAAAGCGATTGGTGATAATCCACTGCAGTGGATTACCAAGTGATCATCCACTGCTATATTGTGGTAATCCACCGAAAAGCATAAATAAATACGTTTTAGTGTTTTGCGTTTCCGTTTCGATTGCGTTTAAACAGGAAAAATAACGTTTCCGTGCGGTTGTCATAAATTCCTTCATGTATACTCGAACGCTTTTAGTGTCCAAGCCACGGTGTGCAGTATAGATCTTACTAGAATTTATAAGTTTATGGGGAAATTTCGACAAGTCGATCTCGCTAAAGTCGAATATACTGGTATTTCAAAGTTAAAACGTGGCTTAGCCGCGTTTTAACTTTGAAATATGGGTATGTTTGAACTAAAGCGAGTTCGAATTATAGAGTTTCGACTGTACATCATGTAACATGTAGAGTAATTGTTACGGTGGTTTAAACGAAATTAATCGTAAATACCAGGAACGTAATCTACGTTCCTGTAAATACTAAGCAAAATATGTAACCAAAGACAAAAAAAATCGTGAAAATGTATTTTAGAATTACATGAATTTCAAACGGAATAGCAAACAGTTTCGAGACTGGTCTGACTCCGAGCTAATTTCAATGAACCTTATTGTTCTAGCACAAACACGTTCATTAGTAAAGAATGTGCCCATTTCGAGGAGTGAATGTGAAAATGGTCCTTTGAATTAACACATTACCCCATAAAAACGCCTTTTTACGCCTTTAATTAATTCCTCTATGAAAGAAAATAGTTCCTATTTATACTGTCACAAGTAAAAATCATAAGAAATATTTTCCATATTCTTGCAGATAAAAGCTTAAAGCAGGCTGAAAGTAAAGCAGAATGCGCCATAAGGCGCATTCTGCTTTACTTTCAACCTACTTTAAGTAGTCACATATCTCTAAAACTAGAAACAGGCTATGGGGTAATGGGTTAAATGAACACTTAGAGCATGTTATTAGTGTTTTTTCTGACCTGTCAGAGTTATTTTTAGATTGGAACATTCTAAAATTTTAAAAGTGATGATCACCGTACTCGTTGATTTCCGTACGGTCAGCCAGGGATACGGAAAGTTGTATTTATTGTGTGTAATGTACAGTAGAGAAGACATTATTAGTTCCAGAATAAACGCAAACACAATGCACTAAACTGTAGAAAATTAATTTTATCTTTTCAATCTGGGTGGCAAACAGATTGGAGCCTGATCAGACGCCGGGTTATTCGGCGTCTGATCTGGCTCCAACCTGTTTGCAATGGACATAATAGTTTTTAGCATAAACACGTTTATTGAGAATGAATAACATATCAGTAAAACTAGCGCAGCTGTCTCGTGTTGCACGAGGATGGTGCTTATCTCAAGTTGGAAAGTGTACGACTATATAGATCCGATGTTACCCTGTTATCTATTTATCATTATGAACTATTCTGTTCTAAAAATAACTCTGACAGATCAGAAAAATCGGACAATAAATTACAACATTTAACCCTAGCGACGAGTATACGTGTTACAACATTGTTCCTGTATATATAACAAGTGTCCTATGCACACACTGTATACCCAGTATGGCATATCACAGAAAACCCATGTGGTGCATGCTTTACGCTGTTTATACATGTAATACTGGCAGGTTATTGTAAAAACAACGTACTGTAAATAGTCAAAATTGACTAGTCTTAATTTGAAACTTGAATCGTCCAATAAATGTTTCATGGGTTATCTCATGTTTTGTCTGTTATCGTTCCAGGTTAGATTCAGACATAGTCATGCCGTATGGAACCATTGAATCACGGAGTACGTCTGAAATACCTTCAAAAGACTATAGTTCTTTATACAAACAGAAAACCAAGTTCGCCTTCTGGCTTGTTTCAAACTGCAAAGGCATGGTGTTCAGTGCACGAAACGAGTTTGTCCAAGAGCTAAGAAAACACGTGCCAGTGGATATGTACGGTGTGTGTGGAACCAAGGTAACTGATGCACAAGTTGTGGAACTGTTTAAACAATATAAATATTATCTATCATTGGAAAATTCATTGTGTAAATGGTACGCGACTGAGAAATTCTTCAATAAATTTATGGAAGATATTGTGCTGGTAACTCGTGGGGGCGTTGCTTATGATAGGATGTTTCCAAGCGGTACTTTCATTGACAGCGGAAATTTCAAGAACATAGCTTCCCTAGCTCAACACCTTATCCAGGTCAATGCAAGTGAGAAAAAGTACACGGATATTTTACGTACAAAGGACAAGTATGCTGTGAACATTCATACACCTTTGAATTGGCAGTGTCAATTATGTGCTAAACTTAATAATCAAAACGAGCATCGAAGACTCTACGACAGTATAGTGTCCTACTGGCATGTTGATATATGTTGGAAACCCACTGATGTCATTACTGTTAGCTGTAGTACCTACGGTGCTTTGATATTATTCGTAGTTGCTGTAATTGTATCATCTATTTGTATATTAACAGGGCTCCAGATAAGAGGGAGTAAACTGCACTAGTCCAACATTTTTTTACTTATTTTAGCATCAATTCCTATGGTGTTACTACTCATTAGAATCGTCTCGAAGAGACGATTCTAATGAGTAGTGACACCATAGGGTTTAAAGCAGAAATAAAGATTTTAGTTTTTGAAATACCCCCTTATCTGGAGCCCTGTATTAAGATACAAGTACATGTATTAGCTTTTCCAAAATTCCAATGAGCTACGTGAGTCAGTGATCTGAAGTTTGCGTAGTGAAAACAGGCCCGGTGGGCAAATGACGAATGTACGTTGGGGTACTTGATTGACACCTTACAGTGTAATCACAAAATAATGACATCTGCTCTTTTATATCCCCCGCCACAGTCGGGAGACATACTGTTTTAACACTGTTTGTCCGTCCATCCTTTCGTTCATGTGTTCGTCCGTCCGTCCACATACACAGTACATACTCTGTCCAGTTGGTTTTAACGCTACAGCCTTATAATTTGGCAGTACTTGCATATACGATTATTACAGTCATTTGAACTTAGTCATTTTTTGCATTCCGTTCACATGTATGGTACACATACATTATCCGTCTAAGTCTTGTTACCGACAACCGTATACACGATACAGTGAAACCTCTCTAAACCGGACATGGTTGGGGACAACATAAATTTCCGGTTTAGAGGAATTTCCGGTTTAAAGGGTTTTAACCCATATCTTGTTTCAAAGTGATAGATAGCTGATCACTTAAAGCCGCATTGTGCTTTTGAGAAACCTGCATAAAACGGTTGGTTGGGGTCCCATTTGAACTACGTGGGACGTGATTCTTTCACAAAAACCGGTTTTATCTAAGCAATTCGCTTTTTAAATTTTATTTATAATATTTTGGTGCTAGCACCAATTAAAAAGCCTCACTTGTGAATGGAAAGAAGGACAACTCTGTAAATACAGGGCTCCAGATAACGGAAGTATTTCGAAAACTTAAATCTTTATTTCTGCTTTTAAACCCAATGGTGTCATACTCATTAAAAGTGTCTCGAATAGACGGTTTAATCAGTAGTAACACCATAGCATTCGGTGCTGAAATGAGTGAGAAAATGTTAGATTGGTTCAGATTACTCTCGCTTACATGTTTAGCTGGAACATCTGGATAACCCTTATTCTGCTGCACAGACGTCTGCTTCGACATTGTCGTCTGCAAAATGTGTTCAGTTTAGATGTATGCATTGCTTTAATTAAACAAACCTTAAGACGAGTGTCAAATAGTTTGGATCCAGATGAGACGCCACGTTACGCGGCGTCTTTTTAGATTCAAATAATTTGTAAACTCCGTAAAGTAGGCACAGGGTTAAACACTATGAGATTCAATAACAACGTGTACATATCTTTCACTGTGGGTAAACGGTCAAATAAACTATAGAGAATGTATACCTTGAGCTTGCTGAAAATGATGTTTCAGCCTTGTCCGCTCTCTAACTCAAACATTTCTTTTTGGATCTTCACTAAACTTGCTACAAATGTTTATTAGTATAGAATATAGGTCAGGTTCAATAACTAGCAAAATCGCATAAGGCATGTCTGAGTTATTGCTGAAAAATGCTGAAACAGTCATTTTTTAATACATAAAGGGCAAAAACTCAGATATGCCACATGCGATTTTTGTAATAATCAAACTAAACCTAAATTTTATATACATAAACATTTTCAGCAAGTTTCATGAACATCCGATAAAAACTGTATGTGTTAGAGTGCAAAAAGTGACTGAAACCGTAATTTTTCATTAATAAACAGGCAATAACTTAGATATACCTTATGCGCTTTTAGTAGTAATCATACAAAACCTTGGTATTATATCAATAAATATTTTCAGCAAATTTGGTGAAGATCCAATAAAACGTATTTGTGTTAGAGAGCAAACCTTGCTGAAAACAGTCATTTTTTAATACATAAAGGGCAAAAACTTAGGTGTGCCACATGCGATTTTAGTAATAATCAAACTAGACCTGAATTTTATATGAATAAATATTTTCAGCATGTTTGGTGAATATCCGATAAAAACTGTTTGTTTTAGAGTGCAAAAATGACTGAAACAGTCATTTTTTATAAATTAACAGGCAATAACTCAAAAACACCTTATGCGATTTTAGTAGTAATCAAACTAAACCTTGATTTTATATCAATAAACATTTTCAGTAGGTTTGTGGAAGATCGGATAAAAGATATTCGAGTTAGAGAGCGGACAAAAAAGTGTGATAGTCTAACTGACTGATGGATCGACCGTCGAAGGTAATTGCGGTTGCACACGGTGATGTTGACTCCGGCTGTATCACGTGATACTAAGCCGTGTGGTAAGGTTTATGGCAGACGCTCTATTTTCGGTTTGTTATGATTTTAAATCGCCCTGTTTGGTGATTTAGGTCCGTCTTCATCATTTCATAGATCAGTTTGGCCCATTAGAATGTTCAAACATTATTATTAACCGTTATTGTATTTCAGACATTATGAAAAGGTCTGAAAACACAATGGGACTTTAAAGCAGGTTGAAGGTAAAGCAGATTGCGCATTCAGGCGCATTCTGCTTTACTTTCAACATGCTTTAAGCAGTCATCTGCTAGAATATAGAAAATGTTTCTGATGATACATATTCATGAATGTATTTTCTTCAGTGACGGAATAAATCAAAGGTGTAAAAGGCATATGTATGGTATAATGGGTTGAAATATATAGAAGGATTGAAAACAACGGGACCAACGATTTTGTCCGGTTTAGAGAGAATTCCGGTATTTAGAGGTTCCGGTTTAGAGGGTTTGTTTACTGTAGTAGTAGTTTGCAACACACCACTGCTGTTCTTGTGGTCAGGATTTTGATCTGCTGAATATTTTCACAGAATAACAACCATTTGAACCCTGAGTCTCTTGTTTTGCAGTTTGTTCACATAATATTTATAAATACAATACATGGTACATACTTTGTCCGTCTAACCTATCCCACAGTGTTAAAGCTACAACCATGGAATTTGGCAGAGGGTTTGTACACATACTAGTACCACAGATGTGCATGTGATCAGGATTTTGATCTGCGTAATTTTTCGCAGAATTACAGTACATGTACTTACAACTTAGTCAGTTGTTGCATACAAGGTTCATGCAATGGTAAATAAAAGTTCATCTCTCAGTCTGATTGGAAATAAATTCAGCTTTTGGTAGATATTTACCTTTAGTGACTTTTAATGTAATCGACAGGTTTCTGTTTACCTTAACCCATTACCCCATAAATACATCTTTTTACACCTTTAATTACTTTCTCTGAGTCTTCAGTAGGTCCAAATAATACAGTAATGAGTATGTATCATAAGCAATATTTTCTACCGATATATCCTAGCAGATAAATTTAGCATTATTCGAGTTAACAACCTCTAAAATGAATTAAACACACATGCATACTAATAAAATGTTCAGTTGATATTAGAAATTACTGAAAATATAATGTAAATATTAGAAATGAACTTCTAGTTAAGTAACTAGATAAATTATTTAAGTGGTGGCAGTTTAAAGCAGTATCATGACAAAGTTCGTGTTCAGATATTTATCTGGTTATTGTGAAAAGTTTCCACATTCCACTTACCCGTTAATTATCTGAAAACTAACGCGAAAGTTTTCTAGATAAGTAACTAGTTAAATATTTATGTGATATATTAACAGGAAACTATCATGATAATTAAGTGGTTAACTGGTGTCAGAAATATGCCACCATAGAATTGTTTTCGGCGTTTAAACTAAATTTACGACAGAAAATGATCGGCAAATTCACCATAAATCAGTTCATTTCTTAATTAAACCTGAGCGCGGTACCTATCGCTAGATAGGTTCAGATAACTTTGAACCCCTCTATACAACTCAATCTTCACTTACAAGCAGTCACTTACATACAAACAAGCATTAACCAGCGCTATAGCTGTATACAGTTTGTCTATATGTTATTGACCTTTATCGTGCTAAATACGTTTGGTATTAATTATCCTTTTTGCTAACGTTACATTGAAAAAAGCGTCCTCCTTACGCGTCATCATTATATATTTACATTCGCCCCAACAATTCAGTTCATTTCTGATATTTACATTATATTTGCTGTAATTGTTTTTAATATTAAACGAACATTTTATAATTAAGTAAGAAAATATATATAATCTACTTCTTTGGTGGTAATCAAATAACAATAACTCTATAGAATAACTCAACCCACTGTCCCATAATCTGTTCAGTGCTAGAATACATTTAATATGTAAACGGATTGAAAGTGAAGTGAAATGCAACGTAATTTGCAGTCTGCCTTACTTCCAGATTCGGGCGGAAAGCGAAGTGGAATGTAACATAATTTGCTTTCTGCTTTACTTTCAATTTACAGCCAGACATATACTCACACACACTGGTACATGTACATGTATATAGAAAATAACTTCTACGGAACATATCCAAGACTGGAACCAGTATTATCATTATTCTAACCATGAAGACGAATAAATCAAAATATAAAAAATATGAATATATGAGGGGCAGTGGCTATAGATACTCATTCCTTGTCCTTGTTTGTATGTGTTTGTATTGTTTAGTGTCATATATGTTATATGTTGAAAATATTTTAAATACTTTATAAGCTACTGTATACTATATAATATACATTTAAGATGTACGGTATATTGAGGATGGCGACTCCCCGATTTCTACACACCTACAGTGGAGAATCTGTTATTCTTTCCCAATAAACGCGTTTACGCTAAAACTATTATTTTCACTGCAAACAGTTTGGAGCCAGATCAGACGCCGGGTAACCCGGCGTCTGATCAGGCTCTAAACTGTTTGCCACCAAGATAAAGATGAATTTTCAGAATTGTCCAAAAGTTGTACTTTTCTACGTTTTAGTGTTTTGCGTTTGCGTACGTTTGCGTTTTTTAAAAACGGGAAAGAATAACAGATTCTCCACTGTATTACGGGGATAATAAAGCATCTAAAACAAGAACCCAATGGGCTCTAATGTGCTCACCAGAGTACAAAGTTCCAAGATTTAACTAAACTTTATCACTAAAGGTGATTAATACCCACACTAGCACCTTATCACAAGAAGAAAGTGTGTCTGGATAATGTTGATGTGTGTACTCCATTCTGAACTAGAGGGCTTATATGCCTTTTCTATGATTTTACCTAATGACCTACTTTTTGACCGGACATAACTTGCATTCATACATTGCCTAGGCTTTGTCTAGGTGATTATTTTCAGCAATTTTCATGAATTTGGGGCTTAAACATTGCACCTAACGTGTTCAGACGCATTTTGGTATGATTTGACCTACTGACCTACTTTTTAACCACATGTAGCCCATATTCAAACAGTGCCTAGCTTTTGTAAAGATAATCGTCCTAAGCAAATTTCAAGAAGAGTGGGCTAAAAATATGGCCCTGGAGTTGCAAAAAGCTTTTTTTCAATTTGACCTACTGACCTACTTTATGACCTGACATGACCTATATTCAAGTATGAACTAAATTTAATCAAGGATATAACACTGACAAAATCTCATTAAGATATAGACAAGATATGACTTCTAGAGGGTTTTAACTTTCAATTTGATATTTTCCGAACACGGAAAATGACCACGCCCTCTGGCGGCCATGTTTTTCAACGGATCAACATTCTATGAACAAATTTTAAAGTCTAATCATTAAGAAACGTTTTGGTGAAAACCAGATTGAAATGGGGCCAGTAGTTTCGGAGAAGAAGACTTTTCTAGAATTTGTGCACGGTTGCCATGGAAACAAGACCGTTTGCCCCGCCCACTTGTTTTGAACAACTCTTGTAGCTCAAACCAAAAGCATGTATCTGACCAAGTTTGGTTATACTGGGGCTATCGTTTTTAGAGAATATATCGTTTGCAATTGTTGACGGACTGGCAGACGGGCGGACAGACGGAAGTTCTTACGGGATGATACTTATGTGGCTATTTTCTATTGTTTTCTTTTGCGTGGCTAGCCACACAACAGACAATTTCTTTTTGATCTAACTTGAAAAAAATGATCTGGAGGCTAACCCTACCCCTAACCCTATGTCCCACAACTGGCCAGGTTAATGTCACAAGAAAATGCCAGGTTAATGTCACAAGAGACGGCCAGGTTAATGTTTTTCAATTATTTTAGCCACGCAAGCACCCTCTCGTAAGCATGCTGACAGACGGACGACGGACGCCGGACAGAGCGGTATCACAATAACTCACCTTGAGCACTTTGTGCTCTGTTGAGCTAAAAAAGGATATAACAGAGCGAGACTAGTGTGAGAAGTGAGCGTTTGGTAATTAAGAGAGAAAGGAGGTGGTGATTGGGGGAACAAAGGAGGGGAGAGTGCAGTGAGTGATAGATCGAGGGAGGTGGTGGTATGGTGAGTAAGAAAAAATGGGAGTTTGGTGCGTTAGAGAGTGTTGGTAGGGAAGATCGGGTGAGGAATATGAGGAGAGAGAAAAAAGGAGAGAGTGTGTGGTGCGTGAGTATGGTAAGAGAGAAGAGGAGACTAATGAGTTAGATAGGGAGGCGAGTGTGGAAGGAATGGGAAGAGAGTGTGGTAAGTGAGAAATGAATGAAAGAGCGAGTAGGGGAGAGGAAGGGGAGTGTGCTGAGTGATAGAGTGGAGGCGAGAATGTTGTGAGCCAGAGAGAAAGGTGATGTAAGAGAGTTAGAGCGAGAGCGGAGAGGAGAATGTTGTGTGAGAGCATACACCATGGTGATAAAGGGGTGTCGAGAGAGGGAGGGGATAGTATGGTAAAAAAGGGTGGGAGATCGGAGTGAGAGTGAGGGAGGAGTGAGTGTGATGAGGGAGTGGAGAGTGTGGTAAGAAAAGGTACGGCGGCTCGGAGTGATGAGAAATGGGGGGGGGGGGGTGTGGTGAGAGCGGGAGGGGAAGCGTGGTGAGAGAGGGAATGAGTGGTAAGAGAGGGGGAAAAGAGTGTTGTGAGTGAGAGCAGAGTGGGAAGAAAGGGATTGAGAGTGTGGTGAGTGAGTGTTGAGAAGTGGGGGAGAGGGAGGGAGAGAGTTGGGAGAGAGGGGTGGACATGTTGGTGAGTGAGTGGGAGAGTGGTGAGAGAGAGGGATGAAGAGTGTGGTGAGTGAGTGAGAGAGTGAGGAAAGAGGAATGGATATTGTGGTGAGTGAGGGGGGGGGGGGGGGGAAGGGGAGAATGGGGGAAAATGTGGTGAGTGAGGGGGATAGTGGTGAGAGAGGGAGGTACAGTGCGCTGAGCGAGGGGTGGTGAGAGAGGGAGGGATAGTATGTTGAGGCAGGGAGAGATTGGTGAAAGGGGACATTGGAGTGACAGAGAAGGAGGAGTAGGTGCCATGAGGTAGGAGAATGTGTGGTTAGAAAGAGAAAGGAGATTCGGTGTGGTGATGGAGGGAGTTGAGAGTGTGGTGAGAGAGGAAGGAGAGAGTGTGGTAAGGGGGAGAGGGTGGTGAGAGAGAGGGAGGGGAATGAGTAGAGGGAGGGAGAGAGAGTGGTGAGAGTGGTGAGTGAGAATGTGGTGAGAGTGGTGTGTGAGAGAAATGGGCGAATGTGGTGGGGGATGGGGAAAGGCTGAGAAAGGGAGGAGAGAGTGTGGTGGGTGATGGGAGAGACTCGTGAGGGATGGGGAGAGAGTTGTTAGAGAGAGAATGGTGAAAGAGGGATGGATAGTTTGGTGAGAGAGGGAGGAGAGAGTACGATCGTGGAGGGAGACAGTGATGAGAGAGAGGGAGGACTAGTGTGTTGATAGAGGTAGAGAGTGGTGCGAGAGGGAGGGGAGAGTGTGGTGCGAGAGCGAGGGGGAGTGGGCTGAGGGAGGGAGAGAAAGAGAGAGCGTGGTGAGAGAAGGAAGGAGAGTGTGGCGAGTTAGGGGGTGTTGAGAGAGGGGGAAGAGTGTGGTGAGAGAGGGAGAGAGTGTTGAATAAGGGGGAAAGTGGTGAGAGAGGGAGAGAGTGTTGAATGAGGGGTAGAGTGGTGAGACAGGGAGGGAGAATGTGTTGAGGGAGAGAGAGAATGGTAAGAGAGAGGGATGAAGCGTGTGGTGAGTAAAAGGGGGAGTAAGGAGAGAGAAAGGGAGAGTGAAGTGAGTGAGGATGAGAGTGGTGAGAGAGGGAGGGCGAGTGCGTGAGGGAGGGGGACTAGTGCTCTGAGTGAGGGGGAGTTTGGTTAGCGATGGGGGGGTGGTGATAGAGGGAAAGAGTGGGGAGAGAGGGTGAAGAGTGATCAGAGAGAGAGAGAGAGAGAGGGGGGGATAGTGTGGTTGGGAAGGCAGAGAGTGGTGAGAGAGGGAGGAAGAGTGTGGTAAGTGAGGGGGATAATGATCAGATAGGCAGGGAAAGTGTCGTGAGAGATGGAGGGAGAGTATAATGAGTGAGGAGAAGCGTGGGAGAGAGGAAGAGGGAGAGAGTAAGAGTGTATTTTTGTACTGTTATGAGAGGGAATTTATGCTAAGTCTAAAACCTGATACACAGGCAGATATGATCGACGCCTTTAACAATACATCGCGCTATCTAGATTAAATACAGACAACCCATTTTTTGATACGTTGTTTCCTTTTATTTACCCAAAAGAACTACGCCTTAATAAAACAAACGAGTCAAATTTATCGGCACCATTTTTAGATTTGGATCTTTTAATAAATAACGGAATTGTTTCTTCTAAGATTTACGATAAACGAGATGATTTTGATTTTAGTATTGTAAATTATCTTCATCTAGATGGCGATGTTCCCCGTTCTACATCTTACGGGGTTTATATTTCACAACTTATTCGTTTTGATAGGGCCTGTACTTCTGTTGAAGACTCAGGGCTGCCATTTCTCCGGATTTTTCCTAAATCTCCGGATTTTTTCCGAGTTCATGGTAGCTTAAAGAAGGCTGAAAGTAAAGCAGAATGCGCCCTAAGGCGCATTCTGCTTTACTTACAGCCTGCTTTAAGTAGTCGCATGTCAACAAAACAAGAAAAAGACTATGGGGTAATGGTACGATTCGTAAAATCGCACTTGAAAAATGCAAATATGAAAATCTTAGGATTTTTCATGTCAACTTATGGCAGCCCTGAAGACTTCCACATTCGTAATAAAACTATTACTGAAAAGCTTCTTAAACAGGGGTACAGATTTCATAAACTTCGTAAATCATTTTCTAAATTCTGTTATAGAAACCTTCCTCTCATTAACACTTATAAATGTAACTTAAAGTCTTTTCTGCGACAAGGTATTTCACATCCGGAGTTTCATGGTGATGTGATTTACAGACTTCGTAAGATTCTTGGACATATGCATTTTCAAAACCTATTTGTGAAACGTATTAGATTTTTCCTCAAAAAAGATTATGATCCAACTATATTGCTGCGCACTTCACGTTTGGTTATCGATCAATCTACAATTGATAACTATGCTTTCCTATTTGGTTGTGCGACGACAGACAGGGCTTAGCACTACATGATGATGTATCTCTAAAGCCGTCCTTAACCGGGAGAGTTATGTCGGATTTTCGTGCTTTGTTTTTTCTCTCCCTCTCTGTCGTACCCTGAACCCATCCATGTCTTACAGTTACTCGTGACTACAAACTAGTCGCTTGAGTACAATTTGACCGTTGCCATAGTGGGTTATTTTTAGCATGGGCTTGAATGTTTAATTCTTTCCCGTGTTACTAATAATCTTGTCATAGAATTTTTGTTAGATGTTTTACATGTATTTACTTACTGTGCTGGCGGTCTTTTTGATTGTAAGGTTGTGGAACAGGGTTTATGTTTTATGTACACTGTTCGTCTTTATATGTGAATATAGGAGATAAGAGTGAGTTTGGGCGCCCCTAAACCCAGGTTTAACTCCACCCCTAGTGGTTGTTAATAATTGATTTATAATTAATTGTTGATTGCTGCTGACCGTGCCAAGGCGGGCTCCTATATTCACTTTGCTTTATGTTTGTATTGCGTGTTGTTTTCTATTTAGTGTGTAGATGAAGGAATGGGGTTGTGCGCGCGCGCGCGCGTGTGTGTTTGTTATGGTATGACTGTGTGTGTGTTCTGCTTGAGAGGTGGGTGTATTGTTTGTGTTGCGTTTCCTGCTTGAGTCTTTCGTATTTATTTATTGGTAAGTGAGGGGAGAGTGGGAAGAGAGAGGAAGGACGAGTGTGGTGAGTTAGGAAGAGAGTGTAGAGAGAGGGAAGGAGAGGGAGGGCAAGTGTGGTTAGAGATGGAAGATTGGTGAGAGAGAGAGAGAGAGAGGGGGGAAGAGTGTGGTAAGAGAGGGAGAGAATATGGAGGGAGAGGCAGAGGGAGGGAGGGAGGACGAGCGTGGTGAGTGAAAGAGAGAGAGAGTGATGAAAGAGAGGGGAGGAAGAGTGTGGTGAGTGAGGGGGAGAATCATGAAAGAGGGGCGGGAGAGTGTAGTGAGGGAGGGATGGAGGGAGAGTATGGTGAGGGAGGGGATGGGGAGTGAGGGGTGTGGTGAGGGAGTGAGGGGGTTGTGAGAGAGGAAGTGCGAGTGCGGTGAGTGTGGGGAGAGTGGGGAGAAAGGGGGAGTGTGGTTAGAGAGGATGGAAGAGTGTTGTGAGTGAGGGGGAGAGTGGGGAGAGAGGGACTGAAAGTGTGGTAAGTGAGTGGGGGAAATGGGGAGATAAGGAGGGAGGGTGTGGTGAGTGAGGGGGAGAGTGGTGTGAGAGAGGGAGGAAGAGTGTGGTGAATGAGGGAGACTCGGAGTCGGGAGAGAGAGGGAGGACATGTGTGGTGAGAGGGGGAGAGAGTGGGGAAAGAGGAAGGGATATTGTGGTGAGTGAGGGGGAATAGAGAGTAGGGGGAGAGTGTGGTGAGTGAGGGGGTAGTGGTGAGAGAGGGCAGGAACGTATATTTGTTATATACGTTCCTGGAGATGGGGAGAGTGTGGTGAGTGAGGGGAAGTGATGAGCGAAAGGGAGAGAGAATGTTTGAGATAGGGAGAGAGTGGGAAAGAGACGGAGGAAGAGTGTGGCGAGTTAGGGAGAGAGTGATGAGAGAGGGAATGCGTGTGGGTGAGTAAAAAGGAGAATGGGGAGAGAGGGAGGAATTAAGAGTGTTGTGAATGATGGAGCGTGTGATGAGTGAGAGGGAGAGTGGTGAGAGAGTGGGGGGGAAGAGTGTTTAAAGGGAATAAGAGAGTGGTTAGGGAGGGAGGGAGTGTGGTGAAGGAAGGAGAGAGTGTTGGGAGAGAGGGATGATTAGTGTTGAGTCATTTTCCTTTGGGGAGGAATAAATCAAGTGTAAAAAATGTATATTTTTAGGGTAATGTGTTAAGATATAAAATTATTCAATCTTAATTATCCGAAATTATGATAATATATAAATCTGTTTTTCCAGGATGTTCCGCTCCGATTAGAGTAATCATATGGATAGCTTAAACAGGGATCCGGGACACTCAGTACATGCTAGGGGCAGTCTGGATAATGAAAACTATAGTTTTGCGAAAAAGCGGGAACTAGTCCAAAACAAAGAAAAACCAGTCCAGAATTTTAAATGACGGCGTGGTCTAAAAGATCAATTAATGCAACGTTTAGGTAAAATTACCAGTGTACAACCTCCACTAGCCAGCCATAACACAAATGAGAGGTCTAGGTAAATGAATAACGATATCCGCTTGTGAAATGTTATCGTATAAATTCTGTATAAACGCATTTTGTGGACGTTTGTCCAGGTCATAAAGGGAGGCAACTTTGCAAATATCAATTTGCGCCATTTAACTCATTATCCACTGAAACTTCTAATGGGGGAATTTCAGTTTGCAATAGAGGTTGGTCCATTTTAGACTCTTTAGGCTTGTTTTTTTGTAAGAAATTGAACAGTGAAGTCCCTCAGGCCTAAAAAAAAAAGTTGTGTGTTTAGGGCAACCCGACCTACCTTGCAAAACACCCCTGACCCTAAAGATTTTTTAAGATTTTGAAAAAAGATTTTCAAAATGGAGGAAAAACCTGTTTTAAAACCTGTTTTGGACCAATTTGGCACCTAAAAAAAAATTAATTAAAAAAAATCTTGATCCCTACCCTACCTAAATTTTTTCAGATCGTTGCCCTAAACACAGATATTTTTTTTTTTGGCCTCAGAGCACATCAGAGGGCTCCTGCAGGAGAAATGACATTCTAGTCAAAGACCCTGGTTGAGCGTTAAAAAATCAACAGTCCAGTGTTGTGCCTAGGTCTAAAATTTTGGGGGACTCGGTGGCGCACTGTCAACATTTTTGGGGGACATTTGAAATGTTTGGGGGACACACTAAAAACGCCTTTAAAAACATGATAGGCTTTCATTCCTCTAAAATAGAATTAGTGTTTATGATATTGAACATGTTTACTGCATCTACGGTCTAGTAGATTTTCGGTAATCCCGTAAGGCTTTTACACGACCGGAAAACTGATGTTCCGTCTATTTTTAAATAACTTGTAATGATTGTTTTGGTACATACAATGTTGGAAGAGTTTGATCAGCACGTTGTTTAGATGGGGGTTTCATTCATCAGGTTGTGTGACGCTTTGCGTTTCGTCTGCTCTTTCCTCTCCAATCCAAAGAGTGAAGTCAAGTCATGAGTAATTTGACTGGTTATCGGGTTTTACCGTAGCCATTTAACTGCATTGGGCATATACCCGCGCACACAGTCTACCTTTAGTAATAAAGGATAGTAAATCGGCGGAAAGGATAGTTGTAATTGTAAGACTGGTTATCGGGTTTTACGTAGCCATTTAACTGCAGTGGTATATACACGCGCGCACAGTCTACCTTGATTAATGAAGGATAGTAATAAGTAAATCGGCGGAAAGGATAGTAAATAGAGAAAAGGTACGGAAGACGAAAATTGCGCCCGCGCCGTTGCGAATTTTAAGGGTCAAAGTAAATAATATTGAGGGAATCCCGCAATCCCGTGCTCTAGGTGCAACACTGAACATGATAAACGTGAAATTTTAAAAATTCGAAACACACAGTCTTTCTAGAAGGACAACTGTATAATTTGCGCCACTGTAGAGATCTATGCTAGCAAACTGTAGCTCAGACCGTGGTTTAGAGATACAGTAAGTATACTGCAAGTCTTAGGACAAGCGTATTGTACTCTTCACAGTACACATATTTTCTTTTTCATTCTTTTCATACTGCATCACCCCCTTAAAGAGATTGTGTGCTGCAAATTAATGGAATGCTCAATTCATAATCATAAATTTAAAAAGTCTGATCCAAGTAAATCGAATGTTGGCAAAGAAGGAAATTCATGAGAACCAGAAATCGAGCCCTGAGTTTGACAGTCAAGTTCAATGTAGTAGGGCATGTTCGATTATCAGTTCCAGAACTGTTTGGAACGATTCCATGGAATTAGTAAATCAAATAAAAACGGAATTGAACCCTTGCAAATATGGTAGTGACTGGTTCCCTACTTATTACAACTTTGCTGTCGAAGCGTTCGTAAATTGTGCCGGGAACCATGATGATACGTCACAATTCTGCTCACACCACCTCATCGGGCAGAACTGATAGAACAGTTCTGGAATTGAATTCCGGACCATTCGATTTCGATTCCGTCAATTCCGGACTGATAATCGAACACGCCCGTAGTCAACTCCTCAACGTCAGTAGCGAGATTTACAGTAAGAGGATTGAGATTTTTGGGGTGTAGTCTGGTATACCAGTCGGTGTGTCTGGGCACTTTTTATGGCGGCTGGTTTGTGAAAGATTTCCTGCTGTGAGATCTACACTGATTGCAGGGCTGCCATTTCTCAGGATTTTTTTCTAGTACATGGTAGCTTAAAGCAGGCTTAAAGTAAAGCAGAATGCGCCTTAAGGCGCATTCTGCTTTACTTTCAGCCACGTGTCAACAAAACTAAAAACAGGCGAAAGGGAAAAGAAATGATTCGTAAAATCGCACTTGAAAAATGCAAATTTGGAAATCTTAGGATTTTTAGCTCACCTGAGCACTTGCTCAAGGTGAGCTTTTGTGGTCAGTCAATGTCCGGCGTCCGTCGTTGTGCATTGTGCGTCGTGTGTCAACAATTTCTTCAAACATCTTCTCCAAAACCACTTGCTTGATTGCAACCAAACTTCACAGGAATGTTCCTTGGGTCAAGCTCTTTCAAAGTTGTTCAAAGAATTTGAAACCATGCAGAACTCTGGTTGCTATGGCAACCAAAGTGAAAA
The DNA here is from genome assembly GCA_922989275.2 of Gari tellinella. Taxonomy (NCBI): domain Eukaryota; kingdom Metazoa; phylum Mollusca; class Bivalvia; order Cardiida; family Psammobiidae; genus Gari; species Gari tellinella. Next base: position 32,288,248 of record OV277872.1, on the reverse strand, counting down.
AATAAGGAAATCTTAAAAAATCTTCTTGTCACAAACCACAAGAGCCAGAGCTTAGATATTTGGCACATGTCATTACCTATAGGTCCTCTATCAAAGTTGTTCAAATTTTGCCCCTGGTATCAAAATTGGCCCCGCCCCGGGGGTCAACGTTTTACAAAGAGTTATATAGTGAAATGTTCAAACATCTTTTTCTCTGAAACCAAATGTGTCCAGAGCTTTATTTAGCATGGTATTACTTCTAGAGGTATTTGACATATATTGTTGAATCAGTTCCGGTCCGTTGCATATCTGGGTCACTGAAGCTAAAAATAGATTTTTTTCCCATGAGAACTTAAAAAATCTTCTTGTCTGAAACCATTGTACACTGAGCTTAGATATTATGCACATAGCATCGTCAACAGATCCTCTATCTTAGTTGTTCAAATGTTGTCCCTGGGGTCAAAATTTGCCCCGCCCCGGGGATCACAGTTATAGTGAAATGTTCAAACATCTTTTTCTCTGGAACCAATATGACCAGAACATTGATATTTGGCATGATGTAACTTTTAGAGGTCCTTCACATATATGGATGAATCGGTTCTGCTCTGTTGCATATCTGGGTCACCGGAGCTAAAAATAGATTTTTAGCATACCTGAGCACAAAGTGCTCAAGGTGAGCTTTTGTGGTCGGTCTTTGTCCGTCGTCGTGCGTCGTTCGTCGTGTGTCAACAATTTCTTCAAACATCTTCTTCTTCAAAACTACTGGTCTGATTGCAACCAAACTTCACAGGAATGTTCCTTGGGTCAAGCTCTTTCAAAGTTGTTCAAAGAATTTGAAACAATGCAGAACTCTGGTTGCCATGGCAACCAAAGTGAAAAAATAAGGAAATCTTAAAAAATCTTCTTGTCTGAAACCACAAGGGCCAGAGCTTAGATATTTGGCACATAGCAACTTCTATAGGTCCTCTATCAAAGTTGTTCAAATTTTGCCCCTGGGGTCAAAATTGGCCCCGCCCCGGGGTCACCATTTTACATAGAGTTATATAGTGAAATGTTCAAACATCTTTTTCTCTGAAACCAATATGACCAGAGCTTTGATATTTGGCATGGTATAACTTCTAGATGTATTTGACATATATTGTTGAATTGGTTCCGGTCCGTTGCATATCTGGGTCACCAGAGCTAAAAATAGATTTTTTACCAGAGAACTTAAAAAATAATCTTGTCTGAAACCATAGTACACTGAGTTTAGATATTTTGCACATAGCATCGTCTGCTGATCCTCTATCAAATTTGTTCAAATTTTGTTCCTGGGGTCAAAATTGGCCCCGCCCCGGAGGTCACCGTTTTACATAGAGTTACATAGGGAAATGGTCAAACATCTTTTACTCAGAAACCAATATGGCCAGAGCTTTGATATTTGGCATGATGTAACTTTTAGAGGTCCTTCACATATATGGATGAATTGGTTCTGGTCTGTTGCATATCTGGGTCACCGAAGCTTAAAATAGATTTTTTCCAATGAAAACTTCAAAAATCTTCTTGTCTGAAACCATAGAACACTGAGTTTAGATATTTTGCACATATCATCGTCTACAGGTCCTCTATCTTAGTTGTTCAAATTTTGCCCCTGGGGTCAAAATTGGCCCCGCCCTGGGGGTCACCTTTTACAAATCTTCTTTTCTGAAATCACGCGACCCATCCTAGTGTCACGATGGTCAGGTGAGCGATCAAGGGCCATTCTGGCCCTATTGTTTCAATGAAAACTTCAAAAATCTTCTTGTCTGAAACCATAGTACACTGAGTTTAGATATTTTGCACATATCATCGTTTACAGGTCCTCTATCTTAGTTGTTCAAATTTTGCCCCTGGGGTCAAAATTGGCCCCGCCCTGGGGGTCACCTTTTACAAATCTTCTTTTCTGAAATCAAGTGACCCATCCTAGTGTCACCATTGTCAGGTGAGAGATCAAGGGCCATTCTGGCCCTCTTGTTTATGTAAACTTATGGCAGCCCTGCGATTGACAGCACCTCTTCTGCCAGGCACCAGTTAGCTTTGGTGAAAGTACTTTCAACCTGCTTTCGGTGGTCACTTTTCTTCAAAAAACTAGAAACTGGGTAATGGGTTCAGGTGCGGATCCAGGATGATTCTGGGGGGGGGAAGAGGGGGCATAAAGAGCATACTCTTAAGCAGGGGGTTGCTAGGGGCCCTGGTGGGTCCAGGGCAACACCCTGGTAGGGCGTTCAGGGGGGCAAAGCCCCCGACCGAAATCAATTTTACAAGTTTTTATAACCAATTAGATCAGCTCTCCTGAGTTGAAACTTCCGGCTATAATCGTGATGAAACATTGCAGGGGCAAAGCCAGGCTTCAATGAATGTTATGCACCTCAGCAATAGGGTGCGGGAGGGGGTATCTGGTAAATACAGGGTTCCGGATAAAGGGAGTAATCTTTATTTCTGCATTAAACCCCATGGTGCCACTACTCATTGAAGACAATTCTAATGAGTAGTATTAGTAACACCATAGGTTTTGGTGCTGAAATAAGTGAGAAAATGTTGGATTTGTTCAGTTCACTCCCTCTTATCAGTCTTATCTGGAGCCCTGTAAATATCTATAGGTCTGCATTACTGAGTGATTCATTTGGTATCATATTTATATGCTTTTTGTTCTTGCAGATAGATCTGATGACACAACTAAAGCAGGGTGACGAAAGTGGAAACTGCAGATCGAAGTGAAAAGCTGAACAAAGCCAATCATAACAAAAATGGCTACTCCTGATATGGATGTGATCAAGGAAATCCCTGGCTATAAAGTTATACTGAAAGCCATTCTAAAGAGCCAGATTCAACAACTGGTAAGCTTTGATTTTATAAGGCAGTGGCTGGTCGTTGGGATTTTTATACGCAGATGGGACATATTGATTTTATCAGGGCTCCAGATAAGAGGGAGTAAACTCAAGTTTTCCACCATTTTCTTCATTTCTGCATTAAACCCTTTGGTGTCACTACTCCTTATAATCGTCTCTTTGATAATTAAAGCGTATCTGGCCTGTTTAAATGTATAAAATAGAAATTTACGCAGATACAGAGCTTATCTGAGGCAAAAAATTTGATGCTTCCATCCATTCCGTGACCACGGTACGTACCGTGAGTTTTCAAAGTCTGTACCGTGAACCGAACCGTGGCCAATGAACCGTGATGTACCGTCCCACGTAGTACCGTGGCAGCCTTATCAAATACATGCTTTGACCTACATGTATGTAGCTGGAATTTGATAGATTTGGAAGATGGCCACTACAAACAAAATATCATGAACATTCTACCTATTGCAATTCTTTTTAGCTCACCTGGCACGAAGTGCCAAGGTGAGCTATTAGGATCGCTGGATGTCCGTCGTACGTCGTCCGTCGTCTGTCTGTCTGTCCACAATTGTTCCTTAACACTCTAGCGCCTACAAATTTCATTCGATCTTCATGAAACTTCATGACAATATTTGTCTTGATAAAATCTAGGTCAAGTTCGAATGTGGGTCATGTCCGGTCAAAAACTAGGTCACTAGGTCAAATCATAGAAAAACCTTGTTAACACTCTAGAGGCTACAAATCTCAATGGATCTTAATGAAACTTGGTCAGAATGTTTGCCTCATTGATATCTAGGCCAAGTTCGAATGTGGGTCATGTCCAGTCAAAAACAAGGTCACTAGGTCAAATCATAGAAAAACCTTGTTAACACTCTAGAAGCTACAAATCTCAATGGATCTTAATGAAACTTGGTCAGAATGTTTGCCTCATTGATATCTAGGTCAAATTCGAATGTGGGTCATGTCCGGTCAAAAACTAGGTCACTAGGTCAAATCATAGAAAAACCTTGTTAACACTCTAGAAGCTACAAATCTCAATGGATCTTAATGAAACTTGGTCAGAATGTTTGCCTCATTGATATCTAGGTCAAATTCGAATGTGGGTCATGTCCGGTCAAAAACTAGGTCACTAGGTCAAATCATAGAAAAACCTTGTTAACACTCTAGAAGCTACAAATCTCAATGGATCTTAATGAAACTTGGTCAGGATGTTTGCCTCATTGATATCTAGGTCAAGTTCGAATATGGGTCATGTCCGGTCAAAAAACAAGGTCACTAGGTCAAATCATAGAAAAACCTTGTTAACACTCTAGAAGCTACAAATCTCAATGGATCTTAATGAAACTTGGTCAGAATGTTTGCCTCATTGATTTCTAGGTCAAATTCGAATGTGGGTCATGTCCGGTCAAAAACTAGGTCACTAGGTCAAATCATAGAACAACCTTGTTAACACTCTAGAAGCTACAAATCTCAATGGATCTTAATGAAACTTGGTCAGAATGTTTGCCTCATTGATATCTAGGTCAAGTTCGAATGTGGGTCATGTCCGGTCAAAAACTAGGTCACTAGGTCAAATCATAGAAAAACCTCGTTAACACTCTAGAGGCTACAAATCTCAATGGATTTTAATGAAACTTGGTCAGAATGTTTGCCTCAATGATATCTAGGTCAAGTTCGAATGTGGGTCATGTCCGGTCAAAAACTAGGTCACTAGGTCAAATCATAGGAAAATCTTGTTTACACTCTAAAGGTTGATTGTGGGTCATGTCCAGTCATAATCTAGGTCACTATAGGTCAAGTTTGCCATGGTGTACCAGGTGAGCGATTTAGGGCCATAGTGGCCCTTGTCTGATTATTCGACTTTAAGTGATGCAAATGCACTTTAAAGATTATAAAGAAGTTATGTGATTCATGTTTTGTGAATAATGACAGTTTACTCCTTCTACAGAGACCTCTCTTATGTTTATATACATATTGGTGTTTTACCTGTAGGTGGAACAGTTGGCCACTACGACAGAGGAAGAGTCTGTGATTTTGACAGCTAGTGTGACAGATGGTACCCTGTGTCACCTGGGCTCTGACTCGGGCAAATCATTCCTAGAAGACCATGAAGACTTCAAGTCTCAGTTCTTGGGTTTCTGCCTCAAAAGTGAGTATGCAACTACATGTAGAGAGCCGAACAGCTCCATTTAGTGGGCTTTACTTTAAGCCTGCTTTTAGTGGTCACCCATGGTTAGCACAGAATTTGAAAAAAACTCTTGAATTTGATGTCTGTCTTTAAAAAAAAACCACCTTGAAAACAGTATTTGTCTTGAAAAACCCTTAAATAGTCATGAATAGCCTTGAAAAACCCTTTAAACGGATTTTTTCCCTGGGTGATTTTGAGATATTTCATAGAAAAAAAATTGTCCGCAAAAACATTAAACAAAAAAAGCCATGAGAATCCGTAGAATAATTGATATCCGCAGGGCTCCAGATTGGGGACGTTTTTCAAAAACTAACATCTTTATTTCTGTATTAAATCCTATGTTTTCACTACTCATTAGAATCTTCTCTTTGTAACAATTCTAATGAGTAGTAACTCCATAGGATTTGGCGCTGAAATGAGTGAGAAAATGTTTGATTTGTTAAATTTACTCTTATTCTGGAGCTCTGATCCCAGTAAAAGTGTACCGCACTGTGTGTTGAGTTTACTCTCTGTGTCGTCCTGATGCTCTGTTTGCCAATGATAAAGCTGGATGATCAGTTCTAAACCGCACTTGTATCGAGCTTTCAGCAAATACAGTAAGAATAAACGCTCTACGATTGTATCCTATAAAGTCTCTAGGTAAGAGACTCGTATACATGTAGCTTTGATTTTGGTGGTCTTAAATATAAGCTAAGGCCTTAAAAAACTTTGATTTTTTAAGAACCATGTTCAAACCAAGGTCCAATGTATCAGTGCTTTACACTGGGCATACAAAAGAACCACAGAACTCTGTCGATAATATTATATGAGTAAGGCATTTCCCCTGAGTTTTCTGTATCTTCTCCCAAATCTCTGGGGCTTCCAATTAGCATATAGATGGCAGAAACTGTCTTTAACAAATAAACCAACCTACCTGGAGGAGCTTTCTGTTTTACCTTCAGTCTGCTGGACACACACATTGCTATGAGTCTTATTCAAGACATGGTAGAAGTTAAAATAGGCATATTTCTCCTGAGGAATATTTTCAGCCATAAAAAAACTTCCATCTGATAAGGGAAATATTTAAAAAACTAAAATATTTTTCTGCATTAGAACGTGTCACTACTCATTAGAATCGTCTCTTCAAGAAGATTCTAATGATTAATAACACCATAGGGTTTGGTGCAGAGAAATTGTTTTTGAGGATATTTTGGAAAACCAGTTTACCCTCTTATCTGAAGCCCTGGGGCCTGTTTCATAAAACTTCTTATGACAAAAACGGTTGTAAGTCTAAACTTTAAAATACATTTAATTTCTGATTTCTCTATCTAATCCTGTCTTGAAAAGAGATGCCACAAGACATCCTGACTAGATGGAGAAATAAATAATAATTTAGAATTTTATAATCTGACTAATAATTTAGAATTTTATAATCTGACTAACGACAACATTTGTCGTACAAACGGTGTTCTGCTAAGACATCCAAAAGTTGGCGACACATGTCTCAGTGGGCATGAAAAGTTGGCGACATTTTCAAAAATAAAAGGGACAAAGGAGAAACATTCAAAGTTAAGTGCTTTTATGCATGGTATTACATGTCATTGAAAGAGCTTTCTTGCTTTGGATGATTTCCAATGATTCAGAGCCCTGTTAAAATCAAAGTTTCCAATCTCCCCTCCCGCTATCTTCACTGAATAATCGCATAACCACTTATCTTGAAACTGACGATGAGCCTTTGTAGAGGAATCAGGTTCCGAGTTTTCTCTCGAACATTGCGGTTCTGCATGCTTTAAAAGCGAAGAGGGGGATTCAGAAGTTGTGGGTGAGGACCAAAAATTTGTAACGAACGATAAATCGGCCTTATATGACTGTCCGTTTAAAGAAACTTAGAATTGTTGTCGGCTTTTTCTTCACGGGAGACACCATTTTTAGCTCACCTGGCACGTAGTGCCAAGGTACGTGCCAAGGGTGAGCTATTTTAATCGTCCTGTGTCCGTCGTCGTTCGTTCGTCGTCAACAATTTCGTTGAACAACATCATTCTCCTCTAAAACCACTGGATGGATTTTTACCAAACTTGGTAGGAATGATCATTGTATTGTCCTCTTTCAAAGTTGTTCAAATATTTCCGGTCAGTTGGATATCTAGGTCACAGGAGCTAAAAATAGATTTTTTCAATGAAAACATCTTCTTGTCTAAAACCACAGTACCCTGAGTTTAGATATATGGCACAAAGCATAGTCTTCAGGTCCTCTATCAAGATTGTTCAAATTATGTTCAAAATGACCCCGCCCCGGGGGTCGTAATTTTACATAGAGTTATATAGTGAAATCTTCAAACATCATTTTCTCTGAAACTAATATGGCCAGAGCTTTGATATTTTGCATGTGGACACTTCTAGAAGCCCATAACCTATATTGTAAATATAGTTCCAGTCCGTTGCATATCTAGGTCAACAGAGCTAAAAATAGATTTTTCAAATGAAAACTTAAAAAATCTTCTTGTCTGAAACCACATTACCTATGGCTTAGATATTTGACACAAAGCATCGTCTTCAGGTTCTCTATCAAGATTGTTCAAATTATATCCCTGGGGTCAATTATCCCGCCCCGGGGGTCGTAATTTTACATAAAGTTATATATATAGTGAAATCTTCATACATCTTTATCTCTGAATCTAATATGGCCAGAGTTTTGATATTTGGTATGATGACATTTCTAGAAGCCCTTAAACAATATTGTAAATATGGTTACAGTCCGTTGCATATCTAGGTCACTGGAGCTAAAAATAGATTTTTTCAATGAAAACTTAAAAAATCTTCTTGTCTGAAACCACAGTGCCCTGAGCTTAGATGTTTGGCACAAATCATCTTCTTTAGGTTTTCTTTCAAGATTGTTCAAAATTTGTCCCTGGGATAAAAAATGATCCCGCCCTGGGGGTCATGTGACCCTTGTGTTGGTTTTTCCAGGTGAGCGATATTTAGGCCCACATGGGCCTCTTGTTAAATTTCCTGCGCTTGACGACAGACACGCTTTATAATATGACTGGTTTAACCTTTGCAGTGTCGCATACTTTTTATTTCCATAATAATTATAGAACCAGTGGAGTAAATTTGATGCTGGCACCGTCAAAATCGCTTAATCGTGAGAATTTCATGCCCCGTCAAATATTCGGCCCCAGACATTTCGACCGCGACAATTGTCGCCCCGGGACGGAAATAAAAGCGACAATCGTAATTTTTTAGAAACAATGTCGCAGATACGCAGCCTTGGCAGAACACTGTACAAAGTTTTATGAAACAGGCGCCTGACCTGGAGGAAACAGTTATAAGCAGCCTATATCTTAACCCATTACCCCTTAAAAACGCCTTTTTACGCCTCTTACTTATTCCTCAACTGAAGAAAAAAGTTCCAGTTTATACAGCAAAGAATATGTACCAAAAGAAATATTTTCCATATCCTAGAAGATGGTAGCTTAAAGCAGGCTGAAAGTAAAGCAGAATGTGCCTTAAGGCACATTCTGCTTTACTTTCAACCTGCATTAAGTGGTCACCTGTTTTCGAAGCAAGAAATAGGCTAAGAGGTAATGGGTTAAACAATCTCTTTGCATCTTCATTGAATGTTTCTCTGCAGAGAGTTAACCCATTACCCCATAGCCTGTTTATATTTACTTAAAGCAGGTTGAAAGTAAAGCAGAATGCGCCATATGGCGCATTCTGCTTTACTTTCAGCCTGCTTAAAGCTTTTACCAGCTAGAATATGGAAAGTATTAAATATGACACGTATTCATTACGGTTTATATTGGAACTATTTTCTTCAGCGGATGAATAAAATGCATGTGCTAAAAGTCGCTTCTATAAGGGAAAGGGTTAAGTACTTTATGTTAATTTTCAGGACATCATAGAAGAAAACAAGAACAAGATAGAGAAAAAGAACGGCAAGAGGCAATGCGCAATATTCCAACTACCCCACCACGTTTTTCAGGACCACGGCACGGATACCCCGGTATGCCACACAGGTCGCCCAGATTTCCATCACCTAGACAGAACATACATCCTGTAGCACTCACACGAGTATCACCAGGAATGAATGTACGAGGAATGCGTCATGAGCCATATCCAATGGGCAGACAGAAGCGACCTTTAAGCTTTGATGGTAAAGGTCAAGGACAGCCCTCCATGAAAGTGCCAATAGGAAACGTTCCAAGCCAGGCTATCAAGATCGAGCCGGACGATCCTGACGATGGCCAGAAAAACCAAGCAGCAGAAACCAGTGAATCAACTAGTCAGCCTACCTCTCCGTCTCGAACAGAGGCACATACAAAACTTGAGAGGGAAGACGACGCTAGGTCATCATCATCATCATCCACCATCCCAAATGAATCCACAGATCTCAAATATAGTGATTCTGCTCCACCAGAAGGACTTAGTTTAGACTCAGACTTATCCAATCTGATACCGCCAGTGGACGGTGCAGGGACAGACAATCAGGAATCTCTAAGTGCTCCACAGACTCCAGGGTCCAGTGCTGGTACTGACCCTAGTGTTAATGTGAAAGTTGAGGCTCTAACAGAGTCCGAAATGGATCTAGAAATAACTGGGGTAGAGTTAGGGGCCAGGACCCCGGCACAAGAGCCAATGGCGTCCCAAGAAAACTGGGGACAGAATATGAGCATGGGAGCTTCAGGAAGCCAGGAAGATCTCCAAATGGGATACAGTAAGTCACCTATTTCCTTGATTTTCTATATGACCGTATTCCTGCACTCTGTAAGAAGCTTAAGAAACCTTGTTAAATGATTTGATGTGGGAGAAGTTTGGAAAGGACACCATGTTAAATGTCCCAATTATCTGCATTTTTGTAAAAAAAAAAAAATTCATAAATTTACTTAAATCATTTTTTTTCTTTACCCCATAGCCTGTTTCTAGTATTGAAAATAGTGACAACTTTAATCAGGCTTAAAGTCAAGCAGAATGCACCTTAACGGCATAAGGCACATTCTGCTTTACTTTCAGCCTTCTTTACTGCTTTAAGTTACCATCGGCTAGAATGTAGAAAATATTTCCTATAACATATTCATGACTACAAATTTGAACCATTTTATTCAATGGAGAATTAAAGGCGTATAAATTTGTATCGATGGAGTAATGAGTTAAATCCTAGTTGATTGCTTAAAGCCATTTCTAAATTAAAATAGAAACTTAGAGAAGAAAATGTTGAAAATGTTGAGGTTACCCATTCATGTCTGGAGCTCTGTATTATACAATATTATATTAATTATCTAGTTAAATCGATGTACAAGGTTTCATTCAGTTGCTTGGCTGAGGACAGGAATATGGTTGACAGTTCACAACACACTCCATACAAGTTTAAACTACTAGTGTCGCTGAGGCAGAATCAGAATTGTACCATTGTTAGAATTGTATCACATGTACTGTTTGCTTTAATACTTCTTCTTGAACTCCTCTTGACTCCTTTCTCAGATATCATATATTGTATATCTTGCTAAATTTTATTGCAGAATGCCGCATTAAGGGTGTATCAATGTCATGAATTTGGGAACTTTTCAAAGTATATGAAAACACTCTATGATGGTTTTGTATTGAAGAGCTATTTAAGATGAATGAAAAAATAGAAAAAGTGTACATTTTGGTGAACAACAGTTGGCTCTACGGCCATGTAAAATTTACCCCACCCACTTCCTCTTATTTTGTCCTTTTCAAACAGCCCGCTTCAATAAAACCCATTTTAAATGAAAACAAATATGATAATTTGGTTTTGTGTTATTTATTTCCTATCTATGGTAGTATTTCTTCATACAAATACTAATTTAAGAAAAAAAAGGCACCAAATGTGAAATTTATAAAGCTCTAAATATCATCTATATGGTACTTTTTTGTAAATTTTGTAAGGGGCGATAACTCTTTTTACTTTAATAACTCAAAATTTTCAACACTGACCTTTCAATTTCTTTTCATATTTTGAACTGCCTTAGTATGGGCTTTCATCTGGTAGAATATAAGAAAAAGTTAAATACTAGAACTATTTCATTTTCAAACTTTTTTACTTTTTTTCATAAAATAAAAAATCTAATAAAATCATGCCCTAAATAAAGCATATTTTTAATATTCAAGGATCCATATTGTTCAAACCTGGTGCCTGCTTTGTCTAAATTTGGTTTTTATATGTGAACATACCACCATAGACATGGAATAAATAAATAAAACCCAAATTAACATTTTTGTTTTGTTTTGAAATAGATTTTACTGAAGCTTGTACTCTGAATGGGTAAAATTTGAGAAAAAAATTCCAAATTTGACATACCTTTTTCAAATCGCTGTAGCTCGAAAAAAAGGACACCACCATATATATTTTTTTTCAATTTTTCATTCATCATAAATAGCTCTTCCAAAAAAACAATGATAGACAAAAAGTTTAATACTTTGAAAAAAATGGCTCATGACATTGATACACCCTTAAACGATTAAATTTTATTTAAAACTCAAAATAATTATAAGTACCTATAATATTCATGAATCTTTTAATTTTGAGAAAGTATTGACTATTGAGGCACATTTTGCTTTACTTTCAACCTGCTTTAAGTGGTCACCTATCTTCAATTCTAGAAACGGGCCATGGATTAAAGGGTTAAAACTAGATGAAAGTAAACTCAGAAAAGGAAGCCCATGCAGATTTCTGCTTTACTTTCATCATTCTTTCTGATAAGCATTCTCTTGTGGTTGAAACTGCAGTTTTACTTGACCAAAGAAATACTATACGTAACGGCGTAAACATTGAAAGCAGATTTATAGAGCCCCATTTCAAAATCACTTTTTGAACTTCAACCTTATGATTTTTTTGTCTGAAGTTGACCAAACTGTTATTCTTAAACTTATTATTTTATTCATTTTCTGGAAGTTAGTGAATTGTGTTAAAAAAGTGGTTATGAAATCACAAAATCAATGCTGAGCAAATATTCCAAAGAATATGCTTGGACAGTCTGTAAAATAGAGAGCTTTCTGCATTACTTTTGTCCTGCAATTAAGCAGCCACCTTTCTTAACGAAGGTTTCAATGTTCGTCATACGTATACAATTAAGGAGAATTAATAGTCCATTTATGGATCAGACCAGAAAACTGAAATCGCGAATGTTTCGACTTGCCAAGAAGACGTTTTGAAATACAAGGTTTAAACCTTAATTGTGAAGAATAAGAAATAGGTGTCCTTGAACACGTTCGACAAGGTCTGATGAAGTGATCAACACAACAATTTTGGGAAAGTTGACAGGTAAGTCTAGCTGTCAAGGCTAGGATGTTACAGCAAAGTCTACCTTTTATGACCACTCAAAAAAGGCAATGTTTTCCATGTTAAACTCATTGGATGCCAGAGCACCAGATAAGGGTAGTTTTTCAAAAACTAAAATCTTTATTTCTGAATTAAACCCTATGGTGTCACTACTCATTAGAATCGTCTCGAAGAGACGATTCTAATGAGTAGTGACACCATAGGATTTAGTGCTGAAATGAGTGAGAAAATGTTTGATTTGTTGAAATAACTCCCTCTTATCTGGAGCCCTGGATGCTGAATTTTCAAATGGACTCGCACACGTTATGTTATGATCATGGCGTTCAAATTGACTCCAGGGGTGTCGCAAAATTGTCAGTCAAACTCTGCCCTATGTGTCTTATAAACACAATCACATTTCAAAGTTCCAAGTTAGTACTTCCAGTTTCAAAACAGGCTCCAGTCAGGGATCCAGATAAAGGGATTATTAAATAAACAAAAACCTATTGGATTTGTGTAATGGAATGGATTACGCCGACACCTTCAATCATGAATGAGTGGTTATAATAGTGGGACTATGCTGTACTACAATTATACATGAGCAACCAGGAAGTTGCGACTCATTAATTGCTTATTATTTAACTTGAGGAATATTTGATGGCTTTAAGCAACAGATGTTTCATGGTCAACTATTCAAATTCTACTGAGCTTGGTTGTACAGTTATACCTAATTAAATCAGGTCAGACTGGCCGGTATTTCTTTAAATTGAATTTCAATTTGAAGTTTAAACATGGCCAAGCCATATTTTAAGTATTAACCCTTTCCCCCCATTCTGCTTTACTTTCAACCTGCTTTAATTGGTCACCTGTCTCCAAAAATGGGCTATGGGGTAATGGGTTAAATACAGATATGTTTGGCCTAAGCAATTCCCAGTTGCACCTAAGCGAGTCCGGGTTGCAAGGTTTGAATGTATGGAGATGTCTCTGCCCTCAAATTTGATATTTTGCATGCTGGAAAATTTGATTGCAAACTGTGGTTGGGTCTCACCCAATAATGATTAACTCTGGGGCAGAAATAGGTGTGGAGATAAAATGCAAAAGTCTGTTCCTGTTTTATCTGAGTTATGGGGTGAAGGGCGGATTGGATGAATATTTGACCTGCTTTCAGCAACCCTTTGCTAGGATATGGAAAATATTTCTTATCCCTTTCCCCAATAGAAGCGCCTTTTAGCGGATATGATTTATTCATCCGCTGAAGAAAATAGTTCCAATTTAATCAGTAATTAATATGGATTATAGGGAATATTTTCTATATTATAGCACATGATAGCTTAAAGCAGGCTGAAAGTAAAGCAGAATGCGCCCTAAGGCGCATTCTGCTTTACTTTCAACCTGCTTTAAGTAGCCTCCTGTCTTAAAAACTTGATTCAGGCTATGGGGGAAAGGGTTAAAGTGCATGTTCATGACTGTATGACATATTTAAAAATTATGGAGTAAAGGGTGAAATTAATTTAAGTCTGATCATTTCATGAGAGATGGAAAACCTTATACACTTGCTTGTAAACAATGACCAGTCACATTTGTTTTGCCTAAAGTCATCAAAATATTTCTCACTAAGATTATTTCTATAGCTCCAGATAAGGGGAGTATTTCAAAGTACAGTGGAGAATCTGTTGTTCTTTCCCGTTTAAACGCAAACGTACGCAAACGCAAAGCACTAAAACGTAGAAAAGAACAACTTTTGGACAATTCTGATATTTCATGTTTATCATGGTGACAAACAGTTTGGAGCCTGATCAGACGCCGGGTTACCCGGCGTCTGATCTGGCTCCAAACTGTTTGCACTGGAAATAATAGTTTTAGCGTAAACGCGTTTATTGGGAAAGAATAACAGATTCTCCACTGTATCTAGTAACCGTATGTTGCAATACCATTACTGAATTCTTTGAAATTGAGTAGTCACAACCCAGTATTGAATGAAGACGTAAAGAATAAAACACTGAGAGTTCACTCCCTTTTATCTGTAGCCATGGTTTTTTGTACAAATATGATCTGCCTCAGCATTCACTTGTTAAAGTCATTATAAAGACAGCTTCAACCTCTTACTCAATTTCAGCATTGATTTTTCGATGACAGGGATGTAAGAGATTCACTCGTTTGTTGAAAAAAAGAGAAAAATTTTATACAGTCAGGCCTGTGTTGATTGACGGTTGAAAAAGCTGTGTGGTCTTAAAGACAGGTGTCTGCTTAATGTAGGACAAAAGTTAACCCATTATCCCAAATATGCCTCTTTATGCCTTTAATTTAATCATCCACTGAAGAAAATAGTTCCAGTTTATACATTCCTTGATATATATATATTCTAGTTGATGGTAGAATAAAGCAGACTGAAAGTAAAGCAGAATGGGACTTAAGGCGCATTCTGTTTTACTTTGAACCTGCTTTAAGTAGTCGCCTATCTTCAAAACTAGAAACAGGCTATGGGGTAATGGGTTAAACTTCTTTGTATTTCATTAAGCTGATACCTTATCTTGTAAGACGGCATACAAATGCATATATTCATTTGAATACTCAGAATGCATTCATTTGACTGCTTTAAACACAGGTTTAGCTTCAAAGTTATTCAAGAAACTTGTATGGACGATGTGTGTTGTGGACTTGTCTTTTCTGTATACTGCAGGATAAAGGGGAGTGGTCTTTCATGTTTTCTTAAAAACTGTTGAATATGAAACATCTGTTGCTGATAGGCTCCTTTGAACGCTTACGACCGTCTGCAATATTTTTATCTTTCATTAATTAATCTAATGTTTGTATAGATTTCTAAGTACAGTAAATCCTGTCAGGATGTAAGGCAATCTTTTGGTTCTAAAATGAATGAGAAAATGTTGGATTTGTTAAGTTCTCTCGATCTTACTTACCTGGAGCCCTGGATGTATCGTTGAAACAAATCACCTATCAACCTTTGCCAGCTCTGTAACAGTTCTGGTAAGCAGTTTTTGTTTTGCAACTTCAATTTAGAAAATATTTTAAATTTTTCTGCACCATTCCTTTACCTGCAGCTATACAGGAGCCAATTGTAAATATTTTCTAAATAAAGAAATAAACTGTTTTGTCATCCAGTTGGCATTTATTTCAATGACATAGAAATTAACTTTTAACAGTGTCTGACTGTTTTGTTCGGCACTAAGGGTCAGAGATGTTGGGTTTGGAAGCCAGATGGTTGCCTGAGCACCAGATGAATGGAGTATTCGAAAATCTTTATTTCTGTATTAAACCCTGTGGTGTTATACTCATTAGAACCGTCTCTTTGAGACGATTCTAATGAGTAGTAACACCATAGGATTTGGTTCTGAAATGAGTAAGAGATTGTTAATTGTTAAGTTTACTCCCTCTTGTCTGGAGCCGTTTGGTTGCCATTGTTACATTCTGTGCCTTGGAAGCTTATCAGAAACTGAATGCATACTTGAGTTACTGAAATAAATGTTAAAACTGGAGAATATGTATATATTTATAAAATGCACTTGATTTGGGCAGGATTTGCCAACATATTCTCTGGCTTGAGACTCAAATTAATAATCTTAAACCCTTTGTTATGGCTCCCAGCTTATTACGCTTAGGCAGAAGCTGGGAGCCAATCCATAAGGTTGGAGATTTCTCCAGAATAAATGCTAAACTTTTTGTTATGGCTCCCAGTTTCTACCTTTCTGGCTCAAGCTGGGAGCCAAACTGTAGGGTTGGAGATTATTCTTGAGTGGCCAGTATTTGTGTTGGTGAATTCCTGGCTTAAACAAGAGCTTCAGATAAGGGGAGTGTTTCAAAAACTAAAATCTTTATTTCTGCATTAAACCTTGTGGTGTTACTACTCATTAGAATCGTCTTTTCGAGACGATTCTAATGAGTAGTAACATTATAGGATTTGGTGCAGAAATGAGTGAGAAAATGTTCAGATTTGTTCCGGTTACTCCCTCTTATCTGGAGCCCTGTTTAAATACCATGACTGTCATAGCAATAGTAAAACCTGTGTTCAGTGACCTGTTGGTGAAGAAAAATGGATAACCCTTTACCCCATAAGTACGCCTTTTTACACCTGAATTATTCCTACTCTAAAGAAAAGTAGTGCCATACAGCAAGTCCTAAAAATGCAATTTAGGTGGCAGTTTTCAGTGTATTTGTTGAAGATGGAAACTTAAAGCAGGCTGAATGTAAAGCAGAATGCTCCTTTCAGGAGCATTCTGCTTTACTTTCAACCTGCTTTAAGTGGTGACTGGTCATCATCACTAGAAACATGTCATGGGGAAATAGGTTTACAGATAAGTGACATCTAAATGCAGAACAAAATAATCTGTAAAATGTTTCCACAACTGCTCATGGATTTTCAATTGATTATTGACTCTTAGGCTTAAAGCCCATGTTTATCTATTAGTTCAGCAGGACACTAGAGTAAATTTGACATTTCCATAATGTTAATGTCCCGACATTAAAGATCTGGGGCACAATGTTTTTGGTCTGTCTGTCTGTCTGAGAATAAATATTGGAAGAAACCCCTGAGTTCAGTACAACTTGGGTAATGTCAGACAAAGGTCAAGGTCATTGACAAATTGACCATATTTGGATGCATAGTCTTTCACAAACACATTTTGTTTTCTATCAAACCCTTTGTTATAAAAATAGAATTGTCTAAAAAAAAAAGGTGAATCTAATATGGGTTATCATGATAGGATTTGGTGGAAACATAAACAATTTCAAATTTGAAATGCTCACATTATCTAGAACTACTTAAAAGATCAAATAAGCTGAATATAACATATTGGGCCATAACTTTTGAACTACATGTGATAGATACTTTGTTTTGCTGTTGAGCCTCGATCAGGTCAGACAAAAGTCAAGGTCAATAAGAGGTCATAGTCACATGGAGGGGCATAGTGTTTTACAAATATCTTGTTTTCAATATGTATTTAACATTTACCCAGGAGTTTAAATATTCATGATCCAGTGTAAATCACTAAATGCCATATCCACTCCCTAAATAGAAAACCCCCACATTGTTATAGTTGATGACCTACTGATAGTAAGCCTGGCTAGTTAATTTAAAATTGACAGGTGCTTGTTTTGTTTGGAACAAGATCTTGGAAAACGATGAAATAATTTCTTACATTGAAATGCCATGCCCTGTTTTGTTCATCACATGTTAATAAAAGACCACTGGGGTTATAGAAGAAAAACAACAAATAGAGGCATGAAGAGAATGTGTGCAATCAATCATAGAAACTGTGTCCTTAAAAATGAAGAATTGTAATGATAACAGATATCAGGTTGCAGATCGAGTTATTGTTTTGTGAGAAACATGCAATTTTCCAACACGAACACATAATGTAATATATGAGATACACAGAAGAGATTTTTTAGGATGTCGGATGCCTGAAACTTTTGGAAATTTCGGGAGACCAGTCCAGAAAAAGGTTAGTAATGAACACTCTTTGAATGGTTCTTGGATGTACTATGTTCACTCCTTGGATGACTTATGAATGAAGTAGCATGAACTAAGAATCATAGCTTCAGACAAAAGAGGGCAGTATTCGTGCACAAAACTTATGTTTTGTAGTACTTTCTATCAAACTGTACGGCCTGGGAGGCAATTCTAATGAAATAGTCAAAACACAGGGTTTAATGGAGGAAAAGTTGGATTTTTTTCTATGAACAACCATTTGCATAAGATATCAAATTGCCTAAACCAAGAAAACGGAAGATTTTTCCATAGCAATATGGCCAAGTGTTTTCTCTAAAAGAGCAAGAAACCCGAGAGTTACCGGATTTGGGTAAATGGAAAAATATACCTACATTGTTAACCAGTTTTGCAGGTAGTATACCTTTTCTGTTTTTTACCAAACAACTGCAAAGATGGTTTCATCTATATTTTATATGAAACATTTTCATTTTAGGGGGACCATAAACTTTATGGTCTGGAGGGCCAAGAAAAAGTATTTATATGCACCCGCACAACATAGATGGAGACATATTGCTTTTGGTCTGTTTGTTAGTCTTAACAACTTCAACCTTGGCCATAACATTACAACAGTTGTAATGTAGTTGAACTACATGACTGTGATAGAGACTTATTATTTTGGCATGTGAACTTAACTCAAGAAGCCCTTGAGTTGAATAAAACTTGGGTTATTTCAGATAAAGGTCAAGGTCATTAGAAGTTTTGGTCACATCTTGGGGCATAGTGTTTCACAAAACGTCTTGTACTATTTGGGCAATAGACCAAAGCCAGGTTAAGATAATAAAATCATCCAAGGAAGTCTTTCTACAGTTCAACATTTCATATGTCGTGTCTAATCAAGGTCTACACTGTTATCACAAATAGCAAAGATCTATTTATTGGACAAGTATTAAAGTGTTGACTAGATCAGTCATCAGATGCAGTAATGGGATCCAAATTAATCACCGACGTAAAAATACAATTTTGTTTTAATCTGTCTGCAGTGTATTTTGGCAGACAGAACAACAGCGAATATGTTTCACTTGTGGCTTGTCTGCAGGGCTCAAGATAATAGGGAGTAAACTTAACAAATCCAACATTTTCTCACTTAATTTTCTCACCAAATCCTATGGTGTTACTACTCATTAGAATTGTTTCTTCGAGACGATTCTAATGAGTAGTGGCACCATAGTGTTTAAAGCAGAAATAAAGATTTTAGTTTTTGAAATACCCCCCTTATCTTGAGCTCTGTTGTCTGTTTTGCGCAATGACTAAGAGGAATGTGGCTTCTGATTTCCAGACATCTGTAAAGAGGTTGGATTGTTTGATTTGATACATCTTTTTTCTGCTTTTGTTGGATTTAAACAATTGCAATTTATTGATTGGCTTTGATCGAATGAAAGCTATGATATCACTGGATTTCAATAATGGGTATGGACTTGTGTTAGCAGTGTGTTTCTTGTCCGGTGAACTACTCCAGTTTCAACCTTAGGCACTTGCTACTTGGCATATTTGTAAACTACGAGGTTGAAGATGTGAAAGACGCTAATCACATCTGTTTGACCTTCATCTTGATCTCTAGCCTTCAAAAATGGGTTAAAAAAACTTCTGACAAATGCCATTTTCTGCTTGACACATGAAAACTTTGTAGAAGCTAGCACTGAAAAGAACCGTAGGCAGTCTGTAAGATAGCATCATAGGTGTTATACTTTATGCGAGACAAAAGTAATGCAGAATTCTCCAGAAGAGACCATTCTGCATTACTTTGTCTTGCATTAGGTATCAACCTGTCTATAGAAAACAAAATTGTTCACTTGACCCATTACCTCATAGCCTATTTCTAGTTTTCAAGAGAGATGGCCACTTATAGCACATTGAAATAGTAATAGAATGCGCCTAAGGCACATTCTGCAGGGGTGTAAAATTTGCAGAATTGTTACTCGCCCTGCTTGGTGATAATAACATTTTGCTCATTAGTGATTGTTGTAAATTATCAGAAAATCTGCTCGCCCTGATAAAATGTTACTCGCCATGGCGAGCGGGCGAGTAGAATTATACACCCCTGATTCTGTTTTACTTCCTGCCTGCTTTAACCCTTTCCCCCATGGAAGCGCATTTTAACGAATATATTTCATTCCTCCGCTAAAGAAAACATTTCCAATTTTATCAGTCATGAATAATTATTATAGGAAATATTTTCTATATTCTAGCAAATAATAGCTTAAAGCATGCTGAAAGTAAAGCAGAATGCGCCTTAAGGTGCATTCTGCTTTACTTTCAACCTGCTTTAACCCTTTCCCACATAGCATGTCTCTAGTATTGAATATAGGTGTCCACTTAAAGCAGGTTGAAAGTAAAGCAGAATGCGCCTCAAGCGCATTCTGATTTACTTTCAGCCTGCTTTAAGCTATCATCTGCTTGAATATAGAAAGTATTTTGTATGATACATATTTATGACTATAAATTGGAACTGTTTTCTTCAGTGAAGGAATAAACTTAATGCGCTAAAAGGCACTTCTATCGGGGGAAGGGTTAAGCTGTTGTCTACTAGGATTTAGAATTTATTTTCTTATAAAACATCTTTAGAATGACTGTATGAACTATTTGTGGAACTATTTTCTTCAGTGGAAGTATAAATTACAGGAGCAAAAAGGTATATTTATGAGGTAATTGGTTAAGAGAATTAGAAATGGAATATGATTTGAAAAGAAGCAATAAATTTGCATTTCAGACACATTGATAGACATTGAAGAAAAGGAATAATTTTGAAAATACTTAAACAAGAATGTTTGTGTTTCCCTCATGCCCCATTCTAACCCTTTACTCCATAGTCTCTTTCTTGTTTTGAAGATGGTTGACCTATATACAGCAGGTTGAAAGTAAAGCAGAATGTGCTTTTTATGCACATTCTGCTTTTACTTTAAACCTGATTTTAAGGCTTAAGCTGCCGCTGCCGTCTGCGAGGATATAGAAACTATTTCTTATGGTGCATATTCACAACTTCAAAGTGGAAATATTTTCTTTCAATACGTAAAAAAATTTTTTTTAATGGAGTAATGGGTAAAAATGTTGTTTGAAGGAGTTATAAAAGTGGATTAACTTTTGATGGGCAGATTTGACCGAAAAGAACATAGTTCAAGAACCAACAATGAAACAAATATTTATCACAGGATGATTGGCTTTTAGCTGCCCCCTTATTTTCAAAACAGTGTCAATGTCAAACAGTTTGGATCCTGATGAGATGCCGCATTATGCAGTGTCTCATCTGGATTCAAACTGTTTGCAAAGGTTATTACTGCGAGACATATCTGCTGCTAGCATGGTAAGAATTGATCTTGGTTCAAAGTTTGGGTTACATTATAAATGATGTGTTTTATATCAATGGAATATTTCCACATTTGAATATAGAAAACACTTTCTGTTGCATGCTAGCCATGACCTTAGGGTAAGGTCAAGGTCATTAATGGTTTGTTTATTTCTGACAAGTTTCCTGTTGATGTGTATTTACTGTTCAATTTCTGGCAGTTACAGAGAGCTTACACCAGGCCTCCAGATAAGAAGGAGTAAACTGAACAAATCACATTATGTCACTTATTTAACCCATTACCCCATAAATACACCTTTTTACGCCTCTGTTTTATTCTTCCATTTGAGAGGATAATTCAAATTTATACATGATAAATGTGCATCATAAGAAGTATTTTCTATATTCTAGCAGATGGTAGCTTAAAGCAGGTTGAAAGTAAAGCAGAGTGTGCCCTAAGGCACATTCTGCTTTACTTTTAACCTGCTTTAAGTGGTCACATGTTTTCAAAACTAGAAACAGGCTATGGGGTAATGGGTTATGAATCAAATCCTATGGGGTTAATCATTAGAATCATCCCAAAAAGATGATATTCTATTGAATAGTGACAGCATAGGGTTTGATGCAGAAATAAAGATTTTTATGCCCCCAGAATCTACGATTCGGGGGCATATAGTTTTTGTCATGTCTGTTGGTCTGTCCGTCCGTCCGTCTGTCCGTCCGTCCGTCTGTCTGTGCCAAAAACCTTAACCTTGGCTATAACTCTTGCATTTTTGTACCTGGACCTTTTATACTTGGCATGTGTCTTCCCTGTATCAAGACCTTTCCATCCATACAAACCTTTTTGACCTTGTGACCGTGACCTTGACATTTGACCTACTTTTGTAAAAATCTTTAAATGGCTATAACATTTGCACCAGTAGGCCCAGGGCTTTCATATTTTGTATGTATATTTCTTTTGTCAAGACCTTTCCAGCCATACCAACATCTTTGACCATGTGACCTTGACCTTGACCTTTGACCTATTGAATCAAACTTTAACCAAAAACCTTAACCTTGGCTATAACTTTTGCATTTTTACACCTGGGCCTTTTATACTTTGCATGTGTATTCCTCATGGCAAGACCTTTCCAACCATATAAAACTTTTTGACCTTGTGACCTTGACCTTGAAATTTGACCTACTTTTGTAAAAATCTTTAAATGGCTATAACATTTGCACCAGTAGGCCCAGGGCTTTCATATTTTATATGTATATTTCTTTTGTCAAGACCTTTCCAGCCATACCAACATCTTTGACCATGTGACCTTGACCTTGACCTTTGACGTATTTAATCAAACTTTAACCAAAAACCTTAACCTTGGCTATAACTTTTGCATTTTTACACCTGGGCCTTTTATACTTTGCATGTGTATTCCTCATGGCAAGACCTTTCCAACCATATAAAACTTTTTAACCTTGTGACCTTGACCTTGAAATTTGACCTACTTTTGTAAAAATCTTTAAATGGCTATAACATTTGAACCAGTAGGCCCAGGTCTTTTATATTTTGTATGTATATTTCTTGTGTCAAGACCTTTCCAACCATACCAACATCTTTGACCATGCGACCTTTACCTTGACCTTTGACCTATTTAATCAAACTTTAACCAAAAACCTTAACCTTGGCTATAACTTTTGCATTTTTGCACCTGGGCATTTTATACTTGGCATGTGTATTCCTCATGGCAAGACCTTTCCAACATACAAAACTTTTTGACCTTAACCTTGACATTTGACCTTCTTTTGTAAAAATCTTTAAATTGCTATAACATTTGCACCAGTTAGCATAGGGCTTTAATATTTTGTATGTATATGTTTTGTGTCAAGACCTTTCCTACCATACCAATATCTTTGACCATGTGACCTTGGCCTTCACCGTTGACCTATTTAATCAAACTTTAACCAAAAACATTAACATTGGCTATAACTTTTGCATTTTTGAACCTGGGCCTTTTATACTTGGCATGTGTATTCTTCATGGCAAGACCTTTCCAACCATACAAAACTTTTTGACGTTGTGACCTTGACATTTGACCTACTTTTGTAAAAATCTTTAAATGGCTATAACATTTGCACCAGTTGGCCCAGGGCTTTAATATTTTGTATGTATATTTCTTGTGTCAAGACCTTTCCAACCATACCAACATCTTTGACCATGTGACCTTGACCTGGATCTTTGACCTATTTAATCAAACTTTAACCAAAAACCTTAACCTTGGATAGAACTTTTGCATTTTTGCACCTTGGCCTTTTATACTTGACATGTGTTTTCCCTTTGTAACCATACAAAACTTTTTGACCTTGTGACCTTGACATTTGACCTACTTTTGTTGAAATCTTTAAATGGCTATAACATTTGCACCAGTAGGCCTACTGCTTTCATATTTTGTTTAAATATTTCTTGTGTCAAGACCTTTTTAACCATACCTACATTTTTGCCCTTGTGATCTTGACCTTTGACCTTTATTTGTATAAATCTTTATACGCCTATAACATTTGAACCAGTAGGCCTAGAGCTTCCATACTTTATAGGTTTCTTGTGTTAAGACTTCTCCAACCATGCCAATGTTTCATTTACCCTACGACCATGACTTTTGACCTACTTTTGCAAATAAGCATTACATTACAGAACATGATGCTGGCTGGGGGCATTTGTGTTTCACAAACACATTGCTTTTCATCTGATCATCACCAAACTTTCTAAAAATGTTTGTTGACATAAAATGGAGACCAATTTGGATAACCAGCGGCACCAATTTATGCTAGGCCCTTTGGAGTAATGGCCCTTGAAGTCCTCAAAATGGCGCTCCACTACAGTTTCAGCTCTCTAACTTTTACGTTTGATAGTCTGGATTCCCCTCCCTGTATCATCGGGGGCATTCGTGTAACTGGGACACGCTCTTGTATTTTTCTTTAAATATCGGTACTCCCTTTATATGGAGCTCTGTTACGTTTTGAATTCCGTTTTCAGATTCTTCAGTTCAGTTGTCTCAGTCGGTACAGAAGTCATTTTCAAACTACCATCAGAGTATGCTTGGACAAGTGGGCGATCAGCAGCCATTGTTTACCAGCAATCATCAGTGTTCACAGTGTGGTAGAAAGTTCTCGTGCAAGTCTCACTTGGAAATACACTTCAGAATTCATACGGGCGAAAAACCGTACAAATGTTCCGTATGTGGCAAGGGATTCTGTCAGAAAAACAACATGAAATCTCACATGGCTGTGCATGTCGTACCGAAACTGTCTTGAAGCCTTGGCGAGTTATTATAGTGTGGTAATTGAATAGAAACCATTTGAGACCTGAAATCTCACATGGATACAACCTGTGCATATTGTGCAGAAACTGTCTTGAAGCCTTGAAAGAGTTATTATAGTGTAGTACTTGAATAGAAACCATTCGAGACCTGAAATCTCGCATGGCTGTGCATATTGTACAGAAACTGTCTTGAAGCCTTGGCGAGTTATTATAGTGTGGTAATTGAATAGAAACCATTTGAGACCTGAAATCTCACATGGATACAACCTGTGCATATTGTGAAGAAACTGTCTTAATGAAGCCTTGAAAGAGTTATTATAGTGTAGTACTTGAATAGAAACCATTTGAGACTTGAAATCTAACATGGCTGTGCATATTGTACAGAAACTGTCTTGAAGCCTTGCAGAGTTATTATAGTGTGGTAATTGAATAGAAACCATTCGAGACCTGAAATCTCACATGGCTGTGCATATCATACAGAAACTGTCTTGAAGCCTTGGAGAGTTATTATAGTGTAGCACTTGTATAGAAACCATTCGAGACCTAAAATCTCACATGGCTGTGCATGTCATACAGAAACTGTCTTGAAGCCTTGGAAGAGTTATAGTTGTACTTGACAGAGCCCTAGATCAGAGGGAGTTAACTGCACAAATCCAACATTATCTCACTTATTTCAACACATAATCTTATGGTGTTACTCCATAGGGTTTAAAGCAAAAATAAAGATTTTAGTTTTTGAAATACTCCCCTTATCTGGAGCCCTGCTTGAATAGAAATCATTTGAGACTTGATAGTGTTACACACTTTACTTATTTGAACTTTTATGGTCAGACAAATTAGTCCTTTGAAACCACTTAATTAAGAAAGAAATGTTTTTGTGGTTTCATGCGAAATGAAAAACAGAAGATGATCAGCTAATACATGAATCAGGCTGTCGATTCATAGTTTAAATGAAATGATGTTTTGTGTGTTCATCAAAATGAAGGGCAGATAATTATCGGCAAAAGTCAGGCTAATGATTCATGATTGATTTTGTGGATTTTCTGTTGTTCATTTAGCAGGAAAATTTGATATTCATTTTGTATGAATGCCAATATCAGAGACGGCTGGGCTTGAGGGTGAAAAGTTTCTCCTTGCATTAATACTCAGAGAAAAGACCCAAAAGCCACACCTCTTTGAAATGACATCCATATACATGAACATCTTTAACCCATTTCATGCGGGATACACTTTTAGGTGTACCTCTAGGCAAACAGTTTTGATCTCAGATCAGGCCCCACATTGTGGGGCCTGACCTGAGATCAAAGCTGTTTGCAGCAAAGTCAATATTCTATCAGAAACTGCTAAAATATTTTTCAAATATTTGAATTATACGCGCCGCAGGCGTCAGTTTAAAATGGCCGCTATATATTAATCAAGCATGCAATGGGTTAAGTGGGGTTTTTTTCAAAGAAAAGTGAAGAATGCAGTCCTATGTCAGACAGATCCTACAAGAATACATTTTCAAATTTACGTTTTCAGATTCTTCAGTCAGTTTTTCTGAGTCTGCACAGAAGTCATTTTCAAACTCCCATCATAGTTTATTGCCTGAACAAGGTGGCCATCAGGAACCAAGGGTTACCAGGAAGTATCAGTGTGAAGAGTGTGGTGGCAAGTTTAGATGGAAGTCACACCTGGAAATACACTTTAGAATGCATTCTGGCGAAAAGCCGTACAATTGTTCAGTCTGTGGCAAGGGATTTACTAGGAAACACAACATGAAATTGCATATGGCAGGGCATAGTAAACACTTAAGAATTGGTGCAGGCGAAAAGCTGTTCAAGTGTTCGATTTGTGGCAAGGGATTCACTAGGAAACACGGCATGAAAATACACATGGCAGCGCATAGCCTAAAGAAACTGTCTTGAAGCCTTGGAGAGTTATTATAGTTTAGTACTTGAATAGAAACCATTTGAGACCTGAAATCTCACATGGCTGTGCATATCATACGGCTAGAAACTGTCTTGAAGCCTTGGAGAGTTATTATATAGACTATATAGTGTGGTATTAGTGTTTTCTTCTGACTTGGCCGAGTTATTTTTAGATTGGAACATTCTAAACTTTTAAAAGGGATGAGTACCGTACTCGAAAGATTTCCCTACAGCCAGCTAGAGATAGGGATAGCTGTATTTATTGCTTAATGTACAGTAAAGAAGACATTTTTCTTTCCCCGTTTAAACACAAACGCAATGCACTAAACTGATGACATTTACTTTTAGAAATTTTAATATATTTTTAATCTGAGTAGCTAACAGGTTGGAGCCTGATCAGTTGCCGGGTTACCTGGTGTCTGATCTGGCTCCAACCTGTTTGCAATGGAAATAATAGTTTTAGTATATATATAAATGCTTTTATTGGGAAAGAATAAAATGTAAGTTAAGTTAGCGCAGCGGTCTCGTGCTACACGAGGATCATACTTATCTCAAGTAGGAAAGTGTATGATTTTATATTCGATGTTACTCTGTTCTAAACATAACTCAGACAAGTCAGAAAAATCGGATAATACTTGAATAGAAAACCATTTGAGACCTTACAGTGTAACACACTATACTTTGGATAAATTGGACTTTTATGGTGACAGACAAATTAGTGTTAAGAAAAATTGGTTTTGGGTGTTCATGCGAACTGAAAAACAGCAAATGATTTAATCACTCTAGTGTTTCATGCTAGGGATTCATGGTTTTAATGAAATTATTTTACGGGTTTTTGATAAAAATTAATGCCTGATAAGGATTGACAAAAGCATGAATCACGCTAATAATTGTAAAATTCGATATTCATTTTGTATGAACGTCAGTCTCTAAGGAGACAGGGCTTAATACATTACCTCATAGCCTGTTACTAGTTTTAAAAATAGGTGACCACTTAAAGCAGGTTGAAAGTAAAGCACATTGTGCCTTAAGGCACATTCTGCTTTACTTTCAGCCTGCTTTAAGCTACCATCTGCTAAAATATAGAAAATATTTCTTATGGCACATATTCTTGGCTGTAAAAATTAGAACTATTCTACTCAATGAAGGAATGAATAAAAGGAGTAAAAAGGCGTATTTATGGGGTAATGGGTTAAGGATCTTTCCTCGATGCATTATTACCCAAGAAAAGAACCATAAGTCCCACCTCCTCAAAAGGACATCCCATATGAAACATGAACATCATCTTTTCAAAAGAAAAAGAAAGAATGCAGTCTTATGCTAGACAGATCCGTCACGAATACATTTTCAATTACGTTTTCAGATTCTTCAGTCAGTTTGTCTCAATCAGTACAGAAGCCCTTTTCAAACTCCCATCAGAGTATATTGCCTGAACAAGCTGGCCATCAGCAGCCATGGATTACCAGGAAGTATCAGTGTACAGAGTGCGGTAGAAAGTTTAGATGGAAGTCTCACCTTGAAATACACTTTAGAATGCATTCTGGCGAAAAGCCGTACAAGTGTTCGGTTTGTGGCAAGGAATTCACTAGGAAACATAGCATGAAATCTCACATGGCAGGGCATATTCTACAGAAACTGTTTTGAAGCCTTGGAGAGTTATAATATAGTGTGGTACTTGAATAGAAACCATTTAAAACCTGAAATCTCACATGGCTTTGCATATCCTACAGAAACTGTCTTTAAGCCTTGGCGAGTTATTATAGTGTGGTACTTGAATAGAAACCATGTAAGGCCTGAAATCTCACATGGCACTCATACAGGACACTCCCTTGGAGAGTTATAGTGTTGTACCTGAATAGAAATCATTTGAGACCTGACAGTGTAACACTATACTTTTGGTTAACCTATTACCCCATAACCTGTGTTCAGTTTTGAAGATGGGTGACCACTTCAAGCAGGTAGAAAGTAAAGCAGAATGCACCTTAACCCATTACCCCATATATACGTTTTTTTACGACTTTGATTTTTTCCTACCCTGAAGAAAATATGTCCAATTTTTACAGTCATGAAAATATATTTTAGGGAATATTTTCTACATTCTAGCACATGATAGCTTAAAGCAGACTGAAAGTAAAGCAGAATGCGCATTAAGGCGCATTCTGCTTTACTTTCAACCTGCTTTAAATAGTCACCTATCTTCAATACTAGAAATAGGCTATCAGGTAAAGGGTTAAGGTGCATTCTGCCTTCCTTTCAGCCTGCTTTAAGCTACCATCTGCTAGAATATAGAAAATATTTCTTATGATACATATTCATAACTATAAATTGGAACTATTTTCTTAAGGTTAGGAATAAAAATAAATGGGTTAATGCATCAAGTAAAGATCCGTAAAAACCCATTACCCCATAGCCTGGTTCTAGAATTGAAGATAATTCGAAAATTTAAAGCAGGTTTAAAGTAAAGCAGAATGTGCCTTAAGGCACATTCTGCTTTACTTTCAGCCTGCCTTATGCTAACATCTTCTCGGATTTAGAACATATTTCTGATTGTACATATTGTTGGCTGCATAAATTGTAACTATTTTCTTCAGTGGAGGAATAAATAAAAGGCGTATTTATGGGGTAGTGTATTAATTCACAAGAAAATACCCATAAGCCCTACATCCTTGAAACAACATCCATATAAAACATAAACATGGCATCATATTGTCATAGAAAAGGAAAAAATGCAGTCTTATGCGAGACAGATCCTACAAGAAAAATTTTTCAATTACGTTTTCAGATTCTTCAGTCAGTTTGTCTATATCACCACAGAAGTCATTTTCAAATTTTCATCAGAGTATATTGCCTGAACAAGCCGGCCACCACCAGCCATTGTTTACCAGCAACCCTCAGTGTAGAGAGTGTGGTAGAAAGTTCACATGCAACTCACAACTAGAAACACACTTCAGAATTCATACGGGCGAAAAGCCGTACAAGTGCGCGGTCTGTGGCAAGGGATTCTCTCAGAAAAACAACATGAAATCTCACATGGCTGTACATATCATACAGAAACTGTAGCATTAAAGTTGTAACATTGTCATACTTAAAAGAACCCTTTTGAGACTTAACCACATAACATTACTGGTTTTTGTATTTTACTAATTGGACTTTTGCTCAGCCAAATTAGTAATCATTTATACCAAACCATAGACCCATTACCCAATAAATATGCCTTTTTACGCCTATAATTTATTCATCCATTGAAGAAAATAGTTCAAATTTATACAAGGATAGATATGCATATATTCTATATTCTGGCAGATGGTAGCTTAAAAGTAGGCAGAAAGTAAAGTAGAATGCACCTTAAGGTGCATTCTGCTTTACTTTCAACATGCTTTAAGTGGTCACTTATCTTAAATACTAATAATAGAGTAAGGGGTTATGGGTTAAACTATAAACTTGTGTGTCTTTGCAAAATTAGTAATAGAAAATGATCAGAGCTCCAGATAAGGGCAGTATTTCAAAAACTAAAATCTTTATTTGTTTAAAACCCTATGGTGTCACTACTCGTTAGAATCGTCTCGAAGAGATGATTCTAATGAGTACATGTAGTAACACCATAGGATTTGATGCTAAAATAAGTGAGAAAATGTTGGATTTGTTCAGTTTACTCCCTCTTATCTGGAGCTCTGATGATCAGTAAATAAACAGATCATGCTAGAGATTCATGGTTGGAATTATTTTTTTTGACTGTTCTTAGATGTAATAAACAGGAAAATGTTGGAAAAAGCATGAATTACTCTACTAACTCTAGCTATTTATACTTATTTGCTAATTATTGCTACTGTTCATTTCGCATGAACACCGAAATAAAAATTTCATTATTTTGAAAAAATTGATGTTTATTTCATTTGAATGTTGGTTAGGGGCTTGTCTTTTCCCTGTGCATTATCTCTTTGCATGCTTGGAAATACTTCCTTTATCCTAGCGGATGGTAGCTTAAAGCAGGATGAAATTAAAGCAGAATGGACCCTAAGGTCCATTATGCTTTACTAACTTTCAACCTGTTCAGGTTGCAAACTGTCTTGAAAATTAGAAATAGGGTATGAGGTTTAAAGAATTAAGTGCATTCTGTTTTACTTTCAACCTTCTTTAAGTGGTCAACTGTCTTCAAAACTAGAAAAGTCTATGGGGTAGTTGGTTAATCATTTGAATCTTGTCTTGAGTGATTGTGTCATTACTTTTAAATAAGTGTCCCAAGAAAGTGCACAGGTTGTGTTTTTGAGGAGTAATAATCTTTGTTTGTTTCTCGACTCTTTTTAAGGAAAACAAAATATGTTTAAACTGTTAAACTGTAAACTCTTTTTAACCGCTTGGACAACTTCACTCACTGAAGCTATTAGCCTAATACTCCATAAATATGCCATTTTACGCCTTTAAACCATTACCCCATAGCCTTTTTCTAGCATTGAAGATAGGTGACCACTTAAAGCTTTAAGTTATAATCTGCTAGAATATAGAAACTATTTTACATGAAACATATTACTGACTGGTAAAAGTGGGACTATTTTCTTTAGTTACTATTATCTGGAGTCCGTAGTAGGTGATTTGTATTAGTAGCTTTGATGGCATTGGCCATCGCTGGGGTTCCTGTACAAACAGGATCTGAGATTTAGTTTTATACTTTAGGCTACAGACATGAGGGATGAGAAAGGGCTAAGAACAAGATCTGAGACCGTTTTAACCCTTTAATGCATATTCTGTTCCTTAGATTTGAAGACAGGTGACCACTAAGAAAGTCAGGTGGCCACTAAAAAAGTATTAAAGCAGGTTGAAAGTAAAGCTTTAGGTGCATTCTGCTTCACTTTTTCAGCCTGCTTTAAGCTACCATCAGCTAGGATTTAGAAAATATTTCTTTTGGTACTTATTCATGAATGTATAAGTTGGAACTCTCCTTCAGTGGAGGAAAAAATTAACCCATTACCCCATAAATACACCTTTTTACGCTTTTAATTTATTCCGTTACTGAAGAAAATAGTTCTAAATTATACCTTTATATATAAATCATTAGAAATATATTTTATGTCCTAACAGATGCTAGCTTAAAACAGGCTGTAAGAAAAGCAGAATGTGCCTTTCGGCACATACTGCTTTACTTTCAACCTGCTTTAAGTGGTAACCTATTTGCAAAGCTAGAAATATGCTATGGGGTAATGGGTTAAAAGATGTATTTATGGGTAATGGGTTAATACTATGGTCTAAGGCATGGGGAAAGAAAAAGGGTAAAAAAACTAGGTCTGAGACTGTTGTCATTATGTTTTCAGATCCATCAGTTACAGTGTCCGGAAACACAGATAAATCAAGTATTCTCTTCACCACATACAATGATACTTCTATGACTGGCAATGCTTTGTACCAGTGTACAGAATGCAGAAAGACTTTTTCCAGCAAATCTAACATCATAAATCATGCACGTGTTCATACTGGAGAAAAACCCTTTAAGTGTGATGTGTGTGGGAAGGGGTTTGCTCAGAAGGGCAATTTGAAGACCCATATGGTTGTTCACAGTGATTAATTTCAGTAACGGCATTTTGTTGAGCAACAGATTCAAGAAACTCGGGGTAGAAAAAACTTAATGACAGGTGACAAACAGTTTGAATCCATATAAGACGCCGCGTTACGCGGCGTTTGATCTGGATTCAAGCTGTTTGCAAATGTAAACCAAATTCCCTCTCTTTAACGAATCCCTCCGAACAACGCACACATTTTTTGTCTCCCATTGAGTGTCGTTGTAGAGAGGGAGTGTTGTACTATGGTCTCAAGGCATGGGGAAAGAAAAAGGGCCAAAAAACTAGGTCTGAGACTGTTGTCATTATGTTTTCAGATCCATCAGTTACAGTTACCGTGTCCGGAAACACAGATAAATCAAGTGTCTTCTTCACCACATACAATGATACTTCTATGGCCGGCAATGCTTTGTACCAGTGTACAGAATGCAGAAAGACATTTCCTAGCAAAGCTCACCTCAGAATTCATTTACGTGTTCATACTGGAGAAAAACCCTTTAAGTGTGATGTGTGTGGGAAGGGGTTTGCTCAGAAGGGCAATTTGAAGACCCATATGGTTGTTCACAGTGATTCTCACTTCAGTAACTGCATGCATTTTGTTGAGCAGCGATTCAAGAAACTCAGACACCTTAACCCTTAGCCTGCCACGCACAACTATAGCTCCATATGCAAACAGCTTGGATCCGGATGAGACGCCGAGTAACTCGGCGTCTCATCCGGATCCAAGCTGTTTGACACTCGGACAACATTTTCAGCAATTTTGAGCAACTTTGAAGCACTTTGAAACTTGAAGCAGACGAGAAATATAGCAGACGACAATTTATTTGGCGGGCTAAGGGTTAACCCTATGATAGCTGAGAATGCTAAAAAGCAAGAGTAGTGTAAAATTAAACTCATTACTCCGTAGATACACATTTACGCCTAATTTATTAAAGTTTCCATCTGCTAGAATATAGAGAAGATTTGTTTGTTACAATGTTCATGACTGTTAAAATATATATAATTGGAACTATTTTCTTCAGTTGAGGAGTAAATTAAATGCCTAAAGCCTAAAGGGTCACAGGTGATATGTACTGGTAGAGATCTTTGAGCAGCATGGGTTATGAACCGGATCTGAGACTTTGCCTAACCCGTTATCCTGTAGCCTATTTCTAGTTTTGAAGACATGGGGCCACTAAATGCAGGTTGAAATCTTTAAGAGCTAGGATAAAAAAATTATTTGTAATGGTGCATATTCATGAATGTCAAAATTGGAGCTTTCCTTCATTGGAGTAAAAAATTTAAGACATGGTGTTATTATGGGACAATGGGTTAATGTTGTAGTCAATAGGTATGAGGTTAAAGAAAAAGGGCTAAGAACAAGATCTGAGAGTGTTTTAATTATGATTTCAGATCCATCAGTTGCATTGCCTGAGTCCAGAAACCCAAGCATAGCGAGTTCCCACTACACCAAATACTATGATATGACTGGCCTTGCTGCGTACCAGTGTACGGAATGCAGAAAGACATTTCCTAGCAAAGCTCACCTCAGAATTCATTTACGTGTTCATACTGGAGAAAAACCCTTTAGGTGTAATGTGTGTGGGAAGGGATTTGCTCAGAAGGGCAATTTGAAGACCCATATGGTTGTTCACGGTGATTCACTTCCATAACAAATCTAGCCCTTTAATTTTGTTGAGCAACAGATTTTGGGAACTCAGGTGTCTTTGATAATAGGGAATGTTAAATTTTTATCTCAGACTATGTTTCTTCAGTGGAGGAATAAATTAAAGGCGTTAAAATGTGTATCTATGGAGTAATGGGCTAAAATTATTTGCTTCATATCAATTGCCCAGTCAGGCAGCTGTTGATAAATAACTTGTCCTGATGCAGTGTTTACTAGTTCCGACACAATATTTACTTGTCCTGATGCAATGTTTCTTGTCCTGATGCAATGTATACTTGTCCTGACACAATTTCTACTTGTCCTGAGGCAATGTTACTTGTCCTGATGCAATGTATACTTGTCCTGACTCAATGTTTACTTGTACCGGACAATAGGACAACCAGAATTAATGTCGAGTCCTGTTTGGATACCAGATTATAAAGTTAAGATATTGTGGGGTGTCCAATCTGCACATAGATGGCAGAAACAAAACAAACCTATACAAAATATGATTGTAATGAGAGACATCCTGAGATATTAATTAACTTTTGAGCTTTGTGAAATACATGACACTTGGTTTGTTTTATTGCCTTACAGCCAATCTCATATTAACATGACCACAAATTGAAGTAGCATGGAGATATCTTAAAACAGATAGTTGCTAAATGCAAGATAAGAATAAGCAGAAATTACTGGGAGAGCTTTCTGCATTATTTTACCATGCGTTAAGCAACCGCCTGTATTTAAGATAACTCGAGGGTATAAGTGGCTTATTATTATATACCCTTCTTGAATGTATTAATTGTGTTGGTAAATACAATTTTTTCTTCAAATCTCGACACTTTCTTTAACAAATAGTGTAAGTTTTGAGATTTGAAGAAAAACTATTCTAAAGAAGGCTTATATGTTTCTATAATCTAGCAAATGGTTTCTTAAAGCAGGCTGATAGTAAAGTAGAATGTGCCGTAAGACTCACTCTTTTTTACTTTCAACCTGCTTTAAGCAATGACCTGTAGTCAGTATTAGAAACAGACTATATGGAGTGAAGGGTTAAAACAAGATTAACCCTTAGCCCGCCAAATAGATTGTCGTCTGCTATATTTCTCGTCTGCTTCACGTTTCAAAGTGCTTCAAAGTTGCTCAAAATTGCTGAAAATGTTGTCTGAGTGTCAAACAGCTTGGATCCGGATGAGACGCCGAGTTACTCGGCGTCTCATCCGGATTCAAGCTGTTTGCATATGAAGCAATAGTCGTGAGTGGCAGGCTTAGGGTTAACACATTCAACCCCTAAGCCATGAGTATACCCGTCATTTACAAACAGTGTTCCTGTGAGGATTACACTTGTCCTATATGCAAACAGTGTAGACCCTGATCAGAGGGCTCCTGAAGGAGCCCTCTGATCAGGGTCTACACTGTTTGTCATTTTGAAATATATTACTAAAATCAACCATGAATAGTCAAAAATGGACTTGACATATTTTTAAATTGAAATTGTCCATTAAAAAGTTTCAGGGGTGAATGAGTTAACTGTGTATGTGTCAAAACAGAGATTGGAATCCAAGTAGATTTGGAACCGGTTTTAGGTCAGATTGGACGTCTAATTTGGTCTATGACTGATAAAATGGTAATTTGTACTTGGCAGAAACTTTCAGTTCTGTTTTGAGCCTGAATTCTTGTTGCTGAGATTTGATGTTTTACTTAGTTTTATACATTTGTAAAGTTGCTATTGGATAATAAAGTTCAGAAGTTGTTCTGTGTTTGTTTAATTTTTGATTGGTGACTGCTGAAATCATTTCCCCATTTCTAGTTTTGAAGACAGGTGACCAATTTTTCTTGATGCATATTCATGATTATATAAAATGGAACTTTTCTTTAGTGGAGGAATAATAAATGAAAGGTGTAAAAAGGCATATTTATAGGGGTAAAGGGTTAAAGCAGGATTAGAGTAAAGCAGAAGTCTCCATTTAGGTTGTGGCTTCATTAGAAATACAGCATTTTTATAAGCTCAACTGAGTATATAGCTCAGGCGAAGCTTTTGTAATCCTTGAATGTCCCTAGTCCTTTGTGCGTCATCAACATTTTTTTTTACAGACTTAACCCATTGCCCTATAGCCTGTTTCTAGTATTGAAGATATGTGACCACTTAAAGCAGTTTGGAATTAAAGCAGAATGTATCTTAAGGCACATTCTGCTTTACTTTCAGCCTGCTTTAAGCTATTATCTGCTAGGATATAGAAAATATTTCCTATGATACATATTCATGACTATAAATGGGAACTATTTTCTTCAGGGGAGGATTGAATTATAGGCGTATTTATGGGGTAATGGGTTAAATATGTTATGTCCAGTAGGGATGAAGCATTTGACACTTTTTCCATGTTGTTTCAGACATGGCCTCTTCCTATATGGAGTCTTCGTCGTCACTGACTTCAGCTGCAGCGTTACAGGACGCCGCAGTTTTAGCTGCCAGGGCAGGCCTGTTTTACAGAAGAAGGAATGTAAAGCCCAGAGAAGACATAGAATGTGGCATCTGCGGTCTTCGGCTTTTGTCACCGTGTTACGTTAAGATACACATGAGGGTTCACACTGGCGAAAAGCCATTTGAGTGTAATCTCTGTATGAGGAGGTTTAAAAGGAAATTTGATTTAAAGCGCCATGTGCTAACAATGCATAGATTCAAACTACAACAACAGGAACAACTACAACAAGCACAAGAACAATTTCAACAAGCACAGCAAGAACAGCTGCAAGAAGCAAAACGACATTTAGAGCAGCTACAACAAGCACCAGATCAAACACAACCAGGACATGAAGAAAAACTTCAAGAAGCAAAACAACAATTAGAACAACTACAACAAGCGCAACTTCAGCAAAAACAACTTCAAGAAGCAAAACAACTTTTAGAACAACTACAACAAGCACAGCAAGCACAACAAGATCAACTACCACCAGGACATCAAGAACAACTACAACAAGCCAAACAACAATTTGAACAACTACAACAAGCACAACAAGAACAACTTCAACAAGAACAACTACGAGAAGCAAAGTATCATTTAGAACTACTAAAACAAGCACAGCAAGAAGAATTACAACCAGGACAATCAGAAACAACACCAAATTTAGAACAACTACAACAAACACAACAAGGACATCAAGAACAACTTCAACAAGGACAACTAGAAGAAGCAAACTATCATTTAGAATTACTAAAACAAGCACAACTAGAACAATGGCAACCAGGACAACAAGAAAAACTACAACAAAAACAACTTCAACAAGGACATCAAGATCAACTTCAACAAGCAAAGCAGCAATTGGAAAGACTACAGCAACCACCACAACAATTTCTACAAGCAAAATTACAACTAGAACAACTACAACAAGCACAACAACAACTAGAACAGCAAGAAAAATTACAAAAAGCAAAATTTCAACTAGAACAACTAAAACAAGCACAGCAAGAACAAACTCACCAAGAACAACTAAAGCAAGCAAAATTACAGTTAGAACAACTTAGACAAGCACAACAATTGGATGAACAAATATCACAAAAACAACAAGAACTGTCACAACTAGAACAAGAAGAAAAATTACAACAGAAACAGCAAAAGGATATATGAATTTTCTATTATATATATATATATAAACCTTGGTATTCTTAGATGTTGTCTGTGGGTCATTCTGTTGTGCTCCCTTTAACCCACTGTTACATAGATATATCTTTTTTATGCATTTAATTTATTCCGCCATTGAAAAAAATAGTTCCACTCAATTCTGTCATGAACAAGCATGGTTAGAAATATTTTCTATATTCTTGCAGATGGAAGTTTAAAACAGGCTGAAGGTAAAGCAGAACGTGCCTTAAGGCACATTCTGCTTTACTTTCAACCTGCTTTAAATGTTACCCTGTCTCTAAAACTTGAAACAAACTATGGGGAAAAGTGTTAAAGGCTGAGTTTCAGTTGGACTTATGTTGTTTATATGGGGAAAAATTGAATGATTTTTTATGTAGCTAAAAATGTTTAGCATATACTTAAGTGTTGTTTTGGTCTCTATTATATGGAGTATATGCCAATCTTCTTTTGGCCTGTTACTTTATAGCAATATGTTTTCTTATCCATACCTATTCTTCATATTAACAGCTGTCTTGTCTTTACCTAATATCAGAGCTCTGGATTAGTGGACTTCAATTTTCAAAACTTAAAGTACTAATGCTTCAAACAAACTCTGATGTGACTACCCATTAACCCATTTCCCCATAAAAAATCATTTTATACCTTTAATTTGTTCGTCCACTGATGGAATATGAATGAAAAAAAATTCTTTAGTTAAGCAGATGAAAGCAGATGTTAGCTTAAAGCATGTTGAAAGTGAAGCAGAACGTGCTTTTAGCACATTCTGCTTTTCTTTCAACCTGCTTTAAGTTGTCACATATTTTCAAAACTAGAAACAGGCTATGGAATAATGGGTTAAGTACTGAAAAAAACTATCATTCTTTCCCTGCATGCTTTAGACTAGCGATATATAATTATTATAGTGTGCCTTTAACCCATTACCCCAATAATTATACATTTTAGTCCTTTAATTTTGTCCTTCACTTAAGAAAAAAGTTCCAATTGACACAGTCACAAAGTATCATAGTTAATATTATCCATATTCTATCAGATTGTAGCTTAAAGCAGGCTGAAAGTAAAGCAGAATGTGCCTTTAAATGCACATCTTTCTTTGC
The DNA here is from genome assembly GCA_922989275.2 of Gari tellinella. Taxonomy (NCBI): domain Eukaryota; kingdom Metazoa; phylum Mollusca; class Bivalvia; order Cardiida; family Psammobiidae; genus Gari; species Gari tellinella. Next base: position 32,250,043 of record OV277872.1, on the reverse strand, counting down.
TTTCCACCTGCTTCAAGTGTTTATCTGTCATCAGAACTAGAAGCATCTAACGGGTTTTGGTCATGGGCAGAATTTTAAATACGTATCCTCCGTTGAAGTAAATAGTTTTAAGTTTATATAGTTCTATGAATGTTCACCATGAGTAATATATTCTAGAAAATGGTAGCTCAAAGCAGGTTGAAAGTAAAGCAGAATGCATCTCCAGGACTGGTGAATTCTGCTTTACTTTCAACTTGCATTACGTGGTCAGCTGTCTTCAAAACTAGAAATAGGTGGAGAAAGGATTAAGAATTGTTCACATGGTACAAATTTCAAATAAAGTGAATAGGACAAGTACAATAACTTGAAAGAAGGCTTCATTAGCCTTTTGAACCCTATAGTCAGTAGTAACACATACACACATTTGAAAACCATGACCATGTACTTGCGAAGAGTACACTTTCCTAAGCAAACAGCGAAGACCCAGTTCAGAGCCCACTGCACAGATCAGAATCTTCTCTGTCATATTGCAATACATTGACCAAAAACTCCAGCTGAGGGCTGGACAAATCCACTTGCCCATCCCATGGGCAAGCTCAAATTCTGTTGGGGCAAGTCCAATTCAGACAACAACTTGCCCTGGGCATGGTCGATTTTCCGATCTGGGCAAGCTCAAATTCTTGGATAAATTGTAAATTTACCAACCTATTGTCTAGTTGCACTTGGTTAACAATCAAACACGGCAATAATCAGTGCCCCTGCCCCCAACTGTGACCAATATTCCTCGCTGAAAATATGGGGCAAGTCCAACATTTTGAGCAGCTTGCCCTGGGCAAGTTGCCCCGAAAAATATTTGTCCAGCCCTGAGCTCAAAATAGTAAATAATATGGACAAAATTAGACAAAATTAGAAACTGGATTTGTCCATTTGAGCTATTCTGTTAAGATATAGAAAGAAAATCTTATGCTGAATATTCATGACTGTAGAAATTGAGATTTGATTTCTTTGGTAGAGGAATAAATTAAAGCCGTAAAAAGGTGTATTTGTAGAGTAATGGGTTAAAAAGAAGGAAAAGGGAAAAAGATAGCTACGGGAAACTGATAACTAATCTACAAAAGAGATGAGGACCTTAACCCTTTCCCACATAGAATGTCTCTAGTATTGAATATAGATGTTCACTTAAAGCAGGTTGAAAGTAAAGCAGAATGCGCCTTAAGCGCATTCTGCTTTACTTTCAGCCTGCTTTAAGCTATCATCTGCTAGAATATAGAAAATATTTTGTATTATACATATTTCTGAATGTATAAATTGGAACTATTTTCTTCAGGGCAAGAATAGACTGAATGCGCTAAAAGGCGCTTCTATGGGGGAAAGGGTTAACAAAATTTCCGTGTCATTTCAGACCAGGAAATATACCCAGTATCAAGTTCGAGTCGCCTAGGCTACCGGTATCTGAAAGCCTCACAAACCGAGATGCAAAAGCTGCCTATAGCCAATACTAGTGAAGTTAGTGGAAAACAATTGAGGTGTGAGGTGTGTGGTCAGACTGCGAGGTCTGCTTCACAGTTAGAGACTCACATGCGAGTGCATACAGGCGAGAGACCTTTTGAGTGCGACAGGTGTCATAAGAGATACTCACGTAAACATCACCTGAGGAGGCACATGGTTGTGCATTTATGGTCAGACGAAGAACTTGAACCCTATGTTTCATAGATATGCATTTGTATGCCTTTCATTCATTCCTCCATTGAAGAAAATAGACAGTTCCTGAAGGAATTGTATTTGTTATTGTTACATGTAATTGTACAGATGTCGGATATTTATTGTGGGCGGCTATTTAGATACGAGTATTTAACACTTTTCTCCATAGATAGTGATACTCATTTTAATGTCTTTAATATTTCTCCACTGAAGAAAACTGTTGAAATTATCCAGTTATGAATGTGCACCATGAGTAATATATATTCTATATTCTAGAAGTTGGAAGCTCAAAGTAGGTTGAAAGTAAAGCAAAATACACCAGGTCCTGAAGATGCATTATTCTGCTCAAAATAGCAAATGATATGGACAAGACAAAACTAGAAACTAGATTAATTTTGTCAATTTGAAGTTTCAAGGAGGAGAGGGTTAATTTTGTTAGGTTTCAGCACTTTTCCTATGCAAACAGTGAAGTCCCTGATCAGAGGGCTCGATCCAGCAGGAGCCCTCTGATCAGGGACTTCACTGTTTGTCATTTTGCAATTTTATTACAAAAAAAAAAACCCACCCGAAATAGTTTAAACTGGACCAGCTATTTTAGTTAACTGGAATTGTCCATGGGAAATTTTAGGGGATAATGAGTTAAACAGAAAGCTCTGGTAGCCTGTGGTAGGGAATTGAGAAGTGACTGTGTTATGGTGTGCATGTTTAATTGACCCTTTAGTGTTACCCGATAGCCTGTTCATAGTTTTAAAAACTGGTGACCACCTAAAGCAGGTTGAAAGTAAAGCCGAATGTAAAATTGTAAATACTTTCAGCCTACTATAAGCTGCAGTGGAGAATGTGTTATTCTTTCCCAATAAACGCGTTTACGCTAAAACTATTATTTCCAATACAAATAGTTTGGAGCCAGATCAGACGCCGGGTAACCCGGCGTCTGATCAGGCTCCAAACTGTTTGCCACCAAGATAAACATGAAATATCAGAATTGTCCAAAAGTTGTTCTTTTGTATGTTTTAGTGCTTTGCGTTTGCGTACGTTTGCATTTAAACGGGAAAGAATAACAGATTCTCCACTGTATCATCTGTTACAATATAGAAAAAAAATCTTATGGTGAATATTGATGACCGTAAAATTTGAGTTTGTTTTCTTTGGTGGAGGAATAAATTAAAGCCGACAAAGGTGTATTTTAATTTAATGGTGTAATATGTTAAAAAGAAGGAAAAGGTAAACTGATAGCTACACTACAAAAGAGATTAGGAACTTAATAGCAAAATTTCCGTGTCATTTCAGACCAGGAAATTTACCCAGTATCAAGTTCGGCTCTAAATGACCTTTTTGTGTCGATGGGCCGTAAAACACCATTCATTCATTCATTCATTACCCATAGTCTGGTAGCAGATAAGGATATTTTAGCTTAACCTTGCTTGGAGTTGTATAGAAAATGTTTTTGTGGTTTTTTGTAGAATAGACCCTCAGCATCAAGGATCCGATGTATGACCGCCGGTCATCCTTGAGCGTTTCCAGATATTCAAGATGGCGTCCAAGATGGCCGCCAGCATGTATCTGGCTAACTGTTAGGTTTGATTCAATAAGCTATAACGGAATTTTCAGCAAATTATAGTTCAATGTCATCTTTGATGACATAATTAAAGTTCAAAATAGAAATAAAAATAATCTATAATTCAAAATGGCGTCCAAAATGGCCGACAAAGACCATTTTTATGTGAACTAAAATGAAAATGACACTTTACAAGGCTACGATTTGCTCCAGTTTTTCCCGTCGTGATAATATAATTCTTCATAATTCATAAAAAAAAGCGTGAAAAGATCAAGTTGGCAATTAACTCATTCATAAATGAATTATCAGAGACTGTCACCAGAATACAGTATGCATAAAAACATACAGCTTAAGTTTACATTGAGTTAGTCCATGCATAACGATGTAAAATGACAAGCTGTTGGGTTTGATTTAAATTTTTCAGCAGAATATAGTTCACTTTCATTATTTAAGTTCAAAATAGAAGTAATAATAATAATGCTTTATTCAAATTGGCGTCCAAAATGGCCGACAAAGTATTGAGGTGACGTCCAAGATGGTTGCGAGAATAAAAATGAAACTGCTGTCAGTTTAGATTAGGTAATTGTCAACTGTAAACAAGATTAAAAGTAGTTCAATACTTCTTCGATGTTTAAAAAAAGCAAACAGAGAAAAGTATACTGTTAATTTCAAAATGGCGTCAAAAATGGCCGACAAAATATGCAAAACAGATGCTTGTCTCTTCAATATTATATAATAAGCAAAAAAACCCAGAAAGTAACCACTTTTGTATTCTTAATTATCAGCGTCTCATACATAAACTTATCATTGTGGCTAAATAACTGGCACATTGTATTGAAAATGAAAAGGTCGATAACTCTTTCCGGAAAACAGCATTTTTTATTATAAACTTTCTCCATAGAGGAGATACAATGGTGCTCATATTCAGCCGCTAGAACATTTGCTTAAAGAAAATAAAATCACATTAGACTTTCATTCATCGCAATATTCACGGCGTTATCAAGACTAGAAAGTCTTCAAATATCAAATTACCTCCCTTTGATTTGAAATAAGAATATACCTTGTATGTTTTATTTTCGTTACATGTGTCGTTTAATATATATGTTTTACTGGAATACATTGGTGAACGTATGAGCCCTAAAACTCTAAAACAAAACTTGAGTTGACGAAGTACTTCAAAAGATATGGAGCCTGAACATTTACTTAATGTAAAATAAATGTAAAAAGTGAGTATATAATCTATCCACCAAGCATACCATTCTTTTTAGCCTCTTTTTAAGACAAATGAGTGTTTTTAAGAATTACTTAGAATTATGAAATAACTGTTTTCAAAATTTGAGGTTAATTTAGTTTGAGTCACCATTGATGTTTGTGTTTTGAACATGAATTTTATGTTTCGTTTTCTAAATGGCAATCAGAATGGCTGCCAAAGTCAGCGTTTTTGTTTTGTTTGTTTTTCAAGAAGTAATATTATGTGAGATGTAATATAAATTGGATACTATTCCTGTTTCTGCATGTATTGTGAATTTGAAAATGAGTATGTCGCACACAGCAACCTACTATGTAAAGGAGTTAATAAACATATTGGTTTCGATATACAGTACGTTTATAAATTAGCACATGCATATTGTACTATTATATAAATGAATATTCTTATTAGTAGGGAATAAAATTGCACACTATAAATGATATTTAGAAACAAAAGGTCATGTCAGGTTTCTAACATAGCTTGCAATTAAGTTAGTTGTACTTGACATGATCCTGCGTTTATTTCTCAACTGCTGTGGATGTCCTAGCAACTCAGGTAGGCTGAATGTGGCTAGAATGTCCTCAAACCTGATTTATATGCTCCTCTGACACGCAGGACCTGGTCATCTCTTCCATAGTCTAACCATGGCGATTGTGATCTCTTACTAAATCTAAAGCGCAGAATGGTCCTCCTCGTTATTGAGTTGATGCATGAAGTGGCACACTCCACCTGTCCAAAACATTCCAAACCTTTAGTTCTCATTACTTGTATCTGTGGGACCTCCTCGTCCTGTTTAACGCCACAGATCCAACTGTCACAGGCTCAATTTCTGCAAACTGTCTGCAAGTCTTCGGCAGACGACATTAATGAATAACCTCCATATTAAATGAAAAATAACAAACAGGTGTTGAACACAATTATACGAGTCTCAAAGGATATAATTGTGCTAGGCCTTTCTTTGAAATGTCCTGTGATTATGGCAAGCTCGAATCCTCTTATAGCAAACACCATGTTACAGAAGCTATTCTAGATACCAAACGTAGCCCCATCGACACCTAACTGAGTAACTGGTCTTCCACCAAAAAGACAAGTTTAGTCCTGACGTCATGGGCATACAAAGTCTACACTGCTTGTAATTTTACAATTAATGTCACATAACTACTGTAATTGAATGTTCTCCAATCTGACAGTCAGCACAGCAACATTCCCTACAGTCTCGAAGAAAACCAAGCCAATGACTACTCTGAGATCATGAGCCAAGAATTCTTCGTGTTAACTCTCAGTCAACTCGGTTTGATAACATCCTTCCATCCACCTTTTTGGGTTACCCTGTCAGTGAATTTGTGATCACAGAAAATTGTGTACAGAAGCGCCAATGGAACACCTTTGCTAGACTCTTATGACAGAGCATCATACACTAGTAAAGCAGAACATCAAGCACTGGTACAGCAGAGGGTTGAGATCAAATACCTAATGCAAACCATACACAAAAACATCACGTAGTACTGCCCGCTTCATGTAAGCGGTTTTCAAACTTTGTTTGACATGCAAATCGCATTCCTCAAACCAAAAGCTCATTCTTGGTATTGAATCTAAAGGCTTTCTCCAGATCAACCAATGCCACATGCAGAGGGTTGATTTCGACCTTTTACTTCTGTTATAGATGGTACACGGTGAAGAACGAATCAATAGTATCTCTACCCTTAACAACGCAAAACTACATGCATCAATGTTGATAATCTCACGCACAGAGGTATCTTTTTAATCGGTTCATCAACTTTATTGTCTGGTCCTTGAGCTTTACCACATGATAAGTGTCGCTCATACGAGCATGTTATTCACTTTTTTTATTGTTTATTGTTTGAGGATGTAATTTGCCTCCCTGTCCTCAGAGATCAAACAATTACTGAAAATCGCATCAGTCGGTCGTCTTCAAATCTCAAACCCCTTGTTCTCCGAAGCTGCTTTAATCATCTCGGTTATCACTCCTGATAGGCCAGCGGCCTTGCAGTATATCATCATGTCAAGAGTTATGCACTTCTTATACAAGATGACCACTTTTGTAGTGACTGACTTTGACAGTAACTGTACCAAAGTTCTGTTTACTTTGGTAATTCAGGAGTAAAGATGTGCAATTTTTTTATATTTGAAATTATATGTGTGATGTCATTCTTTCTTATTCTAATCTATGGTTAAGCCAAAAGACTGTTCAGTCAAGTGTCTGTGTAGCCATGTACTCATTCAGCAATATTTCAAAGATATGATGATTCTTTGCAGCAGCAGTACTAGCTTAGAAACTCACATAATACATGTTAAAAGGCTTGATGAAAAGGAATACTGAACAAAGTTTTATACTGAAAGATACTGTACACAGTTATCTGGTTTCAAAGAGGTGCCATCACATCCTCAGGAGACTTGCATCCCAAGAAGAATTATTGGTATCCATTCTACCAATTTATTTCCCTGTTCCTAAGAAGCTCACATGTAATTGAACTATTTAACAAGAAAGGTGACATGTGGTGACAAATGTCACAGTAATGCAAACACAGAACTTTACTTTTGTACGATAATTTCAGCATTCTTTGCTTACAAAACAATGAAATTTATATATTAAAGGTAGGTAATTGGGTTCTATGAACTAATTTATAATATTTGAGTTTTGACTTGACTAATTACTTTTCTGTTAATCTGAAATATTTATTGCATTTTACATCGTTATGCAAGAACTATCTCAATGTACACTTAAGCTGTATGGTTTTTATGTATACTCTATTCTGGTGACAGTCTATCGCGATCTTTTCACGCTTTATTATTAATTATGAACAATTATATTATCACGACGGGGAAAAAATTGGAGCAAATCGTAGCCTTGTAAAGCAACGCACATACTTTGCATTTTATTCTACATAAAAAGTACTTTGTCGGCCATTTTGGACGCCATTTTGAATTATAGATTATTTATTTCTATTTTGAACTTTAATTATGTCACAAAAGATAAAATTGAGCAATAATTTGCTGAAAAATCTGTTAAAGCTTATTGAATCAAACCTAACAGTTAGCCAGATATATGCCGGCGGCCATCTTGGACGCCATCTTGAATATCTTAAAATGCTCAAGGATGACCGGCGGTCATACATCGGATCCTTGATGCTGAGGGTCTATTCTACCAAAAACCACAAAAACATTTTCTATACAACTCCAAGCAAGGTTAAACGTGTCCGCGGCCGGACTACCAGTATCAAGCTCAAGTCAGCTAGGATTTCTGGAATCCTCACAAATGCTGCCTGTAGGGAATACTGGTGAAGTTAGTGGAAAACAATGGAGGTGTGAGGTGTGTGGTCAGGCTGCGAGGTCTGCTTCACAGTTAGAGATTCACATGCGAGTGCATACAGGCGAGAGACCTTTCGAGTGTGAAAAGTGCCATAAGAGATACAGACGGAAACAACACCTGAGGAGTCACATGCTCGTGCATTTAACACCAGTCGAAGAACTTTAACCCATAACTTCATAGATATTTTATGCCTTTTTATGCCTTTAACCTTTCGCCCATAGAAGCGCCTTTAATTAAGCCTCAATAATTATTCCTCAACGGATATCATAATCTGTATCAAAAGAAATAATTTCTATATCCTAGTAGATGGTAGCTTATGGCAGGCTGAAAGTAAAACACAATGCGCTTTCAGGTGCATTCTGCTTTATTTTCATCCTGCTTTTCACCAATTATTCCATGATTTATGCCTTTTTAGCTGTTGTGATCGCCCGCCGTCCGTCGTCCGTCTGTCCGTCCGTCTGTCCGTCCGTCCGTCTGTCCGTCTGTCCGTCTGTCCGCACTCATGGGAAGGGTGTTGTGAGTTGCATCATGTGTATGAAACAGACTTGTGGGGAAAAACACTACATATGGGTTGCACCCCCTAAGCAACACATGTTCAAAACAATCCTCTGTTGTAGGGGGTGCAATTAAACTTATATGTTTGCACAAGTGCTTTGTCCACATGGACAAAAAACAACCATAAATTGTGAGCTACTTGTACAGAAGGTACTCCTGAGCTTCGAGCACCTCATATGCAACCTATGTACATGTGGACAGTGTCCGTCCGTACTTATTTGTGGGGTGAAAAACACAAGTACCCGCTCATGTGTACGTCCGTCTGTCCGTCCGTTCAAATTTACTTCAAGCGACAACTCCTCTGAAACCGCGAGTCTGAGGAAAAAACTAATTTGCTCACGGTGTTCCTTGGATGCTTCTCTACAGAAATTGTTAAAATGAAACTTTAAAGTGGACTACTTATTGAAATTTATTAAAAAAAGTGAAAAACTTTAAACAAGTTTTTTGTAAAAAACCACTGTTCCCACACCTTAGATATTGCATGAATAGTATCTTCTACTAAATCACTTTCAAAATTGTAAAAAATCAAAACCCTAGGATCAAATTTGACTCAACCCTGGCCATATCAGTGCTTTTTGATGCAGGTCTGACAGTAAAAACTCTCTAATGATCCGTTTTATACAGACGCATTGTATCTTCCAGGCTAAGAAGCTACCCTTATACTAAATGCAACATTTTTGCAAACAGTTTGGATCCAGGTCAGATGCCACATAATGCTGCATCTAATCTGGATCTAAACTATTTGCCACTCATTTACATATTTCCTTATATTTAGAAAATATAAGTTATTATTTTTTACATATTTCACATACAAACATTTGGAGCAGACAACAGTTCAGCATAATAATAGTCATTTCTCTCTGAGACCGTCTCCAATTGCATAACTGACCCATAGCTAGCTCTGAACTCAGGTCACTGAGATACATAACAGAAATGAAAGTGATGTCTGCTATTTTATGCTCAAGCACAACTTAGTTCGAGGCATATTACTTTTGGTCTGTCTGTTTGTTTGTTTGTGTTTTGTTTGTTTGTTTATCTTTCTGTCTATCAGTCCACAATTAATTCTTGGCCATAAACAGTATGGATCCAGGTCAGATGCCACATAATGCTGCTTCTAATCTGGATCCAAACTATTTGCCACTCATTTACATATAGTTTCTTATATTTAGAAAATGTAAATAATGATATTTATTAACCTATTAACCCATACATATTCTTTTTTATGTCTTTAATTTATTCTTCCACAGAAGAAAATATTTCACTTTATACAGTCATTGTTGTCTTTAACAATTGCTTCAAATGACATCTCCTCATATACCGCTGAAAAGATTTCAACCAAACTTTACACGAATGTTCCTTGGGTCAAGTTCTTTCAAAATTGTTCAAAGAATTAAAAACAATGTAGAACTCTGGTTGCCATGGCAACCAAGTGAAAAAATAAGGAAATCTTAAAAAAATTTCTTGTCTGAAACTACAAGGGCCAGATCTTAGACATTTGTCACATAGCATCATCTACAGGTCCTCTATCAAACTACAAACTATGCCCCTGGGGTCAAAATTGGCCCCGCCCAGGGGGTCACAGTTTAACATAGAGTTATATAGTGAAATTTTCAAATGTCTTCTCCTCTGAAACTAATATGGCCAGAGCTGACACTTTTAGATGTCCTATACCAATAAGGTTCAAATGGTTCTGGTCGATTGCATATCATCTACAGGTCCTCTATCAAGTTTGTACAAATTATGCCCCTGGGGTCAAAATTATCCCCACTCCGGGGGTCACAGTTTTCATACGTCTTCTTTTCTGAAGCTAATATAGCCAGAGCTTTGATATTCGGCATGGTGTTACTTCTAGATGTCCTTTATCTATTTTGTTCAAATGGTTCCAGTCTGTTGCATATGTAGGTCACAGGAGCTAAAAATAGATTTTTTCAATGGAAACTTAAAAAAAATCTTCTTGTCTACAACCCTAGTACCCTGATCTTAGATATTTGGAACATAGCATCATCTACAGGTCCTCTATCAAGATTGTTCAAATTATGCCCCTCGGGTAAAAAATGACCCCGTCCTGGACTTAAATCATTATCTCCATTTTGATGTACAGCTATTCTCAGGTGAGCGACATATGCCCCATGGGGCTCTTGTTATGCTTTTAATTAATTCCTCCACGGAAGGAAAAACTTCCAATTTATACAGTCATGAATATGACATTGTATAATTAGAAATATTTTTATATCCTAGTAGAGGGTAGCTTAAAGCAGTTTGAAAGTAAAGCAAAATGCGCCTTAAGGCGCATTCTGCTTTACTTTTAACGTGCTTAAAGTGATCACCTTTCTTCAAAACTAGAAACTGACTATGGGGTAATGGGTTAAGTGCACCAGTGTCTTCAAAACAAGAGCTCCAGATAAGAGGAAGTAAACTGTACAAATTTAACTTTTTCATCACTCATTTCAGCACCAAATCCTATGGTGTTACTACTCATTAGAGTCGTCTCTTTGGGACGATTCAAATGAGTAGTGACACCCTAGGGTTTAGTTCAGAAATAAAATTTTTAGTTTTTTAAATACGCCCTTTATCTGGAGCCCTGAAAACTAGAAACAGGCTTCTAGGGGTAAAGGGTTTACTGATGGGGTAAAGGGTTTACAGATAAATTCAGACATCTGGGTCCAAGGTTATAAAGCGTTTGGGCTGAGTCTGAGTATGTTCTCAAGCATTTGATTGGTCAGATTTGAGCCACGGCTAAAATCTGACCAATCAAATGCTTGAGAACGACTTGAGATTGGACTCAAACTCTTTATAACCTTGGAGCCAGCTAACGGCTACCAATTACCTGTTGTTTCAGATGCCTCGGCTGGCTTGTCTAGTGGTTGGTTACAGTCATCTGAAGCTACTGGTACAGTGCAAGGTCATCAGGGGTCATACATGGGTCAAGGTCAGGGTAGTACAGGCAGAGGTGCCCCAGTGATTTGCCCCGTTTGTGGTATGAACGTGAAGTTTAGCTCCCACCTCAAGGCCCATTTACGTGTTCATACGGGAGAAAAGCCCTTCGTTTGCAGGGTCTGTGGGAAAGCGTTTAAGCGGAAATTTCACTTGAAGTCCCACATGATAGGGACCCATCAACAACTGTACGTAGCCAAAGAAGAAAGTTCCGACATTTTACATTGACACTTTACATTAGGTAAATTTTTAAAGCTCCATATCTTTTAACTCTTTCCTCCCTGAAACTTGAAATGGACAATTCCAGTTTCCATTATAGTCTAGTCCATTTCTGACTTTAAAGGGTTGTTTTTGTCAATGTTTGGCATTGTGACAAACAGTGAAGACCCTGATCAGAGGGCTCCTTTCGGAGCCCTCTGATCTGGGTCTTTACTGTTTGTACAGGACAAGTGTACTATTCACATGTACACTGTTTGAAAAGCACGCCTATATGCGGGACTAGGGTTCAAAGAGTTGAAGTACCTCATCAACTCCAAGTTTTGTTTTGAGATTTTAAAGGCTCATATTACGTTCACCAATGTATTCCAGTAAAAACGTTAAGATTAAACAACACAATCATGTAATGAAAACAAGTCACTAAAAGTTCAGTCTTATTTCAAATCAAAGGGAGGTAATTTGATATTTTAAGACTTTCTTGTTTTGATAACTCTGTGAATATGGTGATGAATGAAAGTGATGTGATTTTATTTTCTTTAAGAAAAAGTTCTAGCTGCTGAATATGAGCACCAATCTTTCTCTTCTATGGAAATCATTTCTAAGCAAAAATGCTGTTTTCAGGAAAAAATGTTATATACCTTTTATTTTCACTACAATATTCCAGTTTTTAACCACAATGACTGCCATTTTCTATACAGTTTTTAATTGGGTACTTTTCTATTTTCGCTGAGTATATAAAAACAAGCTTTAATGGGCCTTCAAATCACAAATGATAAGATTACATGACATATAGAAAGAGATATTTTGTAAAAGACATGGCTCCAGATAAAAGCAAGTAAACTGATCAAATCCAACATTTTCTCCTTCATTTTAGTACCAAAGCCTATGGTGTAACTACTCATTAGAATCGTCTCAAAGAGAAAATTCTAATGAGTGGTCACACCTTAGGCTTTTGTGCAGACGTAAAGATTTTAATTTTTGTAAAATTTTCCTTATCTTGAGCCCTGTAAAAGATCATAAAGAAGACTTGTCAAAAAAAAATTTTTTTCGAGGGCTTTCCATGGACCCATATCTTTTTCAGCCTTTATTATTAACCTATTACTCATTAAAGCAAATAATAGCTTAAAGCAGGTTGAAAGTAAAGCAGAATGTGCCTGAAGGCACATTCTGCTTTACTTTCAACCTGCTTTAAGTGGACACCTGTCTTCAAAACTAGAAATAAGTTACCTTTCTTTCTATATGTTCTGCCTCACACCCTCATGGGTTATTTCGGGCAGTTATGGGATATTGGATTAATTTTTCAACTCAAGGACTCAATGTTTGTCTCAAGGAATGGATTCGTTGTTTTACAGAATGTGCATCCTGAGGACTCATTCATCTGATTTCTAATATTATCACTGCATTGTAATGGGCTTATTGATTGAAGAGAAATGAAGTTTAACAAGGTCAAATCGTTTTGCAAGTTCCTTGTGTTTGTTAATATTCTTATTGATTGAAGAGAAATGAAGTTTAAGAAAGTCAAATTATTTTGCATGTTCCTTGTATTTGTTAATATTCTTATTGATTGAAGAGAAATGAAGTTTTAACAAGTTCAAATTATTTTGCATGTTCCTTGTATTTGTTAATATTCTTATTGATTGAAGAGAAATGAAGTTTAACAAGTTCAAATTATTTTGCACGTTCCTTGTATTTGTTAATATTCTTATTGATTGAAGAGAAATGAAGTTTAACAAGTTCAAATTATTTTGCATGTTCCTTGTGTTTGTTAATATTCTTATTAATTGAAGAGAAATGAAGTTTAACAAGGTCAAATCATTTTACATGTTAATTGTATTTGTTAATAATGCTTTTCCTTACTTTTTGAATATATTTAACCCATTACCCCATAGCCTTTTTCTAAGACATAGATCTGACCAATTATTGGAACATAAAGCAGGTTGGAACTTAAGCAGAATGTGCCTCAAGTCACATTCTGCTTTACTTTCAGCTTGGTTTAAGTATCATCTGTTTGGATGTAGGTAGCAGGACATTTTTCTTATGGTTCATAACTTCATATTCAATATTGTATAAAGGGGAACTACTTTCTATGGAGTGTAAATAAGTTAAAGGCATAAAAAGGGGTATTCATAGGGTAGTGGGTTATTATTCTGTAAAGTCTTAAATTGATGCAGAATGAGGATTATTAATACTGAAGACATGTTAGTTGTGATGCAAGACAAAAGTAATTTTGCACAAAGCTCTTGCAGTTTATTTTGTACCTACAGGAGCTTTTGCATTTTGTCCTGCATGAAAACATGTTAAATCTATTCAGCTATCATCAGGGCTCAAGATAAAGGGGGTATTTCAAAACTCAAAATCTTTATTTCTGCATTAAACCCTATGGTGGCACTACTCATTAGAATTGTCTTGAAGAGACGATTCTAATGAGTAGTAACACTATAGGATTTGGCGGAAAAATGAGTGAGAAATGTTGGATTTGAGCAGTTTATATATACCCCCTCTTATGTGGAGCCCCGTCTATCATTCATTGAAGATGAAAAGATATCTTTAAAGACATGCTGAATATTTGGCAAAAGTAATGCTGGAATTTTCCACATAATTGATTTTGTCTTGCTAGAAATGCATTCATGGTGGAACGTTCTATTAGATCATGAAAATGCAATTGGTTTAGTGCCAGATCAGATTCCAGGTAACCCAATGTCTGATCAGGCGCCAACCTGTATGCTACTTATATTAACCCTTAGCCTGCCACTCACGACTATAGCTCCATATGCAAACAGCTTGGATCCGGATGAGACGCCGAGTAACTCGTCGTCTCATCCGGATCCAAGCTGTTTGACACTCGGACAACATTTCAGCAATTTTAAGGAACTTTGAAGTACTTTGAAACTTGAAGCAGACGAGAAATATAGCAGACGACAATTTATTTGGCGGACTAAGGGTTAAAATGATTCATCAATATTTTCAATATCATTTTCTCCAGTCCATTGAATTCACACCTCTATTATGACTACGAAAAGGTAATGACCACAAAAAGAAATCTAATTGGTTTTAAAAATGACAGGACTGCTAGATAAAAGCCGATCTTACTCCACCTGTAATTAGCTGGACATTGCGATATGACTGAAATACTGTTAAAAGCGACATAAAAACATAAGTCCAAATCCAAATCCAGTTTAAAGCAAAGTGACCGTAAAACAGAAAGCTCCTGAAGGAGCCTTCTGTTTTACAGTCACCTTGCTTTAAGCAGTCGCATGTCTTTAACCCTTTCCCACATAGCATGTCTTTTAAAGTATTGAATATAGTAGGTGTCCACTTAAAACAGGTTGAAAGTAAAGCAGAATGCGCCTTAAGCGCATTCTGCTTCACTTTCAGCCTGCTTTAAGCTATCGTCTGCTAGAATATATTATAAAAAAATTGTATGATACATATTTATGACTGTATAAACAGGAACTATTTTCTTCAGTAAAGGAATAAACTTAATGCGCTAAAAGGCGCTTCTATGGAGGAAAGGGTTAACACCTAATATCGAGGTAACACAATTTAGTGGTCGTAATAGGGAGGTGCTACTGTAGTTTCGCTTGAACTGAAAAGAATGTCATCTTGTTAATACCACAGGTATGTAAGATTGATTTCATTCTCAAAATGGCTGCCAAACATGGATGTTCACAGTATTTTGCTTTGTTGAATTAAAATCTTTAATAAAGAGGTTAGCTTTATAGATCTGTGTTGATATATTTATATTCCAATATGTAATTATAATCCTACCATTTGATGTTCTCAGAAAACCACCCATTAAGGTGGAGGACCTCTAATGAGATTGGACCAAAATGGTTACAGTGATTGGCCATTCTCGTCATTCGGTGACCCGTTCCAAACCATGCTTTAGCATATTTCGGAGCTGGTCGACAGTTGACAAGATTATGGTCACAATCTTATTAGAGGCCGTCAACCTTAACCAATGATTTTGACCAACATTTTACACATAGGTTGAAGCTTAGGGGTACAGACAGAATTTTTGTAAAAGGTTCCAACATCTTTTACCTGCCTTTCATCTTAACCCTTTACCTGATAGCCCATTTCTAGTACTTAAGATAGGTGACTACTTAAAGCAGGTTGAAAGTAAAGCAGAATGCGCCTTAGGGCGCATTCTGCTTTACTTTCAGTCTGCTTTAAGCTATCATGTGTTATAATATAGAAAATATTCCCTATGATACATATTCAGTGCTGATTAAATTGGAACTATTTTCTTCAGCGGATGAATAAATCATATCCGCTAAAAGGCGCTTCTATTGGGGAAAGGGATAAGCAGCTAGCTGCGTTAAATACTGAGCAATTGACTCTTGTTTTATTAATCATAACAGGAGGCCTGTACTTTAACATTTTCCCCCATAGCCTGTGTCTTAGTAAAATTGAAGACAGTTGACCGCTTAAAACAGTGATTCTATGATGAATTAACCCTTTCCCACATAGCATATCTCGAGTATTGAGTATAGGTGTCCACTTAAAGCAGGTTGAAAGTAAAGCAGAATGCGCTTTAAGCGCATTCTGCTTTACTTTCAGCCTGCTTTAAGCTATCATCTGCTAGAATATAGAAAATATTTTGTATTATACATATTTCTGAATGTATAAATTGGAACTATTTTCTTCAGGGCAAGAATAAACTGAATGTGCTAAAAGGCGCTTCTATTGGGGAAAGGGTTAAAGCTCCTAGATCAAATACCATGTAGAGTACAAGATAACTCAAAACATTTGAACAACCTGTGTTAAAGAAAATAGTTGTCCAAAGGATTTAACCCATTACAGTGGAGAATCTGTTATTATTTATGCTTTTAGATGGATTACCGGAAAATAGCAGTGGATTATCACTTGGTAATCCACTGCAGTGGATTATCACCAATCGCCGTTTTCCCCATAGGGCTCCCCAAAAATCGTAGTCAATCGTGTCTTATCGTTAAATTCCGGCAGTCCGATTTGTCCCGAACCACTCAACGGAAGAACACAAATCCAAAATCTGGAGCAACGACATAATTCGGATGACGTCAAATCAATAAATAAGTGACGTCATCGTACGGAAAACTGTTGCGTTAATGTGTTCGATGTAAACTTGGGGCTCAACACGGGGTAAATAATGTACTTTCGCTTTCACAATTGTCGAACAATTTCGTTTAAAAAGTGGCTTAAAAGCATAAATAAATAGAATAATTGTATTTTTTCAGTATAAGATCGAATTTAATCCATTTGGTGAACATCAGACTGTTATATTTTCACTCGTTCGTGAAAAATATAACGTCTGATGTTCACTCAATGGATTAAATTTCTATCTTATACTGAAAAAAACAATTATCCTCTATTTCTTTCCCAATAAACGCGTTTACGCTAAAACTATTATTTGCAGTACAAACAGTTTGGAGCCAGATCAGACGCCGGGTAACCCGGCGTCTGATCAGGCTCCAAACTGTTTGCCACCAAGATAAACAAGAATTATCAGAATTGTCCAAAAGTTGCTATTTTCTACGTTTTAGTGCTTTGCGTTTGCGTTTAAACGGGAAAGAATAACAGATTCTCCACTGTACATGTTTTTGTTTTGAAGACATTATGTCCCCTTTAGAGCAGGTTGAAAGCAAAGCAGAATGCGCCTTACTGCACAATTTGCTTTTCTTTCAGCCTGCTTTAAGCTACCATCTGCTAGGATATAAAAAATATTTTTTACGGTGCATAATTATGTTTTATGACTGTATAAATTGGAACTATTTTCTCTTTGGTGTAATAATTTATAGGACGTAAAAAGGCATATTAATGGAGTAATGGGTGAAGCAAAATTAAAATCTAATTTTAAAAACTTATTGACCAATGAAATCGAAGCGTGAAACAACAGAGTTGTTTCCCTTGCCTGAAACAACAGAGTTGTTTCCCTTGCAGACAGTCACCAGTTGCGAATAGAAATCCAATCATCCCACTCAAGAGACAGAGAGATTTTCGATGATGAAAAACGGAGTTCAATGCAAGGAATTGAAAGAGGGCGATATGTGTGTCAAGACTGCGGCATGGGATTTCCGTACAAGTCGACGTTTGAAATTCATCGTAGAATACACACAGGCCAGAAACCATTTGTCTGTAGCGTTTGTGGCAAAGGCTGTGCACAGAAAAACAATCTGAAATCCCATATGTATAACTGTCATGGAAGTTATTAACTCGTGGCATGCTGGGTAAATTTTTTCTTCTACATCATTTTGTGGTCTGCTAGTGATCTAAAAATAGAATTTTCTAACTTCAGGGCTGCCATAAGTTGACACGAAAAATCTTAAGATTTCCAAATTTGCATTTTTCAAGGGCGATTTTACGTATCGTACCTTTACCCCATAGCCTGTTTCTAGTTTTGTTGACACGTGACTACTTAAAACAGGCTGGAAGTAAAGCAGAATGCACCTTATGGTGCATTCTGCTTTACTTTCAGCCTGCTTTAAGCTACCATGTTTTAGAAAAAAATCCGAAGATTTAGGAAAAATCCGGAGAAATGGCAGCCCTGTAACTTTCTTTTCAAAACAGGGTCATGTCTGGTTGTCCCTCTGTTCATTCTTCCTTTCATCAGCTTGTTAGTCTGTCCCAGATACTGTACATACATTGTCCGGCTAACTCCTCCTACAGTTTTGGGGCTACTACCTTATCGCTTTGCAGAGTGCTTGCACATATACCATCTGATTTAGCATCGTATAAAGATCAAAAACACAACTGGCCCGACATTTTCGTACTCAAAATTGACTCAGACCAAATATATGACTGAAATACTGTTGAGAGCGACGTAAAATCAAAACAAATCAAATAAAATCAGACCAAATAAAGTCGGTCCTATGCTCCTGTGATTTAAGTCTATGTCTCCATGAAGTGTAGGTTATCTAGTACATGTATATGATGAAGAAAGAAAGAAATATCCTTTTAGATCTAGATCAATTTCTGTTAGATGTTTAAATATCCCTAGATCTGTAATTATCATAAGGTATTAAGTTTTACACAGTTCAGATTTTGTAAACAAATAGAAAGTAAATAAAAGAATTATTTTAGTAATTTCAGTGATATTTTTACCTGTGCATCCCAAGTCCTATACTCATTAAATTTACCGGGGACTAATTATTTAAAATTTGCAAGACCCATAGCTTTTCTGGCCTTTATCAACCTATTACTCAAAAGCAAATAGTAGCTAAAAGCGGGTTGAAGAAAAGCAGAATGTGCCTTAAAGAGGCTCGCAACCGGATTTAGCATTTAAAATAGTAATTTGTAAATATATGTCAAATGCTTATATAAATGGGTAAGATTTAGTTTAGGATAATAAATTCTGTTAAAAAATGCATTTAAAAAAAAAAGAAAAGAAGAAGCTCTGGTGGGATTTGAACCCGTGACCCTCCATGCCGAGACAAACATGAAAAATAAGGAAACGCTTTTACCTCCTCGGCTACGGGCGCTCTCTATTATATGGTAGCGAATTAACGAACTTCACTGGTAGCGATTGATAGTACATTATTCGGCTCGGGTTTATGTCTGAGCCTGTGTAGAGAAGCAACAACAACAACTATACCGTCTATTAGTCGCTATAGAAAAACGATGGAAAATATCTAAAAAAACTAAGATTCGGTGACGATTCTTGAGACTTTTTTTTGGACTGATCATATTTTTTTAATGTCAGAAGCCAAATAATGCCACAAATTTGCTTTCACTTGAGTATTTTATTTTATTTTTAGTATTGTTTGTTCTACTAATTTAGAGCCTTTTCATAGTATTTATTTTTAGAAGTACACCATCCGGTTGCGAGTCCCTTTAAAGCACATTCTGCTTTACTTTCAACCTACTTTAAGTGGTAACCTTTCTTCAAATTAGAAATAAGTTATGGGATATTGGGTTAATTGTTTACCTCAATTACTCAATGTTTGTCTCAACGAAGGACTCATTGTTTTACAGAATGTGCATCTGATTTCGAAAATTATCAAAATTTAATTAATGTTTTATCAGTTACTCCTGTTTATTTCAGAATACAAAATGGCCGAAATGGTTTCTGATGACGATGATGCATTAGATGGCTCATTTGTTGAAGATACAGAACCTCTCCCACATTCTACGAAAGCCAGTTCGAAAAATGAGACATTTCTGTGCAATGACTGTGGCAAACAGTACAAATCTCACTCTACCTTAAAAGAGCATATCAGTGTTGAACACTATGAAACAAACATGGATTCGAAGGTATTAAAGTGTCATTACGATGGCTGTGGCAAAATGTTTGTTAAGAAGGCCAGATATCAGGACCATTTGAACCTCCATTCAGGACTTAAGCCCCACATTTGTTCCAGCTGCCATAAACCTTTCGGTAACAGATATAAAAGGAATGCTCATGAAGTCATATGCAGTGGAAAACGGGCTGAGGAATGTGATGAGTGCCAAAAACAGTTTAAATCTCAAAGTGCCTTGAAGGTTCATGTAGAATCCTTTCATGAGAACAAGGTGATGAGATGTCCTCACTGTGGACAGATATTCAAATTTGCCAGCAGCTTGGGGAGGCATATCAAACGCAAACACAGGGCTAGATAAGAGGGAGTGAACTGAACAAAATCACGATTTTCTTATTTATTTCAGCACCATATCCTATGGTGTCACTACCTATTAGAATCATCTCGAAGAGACAATTCTAATGAGTAGTGACACCATAGGGTTTACTGCAGAAATAAATATTTTAGTTTTTGAAATACTCCTCTTATCTATAGCTCTGACTAAATGTTTGTGTTTGTTTCAGAAAATTTGAGTTTGAATGGCACCTCAAAACTCTTTATCTCCCCTTTCTTTCTCCCTCTTTTTCTAAAGTTTCGAGCATAAGTTTGGTTCTTTTCAAACAATCTAACACATAACCAAATATTCTGTGAACATGACTGTGTGTGACTGCCCTTTTTAACGTTCGCAATTCGATATATTACCAAAGGAGTCGGTTATTGTTACTATTTCATTGATTTAGAACACACTTGTTTAAATCATTACCCCATAGCCTGTTTCTAGTATTGAAAATAATATGTGACCACTTAAAGCAGGTTGGAAGTAAAGCAAAATGCGCCTTAGGCGCATTCTGCTTTACTTTCAACTTACTTTAAGCTAGTATCTGCCAGGATATAGGAACTATTTTTTATGGTGAATATAAAAAAGAATGTTTATGACTGTATAAATTGGAATTATTTTCTTCAGTGGAAGAATATATTAAAGGTCTAAAAAGGCAATATTAATGGGTGATGGGTTAAAATATGCAGCGAAGGTTGCAGGCAATACTGTACTAATGTTTATTATTATATATGATCTTAACCCTTAGCCCGCCAAATAAATTGTCGTCTGCTATATTTCTCGTCTGTTTCAAGTTTCAAAGTGCTTCAAAGTTGCTCAAAATTGCTGAAAATGTTGTCCGAGTGTCAAACAGCTTGGATCTGGATGAGACGCCGAGTTACTCGGCGTCTCATCCGGATCCAAGCTGTTTGCATATGGAGCTATAGTCGTGAGTGGCAGGCTAAGGGTTAATACACTCTTGTATGTACCCTGGCTTTATGTTATATTTAAAATTTATCTGAAAAGTTGCACTTCAACATTAGAAAATTAGCTACTTGCATATGGTGATTATCATGTACTACGGTTTTTAGCGCACCTGAGTAAGTTGTATGTACTCGGTGCTATTGTGATCATGGTGTGTCCAGTGCGGAAGTGCATGTAAAGACATGTATGGAAGCAAGTACACATGTCCTCTAGCTTGTATTGAGATCAGGAATGGTTATTATTATTTATCCTGTAGTGGTGTGACACAGAAAAACATTCACAGAGCTCCAAATATAAGGGAGGTATTTCAAAAACTAAAAAAAAATGTTTCGGCATTAAACCCTATGGTGTTACTACTCATTAGAATTGTCTCAAAGAGACAATTCTTATGAGTAGTTACACCATAGGGTTTGGTGCTGAAATAAGTGAGAAAATGTTTGATTTGTTCAGTTTACTCCCTCTTATCTGGAGTACTGCATTCAGTTGCTTATGATTGTGTAAACGGGGTTTCATTATTAACCGGCTGCCAGTCTGAATGGCCGTTTTAAATGATATTTTAATTGGCGAGTTGGAATTTGCTTTAGAGGAGTTAAAATTCGATCATAGTATTGTAATTAAATAAATATCGTAGATGTTTTTATTTATTCGGGCACTTTTCAATGTTTTATTGAGTTGTTTGGAATCGGATATTGTTGCAGGCACTTGTAAGAGTCAGAGTGGTGTACATTTTCCATTATTCTGCATTCTGCTTTACTTTCAGTCTTCATTAAGTTACCATCTGCTAGGATATAGAAAATAGTTATTATGGTACATGTTCATGGCTGTATGAATTGTAACTGTTTTTTTCAGTAGAGGAATAAATTGAATGAGGTAAAAGGGCTTCTATTGTTGAAAAGGTTAAACTTCATACAGTCATGAATATTTGCAATAAGAAATACTTTCTAAATCCTAGTGAATTATAGCTTAACACAGACGAAAAGTAAGCAGAATGCAAAGAAGGCTAATTCATTCAATGAAAACAGGTGAAAGAAAATTTAAAGTAAGATGACAATAACACAGAAAGCTTCTAAAATTTTACTGTCACCTTGCATTAAGCAGTCACCTGCATGAAAATCTAATAATTGACAAAATTAACACAAGTTAGTGGTCATATTATAGAGGTTTTACTGTATTAGTTTTGATATGAAATGATTCAAATGAATGATAGAAATGTTGAACTCACTAAAGAGTGATATGATGAGTAGAGAGTGATGGAATGTTTAGATGGTCTCATAAATCAAAGGTTAGTGTTAATTACCAAACACTGTCACTACGATGATGAGTACTTGTAATATGTATTTAGGCTTTGCCTATGGACGGAAAAAAGCAAAATTGTATTAATGAAAACGGAATAGATCTATCGCCAGTGTGTGATCAGCGCTCTTGTATCAGTTCGTTGTGTATTCCAGATCTCACTCGAGGCTACGCCTCTCGTGACTGAGATCTGGATTACACAACCGACTCGAACTTTTATTATAAACCTAAATTGTAAGGGACAAGATCTATCATATATTGTTACCCAATAATCAAATAGATAATAAATTATATAAGCATCCGTGTATACAATGTTAAAAGTTAAAACTCCTCCGTACAGCTATATTAATTTCAGGGCTGCCATTTCTCCGGATTTTTCCTAAATCTCCGGATTTCCCCCCCACCCCCCCCCCCCCCCCCCCCCCAGGATATGGTAGCTTAAAGCAGGCTGAAAGTAAAGCAGAATGCGCCATAAGGCTCATTCTGCTTTACTTCCAGTCTGCTTTAAGTAGATCTAGTCACATGCCAACAAAACTTGAAATCTGCTATGGGGTAAAGGTACGATTCGTAAAATCGCTCTTGAAAAATGCATATTGGGAAATCTTAGGATTTTTTCATTTCAACTTATGGCAGCCCTGTATTATAATGCAATCTGAAACTATTTTTGGAAGTCATCTGACCACCAATAATGACGTCATTATTTTGTATTGATGACGTATGGTAATCCGTTATTTTTATCGGTTCGATTGAGAAGTAGCTTTTTGCAAATAACGTTCATTTTTAGCGTTAAAGGGTATGGATTGAAGTTCATTGAACTGTTTGAAAGTTTGTCATTTGGAGGAAATCATTACAAGTGAGTGTTGTGGTTTATTCATTCTTAAAATGGTTTAAAAATATCACCGAAATCGGGAATTCCGAAACGTCACGCACAACTCTTCGTAAAAGCCGTGACATCATCATCCAATATGTCAGCCCCCATGTTTTGTAGTTGCCTAGTTTTGAGGAAATTATTCACGCGCAAATCAAACACTTTTCAAAGTCTATCAGTGATTAAATAGAATTGGAATACCTTTGATTTTATCGTGCATTACTTAAGAACGGAAAAAAGGCAAGCCTTTTTTCCGTATGAATCATTTAACCAATTAGTTCCAATAAATATACTTATGAATATGGAACATAAGAAATATTTTCTTAATCCTGATAGATATAATAGCTTAATAATTAACCCTTTACCTCATAGCCTGTTTATAGTTTTGAAGACAAGTGACCACTTAAAGCAGGTTGAAAGTAAAGCAGAATGTGCCTTAAGGCACATTCTGCTTTACTTTCAGCCTGCTTTAAGCTAAAATATGCGATGCTATATAAGATATTTGTAATGGTAATTGTTCATGAGGGTATAAACTGGAAATATTTTCTTCAGCGGAGGAATAAATTAAATACGCTAAAAGTCGCTTCTATGGGGGAAAGGGTTAAAGCAGGCTAAACGTAAAGCAGAATGCTTTAAGTGATCACCTGCCTTCAATACTAGAAACAGGCTATGGTGTAATGGGTTAATTATTCACATTAAACATTACAAATTCAGACTCGGACAAAGTTTATATTTCAGACGACAGAGTACATCTGAAACACTTTTCCAGTAAAAATAAAATATCAAGAGAAGTATGGCTGGGTCAAGTATGACACTTAGAACACCTATTTACCATCCACCATCTGACAGAACAAGATGTCCCAATTACCGCCTAACCTGTTTTAAGTATTGAAGATAGAGGTGACCACATAAGCAGGTTGCTTTACTTTCAGCCTGCTTTAAGGGTGTATCAATGTCATGAGCCATTTTTTCAAAGTATTAAACTTTTTTTCTATCATTGTTTTTTTGGAAGAGCTATTTAATATGATGAATGAAAAAATGAAAAAAAATATATATGGTGGTGTCCTTTTTTTTCAGCTACAGCGATTTGAAAAAGGTATGTCAAATTTGGAATTTTTTTTCAAATTTTACCCATTCAGAGTACAAGCTTCAGTAAAATCTATTTCAAAACAAAACAAAAATGTTAATTTGGGTTTTCTTTATTTTTTTCATGTCTATGGTGGTATGTTCACATATATAAACCAAATTTAGACAAAGCAGGTACCAGGTTTGAACAATATGGATCCTTGAATATCAAAAATATGCTTTATATAGGGCATGGTTTTATTAGATTTTTTATTTTATGAAAAAAAGTAAAAAAGTTTGAAAATGAAATAGTTCTAGTATTTAACTTTTTCTTATATTCTACAAGATGAAAGCCCATACTAAGGCAGTTCAAAATATGAAAAGAAATTGAAAGGTCAGTGTTGAAAATTTTGAGTTATTAAAGTAAAAAGAGTTATCGCCCCTTACAAAATTCACAAAAAAGTACCATACCGATGATATTTAGAGCTTTATAAATTTCACATTTGGTGCCTTTTTTTTCTTAAATTAGTTTTTGTATGAAGAAATACTACTATAGATAGGAAATAAATAACACAAAACCAAATTATCATATTTGTTTTCATTTAAAATGGGTTTTATTGAAGCGGGTTGTTTGAAAATGACAAAATAAGAGGAAGTGGGTGGGGTAAATTTTCCATGGCCGTAGAGCCAACTGTTGTTCACCAAAATGTACACTTTTTCTATTTTTTCATTCATCTTAAATAGCTCTTCAATACAAAACCATCATAGAGTGTTTTCATGTACTTTGAAAAGTTCCCAAATTCATGACATTGATACACCCTTAAGCTACCATCTGATAGAATATAGAAAATACTCCATATGATACGCAAATTTGTCACTGTGTAAAGTAAATGGAACTATTTTCTTCAGTAGAGGAATAAAGTAAATACTTTAAAAGGTGTATCTGTGGAGTAAAGAGGTAAATACTTATATATCATTGAATCCTACATCGAGTGTATCTTGGGGCTCCAGATAAGGGGTGTATTTCAAAAACTAAAATCTTTATTTCTTCATTATACCCTATGGTGTCACTACTCATTAAAATCGTCTCGAAGAGATGATTCAAATGAGTAGCAACACCATATGATTTGGTGCTGAAATGAGTGAGAAATTGTTGGATTTGTTCACTTTATTCCCTCTTATCTGGAGTCCTGAGAATGAAACATTTTACACCATCGTGGTCAACGATAGAAGGACTATGTCAGGATGCATGGTTTAATTTGATATATTCTGCAAAATACATTAGAAAATAAGGAGAGTTCTAAAGAATCGTGAGATTCTGTACATTTCTCTGGTTTTGTTGTAGGTGACAGTGGTTCCCCATTTTATCCAGTTCCTTCACAAGGGAGACGGGGACCTGGCAAACAGTATGTTTGTCAGTTTTGTGGGAAGCATCAGCCCTCGAACTGGGCGCTAAAGATCCATGAAAGAATTCATACCGGAGAGAGACCTTATAAATGTGCAGTGTGTGGATGGGGCTTTGCCCATAAAAGTAATTTGAAGCAACATTATGCTACCCACATGAAGACTGGTTTAGACACCACAGGACAATGTGCATAGTTCTGGCATAATAAGCTTCTGAGCATTATAGCTCCTGATAAGGGGAGTACATGTATTTCAAAAACATAAATCTTTATTTCTGCATTAAACCCTATGGTGTCACTACTCATTAGAATCGTCTCTTCGAGACGATTCTAATGAGTAGTGACACAATAGGATTTGGTGCTGACATGAAAAAAATATTGGTTTTGTTCAGTTACCTCCCTCTTGCCTAGCACCCTGCTTCTTATTATTTCAAGATGCCTTATATCTCCACTAGACCCTATGTATGAACACTCATTGGAGGCCTCATAAAGAGACTTTTTGTGCCGATAATTTATTCCTCCACTACAGAAAATAGTTCCATATTACACAGTTATGAATATACACCATAAGAAATAGTTTCTATCTATACTCTAGCATGGTATACAGATAAAAAGTTACATATTCATGTGTGCACAAAACCCTATCATGTGAGTCATTTTGTTGATACAATTCTAATGAGAAGTCACACCATAAATTGGTACTGACATAAGGAGAAAATGTTGGAAAACTTGAATTTATTGCCTTCTATCTAGAGCCCTGTGTGTAGACCAAAGTACAGTAAAATCTCTCTATTACGACCACTAAATTGTATTGGTTATAAGGAGTTAAAGCATGTGACTGCTTAAAGCGAGGTGAAAGTAAAACACAAAGCTCCTTTAGAAGCTTTCTGTATTACTTTTACCTTGCTTTCAACTGTCATCTGTCTTGAATATATTCAATTGTTGTTTAACCCTCTCAACCATACAGCCCGCTGTAGAGATTACTGATTACATATGCAAACAATGTAGACCCAGATCAGAGGGCTCCTGTAGGAGCCCTCTGATCAGGGTCTGCACTGTTTGATATTTTCATTGGTTTTTGCTGTCATATCAAAAGTGCAACATTAGACTGGTTTTAAAATACCTGTACTATAAGAGTCCAAAAGGATAATAAATACCTACAAGAGATATTTAGAGTTGAAAGGGTTAACCCATTACCTCATAGCCTGTTTCTAGTTTTGAAGAAAGATAACCGCTTAAAGCAGGTTGAAAGTAAAGCAGAATGCACCTTAAGGTGCATTCTGCTTTACTTTCAGCCTGCTTTAAGCTACCATCTTCTAGAGATATTTAGAGTTGAAAGGGTTAAGATACTGCCAAACAAAATTAAGTTACAAGTTGCTTGTGAGTGACATTCAATGTAGATCCAAACCTGACAGACTGCTCTGGATCTGCACTGTTTGCAATGCAATAAGTCAGGTTTTCACATTGCCTAGCTTACATGTTACTCATTACCCCATAAATACGCCTTTGAATGCCTTTTAATTCATTCCATCACTGAAGAAGTTGTTTTCTATATCCTAGCAGATAATAGCTTAAAGCAGGCTGAAAGTAAAGCAGAATGTGCCTTAAAGGCGCATTCTGCTTTACTATCAACATGTTAACTAGTCACTTGGTTATTAAAACTAGAAACAAGCTATGGGGTAATAGGTTTAACCATTAAATCTATGCATTTAGTTCAGTATTTTGTCACCTAATTTGAAGTGAAAGAGTTAAGTGACTGGATATCTATGTTCTTTGTTATAATAAATGTTTTAATTGAGTTTGCCAGGCAGTTTTTTTGCCTGTTCATCATGAATACTATTAGCAATAATTGTTGTAACTGTAATTTATTGTTATTAAAATCATGTACAAACTAACATCGCCTTGGGTTTAATCTGCTCCAACCTTGAACCTGATATGAGAGGCAGGTACACAGGACCCCAGATAAGGGGAGTATTTCAAAAACTAGAAACTTTATTTCTTTATTTCTGCATTAAACCCTATGGTGTCACTACTCATTAGAATCGTCACACCATAGAATTTGGTGCTGAAATAAGTGAGAAAATGTTGGACTTGTTCAGTTTACTTCCCTGTATCTAGAGCCCTGACAGTGTCTTTAGGGATCCAAACTGTGCAAAGGTGGTCGTAGTTTCCCTGCTAACATGCTAAGGCTTAAAGGAGCAGTTTTCTTCTTCAGTTCAATATTCATCTACCTGTTTTAGCACATATTCATCACTAATGGAGAAGACGTTATTCTTTCCCAATAAACGTATTTACGCTAAAACTATTATTTCAAATGCAAACAGTTTGGAGCCTGATCAGATGCCGGGTAACCCGGCGTCTGATCAAGCTCCAAACTGTTTGTCGATCAGATTAAATTAAATAGAATTGTCAAAAAACTAAGTAATGTTTCTTTTAAACAGGAAAGAATAACGGCTTCTCCATTGTATAATGGGATCTTGGAAATAGTACAATAATTTATTGTCCTATCAAAACCTTATAACCCATCAGATCCCTACTGACAAGTACATGTATATGCATCCTATTCCTTTCCAAACAGTGTACATGTGAAAAGTACATTTGTACTATGTAGACAGTGTAGACCCTGATCAGAGTGCTCCTACAGGATTCCCTCTCAGGGTCAGTACAGTTTGTCATTTAACCCATTACCCCATAAATACGCCTTTTGACGCCTTTAATTTATTTCTCCACTGAAGAAAATAGTTCTAATTTATACAGTTAAGAATATATATCATAAGAAATTATTTCTATTTTCTAGAAGATGGTAGCTTAAAGGGACTCGCAACCGGATGGTGTACTTGTCAAAATAAAATAAAATACTCAAATAAAAGCAAATTTGTGGCATTATTTGGCTTCTGACATTAAAAAAATATGATCAGTCCAAAAAAAGTCTCAAGAATCGTCACCGAATCATAGATTTTTAGATATTTTCCATCGTTTTTCTATAGCGTTAGCTAACGGTATAGTTGTTGTTGTTGCTTCTCTACACGGGCTCAGACATAAACACGAGCCGAATTACGAAGTTGTATGCACTTTCGATCGCTACACATTGAAATACGTTAAATCGATCCGAGATAAACGGATAGTTCCGTGGTCCATTGGTCTAAGCGGTTTCCCCTATTTTGCCTTCTGTCCGCCAATGCCGGGCCCCGGGTTCGAATCCCACCAGAGACCAATATTTTCTTTTTATTGAAATACATTTTTTTAAACAGAATTTCTTATCCTAAACTAATTCTTTACCATTTATATAAGCGTTTGACACATATTTACAAATTACTATTTTTAATGCACCATCTGGTTGCGAGTCGCTTTAAAGCAGGTTGAAAGTAAAGCAGAATGTGCCTTAAGGCACATTCTGCTTTACCTTTAACCTGCTTTAAGTGGCCACCTATTTTCAATACTAGACACAGGCTATGGGGTAATGGGTTAAACAGGGGGGCAATCTCAGTACGGAACTAATCACTTAAAGCAGGTTGAATGCCTTAAGGCACATTCTGTTTGCACTTTCAAGTTTCAGCCTGCTTTAAGCTATAATCTGCTAGGATATAGAAAATACTTCTATAAGCTCTTTGGGTACATATTTATGACTGTATAAAGTGGAACTATTTTCTTTAGAGGAGGAGGAAATAAAAGGAGTAAAAAGGCATATTTATGGAGGAAAGGGTTAGTAATAGGAACATAGATCTTGAGACAGAGCTCCAGATAAGGGGAGTATTTCAAAAACAAAAATCTTTATTTCTGCATAAAACCCTATGTTGTCACTACTCATTAGAATCATTTCGAAGAGACGATTCTAATGAGTAGTAACACCAAAGGATTTGGTGCTGAAACAAATGAGAAATGTTGTATTTGTTGGCTTTACTCTCTTATCTGGAGCCCTGTGTGGTATACTTTATTAAAAGTACTGACTGACCGATTATTCACGTTGATTTGTATACTTCAGAAACGGCCGAACACATCTGTGATGTCTGCGGGCAAATTTATAAAACTCGCTACAGCTTAAATCGACACCTTATGAAACATCGGAATCAAGGAAGATTTGAATGTTGTGATAAATTCTTTAAAGACCGGTATGATCTGAATGCACACCGAGCTAATAAACATGGAGAGAAAAAGCTCTTTGTGTGTACCAAATGTGGAAAAGATTTTTCCACACGCACGTTACTGTTGAGGCATGAGAGACAGGAGACTGGAGAAGACTATATTCAGTGTCCAAGTTGTAAATACAAAGCAAGAGACAAGGAAAGTCTGCAGGCACATGAGGTGTGCCATTCCAATGTACGGAAGTTTGCGTGTGAAATATGTGGAAAAACATTTAAACACAGGGGCAGCCTGTCAAGACACAAACAAACCCATGTGAAAAGCTAAAAACACTTTTTCTGATGTTTTCAACATGTATTTCATGCATGACTTGACTCTTTCAAATGTATCATCAGGGCTCTAGATAAGGGGGCTATTTCAAAAAATAAAACCTTCATTTCTGTTTTAAACCCTATGGTGTTACTACTCATTAGAATTGTCTCGAGACAATTCTAATGAGCAGTGACACCATAGGATTTGATGCTGAAATAAGTGAGAAATTGTTGGACTCTCTCTTATCTGGAGCCCTGGTACATGTATCATTATATTTCCTTTGTCAGAACATTTGTATTTGTTTCTTCCCCTACAAACTAGGACAATAGTTAACCGGTTGACCTTGGTTATAATATTAATCTGGTCAACCATGGCTTTGTTTAATTTGACCAAGGTCATTAACCATGGTTGACGATGGTTAACCAAGTGTTTAAGCATGGTCGATCATCCTAGGATTTAACCGTGGTCAACCTATGTCTGTAACCATGGGCAACCTAGGTCTAACCAAGGTTTAACCACGGTGACAGAGTTTTTTACCATAAACCTTTCTGTATTCGATCTGGTTTTTGAGTTGAGATGACTAGCTTTTTGTGTCCGGATTTGTTAACCAGTTGGGTGTAGAGACAGAAGCTTATCTTTAGCTCGCCGAACTGTGTCCAAGAGCTTATGTTGTTATGATCTTCTACTTAACATGGCCATTTCTGTTCTTTCAGGAACCGGAAAAACAGGAATGGCCAGGAATAAAATCGAAGATGCTCGTATTCAGCAAAGCATTATTGGGGATATATCGCAATACTTTGTATGTCAGTTTTGCAACAAAGTTCTTGGTTCACGCTCGGCCTTGGATTTGCATGTGCGGAAGCACACGGGTGAAAAGCCGTTTGTCTGCAACTTTTGTCAGAAATCGTTCTCACACAAGAGTAACCTGAAAACTCATGTGCGTTTGGTGCATATGAAGCTATGATCATGTAAGCAAATGATATCAGATACATCCATTACCCCATTAATACGCTTTTTAACGCCTTTAATAACTTCCTCTACTGAAGAAAATAGTTCCAATTTATACTGTTAAAAATAAGAATCCAAAGATTTTTTTTCTTTATTCTAGCAGATAATAGCTTAAAGGCACATTCTGCTTTACTTTCAACCTGCTTTAAGTGGTCACATATCTTCAAAACTAGAAACAGGCTATGGGGTAATGGGTTAAACCATTACTCAGTTAGTATGCCATTTTATGCTTTTAAACCATTATCCCATAAAAATTAAAATATGTCTTTAAGCCTTCACTTATTCCTCCACTGAAGAAAATAATCCCACTTCATACAGTTATGAATATGTGCCCTTACAAAAATGTTCTATTTCCTAGCAGGTGATAGCTTAAAGCATGTTGAAAGTAAAGCAGACTCTATAGTAAGGAAAATGAACTCTTCGAGCCCTAGTCACACATACCGGTATATGCGTCATTTTGACATATATTGTAAAAATCAACCCTAAAAAGTCAAGAATAGACTAGACTAAATTGAAAACTAGAATTGTCCATTTGAGGTTTCACAGGGTTCCACAGATACCTTTGATCCAATGAAGAGCAGGCAGTAATTGATATAGGTAAGTTTTTAATGCATAAATTGCTAACTACATGTACTGCATGGATTGAAACCAAATAAAGACGACACCCTGGCATTTATTGAGATATATAATCGTGCTAAGCACCCCGTCCATGCAACATTCAGAAAAAAAGTTAACTCACGCCAAATCTTTGAATCAGCAATTTTTCGTACCGTAGGTCCGCTATAGAGCATGTTCCAGAAACGTCATCATTTGGGAGTAAAACATGCTTGGTGCACATTTACACTTTTTTTTACCTTGACCCCTAAATAATCTTTACCTTGAAAATCTAATTTTCTAAAACCTTTATCATTGCTCACAACTTCCTTATTAGTCGATGGATTTCCTCCATACCTGGATACAACCCTTGGGACAGCACCTTTCATCTGACATATAGTTTTTTGACCTTGACTCATTAATGACCTTGATATAGTTTTCAAAAAATTAATATTGGCCATAACTTCCTTATTAGTCAATGGAATTACTTTATACTTGGACACAACACCCCTCGTGTCAAAACCTTTCAGCTGACATATACTTGGTTGACCTTTACCTCTCAATGACCTTGACCTTGAGGATCTAATTATCCAAAAACTCTGAACACATTGGCCATATCTTCCTTATTAGTAAATGGATTTACAGTGCTGATCCCTAAGACAACACCCAATGGGAGACACATATTGTGTGTGTTGTTCGGAGGGGAGTCCCTTATAGAGAGGGAACATTAAGACTTGGCTTACATTTGCCTACAGCTTGAATCCAGTTCAGACGCCGCGTAACGTGGCGTCTGATCTGGATTCAAGCTGTTTCTCACTCGTCATTATATTTATTCTATCAAAATGTCCACTTATATGTAACAGCAGACAACGATTTTAAGCAACCGATATTGCAGCAGTAAAAGCGTTAGACATAATTGCCCTATTTAGGGAACTGGTGCAAGGGTCGTTGTAAGGAGGGAGTCGTTGTCGGGAGGAAGCACTGTACTTCATACTTGGACATAACTCCCCTTGTGACAAGACCTTTCAGTTGACAGATTTCAAAGGTCCAAGCTTGTTTTCCTGGGATGGGGGATTGGCATTGTCATCTGATATATTATTTATAGATATAAATTTGTTTTTATTTTATTTTGTTTCAGAAATAGAATTTATTTGTCAAGTTTGTGGTAAGGCATTAGCCACGAAATACAACCTAGAGAGACACTTAAGCGGACACACCAAAAGAGGGAAATATGCATGCTGTGCAATGAATTTCCCTGACAGACCAACTTTGTTGAGGCACAGAGCCAATAAACATGGTGGGCAGAGAAATTTCTTTTGTGTCATATGTTCGAAGGTATTCACTAGTCAGAGACAGCTTAATGAGCACGCCAAGACTCATAGCAAAGAAAAGGGCTACCTTACCTGTGAGCAGTGTGGGCTTAAAGTCAAAGGTGAGAGGGACTTGAGGGAACACAAGGCGAAACATTCAAGTGAGAAACAGTACCAGTGTGATGAGTGTGGCAAGACTTACAAGTTCAGGTGTGGTCTTTCAAACCACCTAAAAAAAACACATTTTTAACCCATTGTATGCTGGGTAATATTTGGCGGCCATTTTAAAATGAGTCTGCAGTGCGTATAACTCAAATATTTGCAAAATACTTTAGCAGTTTCTGATAGAGTATTGACTTAGCTGCAAACAGTTTTGATCTCAGATCAGGCCCCACAATGTGGGGCCTGATCTGAGATCAAAACTGTTTGCCTAAAGGTTCACCTTACAGTGTATCCAGCATAAAATGGGATAAACTGAAATCAATATCACATTGAAATTAGGTTCCATTTACTTGTTTGTGTTTGAAAAAAGATTTTATCTTCGCATGATGTGTATTGCTCAGCTGTTATAGGCGGTTTTTGTAACTGATGAGGACCTTTGCATTTCAACTTTGGGGGTGGCAGAATGTTTGTTTATTCTCGGAATTTACCATTGTCATCTGCTATTTTTTCTCAACTTTAAGTATTAGTTGACATTATTACAGGAACATAATGACGAGTGACAAACAGCTTAAATCCAATTCAGACGCCATTTAGGTTGTGTCTGATCTGGACTCGAGCTGTTTGCAAATGTAAACAAAGTTTCTTTCCCCATAACAACTTCCTCCGAACAACACACACAATGTTTGTCTTCCATTTGGTGTTTTTGTAAAGAGGAAGCTCTGTACATACATTTTTCATGTGGATATGGTTGTACACCCATGTGTTATCCATGTTGAAAGTATCGGAAAATAATGATTCAATTCGGAACTATACCTATCACTAGGGGTGTAACGATTCGGCGGTGTACCGATATATTGCGGTGTGAGCTGAATAATATTGCTCCGCGGTTCGGATTCAGAAAAAACGATTTTTTTTTGCCTTATTTAAAAACGGTAAAAGAATGGACAAACTTACCTTTTATTTCGCGGAATTGTTTTCGAAACAAAGCGTAGACGCAGTCCGGTGTTTTATCCATATCCCCAGCCGGTGTAACAGTAATTATTTCGTTTCCGTTTAATCTTGCTCAACAAGACGCTCTTATTAAGAAACATGCAGCGAATCAAGGGCCTGGTTGAACAAGATTAATACAGTAAACACGATGGCTGATGCTTGTTCCATACTTACACGGTATATTGCAATATATTGCGATTCGATTTCTCCGTATTGCAATATATTGCGATGCGGGTTTGAGCGTATTGTTACACCCCTACCTATCACCCGTAAATCAATTGCAAATTAGTTTACCACTTTGCAAAAGGTTAGCTCCGCCCTGCCAGGTGTATAAAATTGGCCTATTACATGTATATTTTCACTTTATATGGCTAGAATTGTTCAGTAATTGACATGGGAATACAGTTAAACCTCTCTAAAGTGACCACCTTGTGTAGATACCCAGAGTTGATCAAGAATTATTGATGATTTAATTCTGGTCAAAATAAGCTTTTTTCATTACTTTTTACCTCTTTTAACCCATTACCCCATAAATACTCCTTTTAACGCCTTTAATTTATTTCTCCACTGAAGAAAATAGTTCTAATTTATACAGTTATGAATATATATCATAAGAAATAATTTCTATTTTCTAGAAGATGGTAGCTTAAAGCAGGTTGAAAGTAAAGCAGAATGTGCCTTAAGGCACATTCTGCTTTACTTTTAACCTGCTTTAAGTGGCCACCTATCTAATAATCTTCAATACTAGAAAGAGGCTATGGTGTAATGGGTTGATAAAAGCAACTTGAAGGGTCAAATACTCTGAGGATTTGTTGTAGCTTCACTGTGTAAAAATGAGCCTTTCTGTCCTTAACCCATTACCCCATAGAAGCGCATTTTAGTGCATTCAGTTTATTCCTCCTTTGAAGAAAATAGTTCCAATTTATACAGTTATAAATATGTGTTATCATAAGGAATCTTTTCTTTATTCTAGCAGGTGGTAGCTTAAAATAGCAGAATGTGCCTTAACTCTTTCCTCCCTGAAATTTTAAATAGACAATTCCAGTTTCCATCTTAGTCTAGTCCATTTCTGACTTTAAAGGGTTGTTTTTGTCAATGTTTGGCATTGTGACAAACAGTGAAGACCCTGATCAGAGGGCTCCTTTCGGAGCCCTCTGATCTGGGTCTTCATTGTTTGCATAGGACGTTGGTATGTTTCACATGTACACTGTTTGAAAAGCACGCCTATATGCGGGACTAGGGTTCAAAGAGATAACCTGTTACCCCATAAATACGCCTTTTTACACCTCTAATTTATTCCTCCACAGAAGAAAAAAGTTCCAATTTTAATTAGTTATGATTGGGAACTATTAAAAAACAATCTTTATCCTAGCAGATGATAACTTAAAGCAGGCTGAAAGTAAAGCAGAATGTGTCATAAGACACAGTCTACTTTACTTTCAACCTGCTTTAAGTGGTCACCTGTTTTCAAAACTAGAAAAAGGCTTTGGGATAATGGGTTAAGGCACATTCTGCTTTACTTTCAACCTGCTTTAAGTAGTCACCTATTTTCAAAACTAGAAACAGGCTATAGGGTAATGGGTTAACTCCTAGTCATCTGATGAGAAAACATCAGCTTGTAGGAAGTAGACTTGTGAGAATTTTGATAAAAAATTCTGGATTACCTTGAGTATTGTGTCAATAATGGTTCTGATTGTAATAATCAAATGAATGTGAACATCATCCTTTACATGTGAAATCTCTCTATAATGACCACTAAATTGGGTTTATTATTTGGTATTTAGGGCAGGTGGCTGCTTCAAGCAAGGTGAGAGTTAACGTTTTACCTTTTCCTTGGTTTAAGCAATTGCCAGCCTTAATGTAAGTTAGTGGCCATTATAGCTACAGAAGTTTTACATGTTTATACAGATGGTAGCTTAAAGCAGGCTGAAAGTAAAGCAGAATGTGTCATAAGGCACATTCTGCTTTACTTTCAACCTGCTTTAAGTGCATGGTATACATCTGTTTTCAAAATTATAAACTGGCTATGGGGTATTGGGTTAAATCGGGTAAACAATAACACAGAGAGCTTCTAATGGAGTTCCCTTGATTGTTTTTTGTCCTGATTTAAACACACATTTCTAAAAAAAACAACACCTGAGTTTTTGTGGTCATTTTCGTGGTCGTAAATTAGCGAAGTTTCACTGTAGTTCTTATATGTAATTTGTGAAAATTTCAGCTAGTTTGAGCTTTCTTCGATGATTTGTGATGAGTTACAATATCATATATTTAAGAAATAATAAATTCATACCAATGTTTTATCGTGCAATCGGACACTGGTAGGAGTTGAGATGCGTAGTAATTTAACCACAAGGCCTTTAGGCCAAGTTGTTTAATTACAAGCATCTCAACGACTACCCGTGTTCGATTGTTAGATAAAACACTGGTATTAATTTATTATTTCGATTCTAATACATAATTTAACCTTAATTTGCACTGAGGCAATGGTGCTACATTTCTTAATATGACGTCACGTTAGAACATTTTAGCACGTGAGTGGTCTATTGAAAATTCAAACACTGAAACGTTCGTTCTTTGTTTATTTAGGGGCGTAAGCGAAGTGTGTTAGAATATGATTTTTATTAGTATGTGATTGATGTGATTAAAGTTTCATTGAATTTTATGTGTTAACTTGTGTTTTATATATAATTTGGGGCTGCTATCATGCTATGGGATTTCAAACCATAACATACTAAAAAAAATTTAGAATCTGAACGACTGTTGAGTACCGGTATTTAGTTGAAGCAGAACTTGTGAAAGTTTTCTCTATCGTCCATATCACAAATGATGAAATTTCTATAACATTCTCTTCAGTGGACCTACAAAAAATTGCTGTGTAATTGTTTTGGTGCCAGTAAACATTTTTTTCTGAATGTTATACAGAAGTGCATGGTGCTTTGAAAGATTACATATCTCAATAAATGCCAGGGTGTCATCTTTATTTGGTGTCAATCCATGCAGTGTTTAGCAAGTTATTTATGCATCAAAAACTTACCCGAATTGATGGCCATCTGCTCTTCATCCGATCAAAGGTATGGGTACCCTGTTTCCAGGAGGAAAGGGTTTACCCATTACCCTATGGCCTGTTCCTAGTTTTGATCACAAGTGACCATCCAAAGCAGGTCTCATCCAGCTTAAGCTTCCATCTGCTAGGATATAAAAAATATTTCTTAGGTTTTATATATATTCATGACTATATAACGTGGAACTATTTTCTTTTGTGGAGGAATAAATTAATGGTGTAAAAAGGCATATTTATAGGGTAATGGATCATTGATTGGAAACTGGATATATCCATATGAGATTTCAGGGATGAATGTGTTAACTCTTTCCTCCCTAAAACTTTTAAATGGACAATTCCAGTTTCCATTTAAGTCTAGTCCATTTCTGACTTTTAAGGGTTGTTTTTGTCAATGTTTGGCATTATTACAAACAGTGAAGACCCTGATCAGAGGGCTCCTTTCGGAGCCCTCTGATCTGGGTCTTCACTGTTTGCATAGGACAAGTGTACTATTCACATGTTGACTGTTTGAAAATGACGCCTATATGCGGGACTAGGGTTCAAAGGGTTAACCCATTAGTCCATAGCCTGTTTCTAGTATTGAAACTAGTTGACCAGTTAACTCATTGAGCCCTAGTGACGCATGTATGCATCTTTTACCAAAAGTGTACCTATGAAGAGTACACTTGTTCTATGCAAACCAATGAAGTCCCTGATCAGAGAGCTTGAGCCCTAGTGACGCATGTATGCATCTTTTACCAAAAGTGTACCTATGAAGAGTACACTTGTTCTATGCAAACCAATGAAGTCCCTGATCAGAGAGCTTGAGCCCTAGTGACGCATGTATGCATCTTTTACCAAAAGTGTACCTATGAAGAGTACACTTGTTCTATGCAAACCAATGAAGTCCCTGATCAGAGAGCTTGAGCCCTAGTGACGCATGTATGCATCTTTTACCAAAAGTGTACCTATGAAGAGTACACTTGTTCTATGCAAACCAATGAAGTCCCTGATCAGAGAGCTTGAGCCCTAGTGACGCATGTATGTATCTTTTACAAAAAGAGTACCTATGAAGAGTACACTTGTTCTATGCAAACCAATGAAGTCCCTGATCAGAGAGCTTGAGCCCTAGTGACGCATGTATGTATCTTTTACAAAAAGAGTACCTATGAAGAGTACACTTGTTCTATGCAAACCAATGAAGTCCCTGATCAGAGAGCTTGAGCCCTAGTGACGCATGTATGTATCTTTTACAAAAAGAGTACCTATGAAGAGTACACTTGTTCTATGCAAACCAATGAAGTCCCTGATCAGAGAGCTCCCGCAGGATCCCTCTGATCAGGGTCTTCACTGTTTGTGCTTTTCTTTCAGCCTGCTTTAAGCTACCATCTACTAGGATATAGGAAATATTTCTGCTGTTGCACATTCATACCTGTAAAGAGTAGAACCATTTTATTCAGTGGATGAATAAATTAAAGGAGTAAAAATGCATATTTATTAGGTAATGGGTTAAAAGCAGGCCTGAAAAAAAGTTTTTCTCTAATTGCAGGATTCAAACACTATTGCAATCAATGTGGAAAAGGCTACAATTCGACAACAGCATTGCAGATTCATATAAGGAAACATACTGGGGAGAAACCGTTTGGGTGTAACTACTGCCATAAGAGATTTGCCAACAAGAGCAATCAGAAGACTCACATATACTCTGTGCACTTGTCCAAACAGCAGTTACAAGAGTGATTGGACCAGGTTCCGAGGTTATAAAGCTTTTGACATGAGTCTATTTTTTAACTCGTTCCCAAGCATTTGATTGGTCAGATTTGAGCCCAGGCTCAAATCTGACCAATCAAATGCATGTGAACACACTCAGACTCAACTAAAATGCTTTATAACCTCAGGCCAGGGCTCCAGATAAGAGGGAGTAAACTACATTTTCTCACTCATTTCAGTACCAAATCCTATGGTGTTTATACTCATTAGAATCGTCTCTTCGAGACGATTCTAATGAGTAGTGCACCATAGGGTTTAGAGCAGAAATGAAGATTTTAGGTTTTGAAATATCCCCCTTATCTGGAGCTGAACCAATGTTCTGTACAGTCAAATTATAGTCAATCATTAATCTCGCAAACTTGTCAATATTTTGTAGTTCACTACAGTGTATTTAAAACCATATGTGGCTTAGCTGCTTTGAAATGTGGATATGATTGCTTAATTATTATACCCCATTAACCCATAAATACAACTTATTACACCTTTAATTTATTCTTCCACCGAAGAAAATAGTTTCAGTTTATACATTCATGTATATAATTATGCATCGTAAGAAATATTTTCTATTTCCTGGCAGATGGCAGCTTAAAGCAGACTGAAACTAAAGCAGAATGCACCTTGAGGTTCAAAAGCTACATCCACTATGAGCGTCTCTCTGAACTGTTGCAGTGAATAAAAAAATCAGGATTTCCTCCCGGAAATTAGTGCTGCAACTCGTGTCGGGCTGGTCATAAAAGAAATTAGCCCAGACCTTCAGGAACTTCTGATCTGGTTAAAGCAGGTTGAAAGTAAAGCAGAATGTGCCATAAGCGCATTCTGCTTTACTTTCAGTCTGCTTTAAGCTACAATCTGCTCGGATAGGGAAAAAATTTCTTAATTGTTCATATTCATACATTGATGGTTGTAATATTATAATGTGTAACTATTGTGAACAGTGATATTATGGCAATAGTGAATCCAAGTATTGATAGCCTATCTTGATCTTGTCTTCAACTATGGATAACTATCGTGATAGCTAGTTTGGATGCAATATTCAGCCCTTGTAATAATGTGTATCTATGGAGTACATTTGGTTGAAGCTGTACTAGAAATTGTAAATGAATGCTTGAAAGCTTTATTTGTGTTTGATGATGAACCCTTTTAATAAACGTAACTGAAACTAACATATTGTTCTATTGACGCCATATCTTGTAATAACTCTTTCAACACCATGATCTGAGTCTACTCTGTTTGCAAATTTATATCAGTATTTTTACTAAATACCTCATAATTCCAAGTAGACTGGTTCATGTTTTGGTAACTTAAATGGTCCACAAGAGAACTTTATAACCCACAAGAGTTACTTAGTGTTGAAAGTTTAAGCAACCACTCAAAAGAATAATCATCTGGAGTATCTAATTCACATGGTTGCAGCTTAACCAATTACCCCTTAAATATGTCCTTTTACGCCTCTTATTTATTTCGCTACTTAAGGAAAAATCGTTCCAATATATATAGCCATGAATAATCATAAGAAATATTTTCTAATTGGTAGCTTTACTTTCAACCTGCTTTCAATGGTCATCTATCTTCAATATAATAAAGAGGCTAAGGGGTAGTGGTTTAACACATTCACTAATGATGGTAGAACTTGTGGGCCCCGCGCATTTTCATGCTATTTGAAATATAATACAGTAAAACGAAAACCAATTAATTATTTTTAAAATACAGGTGACAGATTAAAGCAATGTGATAGTAAAACAGAAAGCTCCTAAAGGAGCTTTCTGTTTTACTGTCACCTTGCTTTAAGCAGACAATTGTGTCCGAAACACAAAATAACTCATAGAAAGTAGTGGTCGTAATAGAGAGGTTTTACTGTATGGTTAAAGTATCTATGCAAAGCTGAATGTAGTACTGTAGTTAGTGGTATACTTGATCTACATTACAGTCTCTTAGCAAACAATAGACTCAGATCTGCAGTCCAGTTTGTTTGCATTGCATTCATGGGTAGACATATAAGATATATATTATATATAGTAAAACCCATCTCTTTGGCTGATAGATTTATGAAAGACAGGTGACAGGCTGACAGCTGAAAGCAAGATGAAAGTAAAGCAGAAAACTAGTGACAGCTTAAAGCAGGGTGAAAGTAAAGCAGAATGCACCTAAAGGGACTTTACTTTAAACTTGTTTTTAAGCAGTCATCTGCCTAATATAGATAAAACATCGAACAATTAGCATAATTAAGCAGTGGTAATAGAGAGATTTTACGATATACAGTAGAACCCCTCTATTACGACCACTAAAAAGAATGCTAACTGTCTGTATAAAAGACAGGTGACAGCTAATAAAGCAATGTGAAAGTGAAACAGAAAGCTCCTATAGGAGCTTTCTGTTTCACTTTCACATTGCTTTAAGCAGACACCTGTCTTAAACAACTGATATTTGACACAATTTAGTGGTTGTAATAGAGAGGTTCTACTGTATACTTATACTTTATATTTATGCAGAAACAGACGAGTCGTTTGAAGAGTCTCCTGACGACGATAGCTCCACTGACACAGACATGAACGTTTGTGGGGTGTGTATGTACAAGACAAAGTATAAATCGAACCTCAATAGACACATGAAACGTCACGACACTGAGGCACCCATACTTAATGAGATGGGAGCTATTCACGTGTGCTGCCACTGTGACAAAAAATACAAAACAAAATATGGCCTTTCCTTACACAAGAAAAATGTCCATGAAAAAACATTTAGATTTAAGTGCAACGCTTGCCAGAAAGGTTTCAATATGAAGTCTTCTTACAAGAGCCATTTATCGACACATGACGAGGGACTGAAAAATAAATGTAGCTACTGTGAGAAGTCGTTCTGTCACATGGGAAGTTTAAAGGATCACATGCTCGAAGCCCATTCAACCGCTCAGTTTAGGTGCAATGAGGACGGGTGTGGTGCGGCATTTGGGAATAGGAAAACTCTCAATGAGCACCTTCGTGGAATGCATCAAAGTCGTGTGTATGCGTGCAGCCAATGTAATAAGGTTTTCAAATGGCGCTCAAGTTTATGCGCCCATCAGAAACATTGTCATAAGTGAGGCTCAGACCGTTCACAGTGTCCCTTTAAGGTCCATGATTGCATAACTCTTGTTGGAGTTTATGTAAATCCTTTTGGGTTTTTTGTCATCAAAATATAAACTAATTGATGTTAAGTTTTATATCCACACTTTTTAACCCAAATATATTACCCCATAGGCTGTTTCTAGTTTTGAAGACATGTTACCACTTAAAACAGGTTGAACGTAAAGAACAAGGTGCATTCTGCTTTACTTTCAGCCTGCTTTAAGCTCCAATACCATCTGCATGGATATAAAAATATTTCTAATGGTTCATATTCATTATTGTATAAATTTGAGCTATAATTTTCTTTCGTGGATGAATAAATTAAAGGCTTAAAAAGGTGTATTTATAAAGTAATGGGTTAAGGTCCATAATTGCCTATCTCTTGTTGGATTTTATGTTTCCTTGTGAGTATTTTTGTCATCAAAATATAAACTATTCATCATTAAAAAGAAAGGTAGGATGTGAATAACTACAGGCACCAATCTAGTAGACAAAATATTTATTGATCTACAAGTTTCGACCTTAAAATATAAACTAGTTCAGTTGATGTAAAGTTTTATATTAAAACTTTTAAAACTTTAATACATGTACAGTAAAACGTCGATAAAGTGACCATGTGAACCCACCTAAAAAATTGTTAAATTGACAAGTGTTTTCGAAACCAATTACTCCATAAATAAGCCTTTTTACGACACTGAAAATAATCGTAATTTATACAGTCATGAATATGCACCTGTTATAAAATATTCTCGAAATTCTAGCTGATGCCACAGTAGCTTAAAGCAGACTGAAAGTACAGCAAAATGCACCACAAGGCACATTCAGCTTTACTTTCAACCTGTTTAACCCATTACCTCATAGCCTATTTCTAGCTTTGAAAACAGGTGACCACTTAAAGCAGGTTGAAAGTAAAGTAAGGCACATTCTGCTTTACTTTCAGCCTGTTTTAAGCTACTATCTGCTAGGATATAGAAAATATGTCTTCTGGTACATATTCTTGGCTGTATAAAGTGGAACTTTTTTCTTCAGTGGAGGAATAAATAGATGTGTAAAAAGGCGTTTTTATGGGGTAATGGGTTAAAGAGTAACCAATCTTCAAAACTAGAAACTTAATTTGGATTCAAAAGGTTGAACATTGAGTTAACCCATTACCCCATAAGTATGCCTTTTATTCTTCCACTGAAGAAAGTAGTTCCAATTAGTACAGTCATCAGACTCATGAATATGTATCACAAGAAATATTCAATATATTCTAGCAAGCGGTAGCTTAAAGCAGGCTGAAAATAAAGCAGAATGCACTTTCAGCCTGTTTGAAACTACAATTTGCATAACTTTAAGGATGTAGAAAATATTTCTTTTGATACGTATTCATGTATAAAGTGGAACTATTTTCTTCATTGGAGGAATAAATTAAAGGTGTAAAGGTGTATTAATGGGGTTTAAGGGTTGTAACGGCTGAGGTTTTATTGTTACATATTCCTGACGTAAAAGGTTAAGATTTCGGCAATATTTAACCCATTGCATGTTGGGTAATTTTTTCGTCTGCAAAAAGGGTTGTCTGCAACTGTTTGAGAAATAAATTTTCCCCCTAAATTTCATTTCAAAAAGATCAGGGGCCCGTTTCATAAAACTTCGTACAACAAATGTTGTCGTAAGTCAAAACTTTAAAATACATTTAATTTCTAATTTCTCTATCTAATCCTGTCTTGTGACATCTTTTTGGAATCGTCTTTTCAAGACGATTCCACAAAGATGTCACAAGACATGATTAGATGGAGAAATAAATAAAAATTGAGACTTTTATTAGCTGAGTTACGACAACATTTGTTGTACGAAGTTTTATGAAACGGACCCCAGAGTGTCAAACAGTTTGGATCCTGATGAGAAGCCG
The DNA here is from genome assembly GCA_922989275.2 of Gari tellinella. Taxonomy (NCBI): domain Eukaryota; kingdom Metazoa; phylum Mollusca; class Bivalvia; order Cardiida; family Psammobiidae; genus Gari; species Gari tellinella. The sequence goes on along the minus strand of OV277872.1, from coordinate 32,206,075 downwards.
CGTTACACTTCGTCTCGTCAGGATTCAAACTGTTTGCAAAGGTAATCACTGTGGCACATATATTCCCCCGCTAGCATAATTGGTAAGAGTTAAACTCTGGACACTTATCACACTTATCAAACAGAACTGAACCTAATTTCTTTATTATGATGAGAGTTACGCATAATTATTGTTTTTATTGTTTACGAAACATTTCTGCTAAATCAGGCGAAGGTGCCCATCGGAAATGTTTGTGTTCAGTATTGAAATACTTAGGAAAAGTATTTATTGAAATAAAATTTTAATCTTTTAAACATTGTCAGTCATCGATTGTGTTCCTTTAAGAGTGTGGCCTGCATAATTACTTATATTTATAATGTTCCCTCTAGGAGCTTTCTGCTTTACTTTCATCTTACTTTAACTTTACATGTCTTTGCGAGGATTTTATTTGATGCATAAAAGATACTTAACAACCCTTTATTAAATAACACATTGATTCTAGCAATGAGTATCAATCCTCATTTACAAACAGTGTACCTTGTCCTATACAAATAGTGTAGTCTAAAGGAACCCCCTTGATCAGAGTCTGCACTGTTTGTCATGTTGCTATATATATTGTAAAATTCCACCATGAATACAGTAAAACCTCTTTATTACGACCACTAAAAGGTTTATTGACTGTATAAAATACAGGTGACAGCTTAAAGCAAGGCGACAGTGAAACAGAAAGCCCCTAAAGGAGCTTTCTGTTACACTGTCACTTTGCTTTAAGCAATCACATGTCATAAACACCCAGGTTTTACTGTAGTTTAAAAAAATCGGCTAGAATTACGGTAATTAGAAACTTGAATTTTCCAGTGAAAGTTTTGGGTCCAATTAGTGGATATCAGTTGCTTTATTAGCTCACCTGAGCCGAAGGCTCAAGGTGAGCTATTGTGACCGCTCATTGTCCGTAGTACGTCTGTCCGTCTGTCCGTCTGTCCGTCCGTCCGTCTGTCCGTCTGTCCGTTCACTTTTACTTCAAACGACATCTCCTCTGAACCCGGGGATTGTAGGGCGGATTCAAACTGCTCATGATGTTCCTTGGATGCTTCTCTACAGAAGTTGTCTAAATGAAAGAGAAAAAGCAAAAACTCTGCTTGAAAAAGCAAAAAAGCAAAATTTTTTAAAAAATCTTCTTGCTAAAAACTACTAGGCCCTAAGCTTTGATATTTTTACAGTAGAATCTCCTGGTCAATCCCTCTATAGTTTGTTAAAATGAAATCCCTAGGGTCACACTTGACGCCACCCTGCGCAGTTTAAGTGCTGCTCTAGGCAGGTTTTACAGTATTTTTGATGAAGCAAAAGCAGAACTGTATTTTACCTGAGTTACTCTTAATATACTAAGGGCAAATAGCCAATATTTGCAAACATTTTGGATCCAGATCAGATGCAACATAATGCTGCATCTAATTTGGATCCAAACTATTGGTACTCATTTACCAACTGAACATGTTCTAAATTCTTTTTTTTGTCACTTTTCGCATACAGTAGGTTTTAAGCAGATATCATTTCAGTCTGTTAAGGGTAAGCATTCAGAGCAGTTGCTAATTCTACCATACTACCCAGTATTTGACCTCAGCCACTGAACTGATGGTCTTAGCTGAACATGTTGTCTGCTAAAGTTTATAAATGGTTTAGTCTGCTTCATACTTAGAGAAACAGGGTCTGGAAGTGATCCACTGACAGTTATGTAATTATGTCTTTTGCCATATTTATACATATGTTTAATATTCAAAATATGTATAGCAGACAGCAATTCAGCATAATAAGAGTTAGACCCTAGCCAAATTTCCTACTGGCAGAGTTACATAACTGAACTCAGGTCAGCTGGTCAGCTGATGAGGTGTCTGCTATATATTTATGCCCTGCAGTTGGGGGCATATTGTTTTTGTCTGTCTGCTTTTTTGTCTGTTTGTCCATTTGTTTGTCTGTCAGTCCACAACTTTAATCTTAGCCATAACTTTGTTAAAGTTAGAAACTTTATAACTTGGGTCATGTCGTACAAAGGTCAATGTCAATTTTGAGATATTTCCCAGTGTCATATTTTCTTGTCTTTGAGATAACTCCAGTTCTACTGATGTTAACCCATTACCCCATACATATGCCTTTTTACGCCTTTAATTTATTCCTCCTCTAAAGAAAATAATTCCACTTTATATAGTCATAAACATGTAAGATATAAGAAATAGTATCTATATCTTAGTAGATGATAACTTAAAGCAGGTTGAAAGTAAAGCAGAGTGCGCAATAAATAATCATATGGAAATACATGTAGCTTGATAAGAAGAAGTGTCATGGATAAGTGCCATAACTCTGCCAACAATATTTTTTTAAGTTATTCCAATTTGTCATGTTTTTTTTGTCTGGAAGATAATTCCATTTACAGCTATATTAAAATGTTGTCTTGCCTATTAAGCTAAGGCACAATGACCTCAGGTGAGCGAATTAAGGGCCATGGCCCTCTTGTATAGTTAACTTGCACCCCATCAGAGCATTTTAATATTTTCAGGATCCCAACTCTCCAAAATGGCAACTGAAAATGCCGGAAGAGATGAGACATTAAAGGGGACATCCTTTAGCCCGAAATATGTCTGCCCGATCTGCAATAAAATTCTTGTATCCAAAGGTGTCCTTGAAATTCACCTGCGAACCCATACGGGAGAGCGGCCATACTGTTGCACGTATTGCAGCAAAAGCTTTGCAAACAAGAGCAACATGTACAAACATATCCGGTCTAGGCATGACCCGGGATTTCAAGTTAATTAGGGAAGCTAGGGTAAGTGTAGAGTCTTTCATTAACTCTTTCAGCATCTTTAAGTATCTCTTGTGGGTTATTAGAGTTCCTTGTCAGTTGTTGATCATTTGAGTTACTAAAACAATTGAACCAGTCTACTTGGAATTCTGGGTATTTTAATAAGTATTGCTCTTAATTAGCAAACAGTGTAGTCCCTGATCAGAGGGCTCCTATAGGAGCCCTCGGATCTGGGTCTACACTGTTTGCATATTTAATGAGTATATTTTAAACAGGTCCAAGGGATTTCAAGTTAATTAAGGAAGTGTTGGTATCAGTTCTGAGTCTCTTTAAACATGCTGTAGAGTTATAGGTCTTAAATAAAAATTATTTCTGATTTTCAATGTTCAGGAGAGATGGTTTGCTTTGGGTAGTACACATCTGAGATAACGCCAATGATGTTGATAAATGATTGGCATAATCTACATAGAACCAAAACTGATTGCTCTGTTCTGACCCATGCTCGAGTCTGATGGTCTGTCGCTCCACATAATGAACCAATATTGTAGTTTATTTTAGAGGCACACTACATTAAAACTTCTGGATTTCTTTAACCCATTACTCCATACTCTGTTCCTAATTTTGAAAACAGGTGACCTCTTAAAACGGGTTGAAAGTAAAGCAGAATGCGCCTTAACCCTTTACCTGATAGCCTATTTCTAGTAATGAAAATAGGTGACTACATAAAGTAGGTTGAAAGTAAAGCAGAATGCGCCTTAAGGCGCATTCTGCTTTACTTTCAGCCTGCTTTAAGCTATAATGTGCTTGAATATAGAAAATGTTCCCGTTTAATATTATATTCATGACTGATTAAATGGGAACTATTTTCTTCAGCGGAAGAATAAATTAGATGCGCTAAAAGTCGCTTCTATGGGGTAAAGGGTTAAGGCGCATTCTGCTTTACTTTCACCCTTTTTTAAGGTATCATCTGCTAGGATAAAGAAAAAATTTCTAATAGTACGCAATCATGACTTAATAAATTGGAACTATTTTTTCCATGGAGAAATAATTTGGAGGCATAAAAATGCGTATTTATGGGGTAGTGGGTTAAGGAATAGACCGGGTATACTGTTTCCATCTGTTCTTAAAATTCTCTCATTTGTTTGTCTGTCTGCTGTGGTCCTGTGGTAGCACACTTTACTGTGGTACCACTAGGGTCGTGGGTTCTGTTATTTAAACTCTCTTTCTTATATAGAGACCTTTCCTACCTTGACGTGGTTCTGGTGCTTAAAATTGTCAATGGAGAGGTTTCTGATTATTAGACCGAGATAATCCCCTCTACCAAGAACTAAAAAGAAGGCAGGTCTGTGGTTTTCATCTCACCTCTCATCATTCATTGGCGCCATTTGACCTTTTTTGTGTCACAGTGCATGCAGTCAAACCCAACTCATCCATCTATCATTTATCTAGAGTGTTGGAGGATTTGTATAGAATGTTTGCATTTTTTACAAACTATTTCAAATACTTAACCCATCCCCCATAGCCTATGTGTTTTAATGATAGGTGACCACTTAAAGCAGTTTGAAAGGAAAGCAGAATGCGTCGTAATTTAAGGCGCATTCTGCTTTACTAGCTAGGTTATTGAATATATATATTAATGGTGCATATTCAGGACTATAAATTAGAACTATTATTTCAGAGGAGGAATTAATTGGATGCGTAAAAAAGGTGTATTTATGGAGAAATGGGTTAAATCTTTATTGCTTCACCAAACCTTGTGTTATGATTACTCATTTGAATTGACTCGAAAGAAGTGATTCTATTGTTGTTGAAACACAATATATAGGAGACATTTAGAAGACAATTTCTGTTCACAATATTTGGCTTAATGGCCCTGATAAAAGAAGTGATCATATTTGCTATATAGTATGAAGATAAGTATATAGCTGTAGCATTATTGGACAGAATTCTCTTACACTAATGGCTTAATATACCAATAATATCTGATTTACATGCCAGGTATTAACTATGGGCCCATCTTACGAAACGTCGTACGACAGAAACGGTCGTAAGTCAAAACTAAGATACATATAATTTCTGATTTCTCCATCTAATCTTGTTTTGTGACATAATTATTTTTGGAATTGTCTTGAAAAGACTATTTCAGAGAGATGTCACAAGACGGGATTAGATTGGGAAATAAATAATAATTGAGAACTTTGAATCAGACTGACGACAACAAATGTCGTACAACGTTTCGTAAGACAGGATTAGATGGAGAAATAAATAATAATTGAGAACTTTGAATCAGACTGACGCAACAAATGTCGTACGTTTCGTAAGACAGGATTAGATGGAGAAATAAATAATAATTGAGAACTTTGAATCAGACTGACGACAACAAATGTCGTACAACGTTTCGTAAGACAGGATTAGATGGAGAAATAAATAATAATTGAGAACTTTGAATCTGACTGACGACAACAAATGTTGTATGTTTATAGTGGTTGCTTCATACAGGTTTTACTGTACTCAGTTTGAACAGCACTAAATTGGTAACAGTGACGTCAGTAGTGGTGAACCCTTTGCCCCAGCTGGCATTTTTTTGGTTTTCAATACATGGCCACTTAAAGCAGGTTAAAAGTAAACCAGAATACACCTTAAGGCCCATTCTGCTTTATTTTTAACTGCTTGAAGCTATATAATCATCTGCTAGGATATAGTAAATATTTTTTATGATACATATTCAAGAGTGTATAAAATGGAACTATTTTCTTCAATGGAGGAAAAAATTAGAGGTGTAAAAAGGCGTATTTATGGGGTAATGGGTTAACAGATTTTTGTATTTTCATTTCCAGGTGTTGGAAATACAAATTCACCTTCACCAATCTATACCCCTATGGAGGCCCCTATGTCAAATATTTATGGCAAGTATGATTGTGAGTTTTGCGGGAAACGACTACCTGACAATTGGAAACTACAAGCCCATAGGCGCGTTCATACGGGGGAGAGACCGTTTCAGTGCACGCTTTGCAGCACATCATACAAGTCGAAGATCTCGTTAGATATTCACATGGCTAAGCATGTCAAGTATGGTGGTTATAAGAATAAATGAACAGATGATTGAGGAGACTAAATTAGTTGTGAAAAATGGACGAATGTTTGGTGTTTGTGTAGACTATGTGTATGTAGTATGTGATGTGGATTAAACAAAGATTTAGTTGCAATCAATCTTGTATTAAGTTGCCACCTATCCAAGTAGTTCAGAATACAAATGTATCTCTTAATCCATTACCCCATAAAGACACTATTTTAAGCCTTTTATTTATTTTTCCCCTGAAGTTTTAAATAAGTTCCACTTTATGAAGTTATATGTATCTCTTAATCCATTACCCCATAAAGACACTATTTTAAGCCTTTTATTTATTTTTCCCCTGAAGTTTTAAATAAGTTCCACTTTATGAAGTTATGAATATGTAAGTTGCATTAAATATATTATATATTTTCTAGCAGATGGTAGCTTAATGATGGCTGAAACTAAAGCATTTTACTATACTTTTAAGCTGTTCTCCTCAGCACTAGAAACAGGTTATGGGGTAAAGGGTTGAGTTGCTAAAGACAAATAATTGCCAAATGCAAGATAGTAAAGGAGCTTTCTGCATTATTTCTATCCTGCATTTAGCAACCACTTGCATTTGAAACTATCCATAGGCCTTCAACTGGGTGGTCACTTAATACAGGGTTGACTTTGCTGCAAATTGAACACGTAATAGAGTGGTTTTACTGTATAGATATTTACAGTGGAGAATCTGTTATTCTTTCCCGTTTAAACGCAAACGTACGCAAACCCAAAGCACTAAAACGTAGAAAAGAACAACTTTTGGACAATTCTGATAATTCTTGTTTATCTTGGTGGCAAACAGTTTGGAGCCTGATCAGACGCCGGGTTACCCGGCGTCTGATCTGGCTCCAAACTGTTTGCACTGCAAATAATAGTTTTAGCGTAAACGCGTTTATTGGGAAAGAATAACAGATTCTCCACTTTAAAAGTGTGTCAAACAGATTAAAGGAGCCATTGAGGAGCTCTCTGATCTGGGTCTACACTGTTTGCAAGAGATGTTTATATCCAATTCCGGCACTAAATGGAAAAAAATAACTTGCGCAGTGGTTAAAGAAGTTCTATGTTTTTATTTCCAGGTGTTGGAAATGCGAATCCGCCTCGATCAAACTTTCCCACTAAAAAGGCGTATTTATGGGGTAATGGGTTAACAGATTTCTGTATTTTCATTTCCAGGTGTTGGAAATACAAATCCACCTTCACCAATTTATACCCCTATGGAGGCCCCTATGTCAAATATTTATGGCAAGTATGAGTGTGAGTTTTGCGGGAAACGGCTACCTGACAATTGGAAACTACAGAACCATAGGCGGGTGCACACGGGCGAGAGACCGTTTCGTTGCACGCTTTGCAACATCTCATACAAGTCGAAGTCTTCGCTAGATATCCACATGGCTAAGCAACACAAATGAAGAATAGCTGAATAGATGAATATACATGTATAGTAAAATTGACAATGGTTTGGCGTTGCAAATAGTGACGAGGATCAAGAGCCAGAATCTTTAATAAATTTAATGTCAATCCCTCAGAAACAAATTGGCAGTTCCTTCCTGATATCTATTTAAGCTAACAACGCTGGAATAGATATACATATCCATCACAAACATTGTAGACTCATTTCAGAGGGCTCCAGGGTCCTAGGTTATAAAGCGTTTTAGTTTTGTCTTAGCGAGTTCCCAAGCATTTGATTGGTCAGATTTGAGCAGATAGGCTCAAATCTGACCAATCAAATGTTTGGGAATGAGTTTAGACTCGAGTCAAAAGCTTCATAACCTCGGAGCCTGAAGGAGCCCTCTTAAATGGGTCTGCAATTTAATTATTGTACTTTAATATATTTTAGGAACAAACCTGCGAGAGTCGATTTAATCCTTAAAAAATACTCAATAGCCCGTTTCTAGTTTTGATGACATGTGACCTTAAAGCAGGTTGAAAGTAAAGCAGAATGTGCCATAATGCTTTACTTTGAGCCTGTGAGAAAAAGACTATTTTGATGTTATGACATTATGACTGTATTGATCTCCAGTAGTTTTGCTTCTTCTGCTGAAGATATTAACCAATTACCTAATAGATAGGGGCCTCCGTGGCTTAGTGGTATAGTCACTGTGACTTACTTCACTAAGCTCCTCACCGCTGTGAGTTCGAATCCCAGTAGGGTCGTTCGGATTTTTCATGTGGGGAAGCCTTCCAGCTGGCTTGCGGAAGGTCGGTGGTTCTACCCAGTTGCCGATTTGTGCCTGTTACAGTGCATAAAGGACTTCTGGGGTCTTCCTCCACCTGTGATTAGCTGGACGTTGCGATATGACTGAAATACTGTTGAAAGCGACGTAAAATCACAAACAAAAAACCTAATAGATATGCAGGGCTCCAGATAAGGGGGGGTGTTTAAAAAATTAAAATTTTTTATTTCTGCACCTACTACTCATTATTTATTTAAGAATCGTCTCGAAGAGACGATTTTAATGAGTGGTAACACCTTAGGATTTGGTGCTAAAATGAGTGACAAAATGTTGGATTTGTTCAGTTTTACTCCCTCTTATCTGGAGCCCTGGATATGCCTTTATACGAAATAGTCTCACTCTGTACAAGTATAGGTTAGACCATGGTTGCAAGCGAATAAACGATATAGTTCGAGGGGGCGTAGCCCCCGAGAACTATGTCGTTTATTCGCGCGCAACCGTGGTCTAACCTATTTAGCACTGGCTTGGGCTCGAGGAAAACAAGAAGACCCTACGTTTCTACTTTTTGTTTTAGACGAAAAAGACATTTTATTTGTAATACTTTACTTAAATTGAAAGGTTATTTCCATGTGCAGTTTGAGACATTAAGCATGCTTTAACACCAACATAAATAACGCTTATTGAAGCTCTATAATTATGTAAGCACAATTCATTATTAATTGCCTTTAAAGTTTAGGTCTCACTGTACATAATATGACGTCATCAAGCGAGTGCAGTTCCCCTCCGATCTAGGGTTGTGACGTCAAATTGCCTTGATATGACGGAAGCTTGGAATAAGTGAACAGTGTGTTAGTTATTTCATGGTTTTGTAAAATAAACGATATATTCACAGGTTTTTGAAGCCTCTGATTGGCCGAGAGCTCCAAGCCATGTGCTAATCATGAATTATGCACCATCAGAAAACATTTTCTAAGAAATATTTTCTGTATTCTAGCAGATGATAGCTTGAAGCAAGCTGAAAGTAAAGCAGAATGTTCCATAAGGAGCATTCTGCTTTACTTTCAGCATGCTTTAAGGAACAATATCTTCAATACTGAAAGCAAGCTATGAGGAATGGCTTAAACTTCACACACGATTAACATCTTTTATCTGAACTATAACATTGGCTAATAATTTCAAAAAAAAGAAAGAAAATGCAGTCTCATGTCAAATTGATCCCATAAAAAAGAGTGCTAAGGTAATCAGGCAGCCCTGTTAGGGTCTACACTGTTATACACAAGAAAAAAGCCATAAATTCTTATTAATGTTTCATATATGTTTACTCCTCTTTAAGCGCCCCCTGGTGGGCGATGCTCAATTTAGTTTTGTTTCAATGTTTACTGCACAACAGTTTTAACCCTTTGCCTGCTGGTCGCGACTTTATTGATTTTTGCAAACAGTTTAGATCCAGATCAGACGCCGCGTAACGCGGCATCTGATCTGGATCCAAACTGTTTGACACTCGTCTTTCAGTTTCTTTACTTATAAAATGTATACACCTAAATTTAACAAATTTTGCAGACGGCAATTTCGAAGCAGACGACATCACCGCAGGATAAGGGTTAAATTATAGTCAGTGTTGTGTGGTGGGTTATGAAGTATATTGCATTTTCAATTTTGTTATGGGAACTCTTTCCAATGTGAAACTTGCTTACATTTAACCTTACATTAGAGCAGAATTTTCAATTTTCTATGTTAACAAGTATGATTTACGACCATTTACGATATACAAACATGTAATTATACGTATCTGTTAATGTTTTCTAACTTAAAGTTTATCATGTTCAACCCATTACCCCATGGCATGTTTTCAATATTTAAGATGAATAATCACTTGAAGCAAGATAAAAGTACTTTCAGCCTGCTTTAAAGCGACTCGCAACCAGATGGTGCATTAAAAATAGTAATTTGTAAATATGTGTCAAACGCTTATATAAATGGTAAAGAATTAGTTTAGGATAAGAAATTCTGTTTAAAAAAATGTATTTCAATAAAAAAAATTATTGGTCTCTGGTGGGATTCGAACCCGGGGCCCGGCATTGGCGGACAGAAGGCAAAATAGGGGAAACCGCTTAGACCAATGGGCCACGGAACTATCCGTTTATCTCGGATCGATTTAACGTATTTAAATGTGTTGCGATCGAAAGTGCATACAACTTCGTAATTCGGCTCGTGTTTATGTCTGAGCCCGTGTAGAGAAGCAACAACAACAACTATACCGTCTACTAGTCGGTATAGAAAAACGATGGAAAACATCTAAAAATCTAAGATTCGGTGACGATTCTTGAGACTTTTTTTGGACTGATCATATTTTTTTAATGTCAGAAGCCAAATAATGCCACAAATTTGCTTTTATTTGAGTATTTTATTTTATTTTGACAAGTACACCATCCGGTTGCGAGTCCCTTTAAGCTATAATCTAGTAGAATAACAAAACTATTTCTTATTGTACATTATTTTACTCGTAACTGTATAAAGAGGAATCTTTTTCTTTGGTGAAGGAATAAATTAGAGGCATAAAAAGGCATATTTATGGGGTAATGGGTTAATACATGAAATGTGCATAGCTATCTGTGTTTGTAAATACCAGTACTTATATATAGTCTATTATTGAACAATAAAAGGGAGCTAACTCAAATAAGCCAGTTGATTTGTTTATTGCAGCCGTTGGAGTTATTTTCTCCTCTCGACTATGGTATTTAGTTTAAACAGTACAGTATTTATTTCAAAATAGATACAGTCATAACTGACAATACATATAATTTCACATATAAATATAAGGATTAGAAAACAAGTTTTGGTAAACTTATATAAATTCTTCTCCTTTTCATATAAATTACAATACACAGTCAAGACTCGAAACTTCGAACTCGATTCTATTGGTATTTCCTGTGTTGACGTTCGATAAATCGATCTCACTAAAGTCGAACTTGCCCGTATGTCAAAATGTGGCATAGCCATAGTCAACCCTGAAACACGGATATGTTCGAAATGACTCGAGTTCGAGGTATCGAGTCTCGACTGCCGCATGCTTTAAGTGTGACTATGGTATTTACTGTTGTTGTAAATCAACCAACAGTTAACAATACAGTAATTTCAGTGAACCCCCTCTATAATGACCACTAGAAATAAGGCTAAATGATTGTAAGAAATACAGGTGGCAGCTTAAAACAAAGTGAAAGTACCGTAAAACAGTTCATAAAGGAGCTTTCTGCTTACTTTCACATTAATTGCTTTAACCCTTTGAATATAGGCGTTCTTTTCAAACAATGTACATGTGATAGTACAATTGTCCTATGCAAACAATTGTCCTATGCAAACAGTGAAGGAGCCCTCTGATCAGGGTCTTCACTGTTTGTCATAATGCCAAACATTGACAAAACAACCCTTAAAAGTCAGAAATGGACTTGACTAAAATGGAAACTGGAATTGTCCATTTAAAGTTTCAGGGAGGAAAGAGTTAAGCAGCTACCTACCTTAAAACAAAGTAAAGTTTACCTTCTTTTAGTATAGTCACTATAGAGAGGATTTACTATATTGGTTTCATTTAAATATTGCACCATAATGTTCCTTTTGAGGAATTACTTAAATGTGTATCAAGGTGTATTTATGGGGTAATGGGTTAAGCAATGTTGAATGTAGGACTAAGGTTCAACTGTATACAGTGAAGAAAACGTTATTCTTTCCCAAACGAGGAGTTAACGCTAAATCAGGCTCCAAACTGTTTGCCGTCAAGGTTAAAATCAACATTCAGAATTGTTGAAAAATTGTCATTTTCTTCATTTTATTACAATGCGTTTGCGTTGCGTTTGTGTTTAAATTGGTAAAGAATAACGTATTCTCTACTGTACTTACCATAGCTGAGATAAACACAGAGTTCAGTAATTTGCGCAGGAAACTTGCACAAGTATAAATTCTATTTCAGCCCACCTTGAGCTAACAAAGGATCCTGAAGAAAGCTACAGAATTAGTCAACAGCTAGAATCTTTCAATTTTTCGGGCAAACTGCAGAATATGACATGCAAGATCTGCGGGAAAATAATGGCCTCGACTTCCGCTCTCAGGATACATGTGAGAATCCACACTGGCGAAAAACCATTCGAGTGCGACATATGTGGGAAAAAGTTTGCGCACAAAGGGAATATGGTCCAGCATAAAGGAACGGTCCATAAACAAATATAGAATAAATCCAAAGTTATTGAATTGCAAGTTGATGATGTTTAACATTTTTACACAGTCAATGCTGTATTAAGTGACCACCATATCAAAGACTCATTGGTAGTTTTAAAAACAGGATGGTGGTGGTTGCTCACTTCTCGATAAGTATAATGCTGAAATCTCCTATAGCTTTCTGCATTATTTTTATTAAGCATTAAGCAGTCACCTGTGTCTTTAGAAATCTCCATCTGGATAAGACTGGATGATGTCAATATTTGAAATGTTATTTCACCTGGGGCTTATCTTACGAAACGTCAGTCAGATTCTAAAATTCTCAATTGATATTTATTTCTCCATCTAATCCTGTCTTGTGACATCTCTTTGGAATCATCTTTTAAAGGCAATTCCAAAGAGATGTCACAAGACAGGATGGAGAAATAATTATTTAGATGCATTTTAAAATTTTGACTTACAACAGCTTTTGTCGTAAGACGGACACATGAAGTGCAAAGTTTTATGTATAGCTGTCAATTTGTCTACAGCTTTCTGTCAAGTGGCAAAACCTTTATGCCTCTACAAAACTGTATGTGTTGAATAATAATAGTAACTGAAGTGCAAGATTGCATATTATAGTAGTGATGAGAATCAAACCTGATAACAACTTAATAATATTCTACAGGACCTATCAAAATTGTTAAAATTATGCCTCAGTGTTAAAAAAAAAAAGGCTTAAAAGATATGTCTGCCAGTGGATGTGGGCAGATTTTCCTTATTTTGCATCAGTGAAAGCTTACAAATGTTCTATTGTGATACCACTTGCCCACTTTTAATGTCACCATGACCATAGTAAACCACAAGGTGAGCAATTCATGGATGCTGTGGCCCTCTTGTTACTAGAGTTATTGTCTATGACATTATAATGAAACAGTATGTGGGGTATTGGGAGCCCCTAGGTGACAGTTTTAATTGAAATCCTGAGGAAGTGTAAATATCTTTTGATGATACATGTACATGCCACATTTTCATTAAGCTTTTGGAATAGTTGAGACTTTAAATGCAGCTGTGTTTTGCAAATCATTAGTTACTTGATACTTTTACTTATTCTATGTGGATGATACTTTTACTTGTTCTATGTGAAATAAACAATCAGATTTCAACATTCTTTTTGTTTATCAGTCATATGATGTTTTATTCTTTCCATGACATTGTAAAAGAAACAACACATACTGAACACTGAGTGACAAGCACATGCATCCTTTAACCCTTAGCCCACCAAATAAATTGTCGTCTGCTATATTTCTCGTCTGCTTCAAGTTTCAAAGTGCTTCAAAGTTACTCAAAATTGCTGAAAATGTTGTCCGAGTGTCAAACAGCTTGGATCCGGATGAGACGCCGAGTTACTCGGCGTCTCATCCGGATCCAAGCTGTTTGCATATGGAGCTATAGTCGTGAGTGGCAGGCTAAGGGTTAAAATTGGATGTTCGAACATTACCTGTGAAGAGTACATGTCTTGTTCTTTGCAAAGCACGTAGATCCAGACCAGAAGAAGTACCATGGTACCCCTAATTAGTTTAAAATGAATTAGACTTAATTGGAAAGTGAATTGTCGACTTGGAAGTTTCAAGGATCAATGAGATTATTATACATTGTACAGTAAACCTCGCTTATAACGAACACCTCGGGACCTCAAAAAAATGTTCGCTATAGCCGAAGTTTGTTATAACCGTATAGCGAACTAGTATGCTATAGGCGAGGTTAGTATAACAAACTAATTGGACTTATAACGAACACCAGACATGTACATGTACTTGTGTACATGTGTAAACCTATGTGTTTAAATGAAACATTATAAATTTGGCTAACAAGAATATTTATGTTTTAACGAAATAGTATTTCAGCAAGTTCGTTTACCTTCAACATGACTGCTCGTGCGGAGGTAGTCTTATTTTCATTGTTTATCGGACAAAACTTTCACGACTGGTCGCCATTTGCATCCATACCTCAGTTTCTTGTCAGGCTAACAATTCATTTACTTTCTGAAAAACCTAACTTACAGGTGACTGAGATACCGAAAACGAGGCTCTAACATTTCCGCATTACGGGGCAACAAATAACTAATACATGTATTACTCTTGATATATTTTGAATCAGTCAATCAATCAACCATTTTACTTGGAGGAATAAACACAGAGATCATTTGTAGACTTATTCAACCTGTTTATCGCTTAATGTTGACTTTGTTAACAGTTTGGATCCAGATCAGACGCTGCGCAATGCGGTGTGTGATCAGGATTCGAACTGTTTGACACTCATATCTGAAGTCATTCCAACATAATAATTTTCTGTTAATATCGCTCACACATACACACAAAGCATGAAGACGATCGCTGACAAATATTTTACCTGTGAGGTAATTATCGATTAATAATTACTCAGCGACATACAGTTGAAACACTCGAAATCTACGGTACGCTATAACCGATGATATTTTAATGAAATTTGATGAATCCGGACCGGAAAATGGTGTGCGCTATAGCCGAGGTTTCGTTATAACCGAGTACGCTATAACCTTATTATTTTATATAGAACAAAGAAGGGTAAGATTCGGGGATTTTAAAACTGTTCCTTATAACCGAGTGTACGTTATAACCGAGTTCGTTATAAGTGAGGTTTACTGTATATATCTTTTGTTTATAAATCAATGGAATCGTTATAGGAAGCTCTAGATAAAGTTAGAATTTCAAATACAGCTTTCCCTCTCTACAACACCACCCATTGGGAGACGGAAGATTGTGTGTGTTGTCTGGAGGGAGTTGTTATAGGGAGGGAACTATATTTGCAATCAGTTTGAATCCAGATCAGATGCTGTGTAGCACAGCGTCTGATCTGGATTCAAGCTGTTTGTCACAGGGCTCCAGATAAGAGTAGTTTTTCAAAATCTAAAATCTTTATTTCTGCATTAAACCTTATGGTGTCACTACTCATCAGAATCGTCTCTTCGAGACGATTCTAATGAGTAGTAACACCATAAGGTTTGGTGCTGAAATAAGTGAGAAAATGTTGAATTTGTTCAGAAAACTACCCCTTATCTGTAGCCCTGTTGTCATAGTGATTATATTTCTTCAGTCAAAATGTCCACTTATAATGTAACTTGAGAAAAATAAAAGCAGACAATAATTTTAAGCAGACCATGATTAACCCTTAGCCCGCCAAATAAATTGTCGTCTGCTATATTTCTCGTCTGCTTTAATTTTCAAAGTGCTTCAAAGTTGCTCAAAATTGCTGAAAATGTTGTCCAAGTGTCAAACAGCTTGGATCCGGATGAGACGCCGAGTTACTCGGCGTCTCATCCGGATCCAAGCTGTTTGCATATGGAGCTATAGTTGTGAGTGGCAGGCTAAGGGTTAATTGAAAATATTGCAGCAATGAAAGCTCTATAAATAAATGTCTTCTTTGGGGAACAGCCTCAGCTATTATTGTAAGGAGGAAATGTATTCAATCTGGAATCTCAAAATTGGAATTTTGGGCGCCATGTTTTGTGGGAAGCCAGACTAGCATTACCTTCTGTGTTGAACTTTGTGCTCAGGACTTCCTGGATAATGACTATCTTTCCTAATGATTATATTTATTGAGTAATGGATTAAGCAGTTTGTTACCAGGTGTCTCTACACATCTTCATTAGTTGGTCTTGTAAACTATCTGATAGGATCTAGACAATATTTCTTTGTACCTATTCAGTGACTGTTTTAAAAGTAACTATAAATTTTCTTCAGTGGAGGTATGATTTGAAGTGTAAAAAGGCGTATTTATGGGGGAGTGGGTTAAGCTACAATCTGCTTGGATAAAGAAACTTTTTCTTGTGATACAAATTAATGACTGTAATAGTATAAACTGGAACTTTTTTCTTCAATGGAGGAATAAATTAAATGCGCTTAAAAGGCCCTTCTATGGGGAAAAGAGTTAAAAAAAATAGTTTGAAATTCTATTTTTAGAACAGTAGCAGATGACAATAATAATTAATTGTTGCAGTCAAAATAAGATTACCAAGACAACAAGCAAACATTTAACCTATTACCCCATAGCCCGTTTCTAGTTTTGAACACCTGTTTCCCCTTAACCCTTAGCCCGCCAAATAAATTGTCGTCTGCTATATTTCTCGTCTGCTTCAAAGTTGCTCAAAATTGCTGAAAATGTTGTCGGAGTGTCAAACAGCTTGGATCCGGATGAGACGCCGAGTTACTCGGCGTCTCATCTGGATCCAAGCTGTTTGCATATGGAGCTATAGTCGTGAGTGGCAGGCTAAGGGTTAACCTATTACCCCATAGCCGTTTCTAGTTTTGAACACCTGTTTCCCCTTAAAACAGGTTGAAAGTAAGGCAGAA
The DNA here is from genome assembly GCA_922989275.2 of Gari tellinella. NCBI lineage: Eukaryota > Metazoa > Mollusca > Bivalvia > Cardiida > Psammobiidae > Gari > Gari tellinella. Next base: position 32,189,449 of record OV277872.1, on the reverse strand, counting down.
TGCACCTCAAGGTGCATTCTGCTTAATTTTCAGCCTGTTTTAAGCTAACATCTACTAGAATATAAAAAATATTTCTTATGGTATATATTTATGAAGGTATAATATGGAACTTTTTTCTTCAGCGGAAGAATAAATAAAAAGCGTAAAAAGGTGTATTTATGGGGTAATGAGTTAACCCTTTAACCCATAGCCTGTTTCTAGTATTTAAGATATGTGACCTAATAAAGCAGGCTGAAAGTAAAGCAGAATGTGCCCTAGGGCACATTCTGCTTTACTTTCAGCCTACTTTAAGTTAATATCTGCTAGTATACAGAAAGTATTTCTTATAGTACATATTCATGACAGTAAATAGTGGAACTATTTTCTTTGGCGGATGAATAAAATGAATGCGCTAAAAGTCGCTCCTATAAGGGAAAGGGTTAATAATTATTGTATTGTATTTCAGCGGCTGGGATTGGGGATGAGCATCTTCCCATGGACCTGACTCTTGCTGCAAACATCATTCCACTGTTGTCGAAGGACAATATGTCATCAGCGAAGTTACAGAACTTCTGCGTCATATGTCACAAAATGTTTCAGAATGGTTGGGCTCTGAATCGACATATTCGTATTGTACACCAAGGCGACAAACCCTACATGTGCGAAGTGTGCAATAAATCGTTCTCCACAAAGAGCAACCTGAAGACTCATATGATAGTTCACATGCGAGACATCCCTACGACTTAAAACAGTTCACATTGTCACGACTTAGTACAGTTGACATGCAAGCCATTGTTATGACTTAGAAATTAATGTCAAGATTTGATATTAGCCCATAAACAGAGACATCAGCCTATTTACACCTTTTATTTATCCTCTACTAAAGAGAATCTAAGTTCCACTTTATGAAGTTACATAATTTTATATACACAAGAAAAAATATTTTGCAGATGGTAACTTAAAGCAGGCTGAAAGTAAAGCAATTATGGGCCTTAATCAGTTACCCAATAAATACGCCTTTTTAGCTCACCTGAGCTAGCTCAGGGTGAGCTTTTGCAATCCTTGAATGTCCGGCGTCCGGCGTCAACAATTTTAGTGTTTACACTCTAGAGGCCACAATATTTATCCAATCTTTCTCAAACATGCTCAGATGGTATATTGCCATAAGAGTTCAGATGAGTTCGATTATGGTTGAAATCGGACAAATAGATCAAGAGTTATCTACCTTTGAATTGCTGAAAATACCATATTTAACGGTGTTTACACTCTAGAGGCCACAGTATTTATCCAATCTTTCTAAAAATTGCCCAGATTGTATATGACCATAAGAGTTTAGATGAGTTCGATTTTGGTTGAAATCGGACAAATAGATCAAGAGTAATTAACCTTTAAATTGCTGAAAATGCCATATTTAACAGTGTTTACACTCTAGAGACCACAATTTTTATCCAATCTATCTCAAACCTGCTCAGATTGTAAATGACTATAAGAGTTCAGATGAGTTCGATTATGGTTGAAATCAGACTTATAGGTTGAGAGTTATCTACCTTTGAATTGCTGAAAATGCCATATTTAACGATGTTTACACTCTAGAGGTCACAAATTTTATTTAATCTTTCTCAAACTTACTCAGATTGTATATTACCATAAGACTTCGAATGAGTTCAATTATGGTTGTAATCGGATCAATAGGTCAAAACTTATCTACCTTTGAATTGCTGAAAACGATATATTTAACAGTGTTTACGCTCTAGAGGCCACAATATTTATCCAAGCTCTCTCAAACTTGCCCAGATTGTATAATTTATGACCATAAGAGTTCAAAAAAGGGTGATTATGGTTGGAGTCGGACAAATAGATCAAGAGATATCTACCTTTGAATTGCTGAAAATGCCATATTTTACAGCGTTTACACTCTTGCAACTACAGTTTTCAATGGATTTTGATTATACTTGTACACAAAGGATGTAGCTATATGTTCTGGAAGGAGTGCAATTATTGTTGAAATGTAATCATTGTGGCAATAGTTACCTGCCCTTGATATACTTTGAAATGCTAGAAAAAGGCTTCCTTTCAGTATTGTTTAGGCTTCAGTTATCTGCCTTTGATGTACTCTACTATACTACAGTAGGTCGACAAACTTGAATGGATTTAGAATAAAAAGGGTGAAATTCAAAGGTAAAGCTATCAGGCTTCATTACAAATGGTGAGCGATATCAGGGCCTTCAGGCCCTCTTGTATTTATTGCTCCACTGAAGAAAATAGTTTCACTTTTTACAGCCATTAATATGAACCATAAAAAATTATTTTTATACCCTTGTAGGTTGAGCTTAAAGCAGGCTGAAAGTAAAGCAGATTGCGCTACTTTCAACCTGCTTTAAGTGGTCACCTATCTTCAAAACTGGAAACAGGCTATGGGGTAACGGGTTAAAGGACATTCTGCTTTACTTTCAACATGCTTCAAGTGATCACCTATTTTCAAAACTGGAAACAGGCTATGGGGTAATTGGTTAAAGCAGTCCACATTGTATAATGACTTCATACTGTCAATCTTATATTAACTCACTGACCCCTGAAACTTGAAAATGAAACACCCAGTTTACAAACAAGTTTAGTCCAATTTTATGCCATTACACGACTAAATCTGGGGCATATTGTTTTTACAGTCTGTCTGTCTGTCTGTCTGTACATAACTTTAACCTTGGCCATAACTGTGCTACTAGCAACTTCATATTTGGCCAGAAGCTCTTAAGCTGATTTCAACTTGGGTCATGTCTGACAAAAGTCAAGGTCATTTAGATGTCAAATAGGGTGAATTTAACTTTGGTCATATTATGTGATACAGACTTCCTTTATGGCATGTGTAATGAACACAAGAAACACTTCAACTCAGTCAGTTTAGGTCATGTCACATAAAGGTCAAGGTCATTTAGAGGTTATGGTCACATAAGGGGGCGTAGTGTTTCACATACATATTTTGTTGACTATGTAGAACAGATATAATATAACAGTGAGGGAGATATTTTTCTTTCCAATTTAAACAAAACTAAATGTAAAGCAATAAAATGTAAAAACAATGGCAGTTACTGGAAACTTTGCAAACTCAATTTTTCCTACTAAGTGGAAACATGTGCTGTTTCAAGCCTGATCAGTTTTTCAGTGCCTGATCGGGTTTTAATAGCCTTAAAACATGTTTATTTGGATGGATTGATATATTCCCCAAAGTATTAGAAGAAATTTAATATTTCTGAATAAATAAAGGTTGTGTTTTTGTTATTTTCATGACATTGTGTTATAGGAAAGAATTTTTGTGTTTCTAATATTAGCTAGGACCTACATTGTAATAGTATTAGTTAAACCATTTCCTTAGTCTGTTTTAAGAATTGAAGAGGGTTGCTTAAAGCAGGCTGAAAGTAAAACAAAATATTCCTTTACATGCATTCTACTTTATTTTCAGCCTGCTTTAAGCTACCATCTACTAGAATAAAGCAAATACTCTGTCTGGACATCTGTCTTTGCCTTAATTTTTTAAAACCACTTGCTCGAAACTGATTAAAGCTACTTTATAAACTGTTATACTAGTATGCCATATTCTGAGGCAAATAATCACTTGCCTGAATCAGAAACCACATAGGCGGGGGCTTTGGGAAATTGGGTTATGGTAAACACTTCTGTCAAAAGGAAACTATTTTCTTCAGTGGTAGTAATTATTTAAAGGCTTAAAAAGGCTTAATTATGGGGCATTATGTCAGAGCTCTAGATAAGAGGGTGTAAACAGAACAAATCCAACATTTTCTAACACATTTCAGCACCAAATCCTATGGTGTAACTACTCATTAGATTCGTCTCAAAAGAGATGATTCTTATGAGTAGAAGCACCATAGGGTTTAATGCTGAAATAATAATTATAATTTTTGAAATACTCCCCATATCGAGAGCTGATTATGTTAACTCTTTGAATGATATAGAGGGTCATGTGCCTCAGTGATTACCTTTGCAAACAGTTTGGATCCAGATGAGATGCTGTGTTACCGTAACGAGGTGTCTCATCAGGAACCAAACTGTTTGACACGGACCCTGTTTTGAAAAGAAATTTTTGAAAATTCTCTTTTTAGAACAGTAGCAGACGACAATTGTTGCAGACGAAAAAAATACCAAGCATGCAAAAAGTTAAAAAAGTTAAGGTTGTGATACAAGAATGAAGACAATTGTTGGTTTGAAGTTGAATGTTGGTTTAAAGCAGAATGCGCCTTTCAGCCTGCATTAAGTTGTTACCTGCCTTCCAACCTTAGAGATACAAGCTTAAAGGAGGAAAGGGTAAAGCAGCAAGCTTAATAACGAAATTGTTATCCTTACAGAGTTACTCTCCTTTGTTGTGTAGTTATCAAGGGTTGACTGTAGTTGTCAGGTCTCTTACGACAGATCAAAATTTGTTTTTATCTCTTTGTATGTTTTATTTATTCAATAAAAGAGTTTTGCAAAATATTTTATTTTTATTTTTTCTAAGTGGCCTAAGTACAGAACCAGTCTTCTGTTATATGTTACTGAAATATGTCTCAATTCGTTGAAAATAATGAAGGCAAAATCGCAATTACAGTAAAATCTCTCTATTACAACCTCAAAACTGTTAATTATTAGGTGTTTACGACAGGTCACTACTGCTTTAAGCAAGGTGACAGTAGAACAGAAAGCTCTTTTATATTTTAATAAGGCGCTTACTGTTTTACTGTCATTTTGCTTTAAGCTGTCACAGGTATAGTCACTGTGACTTACATCACTAAGCTCCTCACCGCTGTGAGTTCGAATCCCAGTAGGGTCGTTCGGATTTTTCATGTGGAGAAGCCTTCCAGCTGGCTTGCGGAAGGTCGGTGGTTCTACCCAGTTGCAGATTTGTGTCAGAAACAGTGCATAAAGGGCTTCTGGGGTCTTCCTCCACCTGTAATTAGCTGGACGTCGCGATATGACTGAAATACTGTTGAAAGCGACGTAAAATCAAAACAAATCAAATTTAAACTGTCACCTAACTATCTTTTATACAATCAATTAGCATTCATTTTAGTGGTCATAATAGAAAGGTTTTATGGTACCTTTGCAAACTGGTTGTGTCCAGTATTGAAGTGACTCAGTTTCTCAACCTAGTCTCTAATGTGCCATATCTAAAGCACTGTTCCATGGTTGGACTTTAACTCTTTCCTCCCTAAAACTTTAAATGAAAAATTCCAGTTTTCATTTTAGTTTAGTCCATTTCTGTCTTTTAAGGGTTGTTTTTGTCAATGTTTGGCATTATGACTTGCATAGGACAAGTGTACTATTCACATGCACACTGTTTGAAAAGGACGCCTATATGCGGGACTAGTGTTTAAAGGGTTAATCCTTGTCCTGCAATGCCATGTATTGATGCTATTTGAAAACCGTGCAGACCCAGATCCAACAGCTCCTGTCGGGATCGGTACTTCAGCTTTCATTTAGGATCCGTATGACATGATGCTTTCTTAGGGATTTGTTTATTTCCTAAGCCAATGTAACAGCTCAGATATGAGATATTCAAAATCAGTGGGTGGAGTTTATTTATCATTATGAATATTCAGTGGTAGAAGGGTTAATCTACACCTTTGCTGCCCACTTATCGTGACACTGAGTGAACTGTAAAAAAAGTTCAGGGGCCCGTTTCATAAAACTTTGTACGACAAAAACGTTCGTAAGTCAAAACTTGAAAATACGTTTAAAGTCTTATTTCTCTATCTAATCCTGTCTTATGAAATCATCTCTATGGAATCGTCTTGAAAAGACGATTCCATAGAGATGTCACAAGACAGGATTAGACAGATTAAGACGAATCAAGACGATTCCATAGAGATGTCACAAGACAGGATTAGATTGAGAAATGAATAATAATTGACCATTTTATAATTTGACTTACGACAACATTAATTTTGTCGTACAAAGTTTTATGAAACGGGCCCCAGCTGCTTAAAACCAATAAACTATATAGCCTGTCCAAAGAGAAACTCTCGTAAGAAAACGAAAGTCGACTCTATATCTGATTGGACTGTCATGCAGGTGTTTTGGGTTTGATCCCTGCCCCAGGTTGTCATACTATCAAATATGGACTATTCTGCTATATATGCTTTGTTTCAAGAGTTTCTTGTAAGACCTGTTCCTAGTTTTGAAAACAGTTGACCACTTAAAGCAGGTTGAAACTTGAAAGTAAAGCAGAATGCACCATAAGGTGCATTCTGCTTTACTTTCAGCCTGCTTCATCAGCTACTATCTGCTATAAAAAATATCTGATTTTGCACAACAATTGATGTTAATAACGGGGACTAATTTCTTTAATGTGTAAAAAGGCGTACAGTTTATCTGTGGAGTAAAGGGTTAAACTATGAAAAGTGAATGCTTCTATTTGAGCTTTCTGCATTACTTTTGTACTAAGCATACACCTCACAATGTGTTTTTGAAATGGGTTTGTCTCATAATTCTCCTAAGCAGGTACCAATATTCAGGTTTTCAACAATTCTCCTAAGCAGGTACCAATATTCAGGTTTTCAACAATTCTCCTAAGCAGGTACCAATATTCAGGTTTTCAACAATTCTCCTAAGCAGGTACCAATATTCAGGTTTTCAACAATTCTCATAAGCAGGTACCAATGTTCAGGTTTTCAACATTCTCATAGCTGGTACCAATATTCAGGTTTTCAACATTCTCATAGCTGGTACGAATATTCAGGTTTTCAATGATTCTCATAGCAGGTACCAGTATTCAGGTTTTCAAATATTCTCAAAGCAGATACCAATATTCAGGTTTGCAACAATTCTTATAGCTGGAACCAATATGCTGGTTTTCAATTATTCTCATAGCAGGTACCAATATCCGGGTTTTCAATTATTCTCATAGCTGGTACCAATATTCAGGTTTTCAACAATTTTCATAGCAGGTACCAATATTCAGGTTTCAGTTTTTCTCATAGCAGGTACCAATATTTAGGTTTTGAATTCTCATAGCTGGTACCAATATTCAGGTTTTCAATTATTATTTTTACAGTGCCAGAGTATGGTCGGCCTGCCATGGACTACCAAGTAAATCCCAATCAGGTGCTGCTGTATCAGTGTACTGAGTGTAGTAAACCGTTCAAGACCAAAACCCACCTGAACAGGCACCAGGCTATAGTACACCGCAAAGAGCGGCCATTTTCCTGTGAACTCTGCGGAAAACGCTTCTCCACCAAGCACAACATGAATGTCCACAGGGTTACTCACTTGAACCTATAGACTATACTTGTAAAGTTAATTATAGTTTAGCAACACTGGAAAAAAAACAATGAAAAGTTAAAATAAGCAGGTTAGGGCTCCAGATAAGGGGAGTATTTTAAAAACTAAAATCTTTATTTTTGCTTTAAACCCTAGGGTGTCACTACTCATTAAAATCGCCCCGAAAAGACGTTTCTAATGAGTAGTAACACCATAGGATTTGGTGCTACCATCATAGTACCATGAGTGATAAAATGTTTTATATGTTCGGTTAACTCCTCCTGATCTGGAGCCCTGCGGTGTTTAACCCTTTACAGCATAAATAAACCTTTTTACGCTTCTAATTATTCATACACTAAGAAAAGTAACACTTTTTGCACATCTAATTATCCATACAATGAGAACACTGAGATAGTACTACCTCAGAGCTAGTAAGTCCTGAACATGAAATATTAACAGCATTTAAATACCAGTACCTGTCCAGATCGGAACTTAAAGCAGGCTGAAAGTAAATCAGATAACTAAGGCCCATTCTGCTTTACTTTCAACCTGCTTTAAGGGATAATTTATCTTCAAAACTAGAAATGGGCTAAGGGGTTATGGGTAAAGCCACTTCTATATAGGGATGTGATAACTTGTTTCCTGTATATGTAATCTTCTCCATAACTGCAAATAGATATTCATGGATCATGCAGCATGGTAAATAAAAGGGTTTTACCCGTTACCCCATAGCTTGTTTCTTGTAGTGAAGACCACTTAACTCTTTCCTCCCTGAAACTTCAAATGGACAATCCCAGTTTCCATTTTAGTTTAGTCCATTTCTGACTTTTAAGGGTTGTTTTTGTCAATGTTTGGCATTATGACAAACAGTGAACACCCTGATCAGAGGGCTCCTTTCGGAGCCCTCTGATCTGGGTCTTCACTGTTTGCATAGGACAAATGAACTATTCACAAGTACACTGTTTGAAAAGGACGCCTATATGCGGGACTAGGGTTCAAAGGGTTAAAGCAGGTTAAAAGTAAAGCAGATAATGCCCATTAGCCCACAGCATGTTTCTAGATTTTAAGAAAGGTGACTCAGGGCTCCAGATAAGGGGGAGTTTTCAGAACAAATTCAACATTTTCTCACTCATTTCAGTACCAAATCCTATGGTGTTACTACTCATTAGAATAGTCTCTTCGAGACGATTCTAATGATTAGTGACACCATAGGGTTTAATTTTTAAATAAAGATTTTAGTTTTTGAAAAACTACCCTTATCTGGTGCTCTGTGACTACATAATTGTCATAAAAGCAGGTTTAAGGCATAAAAAGGCGTATTTTGGGGTAATTGGTTATGCAGTCACTGAGCACAGTTGGATACGAGTTATTTGCTCTGTTTGATATGAAGAAAGCATTGTGTTTTACAAAAAAAAAAAAAAGAAAAAAAAAAAAAGAAGGCCGATTGGGTAAAAAATTGTCTTAATTTTGCATTTGTAGCGGAACTTGAGCTGCAAACCACAGCTTCGGGTTTGACCCTCAAAGAGTTTACGTGTACTGATTGTGGACGGAAGTTTCGGAGAAGGGACCATGTGAAGCGCCATTGTTCCGCGGTGCACAGGAAAGAGAAGCCGTATACATGTGAACGGTGTTTTAGGACATTTTCGAGAAAAAGCATTCTGCAGCATCACAAGTGCTCTCCCTGGATTGCTGAGTCTTGCTATAATGACACATTCTTTTGAGAAGTTCGATGTTTACACTATATGATGTTATTGATTCCGTTTCTGTCATGTAACCCTTTATCCCATATATACCCCTTTTACGTCTTTAATTTTGATCTCCACTAAGGAAAATATTTCTAATATATACAGTGATAGATGTGTATCATAAGAAATATTTTCTATATATTCTTGCAGATGATAGCCTAAAGCAGGTTGATAGTAAAGCAAGATGCGCCTTAAGGCGCATGTTGCTTTACTTTCAACCTGCTTAAAGTTGTCAACTATCTTCAAAACTAGAAACAGGCTCTGGGGTGTTAGGGTAAATATGACAATGTGATAATCTCTGAAGGTTTTCATGCCCCCAGCACGACTTAGTCTGGGCATATTGTCTTTGCACTGATAAAGGTCAAGGACATTTAGAGGTCAAATAGGAAAATAGGGTAAATTTTAACTGTGCCATTACTGACAGAGACCACATTGTTCCACAATGGCCCTGCCAACAACGACTCCCTCCTTACAACGACCCTTGCGGCAGTTCCCTAAACAGGACATTTATGTCTAATGCTTGCATGGTTGCAATATCGTCTGCTTAAAATTGTCATCTGCTGTTCTTTCTCAAAGTTACATATTGGACATTATGACAGAAAAAGCTTAATGATGAGTGACAAACTGCTTGAATCAAGATCAGACACCGCGTTACGCGGCGTCTGATCTGGATTCAAGCTGTTTGCAAATGTAAACCAATTTCCCTCTCTATAACGACTCCCTCGGAACAACACTGGTAGAGAATAATTATTCGGCAAGACATTTTGTACTCAACTCAAGAAGGTTTTGAACTCGGTATAACTTATGTCACTGTCTGAAAAAAGTTGTAAGCCATTTAGAGGACAAATAGTCTAAATTTTATTATGTTTATTATAACTTTAGAACTACAACATGTGATAGAAGACTTCATATTTGACATTTGTTCTCAACTCAAGAAGGTTTTGAGCTCAGTACAAGTTTGGTCATGTCAGACAAAGATCAAGGTCATTTAGAGGTCATTTTCCATTCACGGGATATAGTGTTTCACTGATGAGTGACACTAATAGAGCAGGTTACTAGTAACCTTACTTGTTACTTTCAGTCTTCTTTAAGCCAGGGCTCCAGATAAGAGGGGGTAAATTGAACAAATTCAACACTTTCTCACTCATTTTACCGCCAAATCCTATGATGGTACTATTTCATAAGAATCGTCTCTTCGAGACGATTCTAATGAGTAGTGACACCATAGGGTTTAATTGAGAAATAAAGATTTTAGTTTTTGAAATACCCCCCCTTATCTGGAGCCCTGTTCAGCTATCATTTGCTAGAATATAAAACATATTCTCTTCTATCTAAAGTGTAACTATTTTCTGCCATGGAGAAATAATTTTAAGGCGTAAAAAGGCATATTGATGGGGCAATGGGTTAAGCAGTCACTGAGCACAGTTGGATATTAGTTATTCAATGCTATGTGTGATATGGAGAAAGCATTGTGTTACCAAAGGGTTACAGATAAGGGGAGTATTGGGGTATTTACCCAATTAAAATTGTGGAAAAAGCAATTGTTTTTCACAACAAGGAGTTACAAAAAGCAAAGAAATGTAGCAACAAGCAAAGAAATTTTGGAAACCTAATCAAAATATGAATGATACCCAATTACGAAAACTCCCAATACTCAATAAAAATTGCAAAAACCCAATTCTGTAAACATCAAGAAGTAAATACCTAATCGCATCAAACCTTATCTGTAACCCTGTATTAAATAACCCCCATATAAAGGAAGCAGTTTGGGTAAAATTTATCTTAATTTTCCATTTGTAGCGGAACTTGAGCTGCAAACCACAGCATCGGGTTTGGTCATCAAACAGTACAAGTGTACTGATTGTGGGCGGCAGTTTTTGAGAAAGGACCATGTAAAGCGCCATTGTTCGGCTGTGCACAGGAGAGAGAAGCCGTATACATGTGAACAGTGTTTTAGGACATTTTCTACAAGACACTATATGCAGCATCACAAGTGTTCTCCCTGGATTGCCCAGTCTGACTATAATGACACTTTCTTTTGAGAAGTTGTATATTTAAACTGATGTGATGTTGTTTATTCCTTTTGTCTTTTAACCCATTACCCCATAATTTGGGGTAAATAAATATGCCTTTTTACTCCTCCCTTTATTAACCCTTAGCCCGCCAAATAAATTGTTGTCTGCTATATTTCTCGTCTGTTTCAAGTTTCAAAGTTGCTCAAAATTGCTGAAAATGTTGTCCGAGTGTCAAACAGCTTGGATCTGGATGAGACGCCGAGTTACTCGGCGTCTCATCCCGATCCAAGCTGTTTGCATATGGAGCTATAGTCGTGAGTGGCAGGCTAAGGGTTAATTCACTAAAGAAAATACTTAGAACTATTTATACAGTCATGAATATGTATCATATAAGAAAGAAAATGTTTCTATATCCTAGCAGATGGTAGCGTAAAGCAGGCTGAAAGTAAAGCGGAATGGGCCTTAAGTGCATTCTGATTTACTCTCAACCTGCTTTAAGTGATCACCTCTCTTCAAAACTAGCAATAGCTAGGGGCTAGACAATGTGGTAATCTCTGATGTAAAAAAGTTTTTTATGCCCCCAGCACGACTTAGTCTTGGTTATACTGTTTTTGCCCTGATTTAGGCCAAGGTCATTTAGAGGTAAGAAAGGAAAATAGGCTAAATTTTAAATGATGCAGAAATAAAGATTTTAGTTTTTAGCTCACCTGAGCACAAAGTGATCAAGGTGAGCTATTGTGATCGGTCGCCATCCGTCGGTGTCGGTGTTGGTGTCGTCCGTTCACAATTTGTTTCAAACAACTTCTTCTCTGAAACCAATGGCCAAATTTTAACCAAACTTGGTCAAATACATACTGTAGTTGTGAGCTTTAAATATTGTTAAAAAAAGTGGGTGGGCAATCGGTCTTGTTGCCATGGCAACCATGCACAATACCTTAAAAAATCTTCTTCTCAAGAACAACTGGTCCGATTTCAATTTGGTTTTCACCAAAATGTTTCTCAATTAATATAATTTCAAAAATTTTCAAATAATTTTGATCCGTCAAAAAACATGGCCGCCAGAGGGCGTGGTCAATTTCCGTACTTACATCATCAGATTTACATAGACTTATATAGGAAAACCTTTAAGAATCTTCTTCTCTGAAACCGTAGGGCCCAGACCTTATATATTTGGCATCTAGCTTTGCTTTGTGGTCCTCTACAAAAATTGTTCAAATCATGACACCAGGGTCAAAAATGGCCCTGCCATGGGGCTTATCAGTTTTACATAGACTTATATAGGAAAACCTTTAAAAATCTTCTTCTCTGAAACCGTAAGGCCCAGACCTTTTATATTTGGCATCTAGCTTTGCCTTATGATCCTCTACCAAAATTGTTCAAATCATGTCCCCATGGTCAAAAATGGCCCTGCCCCGGGGCTTATCAATTTTACATAGACTTATAAATGGAATTTTTTTAAAAACGATTGCTTCTCTGAAACCATTGTCAGAATTCAATAATATTTTGAATGAATATTGTTAAAGTGACCCTTTATTAGCACTATTTATATCATTGCCATATTTTCCCCTTTTGCTCAAATAGTAATAATGACAAACATATTCCGAATTACTTCTTCATGCAACAGTCCACATACATGCAATGACAAACTTCATTTTGCATTGAGTAATATATAACACAATAGTCCTCAGGTGAGCGATTTAGGGCCGCATGCGGCTCTTGTTGAAATACCCCCCTTATCTGGAGCTTTGAATTTGTGGTAATTGTTACAACTTGTTTGGATTTCAATGGGACATAGTCACTCAATGGGATTGTCTGATCAGGTCTGTACCATTTGCCAATGATAATATGTCCATTTCCAAAGTTTGTTAACCCTTTACCCCATTGCCTATTCCTACAGTACTGAACCTTATTAAATTAACAATTTTTGCAATTCGATGGCAATTCGCTTGCGATTCAAAATACTAACTTTACCCTCGGGTAAGTTTTCTTGAATGGTATATCTAACAAATGTTTGCAAATATGTCTTCGTTAATTGTTTCGATTCCATTTCTGTCAAAACCGCTTCGGAAAATTCACGTACAAATATTCAAACGTAGGATTTGTTTTTTGAAGTGCCCGATTTGATGGCAATTCGCTTGCGATTATCAATTTAATTTAATAAGGTTCAGTACTGTAGTATACAAGAGAAGATAGGTGACCACTTAAAGCAGGTTGAAAGTAAAGCAGAATGTGCCTAAAGGCACATTCTGCTTTACTTTCAGCCTGCTTTAAGCTACCATCTGCTAGAATATAGAATATATTTCTTATCATACATATTTATAACAGTATAAATTGGAACTATTTTCTTTAGTGTAGAAATAAATAAAAGGCGTATTTATGGGGGAATGGCTTAAGCTACCAGATTCTGCTAGAATATATAAAATATTTCTGTGATTTTCACCTATTTTCCCTAGTGTAGGAGTAAATTAAAGGCATAGAAATGTGTATCTGTAGAGTAAAGGGGTATTTTGTTAGTAACATGATTTATTTTACTCATTTGATGACAGTGTATGCAGGGCTGCCATAAGTTGACATGAAAAATCCTAAGATTTCCAAATATGCATTTTTCAAGTACGATTTTACGAATCGTACCTTTACCACATAGCCTTTTTCTTGTTTTGTTGACATTCGACTACTTAAAGTAGGCTGAAAGTAAACCAGAATGCGCCTTATGGCGCTTTCTGCTTCACTTTCAGTCTCCTTTAAGCTACCATGAACTGGGAAAATATCCGGAGATTTAGGAAAAATCCGGAGAAATGGCAGCCCTGTGTATGTAAGGCATCTGCCCTATAAGACTGGGGTCTTCGTCCACCAGCAGTTAGCTGGATGTCACAGTATGACTGAAATGTTGTTAAAGCCAGCCTTATAAGTTTATAGGACATTTCCACAAATACCACAAATGTAATTTGATAGACTTTTTCCAAAAATTACAGGCTGTTGAACGTTTTTTCGTATGTATGGTTGATGCAGCTAGGCATCATTATGTGTGTTTCAGAGACAACCACATTTGTTTTGTACTGATGCTGTGTAATTCTGTATCTGATGTTTAACCCTTAGCCTGCCACTCACGACTATAGCTCCATATGCAAACAGCTTGGATCCGGAGGAGACGCCGAGTAACTCGGCGTCTCATCCGGATCCAAGCTGTTTGACACTCAGACAACATTTTCAGCACTTTTGAGCATCTTTGAAGCACTTTGAAACTTGAAGCAGACGAGAAATATAGCAGACAACAATTTATTTGGCGGGCTAAGGGTTAATAACAAGTTTGTTTGAACTTTGATACCTTCAACTTGCTTAACCCATAACCCTATAACCTGTTTCTAGTTTTGAAGATAGTTGAACACTTCAAGCAGGTTGAAAGTAAAGCAGAATGCTCCTTCAGACACATTCTGCTTTACTTTCAGCCTGCTTTAAGCTATTGCTTGTTAGAATATAGAAAATATTTCTTATGACTCTTATTTGTGACAGTATAAATCAGAAATATTTTTTTCAGTTAAGGAATAAATTAAAAGTGTAAAAAGGCATATTTATGGGGTATGGGTTATTAGTCGAAACATGTATTTCTAAGTTAAAACAATGTATTTCTAAGTTAAAACAAGAATCAAATGCAGCTTAACTAACCTTTTACTCAAAGTCAATAGATACGCAGTTTAACCCTTTCCCTCATAGAAGCGCCTTTTAGCACATTTGATTTATTCCTCCATTGAAGAAAATATTTCCCAATTTATACAGTCTTGAAAATAAACCATATGAAATTTGTTCTAAACCTAGCCGATTATAGCTTAAAGCAGGCTGAAAGTAAAGTAGAATGTGCCTTAACTCTTTGAACCCTAGTCCCACATATAGGGGTCTAGTTTTTAAAACAGGGTACATGTGAATAGTACACATCTCCTATGCAAACAGTGAAGACCCAGATCAGAGGGCTCCAAAAGGAGCCCTCTGATCAGGGTCTTCACTGTTTGTCACAATGCTAAACATTGACAAAAACAACCCTTAAAAGTCAGAAATGGACTAGACTAAAATGGAAAATGGAATTGTCCATTTAAAGTTTCAGGGAGGAAAGAGTTACGGCACATTCTGCTTTACTTTCAACTTGCTTTAAGTAGGCACATATCTTCACTAGAAACAGGCTATAGAGTAAAGGGTAAGCACATTCATGTTTTTCCTACACTCAAGAAAATAGATCCAATTGATACAGTCATGAATGTGCACCATTAGAAATATTTTCTATATTCTAGCTAATAAAAGCTTAAAGCAGGCTAAAAGTAAAGCAGAATGTGCCTTGAGGCGCATTCTGCTTTACTTTCAACCTGCTGTAAGTTGTCACCTACTATTCAATACTAGAAACAGGCTATGGAGTAAAGGTTTAACCCTTTACCTGATAGTCTATTTCTATTATTGAATAAAGGTGACTTCTTAAAGCAGGTTGAAAGTAAAGCAGAATGCGCCCTAAGGCACATTCTGCTTTACTTTCAGCCTGCTTTAAGCTATCATGTGCTAGAATATAAAAAAACATTACCTATAATAGATATTCATAACTGATTAAATTGGAACTATTTTCTTCAATCAATTTTGGGGAAAGGGTTAAAGCAGGAGAAAGGGTCAACCTTGATGTTTAAAATTACTTTGACGTTGTATCAGAGCTAATACTCATATAGTGTCCCAACTGAACCCTATATAATGATCTGAGTATTCATTAGAATCATTGGCACAGCAATTCTAATAAGGAGTCACAACGTGGGGTTTGAGGGAGACATGGAGAAAAAGCTTCAAATATTGATGTTACTGACTGTTATCCAAGGTACCTTGTACATGTATCATATGTCAATAATAATGTTTAATTGGAAATAAAAAGAAATGTATCAGCTGTAACTGCTTCAATTGTTTTCATTGACATTTCCACCTTGACCAAGATTAACCCATAACCCCATACATTGTAAATACACCTTTATACACCTAAAATTTATCCTCCATGGAAGAAAATAGTTCCACTTTATACAGTTAGAAAAAACAGCATAATTTCTTGTTTAAAGAGGCTCCCAACCGGATTTAGCATTAAAAATAGTAATTTGTAAATATATGTCAAATGCTTATAAAAATGGGTAAAATTTAGTTTAGGATAATATTAAATTCTGTTAAAAAATGCATTTCAAAAAAAAGAAAAGAAGAAGCTCTGGTGGGATTCGAACCCATGCCCTCCATGCGGAGACAAACATGAAAAATGAGGAAACGCCTTTACCGCCTCTGCTACCAATGCTCTCTAATATACATGGTAGCGAATTAACGTACTTCACAGGTAGCGATTAATAGTAGTTTATTCGGCTCGAGTTTATGTCTGAGCCCGTGTAGAGAAGCAACAACAACAACTATACCGTCAGCTGACGCTATAGAAAAACGATGGAAAATATCTAAACAACTAAGATTCGGTGACGATTCTTGAGACTTTTTTTGGACTGATCATATTTTTTTAATGTCAGAAGCCAAATAATGCCACAAATTTGCTTTTTATTTGAGTATTTTATTTTATTTTGACAAGTACACCATCCGGTTGCGAGTCCCTTTAAAGAACAGTGGCAAGCATCCTTGTTAGGGGGGAGGGATAGTTGTTTGAAGGCCGTTGTAGGGAGAGGGGCCTGTATTTTAATTTCCAAATTTTAAAATCCAAATAATAAGGCCAAAGAAATTTGTTATCAAACTTGATACTGACAAATTAATGTAGAACAGAGAAGCTGCTGATCAATCACTCGTTAACCCATTACCCCAAAGCCTTTATTCTAGTTTTGAAGACGCGTGATTTCGATACTGAATTTGAAATTACAATATATGTTAATAATCCATTCTCTTATTTACAAGGTATACACCGAGTCATGAAATTCAAATAAAAATTGATCATCCAGAGCATGGAAACAGCATATCCTATTCAGTTGGAGAGTTTTGTAGTTTTGTTAACCCTTATCCTGCGGTGATGTCGTCTGCTTCGAAATTGTCGACTGCAAATTTTGTTAAATTTATATTTATACATTCTTTAAGTAAAGAAACCTAAAGACGTGTGTCAAACAGTTTGGATCTAGATCAGACGCCGCGTAACGCGGCGTCTGATCTTGATCTAAACTGTTTGCAAAAATCATTTAAGTCGCGACCAGCAGGCAAAGGGTTAATAGTCTGTGTCAGTTGAATCCGATGTTGATGGTGAAAGAGTTAACCCTTTACCCCATGGCCTCTGTCTAGTTTTGAAGACGGTTAAGCACTGAAAACAGGTTATAATTGAATGTTATGAAATGTCTTAATAATTCATTCTGATATTTTTTTTCGGGATTTTAATAATTATTTCTGATATTATTTTTCGGGAATTACAGGCATGGATTATGATCAAGACGGTGATGAAATGGGCCAAGACGGTGATGGTAATGACCAAGATCATGATGAAATTGGCCAAGACCATGATGAAATTGGCCAAGATGGTGATGAAATGGGCCAAAGCGGTGATGAAATTGGACTTGGCAAAGAGGAAGGAGCTACTAGTACAGTTGCATGTAAAATATGTGCTAAACAGTACAAGCATGAAAGATCACTTTATAGGCACCTAAAGGTACATGAAGGCGTTGAACATATTTGTCTTCACTGTGAGAAGAGCTTCCAAACGGATTACCTGTTAAAACAGCACCAACAGAGGTCTCATACTGCAAAGACGCACTGCCTTTGTGAGAAATGCGGTTCTTCATTCAGTTCTCAACGAATCTTAAGTCGACATGTCAGATTTAAACATCAGCAAAAGGGGTCGATTTGTCATACATGTGGAAAGCAGTTTAAAGACAACTACGCTCTGAATCGTCATCAGGAGTTTCACGCTCAGGTGAAGAAAGAATGCCCTATCTGCAAACACATGTTCAGAGATGTTGCGCAACATATGAAAAAGTGTAGTGGAGACACGGGGAGGAGAAGAGACTATGAGTGTGATTTTTGTGATAGGAAATTCATGTGCAAGCGATATTTACAAACTCATATATCCTACAAACATAAAAATCCGGATAAATACAGATGTGCTTGTGGAAAAAAGCTTGCATGTGCCAGTTCATTAAGGGTTCACAAGCGTAGGTGCAACTTTTTCTCCGTTTAAGGGGAAGACGTAACCGAAAGTCTGGTTTCAGTTGATAACAGTAGTAGTGTTATAAGCAGGGCTCCAGATATGGGGAGTTTTTCAAAAACTAAAATCTTTATTTCAGATTTGAACCCTATGGTGTGACTACTCATTAGAACGTCTCTTCGAGACAATTCTTTGAGACAATTCTAATGAGTAGTAACACCATAGGATTTGGTCCTGAAATGAGTTGAGAAAATGTTGGATTTGTTTTCAGTTTACTCCCTCTTATCTGGAGCCCTGTTTATAAGAAATTGGTGTTTGTGCAAAATGAATGACAGACTATGATTGGCAATCAGCCATCAATCATTTCGCTTGAACATTGAAAAATGTATTTTCATTTTAATTGTACACACTCTCGGTATGTTCATGAGGATCAATAATTAAATACATAATCAAGCCCACAGTGGGATCATATAGTCACAGAGCTATATGTACAGTCACAGTTAACAGCCTGTTTGATGGCTTTAATTAACCCTTTACCCCATAAATACGCCTTTTTACGCTTTTTATTTATTCCTCCACTGAAGGAAATAGTTCCAAATAATACCTTCATAAATATATACAATAAGAAATATTTTCTATATCCTAGCAGATAATAGTTTAAAGCAGGCTGAAAATAAAGCAGAATGTGCCTTAAGGCACATTCTGCTTTACTTTCAACCTGCTTTAAGTGGTCATCTATGTTCAAAACTAAAAACATGCTATGGGGTAATGGGTTAACCCTTTTTCCCCATAGCCTGTTAGGATAAAGGAAATATTTCTTCTGGTGCATCTATACTCATGGCTGTTTAAATTAGAACTATTTTCATCAGTTGAGGAATTAATTAAAGGTGTAAAAATGTGTATTTATGGGGTTAAAGACTGTCCTTTCTCGCTTTTCAGGGGTGCTAGACCACATTTTGTTACTATAAATAGCCGTACAGCAAACCTTGTCTGGCACTGTATCCTTCTGCCCAATTGGCTTTAAAGCAAGGGAAAGGGCGATAACTCTTACAGAAATCTCTAAAACTTAAAATGGACCACAAGCTACGTTCACAGAGAAAATTACATTGAGACTTTTACAGTAGACTCTACACTTGTCTGTGGCTTTCGATAATTCAATGATACGATGTTTAAACAGTGATAAATGTGGATGTTGTTGATTGTTTCACATGATCGAGTTTACGCGTAAGGTCACGTTCGTACGTGACGTCATTGACGTTGGTTGTTGTTATGGCTTGAAAGTAGAACGTATAAATAAAGAAATGGTCGTTTTGATTACTTTTACTATGTAAAATCGCTTGGATTCAATGCAAACCGTTTGTATTTCTGAGTTGGGATCTAAAGTGAGACATATTGTTTCTTTAAACGTGTGTACAAATAAATGTCAAAGTCAAGCTGAAATAGCGCGACCTTTAAACAGCTGTTTGTTGCTATTGGATATGGAATGTGTGATGCGTGAAAAAAGTAGGTCTTTATAATTCCTTTAATTTACTCGTTTTAAGGGGAATTTTAAGCGAGAAAAATAATCAAGCACAGCTTTTGGTAAAGACGGGGAATTCTATACCCTCGGTTGGTCTGTTCCTGTCGGAAACTCGCTAAAGCTTGTTTCCGACTGGGAACAGACCAACCTCGGGTATAGAATTCCCCGTCTTTACCAAAAGCCGTGCTTGATTCTTTAATCTGTCCTCTGTTAATGCATGCATACAAGGTTAATCAGATTTTACTTTTCCATCTTGCATCAACACCTCTTACAAGAATGCTTTGATATAGATAGATATATATTTATTCAGGAAAATAGGCAAAATCATGCCTTTCATTTACCACATGTACAAGCATCGGTCAGTGGTGTCAGAAATATTTACTTATACAGTTGTTGCCTTGGGCCATTCCCAATACACCTATATTATCCAACACTGATTCGACCTTAACCTATTTTAGACTTGGAAATGTTTTTGAATATATTGGCAAGGATGCCATCGGGGGCATTAGCATTTATTGAACGCAGTCTTGTAACACTTCTAATTATTCATACACTTAACTCATTACCCCATAAATACACCTTTTTACACCTTTAATTTATTCCTCCACTGAAGAAAATATTACCAATTTATACAGTCATGAAAATGTAATATAAGAAATATTTACTATATTCAGTTTCTAGCAGATGGTAGCTTAACCCATTACACCATAGCCTGTTTCTAGTTTTGAAAATAGGTGACCACTTAAAGCAGGTAAAGCAGAATGTGCCTTAGGGCACATTCTGCTTTACTTTCACAGCCTGCTTTAAGACACTATCTTGTAGAAAATAGAAAATATTTTTAACTGATTAAAGGAGTAAAAAGGTCTATTTTTGGAATAATGGGTTAAAGCAAGCTGAAAGTTAAGCAGCAAAAGGCGCATTCTGCTTACTTTCTACCTGCTTTAAGTGGTCACCTATCTTCAATACTAGAAACAATGGGGTAATGGGTTAAAAAAGTATATCCTAGCTAGGAAGTCCTGTACAGTACCTTTCCAGAAGAGTGCTTAAGGAAGGGTGAAAGTAAAGCCCAAAGCTCCTTAAGGTGCATCCTGCTTTAGTTAGCCTGCTCTAAGCTATCATCTAATAGGGTACAGAAAATATTTCTTGTGGTAAATATTCATGATTGTATAAAATGAAACTATTCTTCAGTGGAGGAATAGATGAAAGGCATAAAAGGTGTATTTATGGGGTAATGGGTTACTTTTTAGCTGGCTCAGGATGAGCTATTGTGATCCCATTCCGTCCGGTGTCAGGCAGATGCCCGTTGTATGTTCACATTTTCAAACAACATCTCCTCTGAAACCGCTGACCCTATTTCAACCAAACTTTAGCAGAAGCATCAGTAGGGTGGGGGAACGAAAAGTTTTTAATAGTTAGTCGGTGGGGTAATTTTTCTTGTTGCCATAACAACCATGCGCAAAATCTAGAAAAATCTTCTCCAAAACTACTGGTCCGAGTTTAATTTGGTTTTCACCAAAACGTTTGTCAGTTAATAGACTTTCAAATTTGTTCAAAGAATTTGATCGGTAAATAAAAACATGGCCGCCAGAGGGCGTGGTATTTTTTTCGGTATTTACGTTATAAATATTTACAACCTAAGTCCAGATTTCTTGTCAAAAACTTTAAGTTCTAGACCAACCATATTACTTATGTAGCATCATGTAGTGAACCTTTACCGAGACTGTTCAAATTATGACCCCTCGGCCAAAAATAGAAAAACCTTTAAAAATCTTCTTCTGAAATCATTAATATTTGACATGTAGTTTTGCCTTATGGTTCTCTACCAAGTTTGTTCAAGTTATTTCCCCCCCCCCCCCCCCCCCCCCCCCCCCCCCCGGATCAAAAATGACCCCACCCGAAAACAGGTGATCACTTAAAGCAGGTTGAAAGTAATGAAGCAGAATGTTAATGAAGGTGCATTAATTCTGTTTTACTTTCAGCCTGGTTTAAACTATCATCATGACATCTGCTAGGATATAGAAACTAATTTTATTGTTCATATTTATATCGGCATAATTAACTTAAGTTAGAACTATTTTCTTCAATGGAAGAATAAATTGTGTAAAAAGGGGTATATAATTATGGTGTAATGTGTTAAACTACTATGTGAGGTAATATAGTCTGTCAGTGTTATGTAGTTCAATTTGTATATTATTTGGAGAATAAAAGTTTAAAGAAAACTCTTAAGCTTTATGCTTGAATTGCCAGACAGATTTGGCCTGAATATATTAGACCTAGTATACAGTAGAACCCCTCTATAACAGCCGTTAAAGAAAAGCCTGTTTGATAGTTTTAATGACAAGCTGAAGCTTAAAGGAGCTTCAGAGCTCAAGATAGTTTGAGTATTTCAAAAACTAAAATCTTTATATCTGTAGTTAACCCATTTATAATTAATGGTGTTACTACTTATTAGAATCGTATTTTCAACGATGTTGGATTTGTTCAGTTTACCCCCTCTTATTTGGAACCCTGAGCTTTCTGCTTTAATTTTATCTTGTTATACTTTTAGTAGCCCCCTGTTTTTACCCACTACCCCATAGCCTGTTCCTAGTTTTGAAGACCCTTGTCCACTTAAAGCAGGTTGAAATTAAAGCAGAATGCGCCTTAAGATACATTCTGCTTTAATTTCAGCCTGCATGCTTTATATAAGCTACCATTTGCTAGAATATGGATACAATTTCTTAGATGTTCATTCCTGTATAAATTGGAACTATTTTCTTCAGTGATGGAATAAATTAAAGGCGTAATTATGGGGTAATGGGTTACACACAGATAACTCAACATCATGTAGTTGCATTAGTAGAGGGGTTCTACTTAACCCTTTCCCACATAGCATATCTCTAGTATTGAATATAGGTGTCCACTTAAAGCAGGTTGAAAGTAAAGCAGAATGCGCTTTAAGCGCATTCTGCTTTACTTTCAGCCTGCTTTAAGCTATCATCTGCTAGAATATAGAAAATATTTTGTATGATACATATTCATGACTGTATAAATTGGAACTATTTTCTTCAGTGAAGGAATAAACTTAATGCGCTAAAAGGCGCTTCTATGGGGGAAAGGGTTAATGCATATACAGCGATCCCTCTCAACAACAACACCCAATAGGAGATGCATATTGTGTGTGTTGTTTAGAGGGAGTTGTTATAGGGAGATATAATTGTGTGTGTTGTTTGGAGGGAGTTGTTATAGGGAGGGACAATTAAGACTTGGCTTACATTTGCAAACAGCTTGAATCCAGATCAGACGCCGCGCCTCTGATCTGGATTCCAGCTGTTTGTCACTCGTCATTAGATTTCTTCTGTCAAAATATCCACTTATATGTAATTTGAGAAAAAACAGCAGACAACAGTTTTAAGCAGATGGTATTAAAGCAGTAAAAGCGTTAGACATAAGTGTCTTGTTTATCGAACTGTGTCAAGGGTCCTTGTAAGGAGGGAGTAGTTGTTGGGAGGGCTGTTGTAGAGAGGGATCTAGCACTGTATTAGTATTAATAGACTTGTCCATGAATTGATATTTATGTTCCTATTACTATATAGGTGGAGGGGAAGGCTACTGGCAGAATAAAGGACACGGCTGCGGAGACTGCGGAAAAACGTTCCATTCCCGCTCGGACATGACAAGACATAGGAGGATAGTTCATCTCGGTCTGAAGCCATTCTCATGTGACATATGCAAAAAGACGTTCTCAACCCGGAGTAACATGAAGAGTCATATGTTAACACACTGGAAATCCAAAATGGATCTTTAAACATTTAGAGTAGTAATATCCAGTAATTATGATCGCTTATGGGACCCAACAGAGACTTTTCGAATGCTAGCGGCGCATACATGTGCCACAGTGATTACTTTTGCAAACAGTTTGGATTCTGTGGGGAGCAGCGTAATGCTCTTTAGACATTAAGAGTACCTTAGTTTTACGGTAGTAATATCCAGTTACAAGTTATGGTCATTCCCCACAGAGACTTCTAGTTTAACTCTTTACATGCTAGCGGCAGATACATGTGCCACAGTGATTACCTATGCAAACAGTTTGGATCCTGATGAGACGCCACGTTACTTACGCGGCGTCTCATCAGGATCCAAACTGTTTGACACTCTGACCCTGTTTTGAAATGAAGTTTTGAAAATTCTATTTTTTGAACAGTATCAGATGACAACTGTTGCAGACAGAAAAATTAACCCTTAGCCCGCCAAATAAATTGTCGTCTGCTATATTTCTCGTCTGCTTCAAGTTTCAAAGTGCTTCAAAGTTGTTCAAAATTGCTGAAAATGTTGTCCGAGTGTCAAACAGCTTGGATCCGGATGAGACGCCGAGTTACTCGGCGTCTCATCCGGATCCAAGCTGTTTGCATATGGAGCTATAGTCGTGAGTGGCAGGCTAAGGGTTAACAAGCATGCAAAGAATTATCATATCCTATTTCATAATATATATTACGGTATACAACTTTTGTAAACAATATGTGGTTATACACTATTCAGTAGGATGAGATTAGAAAATAAAAGCTCATTTGGTTCTTCCCCTAGGAGAATGGACTTATGATGGGAGTTAAAGTACAGTAGATCACTATATAATATTACTCTATTAAATGCCTTTTTGTACTTTTAATTTATAGCTCCACTGAAGAAAATAGTTCCACTTTATACTAGTGTTGTATAATCGGTCCGAACACCATAATCGATTATAAACGATTATTGGTAGCCATAATTGATCGATGATCGATTATATATTCGCTTTAACATAAACTATTATATATGTACTATGTAAAGCTGAATATATGTTATACTCATGTTTGCATTTGTATGTTATCTATCTACATAATTTTGCAAACAATGCACCCATATGAAGCCAAATCAAAAACAAAGCAGCAATTTGATAAAACAGTTAAATTAATACCCTAATTTTATGTGCAAATTAATTGAGCTTGCTTTGTACTTATTGTATACCACTTCTTTTACTACCTGTTATTGCTATTGCTGCGGCAGTTCATCTGGGTAAACATTGTTTGATAAGCTCTTGGAATCAACTGTTTCATTTATATATTTGGTGCAAGTAAACAATTTATAAAAATTATTTCAAGACCAAATATTAAAGAACACAACTTTTTCAGATTAACATTACAGTCAAAGCTTACTTAACCATACTTTTAGGATACATACCCGGTATTGAACACATGAAAGGCAGCTTTTTGTTAAATGTGGGTTGGAAGTAATGCAGAATTTCACTCCCATAGAAGCATTCTGCATTACACCCTACCTGCATTAAGCTACAATCTGTCTTTTATATCATATTTATGATAAAGATATGAAGAAGCATTGTGCATATTATATGCACAATGCTTCTTCATATCTTTATCATAAATAATCGAACATAATCGATTATGGCAAATCATAATCGATTATCGTCGATTATGGCTTTTTTCGATCGATGATCGATTATAATCGATCATCGCTACAACACTACTTTATACACAAATGTATATGCACTTTAAGAAATGTTTTCTATATCCTAGCAGATGGTAGCTTTTAAAGTTAAAAATTGAGCTATTTTCATCAATGGAGGAATAAATTATAGGCATAAAAAGGCGTATTTATTTTAAGGGGTAATGGGTTAAAGAAAGCTGAAGTTTTGAAAGGTCAGTTGCCTTACTTCACAATTAGAAACTGGCTATTAGGGTTAAAACAAGATGAAAGTGAAATGGAAAGATTCTTTAACTCTTTCCTCCCTGAACCTTTAAATGTACAATTCCAGTTTCCATTTAAGTCTAGTCTATTTCTGACTTTAAGGGTTGTTTTTGTCAATGTTTGGCATTATGACAAACAGTGAAGACCCTGATCAGAGGGCTCCTAGGAGCCCTCTGATCTGGGTCTTCACTGTTTGCATAGGACCAGTGTACTATTCACATGTACACTTTTTGCAAAGGACGCCAATATGCGGGACTAGGGTTCAAAGGGTTAAGAGGTACTTGCATTTATGTTAATGGTTTTGAAGACCGGTGACAACTTAAAGCAGGTTTATAGTAAAGCAGAATGTGTCTGGTAGGACATAGGAAGTATTTCTTATGGTGCATATTCATGACTATATAGATTGAAACTATTTTCTTCAGTGGAGGAATAAATTAAAATTAATGCAAGAAAGAAAAGGGGCTTCTATGGGGTGGAGGGGGGATGTTCAGGGACTTACATTATAGTGAACAATATGCTGTATGAAAGTCTTAACATTGTGAAACCCTTGTTTTTCTGAGCAAGTTACCCTTTTACTCTTTGAATTATGCTGGGTTATGTTTTGGTCTGCAACACGTAATGCTGTCTGCTACTGTTCTAAAACAGTTTTCAAATTATTTTTTTAGAATAATTTAGATCTCATCAGGATTGAAACTGTTTGAAAAGATTGTCATGGTTTCACAGTTAGCATGGTGTTAAAGTTTAACCCTTTGAACCCTAGTCCCGCAAATAGGCGTCCTTTTCAAACAGTGTACATGTGAATAGTACACTTGTCTTATGCAAACAGTGAAGACCCTGATCAGAGGGCTCCAAAAGGAGCCCTCTGATCAGGGTCTTCACTGTTTGTCATAATGCTAAACATTGACAAAAACAACCCTTAAAAGTCAGAAATGGACTAGACTAAAATGGAAACTGGAATTGTCCATTTAAAGTTTTAGGGAGAAAAGAGTTAAATAACCCTTGGCGTGCTAGCTAAACTGTGTGCAAAGCTCTTTCAATTGAGTTCTACAGAGTAGAAGCATTATCCATATCATCAGGGCTCCAGATAAGAGGGAGTACACTGAACAAATCCAACATTTTCTCACTCATTTCAGCACCAAATCCCATGGTGTTCTACTC
This sequence comes from Gari tellinella, assembly GCA_922989275.2. NCBI lineage: Eukaryota > Metazoa > Mollusca > Bivalvia > Cardiida > Psammobiidae > Gari > Gari tellinella. The sequence continues at coordinate 32,162,938 of OV277872.1, read as the reverse complement.
ACTAGAATCGTCTCGAAGAGACGATTCTAATGAGTAGTGACACCATAGGGTTTAATGCAGAAATAAAGATTTCTTTTTTAAATTACTCCCCATATCTGGAGCTCTGTATCATGCAATGGGGTTTTTTGCCAGCAAAGGGTTAACCCATCTTCCCATAGCCTATTTTTAATTTTGAATACAGATGACCACTTAAAGCAGGTTCAGAGTAAAGCAGAATGTGTCCTCAGGCCCATTCTGCTTTACTTTTAGCCTGTTTTAAACTACCAGCTACTAGGATAAAGAACATGTTTCTTATGATACATATTCATGACTGTAAAGTGAAACTATTTTCTTCAATTGAGGAATAAATAAGAGGGGTAAAAGACCTATATATGTAGTAAAGGGTTAAGCAAGTTGCTTAGATCATAATTTGCTACTTTTTTGGCCCATACAAGACTTAGTTGGTGGCAAATTATTTTTTTCTCTGTCTGTTTGTCCATAACTTTGCCCTAACTTTTAAAACTTCATATGATAAAGATGTCATATTTGGCATGTGTATTCAATTCAAGAATTAAGCTCTTGAGCTCAATGCAACTTTGGTCATGTCTGACAAAGGCGAAAGTCATTTAGAGGTCAAATAGGCTGAATTTGACCTTGGCCTTAACTTTGGAACTACCAGTACATGTGATATAGAGTTTATATTTTGCATGTTTGCTCAACTCAAGAACTGCTTGAGCTCAGTATGAGTTATAAATCATGTCACAGAAAGGTCAAGGTCATGGTTACATCAGGGAGCAGTCTTACAAACATATCTTGTGATTTTCACATATCGTAGTGTATGTTTCCTACCTCAAATGCTGTATAATAGTCATGTTTGTCTGGGTACAATCTTGCAGCATAGTAAGTGGTTCATGGTAGTAAAGTTTTCTGTACAGTAGAACCATACTGTAACAACAAATACATCTTTAACCCATTACCCCATAAAAAACGCCTTTTTACGCCTTTAATTTATTCATCCACTGAAGAAAATAGTTTCCAATTTATACTGTTACAAATAAGAATCATAAGAAATAATCTTCTATATTCTAGCAGATAATAACTTAAAGCAGACTGAAAGTAAAGCAGAATGCGCCTTAAGGCGCATTCTGCTTTACTTTCAACCTGCCTAAGTGGTCACCAATTTTCAAAAATAGAAACAGGCTATGGGGTAATGGGTTAAAGATTGGTGGCAATAACTTGTATGAAACAGCATAAAATTGAAACAGAAAGTCCTCAATAGAAGCTGGTTGTTTAATTTTAATACTTTCAGCAATCGTTCATGCCCTATGCTTATAAAGTGTTTAGAGTTGAGTCAGAGATTGTTCTCAAGCTTTTGATTGATCAGATTTGAGCATATTGCCTGTTTCTAGTAGTGAAGATCCCTTATAGCAGATTGAAAGTAATGCAGAATTTACCTGAAGGTACATTCTACTTATATATGGAGTAGTCTGCGAAAATACTTCAGAGTAGCTGATGCACAATAATGAATTTGAAAGAAGAAATAGTTTTGAGCTTTAAATGCAGTTGGATATAGTTGATTTGCATTATTGTCAATGGAGGGAAGGATTGAAGCATCTGTACTCTTTCAACACTAAGTAATTATCGTGGGATATTAGGAATTACAATCCCTTGTGGATATTTTTAGTTCCTAAAATAAATGAGACAGTCTGGTTAGAATTCTGTGTAGTTTCATAAATACTGGTCTAAATTAGCAAACAGCCCTCTGATCTGAGTCTGAACTGTTTGCAAATGTAAGGAGTACATTTTAAACAGGTCTATGGCTTTGAAAGAGCTAATCTGTTGCTTCTTTATCAGGGGATTTCAAACTGTATATATGTTCAACATTTCTCAGGATATAATTGTCTGCGGTCAACCTTGTATTAAAGATATCACATGACCAAGCTTGGGTGGTATAACACCTACCCCCGTATATAGTTTGAGTCAAAGCATGCAGAGCATGCACTAACAGTGGTAGCGTCTAGGCAAAGAATCATTCAGGCATCTCAAGTGAGGCCCGCACCTAATATTTGATAGCTTGGTTAGTAAAACCCATAGAAAAACCTATTGATATATATTATGTAAGGGTCTCTATTCAAAGCTGAGCCATTGCCTGAAGACTTTTCTCATGCTGTATACCGGTATATACCTGTATTTTGACACCAACTAAAGAATGGGGGGTGAATCAATGAAAGGACTGGCTGGATGTCTTTTACCCTTTCCCACATAGCATATATCTCTAGTATTGAATATAGGTGTCCACTTAAAGCAGGTTGTAAGTAAAGCAGAATGCGCTTTAAGCGCATTCTGCTTTACTTTCAGTCTGCTTTAAGCTATCATCTGCTAGAATATAGAAAATATTTTGTATTATACATATTTATGAATGTATAAATTGGAACTATTTTCTCCAGGGCAAGAATAAACTGAATGCGCTAAAAGGCGCTTCTATGGGGGAAAGGGTTAAGTTAATGCCACTCAATGTGCAGTATTGAACTGCTGTGACTGCTTAACCCTTTACCTTATATCCTGTTTCTAGTATTGAAGACAGGTGATGACTTAATGCAGGTTGAAAGTAAAACAGAATGCGCCTTAATGCGCATTCTGATTTACTTCCAGCCTGCTTTAAGCTATTATCTACTAGGATATGGAAACAATTTGTTATGGTGCATTATTGTACAGTGGTAAATACGCTATTCATACCCATTTACGTGTTAATCTATGCGTAAGAAACGCATAGTGAACGGTTAACGACTTACGATTTTAACGCGTTTAAACGCGTTAGTAAACGATTATACCAATGCAGTTTCGGCTAATTGGTCCGTCCCCTAAGTGATTACCCTTTCATCCGGGGCTCTTTTAAACGCGTAAAGAAACGGCTAGGAAACGAAACGGACAATAAACGTGTAAGAAACGCTTAAGAAACGCGTAAAGTGGGTAGGAATAGCGTATTTACCACTGTAACATATATAACTTTTCTTTGGTGAATGAATAAATTAAAGGTGTAAAATGGCATATTTATTGGGTAATGGGTTAAACTGTCACTTGTGTTCAACCATTACCCCATAGCCTTGTTCTACTTTTGAAAATATGTGACCTGTAACTTAATGCAGGTTGAAGGTGAAGCAGAATGTGCCTTAAGGCACATTCTGTTTTCCTTTCAACCTGCTTTAAGTAATCACCTGTATTTAATGTTTTAACGGGTTATTGGGTAAGGGGTATTTTGATTTACTTCCAGTCTGCTTTAAGCTACCATCTGTTAGGATATAAAAAATAGTTCTTATGTTTATTTATGACAGTAAAAATTGGAACTATTTTCTGCAGTAGAGGAATTAATTAAAGGTGTAAAACTGTGTTTTTATGGGGTAACTGGTTAAGAGGTGTTGATGCTACTTCACTGAGTAGTCACTTCATCCATACCCTGGCATAGCCTGTTTTTAGTTTTGAAAAAAATCAACTACTTTTACCCATTACCCCATAAATACGCCTTTTTACGCCTTTAATTAATTCCTTTACCGAAGAAAATTGTTCCAATTTATACTGTCAAAAATAAAAAATATAAATAATAGTTAATATATTCTAGCAGATAATAGCTTAAAGCAGGCTGAAAGTAAAGCAGAATGTGCCTTAAAGCACATTCTGCTTTACTTTCAACCTGCTTTAAGTGGTCAAATATCTTCAAAACTAGAAATAGGTTATTGGGTAATGGGTTAAGCAATTAGTTGAAATTAAAGAAGAACATTCAGAAAAGAGCAGTCTGCTTACTTTCAGCCTGTACTTTAGCTTACATCTGGAAAAATACTTGAAAATTGTATCATTTATGTTTAGGACTCGCTAGGTTGGAACTACTTTCCTTAGTGTAGGAGTAATTAAAGGCATAAAAAGGGCATGAGTTCATTAATACAAGATTGGCTGTACATATACTGTAACATATGTTTAGTTTAAGTTTTGTTCATCTATCTTGAACAGAAATATATAGAAATTGAACAATAAATATAATTGTTGTCTATCAAATCTTTGCAGATTTTTTTCTTTATATATTTAGCCCGATACCACTTAGCCTGTTTCATGTTTTGAAGATAGATGACAATTTAAAGCAGGTTGAAAGTAAAATAGGATGGGCCTTAGGACGTATTCTGAATTTCTTTCAGTCTGCTTTAAAGAAATCTCCTGGTGACCTTTTGATCATAAGGCCTTGCCAGACAATTTCCTTGCAAAAATCATGGGTCTTGTGGACATCTAGGTAGCAAAGAACCATTAGAGCTTCTCATGTGAGACCCGACCTTTATATAGAAATAACCATTGAAAATCACTAGAGCATGAGTATAATCTGGGCTTCACCAGATAAACTCAGGGCTGCCATTTCTCCAGATTTTTCCTGGTAGCTTAAAGTTCATGGTAGCTTAAAGCAGGCTGAAAGTAAAGCAGAATGCGCCATAAGGCGCATTCTGCTTTACTTACAGCCTGCTTTAAGTAGTCGCATGTCAACGAAACAAGAAAAGGCTATTGGGTTCAGGTACGATTCGTAAATTCGCACTTGAAAAATGCAAATTTGGAAATCTTAGGATTTTTCATGTTAACTTATGGCAGCCCTGTGAACTGGTTGTGATGCATGCTTTTACAGTTAAATTCTCACACTATCGAGACAATGTGGGGGGAGTCCCTCAATGGACTGAGGAAAAGTCTTTAAGCTACCATCTGTTAGGATATAAAAAATAGTTCTTATGTTGTAGATTTATGACTGTATAAAATGGAAGTACAGTGAAATGTCCTTGCTATTCCCTGTGTGTGTGGGTTTTTATGCCCCCGGCATCGACAGATGCGGGAGCATATAGTAATCGTCCTGTCCGTCCGTCCGTGCATCCGTCAGTCCTTCCGTCCGTAACAGGTTAAGTAGATTTTACTGTTTCGTCTAGCATCAACACTGCTTACTCAAATGCTTTGATACTTATAAAGTTGTTGCCTTGGACCATTCCCTATCCACCAATATCACCCAACCTTGATTTTGACCTTGACCTTGACCTTATTTGGACTTAGAATATTTTGAATGGACTATTTCTTGGTTAACTAGATTTTACCGTTTCGTCTAGCATCAACACTACTTACTACAATGCTTCTATACTTATACAGTTATTGCCTTGGACCATTACCAACCCACCAGTAATACCCAAGCTCAATTTGATTTGACCGTGACCTTGACCTAATTTGGACTTAGAAAAGATTCAGAATATATTGTCAAGGATGCCACCGGGGGCATAAGTTTTTATTGAACGCAGTCTTGTTTTTTGGTGTGTTTTTTTTTTGGTGGGGGGTGGGGTTGAGATTGACTGATATTGTCTGCATAATAATGGAACTGTACCATCTCCAGTTGACCCTTTCCTCCCTGAAACCTCAAATGGACAATTCTAGTTTTCAATTTAGTCTAGTCCATTTTTGACTTTTAGAGTTGATTTTTACAATATATGTCAAACTGACAAACAGCGTAGACCCTGATCAGAGGGCTCCTTAAGGAGCCCTCTGATCTGGGTCAACACTGTTTGCATAGGACAAGTGTACTCCCCACAGGTACGCTGTTTGCAAATTACGCATATAAGCGTGACTAGGGTTCAAAGAGTTAAATACTAGTTGTTGTTACCTAGGGCAAATGACCTACAATCCAATAAACTAAATAATTTATGCACATAGATGTTCACATATATTGACTTAATTAGTTAATTATGTCTCATGTTAATTAACAAAATAGTCTTTGTGTACATAATTGTATCGTTACTCTATCTTCTTTCAGATTCGAATATATTAGCGGGAGCTGATCTTGCAACCGCCAGCCAAATTTGGCAAGTAATGAACATGAGTCCAGGATCTACGGTCCAACCACTGGACCAATCATCCGATGTACAGCCTGTAGTAGAAACAGACATGGATTATTACCATGGCATGGAAGATGCTGGCACCAGGAAGTACAAGATGAAGTCTGAGGGGCCATCGGGTACTACGGGAGCTACGGTATCGAAACAGAATGGTTGTGATATATGTGGGAAAGCGTTTTTCACAAAATGGGAACTGAAAAGACACATCATTTCACACACGGGGGAAAAGCCGTTCAAGTGTGATTTTTGTGACTTTAGATGTGGACATAAGTATCATTTGAAGTCGCACATGTTAAGACATTTAGTTACTAAATAAGGTAGCAAATAAGTGTTTTCATTCCAAGTGGATAGGTCTTGTCAGTTTGTAAATAAGTCTGCTGTTTTATAGGGACTGCCGTTACCCTTTTCCACATAGCTGTTTTATGTGTTTTAACTCTTTCCTCCCTGAAACTTTAAATGAACAAGTCCAGTTTCGATTTTAGTCTAGTCCATTTCTGGCTTTAAATGGTTGTTTTTGTCCATTTTTGGCATTATGACAAACAATGAAGACCCTGATCAGAGGGCTCCTTTCGGAGCCCTCTGATCTGGGTCTTCACTGTTTGTTCCAGACAAGTGTACTTTTCACATGTTCACTGTTTGAAAAGCACGCCTATATGCGGGACTAGGGTTCAAAGGGTTAAGACACCTGTTTGTTTGACAGATTACCAAATAGATATGCCTTTTTACTCCTTTTTTTAATTCCTCCTCTGAAGAAAATATTTCCACTTTATACAGTCATATATAACTAATTATCATAAGAAACAATTAATTTCTATATCCTAGTAGATAATAGCTTAAAGCAGGCTGAAAGTAAAGCAGAATGTGCCTATTATTATTTTTAAACCTGCTTTAAATGCATGGTCACCTATCTTCAATACTAGAAACTGGCTAAAGAGTTAAATATTAAAGCAGGTCTGTAAGTGAAGCAGAAGCTCCTTTAGGAGCTTTGTATTTTACTTCCCAGTCTGCTTTGACCAGTTAACCTTTAGCCAGTTTCTAGTATTCAAGATAGGTGACCTAACTTAAAGCAGAATGTGCCTTTAAGCACATTCTGCTTTAATTTCAGCCTGCTTTAAGCTACCATCTTCTAGGATATAGAAAATATTTCTTATACTATATTATATTCATCACTGTATAAAGTGTGACTATTTACTTCAGTGTATTGATAAATTAAAGGTGTAAAAAGGCATAGTTATGGGGTAATTGGTAAGGCAGGCAACTGAAAGGTTGCAGGAAGAAACCCCTAATCATGGCCTAATGGCTTGAAGTCCCTATAATGAAACATGAGAAGACATGGGACCAGTGTACGAGGAATAGGTAGATGCAGCAAATACTATAAGCGGAAAACTCACCTGTTATTGGGATGTTTTCTTATGATTCTGTATCAGGGCAGAATAATGGGCATGAACATGGAGATTTGAAAATCCAAAATATGTATATAGGTGGGATGTTTTTTCACGATTCTTTATCAGGTCAGAATACATGGCATGAAAATGGATCATATTCAATCCAAAATATGTATATAAGCGTGAAAAGGTGGGATTTTTCTCGCAATTGATATTGCTGTTCCCCCCAACAGGAGAATTTACTGCTAGAATATGGTCTGTTTATAAACTTGTCTGCTGTTTATCTCAAAGTTCTGTATTGGACATTTTGACAGAAAAAAGTAAGGACAAATGACAAATAGTTTGAACCCAGATCAGACAACGCGTTACGCGGCGTCTGATCTGGGTTCAAGCTGTTTGCAAATGTACTCTAAGGGTATTAATATTCCCTCCCTATAATATCTCCCTCAGAACAACACACATACTATTTGTCTCCCATTGTGGGTATTGTTGTAGAGAGGGACTAGCACTGTACAGGTTCCCAGTATCGTAAGGGTTAAGGCATGCAGTACTGTTATTAACCCATTGCATGCTGGGTAATATTTGGTGGCCATTTTAAAATGTCGTCTGCAGCGAGTATAACTCAAATATTTGCAAAAGATTTTAGCAGTTTCTTATAGAATATTGGATTTAGCTGCAAACAGTTTTGATCTCAGATCAGGCCCCACAATGTGGGGCCTGATCTGAGATCAAAACTGTTTGCCTAGAGGTACACCTAAAAGTGTATCCCGCATAAAATGGGTTAAGCTATGGAATGCGAAGTACTGGAACAAACTACAGATTAGTCAAATCAGAAACACTATACTTATGTCACTAATGTGTATATACCCCGAAGCATTCTTTTTCAAGTAGATTAAAGTAATTATTGGTTAGACAAATAAATCATATTACAATTTTGTTCAGTTTTGTTTTATGCAAAATTTCCAATTTAGAGGTTTTTTTTCTCCAATTCCAGGCAGGGCTCCAGATAAGAGGGAGTAATCTGAACTAATCCAACATTTCAGATCCTATGGTGCGACTACTCATTAGTGTTTCAGCACCAAATTTTATGGTGTGACTACTCATTAGAATCTTCTAGAAGAGACAAGTGACGTCTAATGAGTAGTGACACCATTATATACATACATGGGGTTTAATGCAGAAATGAAGATTTAAGGTTTTGAATACTCCCTTTATCTGGAGCTCTGTTCCCGGAATATTGGTCATGTTCCCTTAATGGTGAAAAAAAGCCTTGCAAACCTTCTCAACATGTGTCCCCTAATCCCTATTTTGGTACTACTCGTTATATAATCCTCTTGAATCATTGAAAAGAAGAACCTAATGGATCTTGGTGAATTTTAGATACAAGATATTACTTCATGCAGAATAAAAATGATACAGTAGCTACTGTAGGTGGTTGTTACATTATTTTTATCCTGCATTAAACTTATCTTCAGAGATATTCAAACCACTTCAGTTGATTATCGCTTATTGTAACACATCCCAATTTAAACAAAGAAGGAACATACCTGTGTTTAATTTCTCAATAAAACACACACGCTGAAACGTCTTATCGTGATGTCGAAAATAAGTACGCCCAGAAATTTAGCGTCATTGCGTCGGTGCAAATTGTGATTATTGAAGTGTAAGGGGGGGGGGGGGGGGCTGTATTCTTCAGTCTGTGTGGTGGAATAAATTAAAGGGGTACATATTGGCAATGGTTTAACATGTTCATGACTGTTTAAAAAGGAACTATTTTATTCAGTGGATGAGTAATTTGAAGGCGTAAAAAGGTGTATTTATGGACTAATGGGTCAACACAGCACAGGGTTTTGGTGAGACATAAAAACTTTGTTATCCAACCAAGCTCTATGTTGTGAGTACTCATTTGAACTCTTTAACCCATTACCCCTTAAATACGTCTTTTACGTAATAAATTCCTCTGCTGTAGACAATAGTTTAAAATTTATACTGTCACAAATAAGAATCATTAGAAATATTTTCTATATTCAAACAGATAAAAGCTTAAAGCAGGCTGAAAGTAAAGCAGAATGTGCCTTAAGGCACATTCTGCTTTACTTTCAACCTGCTTTAAATGGTCATGTATCTTCAAAACTAGAAACGGCCTATGGGGTAATGGTTTAACCCATTACCTCATAGCCTGAAAATGGGTGACGTTGTGCACTTTAACCAGGTTGCATTCTTAAGGCACATTCTGCTTTACTTTCAATGTGCTTTAAGCTATCGTCTACTAGAATATTGAAATTATTTCTGATAATACATATTCATGCATGAATGTATTTGCTTCAGTGGAGGAATAAATCAAAGATGTTAGAAGGTGTATTAATTTATGGTGTTATAGGTTAAGCTACCATATGCTAGGAATAAGAAAATATTTCTTACAGTGCATCTTCATAACTGTAAATATTGGAACTACATGTATTTTCAAGAGGACTAAGAGAAGGAAAAAATAAATACACTAAAAGGAAAGGTTACGGAGCATTTCTGCTTTACATTTAGTCTTCTTGAACCCATTACCCCATAGACTGTTTCTTGTTTTGAAGATATTTGACCACTTAAAGCAGGTTGAAAGTAAGTACCATCAGCTAGGATATAGAAAATATTTCTTATCTCTTTCCCCAATAGAAACGCTTTTTAGCGAATATGATTTATTTCTCCGCTGAAGAAAATAGTTTCAATTTAAGCAGTCATGAATATATATTATATGGAAAATTTTCTATATTCTAGCACATGATAGCTTAAGTAGTCACCTATCTTCAATACTAGAAATAGGCTATCAGGTAAAGGGTTATTATACATATTCATTACTGTGTAAATTGGAAGTTTTTTTCTTCGGTGGAGGAATAGATTAAAAGCGTAAAAAGGTGTTACGTATTTATGGGGTAATTGGTTAAGCAACCATTTGTCTTCAATAAAAAATAAGCTATGAGAGAATAGGTTAATGGGTAATTTTTTCGTCTGCAACAAATGTCGTCTGCTACTGTTCTAAAAACAGAATTTTCAAAAATTTCTTTTCAAAACAGTGTCGGAATGTCAAACAGTTTGGATCCTGATCAGTTTGGACCCGGCGTCTCATCAAAATCCAAACTGTTTGCACAGGTAATCACTGTGGCACATGTATCGGCCGCTAGCAATTTGCGTTTTTTTTAGCGTTAATACCATCATAAGTGTTTTATTTAATTGTATATTTCAGGTCAAACAGCTATGTCAGCTTTCAATCAAGCCACGTCAATGGAATTTTCAAAGGATGACTTTGAAATCATAGATGAAAATCAAACTCGCTACTCGTGCTACACGTGCACTATCTGTGGGAAATTGTTCAGTAGCCGAATAGCCCTGGAGATGCACCAGAATATTCACACAGGGGTCAAGCCTTTTGAGTGTACAGTCTGCAATGCCAAGTTTAATCACCGTAGCAACATGCAGCGCCATATGAAGAAACTCCACGCCAATACTTTTCAACTTTTATAACGTGGACAAAATATTGTTTGCGTAAACATTTCCCCTATTGCCATCAAGGCAATTGGACTTTTACCTATTAGTATAATATGAATGATGATGTAAAGTCGGCTTTATTGCTTTAACACATTACCCCATAAATACACTTTTTACACCTTTAATTTATTCCTCTACTGAAAACAAATATTTCAACTTTATAAAGTCATAAATATATCATACTATATGCCATAAAAATCAATATCCAAACAGATTAGCTTAAATTTTAAAGCAGGCTGAAAGTAAAGCAGAATAAGCCTTATGCCCATATTGCTTTACTTTCAACCTGCTTTAACCCAATTATATATCCCCCCTAAATACACCATTTTATGCTTATAATTTATTCCTCCACTGAAGAAAGTAGTTCAATTTTATAAAGTCGTAAATATGTGCCATAAAAAATATTTTCTATATCCGAACAGGTTGTAGCTTAAAGCAGGCTGAAAGTAAAGCAGGATATGCCCTATGGCAGAATCTGCTTTACTTTCAACCTTTTTTAAGTGTTCAAAAATCTTCAATACTATAAACAGGCTATGGGGTAATGGGTTAAGTTGTGGAAAATCTTCAATACTAGAAACAGACTATGGGGTATCAAGTTAATGTTGTCTGCTGTTGTTCTCAAAAAGATTTTTCAAAAACGGGGTCAGTGTGTCAAACAGACTAACTGGAATACTTTTCTTCAGTGTAGGAATACATCAAAGGCGTAAAAAGGAATATTTATGGGATGATGGGATAAACTGAAACATCATCATGCTTCTTCAAAGAATGACCACAAAAAAGTTCAGTAATTATTTTTTCTGTTTGTTGTTTTTGCCCTGCATTACATAGCTATTTGCGTTAACTCTTTACCCTATATAGCCTATAGCCTGTTTCTAGTTTTGAAAGCAGAATACTTCTAATTTCATTTCAACCTGCTTTAAGCTAGCACCTGGAAAGATACAGGAAATGGTCCTTCAGTATTTTATGGTCAGACTTGCTAGATGGGGGGCAACTTTCCTTAGTGTAAAAAAGGCGTTTTTATGAAGTATTTAAAGTGTTAAGAGATGTTGTTAGTGTTAATACATGTACAGGTTTGTCAATACAGTTATTGAAACATTTCAATTTTTCATAAAAAGGCATTTCTGAAGTCAGTGTTCATATTGTTTATGACTACATGAAAGTCTAATAAATCAGTAATAATGATTCAATTGTTTTAATATTTTAGATCTCCACTATACTGATACATAGATACAGGGCTGCCATAAGTTGATAAATAAAATCCTAAGATTTCAAATTTTTCAAGCGCGATTTTTCGAATTATACTTTAACCCTTAGTCTGTTTCTAGTTTTTAAGACACTTGGTGCTTTAAGCAGGTTGAAAGTAAAGCAGAATTCTGCTTTACTTTCAACCTGCTTTAAAGCGACTCGCAACCAGATGGTGAATTAAAAATAGTAATTTGTAAATATGTGTCAAACGCTTATATAAATGGTAAAGAATTAGTTTAGGATAAGAAATTCTGTTTAAAAAAATGTATTTCAATAAAAAAAAATATTGGTCTCTGGTGGGATTCGAACCCGGGGCCCGGCATTGGCGGACAGAAGGCAAAATAGGGGAAACCGCTTAGACCAATGGACCACGGAACTATCCGTTTATCTCGGATCGATTTAACGTATTTCAATGTGTAGCGATCGAAAGTGCATACAACTTCGTAATTCGGCTCGTGTTTATGTCTGAGCCTGTGTAGAGAAGCAACAACAACAACTATACCGTCTACTAGTCGGCATAGAAAAACGATGGAAAATATCTAAAAATCTAAGATTCGGTGACGATTCTTGAGACTTTTTTTGGACTGATCATATTTTTTTAATGTCAGAAGCCAAATAATGCCACAAATTTGCTTTTATTTGAGTATTTTATTTTATTTTGACAAGTACACCATCTGGTTGCGAGTCCCTTTAAGCTTCCATCTGTTGGAATAAAGATTTCAGAAAAATCCGGAGAAACGGCAGCCCTGTAGATATCTTTACTTCTCAGATGTACATGTACATATATTCAGCATGGGTCTGACAAGAATATAATATTTATAATACAGTAAAACCTCTCTATTGCGACCACTAAAACAAGGTTATTTGATTGTATGAAAGACAGGTTACAGCTTAAAGCAAGGTGACAATAAAACAGAAAGCTATTATAGCAGCATTCTGTTTTACTGCCACCTTGCTTTAAGCAGTCTCCTGTCGTAAATACCTAATAATTAACACAGTTTAGTGGCCATTACAAAGAGGTTTTTATTGTATGCTTTCCTATGACACAGGGCTTTTCAAAGTTTATTTACACAATGCAATACAAGAATCTGTTTCAGAAATCTGAGACTCAAAAGATATTAATGTCCTTTCACGTCTGCTTTAAACTGTAGTATGAAAATCCACCTCAAACTGTGAAAGTTGTGCATGTTCAAAAATGCCACTTTTTTAAAAAGTGGAATGTCGAAAATGTCACCTTTATCAAATCAGCAACTGATAATGTGTATTGACGCTGATCATTAAACATGAGTTATAAATCCATTTGCTATCAGTTCTTAAACATTATGTTCCGCTGTGACTGATCTGGGTTCAAGCTGTTTGTCTGGGGGTAAAGCGGCAAGCATTGCTGTAAGGAGGGAATCATTGTAAGGAGGGAGCACTGTATTTGAATGATTTACAGAAAAATCTGGCTACTGCAACAGCATTACAGCAAGCTAAAGATTGATTGTTGATGTTTATGTTACCTTTCCCCCCATAGCCTATTTCTAGATTTGAAGACCAGTGACCTTACTTAAAGCAGGTAAAAAGTAAAGAATTCTGCTTTACTTTCTACCTGCTCCAAGCAATCACCTGTCTTCAGTGCAGAAAAAAGCTGTGGGGGAAGGGTTAAAGCATTAAACAGATTGGTTTTTAATATAGTTAAAGGTGGGTTAAGCGTGTTAAGCAGTCATTCTTAGAAATACAGTAAACCTCTCTACTTCAACCACTAAATCGAAGGCTGATTGATTGTATAAAAGGTAGGTACCAGCTTATAGCAAGGTAACACTAAAACAGAAAGCTCCTATAGGAGCTTTCAGTTTTATTGTCATCTTGCTTTAAGCAGTCACCTGTCTTAAATACCTAATAATTAACACAATGCAATAGTGAGGTTTCACTGAACTATGACCAACTCTGCAGGAATTTCACAGCTTAATGTAGGACAAAAGTAAAGCAAAACGGTCCTACTGTAGCTTTCTGCTTTACTTGTGTCCTGCATTTACCTGACTGCTGTTTTAGAGATTGCTTATTCACATTCTTTAGGCTGGGTGCCTAATGTAATTTTGACTATAGATGAAAACTTGTGGAGTCTTTTGTCTGCTTGATATTCTCCATAGCGTGGTGCTTGAAACATTGTTTTGGTAGATTTATGGAAGTCTCTTTGTAGCAGTGATTCTTAAACAACCATTTCATAAGATTTGGTCATATTGATCCTCTCTTCAATACCCATGTACCTAAATTATCTTAATCCAAATGTGTTTAATGCAGGTGGTTGCCTAAAGCCATTAGGAGCTTTCTACTTTACTTTCATCTTGCTTTATTAAAGCAGTCACCCGTATTTAACACTATCAATCAGTTCATATATGGTACATAAATAGAGGGAGTACTGGTAAGCCAAAGGCATTCTTTCTATTAGAGAATTTGTATTAGCTTCTGATGGGAATTGGTTGCAAGAACATAATTGATCAATTATTGGTCTAAACAGTCATTGATTATGCGAACCAGCATTATTTTGAGAATATATAGCTAATTCCCAGGAATTGACCTCCTGATCTGAATGTGCTGTTTCGCGCCCACGCAGCCATATGAGCTGATATTTCCGAGGGAAAAAAACCCAACAACAACCCAAAACAAACAATTCCAGTTACTTTTCTTCGTCCAGTATATATACTTTATCCCAATACCACAGTGATGGAGCACCGTTTCACCAAAGGGCATCATTGTTGGGGATATAGAACTTAAGTTTACAAAATACAAGTCTTCTTTTTTGCCCTTTATTGAATTGTGTGAAATATTAAGCACCCGATATTTTCAATATGAAAATCTATGTTTTTTCTGCTGATAACGGATTATACCCTTTGTGTATCTGTATCAATACGCCGTATAGAATCCTATAAAGGCTTTTACACGACGGGTAAGAAGAGTCGCCAACAGAGTGATCTGTTGATTGGATTAAAAATATAGGGTACTTACTATTTCATACAATTCAATAAACTGCAAAAAGAAGACTTGTTTGTTATTGATAATAAAAAATGATGGACATCTATGGAATTGATTCAATGCAATGAGAACACCACTAAGTTCACAGGCTTTATGACAGGTTGCAGCTTACCCCTTTACTCCAATGCCTGTTTCTTCATTTTAAAGACAGGTGACAACTTAAAGCAGGTTGAAAGTAAAACAATATGAGCCGTAAGCCGCATTCTGCCTTACCTTCAACCTGCTTTAAGCTAGGTACCATTTGTTGGGATATTTAAAAAAAAACATATTTCTTACGGTCCATATTCATGACTGTATAACTTGGAACTAGATTTGCTTTAGTGGAGGCGTAAATTAAATTTTGTAAAAAGGCATATCTGCATATGGAGTAAAGGGTTAAATACAGACGAAACAATGACTTAGTGCTTGACCTTTGAATGGTAAAATAAAACATATAATAGTCTTTGTTTCCAGTATAATAAATGTATTGTTTTATTTGAATTTGAAACATTCAAGTAATTATTTTACTCTTTCAGAAAACTTTCCACCCATTCGAAAATCTACAAGACAACGAATCAGCCGAGTGGACCGTATGCGAAGTGGCTCAAAACCTTCATCAACCATATCCAAATCGTCACTACCACCCCCAGAATCCTCTCCGTCCAAACCGTCAACCAGATCATCATCCAAGTACAGGAATGTTTCTTCGTTGCTAGGTTACCGGTGTAGCGGCTGCGTCATGTCATTTAGCAGTAGGGAACTACTCGAGCTGCACCAGTGTGTACACTCGCCTGCACTGTTGACTAAGAAGCCATTCATTTGTCATATACCGGCATGCAGGGCAAAGTTCCAACATGAGAGAAACCTGCTGGGGCATCTGAAGTATGCTCATAACCTGCAGGTCGTGAATAGATATAAATAGACATGAAAATATGGACAATTGAATTTAGTATGGTCCGAAATATCATTTTATATTTTGACTTGGTTTGCAGTGTAAAAAAGATGTTTACAGAACAGCCTCTCTATTACGACAACTAATGTTTGTTTTTAATTATTGGGTGTTTACAACAGGTGACTGCTTATTGTGGAAATTAGTTGTTTCAGAATAAGTATGTTTCTTCAGAAAAAAAATCGTCTTCGCCAAATTATATATAAAAAACCTTTCTTAATTACGACCACTAAATTGTGTAAATTCAGACAGGTGACTGCTTAAAACAATGTGAATATAAAACAGAAAGCTCCTTTCTGTTTTACTGTCAACTTGCTTTACGCTGTCATCTGTCTTTTTACAATCACTTGTCTTAGCCTTCGTTTTAGTGGTACAGTGGAGAATCTGTTATTCTTTCCCGTTTAAACGCAAACGTACGCAAACGCAAAGCACTAAAACGTAGAAAAGAATAACTTTTGGACAATTCTGATAATTCTTGTTTATCTTGGTGGCAAACAGTTTGGAGCCTGATCAGACGCCGGGTTACCCGGCGTCTGATCTGGCTCCAAACTGTATGCACTGCAAATAATAGTTTTAGCGTAAACGCGTTTATTGGGAAAGAATAACACATTCTCCACTGTAGTGATACAGAGATTTTACTGTATTTCATTACCTTGGTCCTAAATTCCTAATGCCCCATTTGTCTGTTGGCAACTGTTTTAGCGATGTTAAGTTTGCACTGTACACTTGAACTTATTATAATTGTTGATAATGTATAATTATTATATATGTGTTAAAATCGGTTGCTATATCATAACTACATTTAATAGATTTACAATTGAGTTGAAAAGTTGCTCACAAGTCAAGTCGCACATAAGAGATATGCTTTTGCTTTGTTTTTCAAGACTGTTTAAATGAAGATGATATTTAAAACATTTAGCTGCTTAGAGCATAGATAAAAATTAAAAACATTTAGCTGCTTAGAGTCGGAATTTCAACTTTACATCTGCCTTTTTAAAGCAACAATATTTCAAATCAGTTAAACATTAGGATCATGTTTCATAAACATTTTAAGCATAGCCATATAATTATGCAACTATGTTTAACCCTTTAACACCATAGCTTGTTTCTAGTTTTGAAGAGAAGTGACCACTTAAAGCAGTTTAAAGTAAAGCAGAATGCACATTCTGCTTTACTTTCAGCCTGCTTTAAACTACCATCTCCTAGAATATAGAAAATATTTCTTTTGGTACCTGTTTTGTTACTACTGTACAGATTTCTTCAGGGGAGGAATAAATTAAATGTGCTTAAAGGGCCGCTTTATTGGGGGTGGGGGTAGGGTTTAAGGTAAGAGACAACTTAAAACTGCTTTAAAGGGGCTCGCAACCGGATTTAGCATTAAAAATAGTAATTTGTAAATATATGTCAAATGTTTATATAAATGGGTAAGATTTAGTTTAGGATAATAAATTCTGTTAAAAAATGCATTTCAAAAAAAAAGAAAAGAAGAAGCTCTGGTGGGATTCGAACCCGTGACCCTCCATGCGGAGACAAACATGAAAAATGAGGAAACGCCTTTGTCCCCTCGGCTACCAGCGCTCTCTATATATATGGTAGCGAATTAACGTACTTCACTGGTAGCAATTGATAGTACTTTATTCGGCTCGGTTTTATGTCTGAGCCCGTGTAGAGAAGCAACAACAACAACTATACCGTCAGCTGACGCTATAGAAAAACGATGGAAAATATCTAAAAAAACTAAGATTCGGTGACGATTCTTGAGACTTTTTTTGGACTGATCATAATTATTTTTTTAATGTCAGAAGCCAAATAATGCCACAAATTTGCTTTTATTTGAGTATTTTATTTTATTTTGACAAGTACACCACCCGGTTGCGAGTCCCTTTAAACAGCCACCTGTTTTGAACATGATCAGTGGATATTCATATATTGATGCACTTATGTGGAGGAGTGGACAAAGATGCTTGTTGTGTGGGAAGTACAGTGCTCCCAACAACACCCAGTGGGAGAGACAAACATTGTGTGTTGTTCGGAGGAAGTTGTTATAGGGAGAGAACTTACATTTGCAAACAGCTTGAACCCAGATCAGACGCCGCATAACGCGGCGTCTGATCTGGATTCAAGCTGTTTGTTACTCTAATTTATGTATCTTCTGTCAAAATGCCAAAACGTAACTTTGTGAAAAACCAGCAGACGACATTTGTAAGCAAACAATATTGCAGCAGTGAAAGCGTTAGACATGATGGTCTTGTTTAGGGAACAGCGGCATGCACTTTTGTAAGGATGGAATCGTTTTTAGGAAGGCCGTTGTAGGGAGGGAGCACTGTACTTAGGAACATGTTTATAATCATGACCCAGCCTTGTAAATATTTAGAGATGAGAGATTTTTAGCTCACCTGGCACGAAGTGCCAAGGTGAGCTTTTAGGATCGCTGAATGTCCGTCGTCCGTCCGTCTGTCCGTTCACAATTGTTCGTTAACACTCTAGCGCCTACAAATTTCATCCGATCTTCTTGAAACTTCATGACAATGTTTGTCTTGATAAAATCTAGGTCAAGTTCGAATGTGGGTCAAGTCCGGTCAAAAACTAGGTCACTAGGTCAAATCATAGATAAACCTTGTTAACACTCTATAGGCTACACATCTCAATGGATCTTAATGAAACTTGGTCAGAATGTTTGCCTCATTGATATCTAGGTCAAGTTCGAATGTGGGTCATGTCCGGTCAAAAACTAGGTCACTAGGTCAAATCATAGAAAAACCTTGTTAACACTCTAGAGACTACCAATCTATTGGATCTTCATGAAACTTCATCAAAATGTTTGCCTTATACAATCTAGGTCAAGTTTGAATGTGGGTCGTGTCCGGTCAAAAACTAGGGCACTAGGTAAAATTATCGAAAAACCTTGTTAACACTCTAGAGGCTACAAATTTCATTGGATCTTCATGAAACTTCATCAAAGTGTTTGCCTTATTGATATCTAGGTCAAGTTTGAATATGGGTCATGTCAGGTCAAAAACTAGGTCACTAGGTCAAATCATAGAAAAACCTTGTTAACACTCTAGAGGCTACAAATCTGATTGGATCTTAATGAAACTTGGTCAGAATGTTTGCCTCATTGATATCTAGGTCAAGTTCGAATGTGGGTCATGTCCGGTCAAAAACTAAGTCACTAGGTCAAATCATAGAAAAACCTTGTTAACCCTTTACCTGATATCCTATTTCTAGTACTTAAGATAGGTGACTACTTAAAGCAGGTTGAAAGTAAAGCAGAATGCGCCTTAGGGCGCATTCTGCTTTTCTTTCAGCCTGCTTTAAGCTATCATGTGCTATAATATAGAAAATATTCCCCATAATACTTATTCATTACCGGTTAAATTGGAACTACTTTCTTCAGCGGATGAATAAATTATATCCGCTAAAAGGCGCTTCTATTGGGGAAAGGGTTAACACACTAGAAGCTACAAATCTCAATGGATCTTTGTGAAACTTGGTCAAAATGTTTGCCTCATTGATATTAAGGTCAAGTTCGAATGTGGGTCATGTCCGGTCAAAAACTAGGTCACTAGGTCAAATCATAGGAAAATCTTGGTTACACTCTAAAGGTTGATTGTGGGTCATGTCCAGTCATAATCTAGGTCACAATAGGTCAAGTTTGCCATGGTGTACCATTTGAGCGATTTAGGGTCTTAGTGGCCCTTGTTCTTTTATACATCGTATCCCTTTACTCGACAGATTCACGTTTTTAAGCATTAAATAAAATCCTCCAATGAAGATAAACTTTTCATTGTATATAGAAATAAAAGCAACATAAACATTTCCTATAGGTGATAGCTGACAGTAAAGCAGAATGTGCCTTATGGGGTATTCTGCTTTTTAGCTCACCTGTCACAAAGTGCCGAGGTGAGCTTTTAGGATCGCTGGATGTCCGTCGTTTGTCTGTCTGTCTGTCTGTCTGTCTGTCCGTCCGTCCGTTCACAATTGGTTGTGAACACTCTAGCGGCTACAAATTTCATCGGATCTTCATAATGACAATGTTTGTCTTGATAAAATCTAGGTCAAGTTCGAATGTGGGTCATGTTGGGTCCAAAACTAGGTCACTAGGTCAAATTATAGAAAAACTTTGTGAACACTCTAGAGGCTACAAATCTCATTGGATATTAATGAAACTTATCAAAATGTTTGCCTAATTAATACCTAGGTCAAGTTCAAATATGGGTCATTTTCCAGTCAAAAACTAGGTTACTAGGTCAAATCATAGAAAAACCTTGTGAACACTCTATAGGCTACAAATCTCATTGGATGTTTATGCAACTTGGTCAGAATGTTTGCCTAATTGATATCTAGATCAAGTTTGAATATGAGTCATGGGTAAAAAACTAGGTCACTAGGTCAAATTATAGAAAACCTTGTGAACACTCTAGAGGCTACAAATCTCATTGGATATTAATGAAACTTGATCAAAATGTTTGCCTAATTAATATCTAGGTCAAGTTCAAATATGGGTCATTTGCGGTCAAAAACTAGGTCACTAGGTCGAATCATGGGAAAACCTTGTTAACACTCTATAGGCTACAAATCTCATCCGATCTTCATGAACCTAGGTCAAAATGTTTTCCTCATTGGTATCTAGGTCAAGTGTGAATATGGGTCATGTCCGGTCAAAAACTAGGTCACTAGGTCAAATTATAGAAAAACATTGTGACTACTCTAGAGGCTACACATTTCATTGTATTTTAATGCAACTTGGTCTGAATGTTTGCCTAATTGATATATAGGTCAAGTTTAAATATGGGTCATGTCTGGTCAAAAACTGTGTCACTTCGTCAAATCAAGGAAAAACAGTGTTAACCCTCTAGAGGCTACAAATCTCATTAGATCTGAATGAAATATTGTCAGAATGTGTGTATACATCCAATCTAGGTCAAAATCAAACGTGGATTGTGTCTGGTCAAAATCTAGGTCACTAGGTCAAATCATAGAAAATTCTTGTTAACACTTTAGAGGTTTATTGTGGATCATGTCCAGTCGTAATCTATATCACTATAGGTCAAGTTTTACATGGTGAACCAGGTGAGCGATTTAGGGTCATGGTGGCCCTTGTCTATCAACCTGTTTAAATTGGTCACCTATATTCATAAATATTTCCTACTATTAGGTGGAAAGTAAAGCTGTTTATAAAGGAAAAGTCTGCTGTCTTGTTTTGGGAACAGCGACAGCCGTTGCTGTAAGGAGGGAGTAGTTGTGCAGGGGGCGTTGTAGGGAAGGACACTGTAGTATTAATGTCTTCAGTGTTTTATGTTCAGGACTCCCTAGGTAAAGACTACATGTGCTTTCCTTTGTATAGAAATAATTAGAGATGTTAACCCTTAGCCTGATAGCCTATATCTAGTACTTAAGATAGGTGACTACTTAAAGCAGGTTGAAAGTAAAGCAGAATGCGCCTTAGGGCACATTCTGCTTTACTTTCAGCCTGCTTTAAGCTATCATGTGCTATAATATAGAAAATATTCCCTATAAAACATATTCTTTACTGATACTATTTTCTTCAGCGGATGAATAAATCATTTCCGCTAAAAAGCGCTTCTATTGGGGAAAGGGTTAAAAAGGCGTATCTATGGTCCACAAGTGATCACCCGTCTTCAAAACTAGATCCAGCTTTGTAAAACATGTATTTACAGATGCAATGTTGCATATTACACATTTTCTTTTCTTTTTTTTCCTTCTTTTATATTTTCTGAAAATGCCTTTTTTGATATTTTTATAATGCACATGCAAATGTCTATGCAAGCTGGTGATATTAAAGCAGGAACTAGCATTAGATAATTTTTAGCTCACTTGGCACAGAGTGCCAATTAGGTGAGCTATTTTGACCGTCCTGTGTCCGTCGTACGTCTGTCGTTAGTCCATCCGTCGTGTGTCGTTAACATTTTCTTCAAAGATCTTCTTGGAAACCACTGGGCCAATTTTATCAAAACTTCATAGGATTGTTCATTGTAGGATATGCTCTTTCATATTTCTTCAAATCTTCTTCTCTGAAAAAATGGTCCAAATTGAAATTAATTTTACACATCATCCAGTGATGACCATCTATACCAGAATTCTTAAAAATGATTTTGTTTTATTAAAACAAGGCCGCCAGTGTATGGGGCATGTTTCTTTATTTTCCTGTATAGAAAAAAATCCTCTTAAATTACTGGTCTGATTTAAGAATAATTTTACACAAATGATTCATGGGTGACCTTTTGCCAGTTTTCTTGAAATAAGTTTCCTACCACAAACAACATGATCACCTGTGGGTGGGGATGATGGCTTATATAATAGTGAAAACCGATTACTGGCCAATATTGAAAATTAATTTTATACAAACGATCCATTGGTGACCCTCTACCAGATTTCTTCAAATGATTTTGCTAGCTGAAAAACAAGACTAATAGTAGGTGGTTCAATATAACGTTTTTCTGATATTATAGCTAAATGAAAACTAATATAAATCTCCTTTTTCCGAAACCACTTGCCCAATTTGACTTCACCATGACTGTAACCATGGGTACCAGGTGAGCGATTTAGGAGCCGCATGCGGCTGTTGTTCATTGTATTTTATGTAGCTGGTTTGCTACGCAAGTTTGACTTTACAGAATTAAGACGTTAGTTTAACCCATTACCCCATAGCCTGTTTCTTGTTTTGAAGATAGGTGACCACTTCAAGCAGGTAGAAAGTAAAGCAGAATGCGCCTGCTTTAAGCTATTATCTGTTAGAATATAGAAAATATTTCTTATGAATCTTATTTGCAACAGTATAAATTGGAAATATTTTCTTCAGTAGAGGAATAAATTAAAGGCGTAAAATGTGTATTTATGGGGTTATGGGTTAACAAATACATGTACTAGAAACTAAACAAGTGAGTAGGTGTCTTTATTGTTCGTTTTAAATATTTTAAAGTTTTTCTTTGTAACATTTTATCTCTACATGTATATATTTTTCTTTAGTCTATAGATAACCTAAAGTATAGTTCTTTATTTACAGTTTTAGTGGATTCTAAGATTTTAGTTTGACAGTTTCTCACCGAACTCTATGCATGCTAGGTAAAGTTGTCGTCTGCAACAATTGTCGTCTGCCACTGTTCTAAAAATAGAATTTTCTAAGTTTCTTTTCAAAACAGGAACCGAGTGTCAAACAGTTTGGATGCTGATGAGACGCCGCGTTACGCGGCGTCTCATCAGGTTCCAAACTGTTTGCAATGGTTATCATGGTTTCACCGCTAGCATGCTAAGAGTTTAAAGTGTTTGGTGAAAAATACAGTTCTCTAGATACATTCAAGAATATGTAAACTTAACATTCGCACCCGCTAGCATGCTAAGAGTTTAAAGTGTTTGGTGAAAAATACAGTTCTCTAGATACATTCAAGAATATGTAAACTTAACATTCGCACCCGCTAGCATGCTAAGAGTTTAAAGTGTTTGGTGAAAAATACAGTTCTCTAGATACATTCAAGAATATGTAAACTTAACATTCGCACCCGCTAGCATGCTAAGAGTTTAAAGTGTTTGGTGAAAAATACAGTTCTCTAGATACATTCAAGAATATGTAAACTTAACATTCGCACCCGCTAGCATGCTAAGAGTTTAAAGTGTTTGGTGAAAAATACAGTTCTCTAGATACATTCAAGAATATGTAAACTTAACATTCGCACCCGCTAGCATGCTAAGAGTTTAAAGTGTTTGGTGAAAAATACAGTTCTCTAGATACATTCAAGAATATGTAAACTTAACATTCGCACCCGCTAGCATGCTAAGAGTTTAAAGTGTTTGGTGAAAAATACAGTTCTCTAGATACATTCAAGAATATGTAAACTTAACATTCGCACCCGCTAGCATGCTAAGAGTTTAAAGTGTTTGGTGAAAAATACAGTTCTCTAGATACATTCAAGAATATGTAAACTTAACATTCGCACCCGCTAGCATGCTAAGAGTTTAAAGTGTTTGGTGAAAAATACAGTTCTCTAGATACATTCAAGAATATGTAAACTTAACATTCGCACCCGCTAGCATGCTAAGAGTTTAAAGTGTTTGGTGAAAAATACAGTTCTTTAGATACATTCAAGAATATGTAAACTTAACATTCGCACCCGCTAGCATGCTAAGAGTTTAAAGTGTTTGGTGAAAAATACAGTTCTCTAGATACATTCAAGAATATGTAAACTTAACATTCGCACCCGCTAGCATGCTAAGAGTTTAAAGTGTTTGGTGAAAAATACAGTTCTCTAGATACATTCAAGAATATGTAAACTTAACATTCGCACCCGCTAGCATGCTAAGAGTTTAAAGTGTTTGGTGAAAAATACAGTTCTCTAGATACATTCAAGAATATGTAAACTTAACATTCGCACCCGCTAGCATGCTAAGAGTTTAAAGTGTTTGGTGAAAAATACAGTTCTTTAGATACATTCAAGAATATGTAAACTTAACATTCGCACCCGCTAGCATGCTAAGAGTTTAAAGTGTTTGGTGAAAAATACAGTTCTCTAGATACATTCAAGAATATGTAAACTTAACATTCGCACCCGCTAGCATGCTAAGAGTTTAAAGTGTTTGGTGAAAAATACAGTTCTCTAGATACATTCAAGAATATGTAAACTTAACATTCGCACCATAACTAAAGATCAGAAATGTTTAAAAGGTTTTTAATAGGTGATGGGTATTTTTGTAATAAACTGTTGGGTATAAAATTAATAGTGTTTGTTTTACTGTTGTTTCCAAAGATATCAGCAAATATACAGTGGAGAATCTGTTATTCTTTCCCAATAAACGCGTTTACGCTAAAACTATTATTTGCAGTGCAAACAGTTTGGAGCCAGATCAGACGCCGGGTAACCCGGCGTCTGATCAGGCTCCAAACTGTTTACCACCAAGATAAACAAGAATTATCAGATTTGTCCAAAAGTTTTTCTTTTCTACGTTTTAGTGCTTTGCGTTTGCGTACGTTTGCGTTTAAACGGGAAAGAATAACAGATTCTCCACTGTAACTCTGCTAGAACGGAACCCCAAAGGAGAAACAGTGATACTGTTAATATATTCGGATCTTTAACTTCATCTTACTTTAACTCATTGAGCCCTAGTGACAAATATGTGCGCCCTTTACCAAAATTGTACATGTGCAGGATACATAAGTCTAATGCAAACTGAATTCTCTTATTAGAGGGCTCTTACAGGAGCCCTCTTATCGGGGTCTTCACTGTTTGTCATTTTGCAATATATTATAAAAAACAAAACCCCTAAATAGTCTTAAATGGACCAGCCTTTATGTTAGCTGGATGTGTCCATTGGAAGTTTTGGGGGATATTGAGTTAAGATGTCACCTATATATAATACCAAAATAAGCATTGACTCTAACCATGTAATAAATATAACAATATTCCAGAAAGGGATTAAAATAGTATTAATATATAAACTGCTCATTTCTAATATTTCGACCTGTAAGGGACTTTTTCAAAGATAATCACGTCCAAACACACGCCACAGTTTATTCTCCTTGATAGTAGAGGGCATTTAGCGTCAAAAACACAAATAAAGGAACTAATTTGTACAGAAATGATTTTTGTGCCCTCATATGCTACGACATGAACCGAATAACAGAAAAAAAGTCCCAAGAAATCACACGATGCGAAATATGATTTTTGGGGTAAAATGGCTGAAATAATAGATAAAAGCACGATTTTTTGGGATTTCCAAACTGCGATCGTAGAAATCAATATAAAAGCCCGAAATTTACAGGCTAGACAAATATTCATGTAAACTATGGAATGGTACTTGTTAAGATATGTAACATTTTCAAAAAACTAATTTTTGGGGTGAAATTGTCAAAATATTAAACCAAAATCACAAATTTTGAAAAATTCAAACAGACCGTGACATCTAAAATCAAATAAAGGAAATGGTGAACAGAGTTGATTTATATGTTATAATTTGCTTAAATATTTTCCAAATAACAGACAAAAAGTCTAGGAAAATCTAATAATGAAAACTATGATTTTTTGGTAAAATGGTTGAAATAATAACTGAAATCGCTAATTTTGGGGATTTCCCTGCTGTGATCGAGGATATCGATATAAAAGCTCCAAATCTACAGGCTAGACAACTGTTCATGTCAGCTGTGGAAAAGTACTTGTTAAGATAAATAAATTTTTCAAAAAACTGATATTTGGGGTGAAATAATCAAAATATTAAACCAAAATCACAAATTTTGAGAATTTTAAACAGACCCTGACATCAAAAAGGAAATAAAGGAAATGGTGCACAGAGTTGATTTATATGTTAAGTTTTGCTTAAATATGTTCCAAATGATAGACAAAAAGTCTAGGAAAATCAAACAATGCAAACTATGTTTTTTGGGTAAAATGGTTGAAATAATAACTTTAATCGCTAATTTTGGGGATTTCCCTGCTGTGATCGAGAATATCGATATAAAAGCTCGCAATCTACAGGCTAGACAAATGTTCATGTCAGTTTTGGAATGGTTCTTGTTAAGATCAATAAAACTTTCAAAAAACTGATTTTTGGGGTGAAATTGTCAAAATATTAAACCAAAATCACAAATGTTATGGATTTCAAACAGACCCTAACATCAAAAAGGAAATAAAGGAAATGGTGCACAGAGTTGATTTATATGATATTATTTGCTTAAATATGTACCAAATAACAGACAAAAGTCTAGGAAAATCAAACTAGGCAAAATATGATTTTGGGTAAAATGATTGAAATAATAACTTAAATCGCTAATTTTTGGGATTTCCCTTCTGTGATCGAGGATATCAATATAAAAGCTCCAAGTCTACAGTATGCACACATATTCATGTCTATCATGGAATGGCTCTAGGTAGGATGAACACAACTTAAAACAAAAGATTATTGGGGTAAAAGAGTAAAATTATTCAACCAAAATTTCATATTTTTGGGATTGTTGACAGATTTTGACATTGAAATCAAAATAAAGGAAAATATGCACAGAATTGATTTATCAGCAATTATATGTTTCAATGTGTACCAAATAACAGACAAATAATGTAGGGAAATCAAAGAATCCGAAATATGATTTTGGGTAAAATGGTTGAAATAATTATTAAACTGAAAAAGCTATTTTTGGGAATTTCCCTTCTGTGACCATGGATATCGATATAAAAACTCCAAATATCCAGGCTAGACAAATATTCATGTCTGCTTCAGAATGGTCCTTGTTAGGATAAATGCAGGTTTCAAAAAACTATTTTTCGGGGTAAAATTGTCAAAATATTAAACCAAAATCATCAATTCTTGTTTGTAAAATTATCTAGGAAAATCCAACAAAGCCAAATATAAATTTTGGGGTAAACTGATTAAAAAAATTAATGTAAATGCAAGTTTTTGGAAATTCCGCACTATGGACTTAGACGAGAATATAGAAGCTACAAATTTACAGGTAAGGTACATATTACTGTGTACTGTAGCCTTGTACTTATTAGGATGAACTAAGGTTTAAAAAATCCGATGGGGGGGTTAAAAATGAAAAATGTAAATAGTTAAATGAAAACCCATATCTTTTCACTTCACTATACTGTGACCTTAGACATGAAACTATACGTTCAAGGTCTATAACTTACACACATACACCATTTTAATGTAGCTTAGTTCAAGTGAAGATAAATCAAAGAGTTTAATTGATTAAAAGTTTTAAGTAATAATGGTAAACTTAAATAGGGCACATTTTTAATGTATATATTATGACCTTTAATATGATTAGAAAAGCTCCAAATCCATTTGAAAGTACATTGAGTACATTGTTACAGCAATATAACATGAATATAAAACTTAAAAATATAGTTAAGACAAATATATGAATGGAGACTTTTATAATTAAGGATAACTACTATTTTGAATTTGTTTTGAAATTCATTACTAAGGTCAAACAACTAGGTCTGATATGTCACAGGGTGGCCGAGTCCATTTATAAGGGAGATCAGCATTTCAGATGTCCTCGTGTCAAGTTTTAAAGGAAAGGGTTCGGTTATATGTACAAACAATAAGCGAATTAGTTATTGGAAAAAATAACGTAGGCTTGACACAGTCCTTTCAAATGAGACCTGCAACTAGTTTATCCAAAATTACACATAACAAGCTCAAAAATATATTATAGTGATTTGGAAAAATACACCCCCTCCACCATTAAAAGAAATCAAAACATAAACGAACAATTTTCTGCATTGTTGGATTTTCTGCACGATACTGGTTGGTTCTGATGTTGGTTGGAAACAAATAGACATGAGCTATCCTGTACTTTGAGCTGTCATAATGGAATCTGACAACTGTGTGAAATATCAGCAAATCATAGTATACGCACATTGGGCATACCTCGTAATTAATGTAATTAATTGATCTAACAGTGCTTGGTATATATACATGTATATGAAATAACTGGTAGTATATATATCACCAGGTCAATAACAGTCAATATTCTTTTTGTGGTGCTTATTGTCTACTACCAGTGCACACTCTGATTTGACAAGTGGCATTTTAAATGCTGCTTCTAAGCTAGTACATTGGTTTAATTATCAAAATGCTGTCATTTAACCCTTATTGTGTGTGAAACGAATATAGGTTGTTACTTAACCCTAATTGTATGCGGAACGAGAATACATATCATTGGCAAATAGTGAGGACCCAAATCAGAGTGATTATAGCCTACAGTACAAAGTATATTGTGTCTTACCTGTAAATTTGAGGCTTTTACATTTATATCTAAAGACATGTTGTGGAAATTCCAAAAAATCACATTGAAACTAATTGTTTTAACCAGTTTACTCCGAAATGTCATATATGTATTTGGCTTTGTTGGATTTTCCTTTATTTTGCTGTTATTTAATTCATGTTGAAACATACTCAAACACATAAACTCTCAACGCTTTTCCCTTTATTTGCTGAAGGCTTTATTTGGAGTTTTCAGACCAGGCGATCTCTGCTAAAATCTCGAAAATTGGTGTTTTTTTGTTTAATTATTATAACAACTTAACTACATAAATCAGTTTTTTGACAGTTTTATTAACTTTATAAGTACCATTCCACAGTGCAATTGAGTATTCGTTTAACCTGTAGATTTGGAGCTTTTGTTTTAATAGCCACCACCACAGTAGTAAAATCCTAAATAAAGCCCATTTACATTTTATTTTTCAACGATTTTACCCAAAAAACATATTTGGTATTGTTTGATTTCCCTAGATTATTTTTCTATGAATTTGTACATACTAGTATTAAAGCATATGATAACGCATAAATCAATTTTGATTTTGATGGCAGGGATTGTCTACAAAAATCCCCAAAATTGGTGATTTTGGTTTAATATTTTGACAATTTAAACCCAAAAATCAGTTTTTTGAAAGTTTTATTTATTCTTACTAGTACCATTACACAGTTAAAATGATGTTTGTCTAACCTGCATATTTGGTGTATTTATATTGATATCCACGTTCACAGTAGGAAAATTCCAAAAATTCGCATTTTCATTTATTATATCAACATTTTTACCTCAAAATTCATTTTTTAAAGTTTTATTTATCCTTAATAATACTTTTCACAATAGAGATGTATAAGTATCTAGCCTGTAAATTTGGAGCTTTTATATTGATAACGAACGACACAGTACTGAAATCCCTAAAATTAGCGTTTTCATTTACTATTTCAACAATTTTGCCTAAAAAAAACACATTTCGTATAGATTGATTTTCCTAGATTTTTCTTCTATTATTTGGTACATGCTCTACCATATAAACCATTTCTGTGCATAGTTTCGTGTTTGACATCAGGTAATCTCTACTAAAATCTCCAAAAATTTGGTTTGTGTTTAATATTTTCATGAAAACCATTTTTTGAAAGTTTTATATATCCCAATTAGTACTATTTGACAGTGCATATAACTTTCAGTCTAATTTGTAGATTTGGAGCCTTTATGTTAACACCCAGGATCACAGTATGGAATTCCAAAAATTATCATTTTCGTTTATCAATTCAATCATTTTACCCCAAAAAATCGGATTTCGCATTGTTTGATTTTCTAGATTTTTTTTCTGTTATTCGGTACATATTGGAGCATATGAAAACGCAAAAATCATTTTTGTGCAATTTTTCCCCCAAAATTTTTAAATGCCCTCTACTACAAGATCTTAACGTGTGTTCATTTAACTAAATTCATTTTCACTGACATAATAAACTTTTATTCAAGCATGCAGGTATTCTTACAAGTAATTTATAACATTTAAATGGAATATGTATCTTGCATGAAGATTTAGAGCTAAATGATTCATATTCAAAGCCACTGGAAACAAAATTCCTAAAATCCTGATTTTTAGGAATTTTCTAAGGTTTTACCCAAAAATATATTTGTTTTTAAATAATATTTCATTGTTTATCTGGTGATGATCTTTTTTAATTTAATTTAATAGAACATTTTGTGTAACGTATTGAGTTGGAGCATTTATATTCATATTAAAGCCATAATATATAAATTTCAAAAATTCATGTTTTTTTTTGTTTTTTTTTTAAACATTATTACCATAAAAACACATTCTTTTAAAACAAATATTTATCTTTACCTAATAACTTACTTTATTTAGAAGGTGTGTGCAACTATTATTTCAAATGTTAGCATTTTTTTTCATAGTTAAGGACACAGTATCGAAATTCCAAAAATGTGTGTTTTTTAACTTATTTTTTACAATTTTACCCCAAAAAATCCAGTTATTTTAATTTTTTTTAAACTGGTGTGGTACTAGCCTGGAGTGTAATGGAATATGTGCCTAATCTGAAAATTTGGAGCTTTTTTGTTCAAAACCATGGTCACAGTGGCGAAATTCCAAAAATTCGCATTTTCGTTTATTGTTTTAGTCATTTTACCCCAAAAATCATATTTCGCATTGTGTGATTTCTTGGGACTTTTTTTCTGTTATTCGGTTCATGTCATAGCATATGTAAACACAAAAATCATTTCTGTACAAATTAGTTCCCCAAAATCTGTAAATTCCCTCTACTATGATTGTATGGCTGAATGTATGTAAAAACAACGTGATGTGTGTTTGGACGTGGTTTTCTTTGAAAAAGGCCCTCAGAGGTCGAACTATTAGAAAAAAGCAATCTAACCATACAGTTTGTGTCTTCCCTCATTTTATGACATGTAGGATTGTTGATTTTTTAAGACAGATATACTCTAGTTACAGTAGAGAATCTGTTATTCTTTCCCAATAAACGCGTTTACGCTAAAACTATTATTTGCAGTGCAAACAGTTTGGAGCCAGATCAGACGCCGGGTAACCCGGCGTCTGATCAGGCTCCAAACTGTTTGCCACCAAGATAAACATGAAATATCAGAACTGTCCAAAAGTTGTTCTTTTCTACGTTTTAGCGCTTTGCGTTTGCGTACGTTTGCGTTTAAACGGGAAAGAATAACAGATTTTCCACTGTACTAGGCTTCAAGAAGAATGAAATAACAACACAATTTTTAATAGAGATGGTGTATTGTACTTTGTGCCATTCTGTTTCTACTTATAAGCGTGCAAGAATATTGTTTTTATTGAGTATACATATTTATATATTTACAGTTGCGTCAGAACTTGGAATGATTCCCGGACGCCATGCCTATGACCGTAACCAGGGTGTTCCAGTTGGTCCCGTACAAGTTACTCACCTTGCACTGACGGTACTTGATAAAGCTCCGCGAGATGACAGCACCTGTCAGGTCTGCAATAAAACATTGACGAATGCATGGAATTTGAAAGTTCACATGAGAACTCACACCGGGGAAAAGCCTTTCTCTTGCAAATACTGTGGGAAAAGATGCGCAACAAAAGGCAATCTGAATGCTCACTTGGTCGTACACATGAAGGACAACGAAGATGTGAATGATCTGACCTAACCATTTCAAATAAAATATAATGTCTATACCTGGTAGCTGTTGTCACGAATGAAGAACGTTCTTCATTCGTGATGTTGTACATTATTCTTTAAAACTTCATGTCATTAATCTGATTTTGTGTTTATATTTTTTTCTTCAAAACTTTCTTTTTCACTTGTTGTTCTTTGTAGAATCTGAATACATCTTAAATTTCACACTTTCATATACAATATAATGAGCATTTTCCATTAGTTTAGCTCATCAGAGCACAAAGAGCTGAAGGTGAGCTTTTGTGATCCCCATCTGTTCATTATCCATTTGTACAGTGGAGAATCTGTTATTCTTTCCCAATAAACGCGTTTACGCTAAAACTATTATTTGCAGTGCAAACAGTTTGGAGCCAGATCAGACGCCGGGTAACCCGTCTGATCAGGCTCCAAACTGTTTGCCACCAAGATAAACATGAAATATCAGAATTGTCCAAAAGTTGTTCTTTTCTACGTTTTAGTGTTTTGCGTTTGCGTTTAAACGGGAAAGAATAACAGATTCTCCACTGTACGTCTACAATTACAAGCTTGTTCTTCTCTGCAACCAATAGCTCCAATGTGATGGATAGCTCTAAACACTTCATGGGGTCATACTATTTGCTGAAAATTCATAAAACTTGCTCAGTATGGTCAACTTGACAATATCTAAGCAATGTGGTAATAAACATTACATGGAGTTAAAATGGAACAGTAGATTAAATTATTAGAAAGCTTCTGTCGGCACGCTATGGTCCAATTTTTGCTCTTATTTTAAACGAGGCCAGAAAGGTCACCTTTACCAAATCGAGGTCAATAACGAATATTGGTTATTCTTGTTGCCCTAAAAATTATGCCAACTCATAGGAAAGACGCCTGAACACTTTTGGGGCATATTTTTTACCCAAGTTCATGAAACTCGCTCAAAACAATTACCGTGGCATAATCTAAGTTATGTATAAATACCAGTTCTGCAGGGTCAAAAGTAAGTCATTAGGTCAAATCATAGTAAAATACTTCTTGGCCCTCTAGAAGCCACAGTTTAACCCAGACTTATTGACTCTCACGCAGTAACACCACCTTTGCAATATCTAGGTCACATTATGAATATTGGTCATGTCCGGTCATAACGCAGGTCAGTTGGTCAAATGATAGCTTTTAGAGACAGTTATGTGTACATTTTTATTTTCTCATTTCTCTGGTGAGCGCTTCAGGATCTCATTGACCTCTTGTTCTATCTGTTCTGTTCTTGTCATTTCAATAATGTCTTCTTTTGAGACATTCACCGAGTAGTCACAGCATGGATTCGTAAAGACTTAAAGTAGTTTAGTGTTTGAAATACTTTCCTTATCATAAGTTGTTTAATTGCATCTAGCAATGTTCAATTAAACTTTTGTTAATTGGCTGTTCTTTGATACATGATCTGTGTCATAACAAAACCTGCCTTATTGCATTGTATAGACCAAGCACCGTTGTCATCCAAGGCTTTGTATCTTATGTTTGTATACACTACCAAATACTGTATATAATAAACAACTTCATAAAATTATTTAGATACATGTGGGTGTCAAACAGTGTATATCAAGGCCAGCCGCCGCGTCTTTGACACGGCGGCTGGCCTTTATCTACACTTTTTGCAATACAATAAGGCAAGTGCGCACACGATATAACTACTTAATGTTGGACATAAGTAAGCACAAAGCTCCTGTAGGAGCTGTCTGCTGTATGTGTGTTCCGTGTTAGCAGCTATCTATTGAAATATGTTTATTCGTGTACTTTTTAGCTCACCTGAGGGTGAGCTATTGCAATCCTTGAATGCCCGTCGTCAACAATTTTAGTGTAAACACTCTAGAGGCCTCAATTTTGATCCAATCTTTCTAAAACTTGCTCAGATTGTATATGACCATAATAGTTCGGATGAGGTCGATTATGGTTGAAATCAGATGCATAGGTCAAGAGTTATCTGTCTGCCTTTGAATTGCTGAAAATGCCATATTTCACAATGTCAACACTCTACAGGCCACACATTTTACACAATCTTTCTCAAACTTGCTCAGGTTGTATATGACCATATGAATTCGATTATGGTTGAAATCGGACCAAAAGGTCAAGAGTTATCTACCTTTGAATTGCTTAAAATGCCATACTTAAAAGTGTTAACACTCTAGAGGCCACACTTTTCATCCAATCTTTCTCAAACTTGCTCAGATTGTTTATAACCATTAGAGTTCAGATGAGTTTGATCATGGTGGAAATCTGACCAATAGGTCAAGAGTTATCTACCTTTGAATTACTGAAATTGCCATATTGAACAGTGTTTACACTCTAGAGGCCACACTTTTCACCAAATCTTTCTCAAACAGTTTTCAATGGATTCTTTATCACTCTCTTCCATACAGCCAAACGTGCGTCTTTATGTGGCTACTATTTAAATTTTAAACAAGTATGAATCTAGCCATAGGCAGATGACTGCTTATTTCATGACCAAAGAATTGCCAAATGCTCCTTCAGGAGCTTTCTTCTTTACTTGGGTCGTGTTTAAACTGCTACATATACCTATATTAGAGACTGATGTTTATGTTGCTACATGTATACAATGTATGTTGTATTCTCTCCGGTAATTGCTTAACACAAGTTTGGCTGTACTTACACAATGATGATTTTGGTTTGTATTGTTTAATTGTTGTAATTAGAACTCTATGCAATCTTCAGTTAAATATAATAAAAGATATTTAGGATAAAGATGTTGTTCTATAGAAGAGAAAGAACTAGAAAGACTACTGACATTGAGAAATGGCGTAAAGACAAAATTAACCCAATTCAAAGCTAGCGATGTTTGTAATTTATGAACAGTATGTAAGAGTAAATGTGTTCTATGCAAACAGTGTAGATCCAATCAGGGGGCTTCTAAAGGAGCCATCTCCTCGGGGTCTGCGCTGTTCGCCACGTTGCAGTAGATTGTAAAAAACATCCATAAATAGTTTTAAATATACTTGACTGATTGGAGACTGGAATTGCCCATTAAAAGTTTCAGGAGTCAATGAGCTAATGTTGAGTTAGACCAATCATTAACCTTTGGATTTACTTTCAACACTAGCTTTGGAGCTAACACAATACAGTAAAACCTCTCTATTACGACTGTGTTTAACTCTTTCCTCCCTGAAACTTTAAATGGACAATTCCAGTTTCCATTTAAGTCTAGTCCATTTCTGACTTTAAAGGGTTGTTTTTGTCAATGATTGGCATTATGACAAACAGTGAAGACCCTGATCAGAGGGCTCCTTTCGGAGCCCTCTGATCTGGGTCTTCACTGTTTGGACAGGACAAGTGTACTGTTCACATGTACACTGTTTGAAAAGGACGTCTATATGCGGGACTAGGGTTCAAAGGGTTAAGGCAGGTGACTGCTGAAAGGAATGTGACAATTAAACAGACAGCTCCTTTAGGAGCTTTCTGTTTTACTGTCACTTTGCTTAAAGCTGTCACTTGACTTTTATACTATCAATTAGCCTTCGTTTTAGTGGTCGTAATAGAAGGCTTTAATGTACCTTAGTGTGACTTTAGTTGCTTTGTGGCAACAAAAAAATCCAACAGGCGCCAGACTATGGCTTGTTTTATTCAGCTTTTCAAGACGTCATATTGAAATTGTGAAACAGTTAGGAATATTCCCTTGATGGATGTGAATTTGTACCTATAATAAAAGTTTGTTCGAAGTTAATAAAAACACTCGAAAGAATACTGTTTGGTTTATTGATAGTTCCTATAATATTGACAGAATATATAGATGGGAAAAGCTGGTACATGTACATATATTCTATATTAGAATCTGCTTTACACTGTCTCTTGTTTAGTTAATACCTGGAAAATGCCCTTCTGTTTCTGCAGTATTGAAGATATTTTACCACTTAAAGCATGTTGAAAGTAAAGCAGAATGCGCCATAAGGCACATTCTGCTTTACTTTCAGACTGATTTAAGCTACCATTTGCCAGAATAAAGAAAATAGTTGTTATGATAAATATTCATGACTGTAACATTAAATGCGTAAAAATTATATCTTTTGAGAAATGGATAAAGCTGGAAGCACGGAAACCCCTGTAGCAGTTATTTTGCTTTAATCACTCACTTGTTTGAAATACTTATAACCCGTTTTGATTTCCCGGAGGCCCAATGGTAAATTATGCGTTTGAGTTGAGTCTGCGATCGTACTGAAGCATTCGAGTGTTTGGCTCAATTTATCCTTGAGAACGATCTCAGACTCAACTCAAACACTATATTTGTATAGACTTTACTGTATCGATTTTCTACACGACTAAATCACTTTATCAGTATGATATTTTTTCTATCTTTCAGATGAGCAGGCCATTAAGCAATTACCACATCACATCAGCCCATCCAATACGAGATTTCCACAAGGTCTCCAGATACCATCATCACACGATCCTAGGAATAGTACCTGTAAAATCTGCGGGAAAACATTAGCCCACAGGGCTAGCCTGATGGTTCATATGCGAACCCATACAGGGGAGAAACCTTTCGCGTGTGATATCTGTGGTAAAAGATGTACCACTAACAGCAACTTGAAGAAACACATGGTCGTGCATTTGGCATCAGATATAGCCAATCTATAGTACAGCTGGGTCAGCGGACGAATCTGTAGTCACTCTTGTATTAACCCATAACCCCATGAATATGCCTTCTTACACATCTAATTTATTCCTCGAAGAAAATAGTTCCATTTTAAACGATCATGAACATGTACCATAACAACTATTTTCTATTTTCTAGTAGTACCATAAAGCAGTATGAACGTAAACCAGAATGCGCCTTAAGGCTTGATTAAGCATACGGCTGCTACTATGACGTAAAAACCTGTCTAATACGGTCGTTGACAAGTTGTATGGTCTGCTACACACCCTGTCGACTTATTAGGCAGCTCTTTTAGAGCTACTACGATTTAGATGAGAGGCCATTTCCGGGCGTTGATAGAGGCCACACAAAACATGGCATAAAGGTGAGTCAAGTTTCGATTTTGCTTCAAAACAATATTTTTTCTTCTTTTTTCTAGAAATCGGGGAATGTAGTTCCACGTAAAAATGTCCACTTGATGAATTAGTTATCATCGTATGCTCCATTATTGCGATGTGGCGCCCCAATTTCATTCGGCGCAAACGTTACACGATCATTTTCAAACCGAAAGTAGTCAAAACACCAACATTTAGGTACATAAAATTGGAATGCACGAATTTATCATGTATCTAACGCAGATTTAAGATGCACACGAACACTATTGACTGTTTGGTATACTTTATGTGAATCGAAACACGCAACATTGAATATTATGGGCTAATTTTCTAAAAGAGGTGCCTCCGAGGCTATGAGGTGCCTGATAGGAGCCGAGCAACCTACTTAGAGGAGGGTTACTGTTGAACAGATTTAGGACTGATATTGTCAAAAATTGCTATATTTCATCGAAATCATGACCTGTCATGATTTCAAGTGAGGTTCCAAGGAATAATACGGCTTTATATAATCTTATATCAAACTTTAAATGCAATGAAACGGATATAAAGAGGTATGATTGTTAGAAAAATTAAACATAAACAATTTTCTAATTAGCAAATAGATGGAAAGTATACTTTAAATATGTACTTTTTTGTACACAAGTGGGATTCAACAACTTCTCAAATACATAAATGACTAATAATCCATGAAAAATGACATAGACGCAGTAGACCACTTTCATTTTCCTTTCGTTTCAGATAGGTGTGTTTCGTGGTATTAGAAGAAAATGCCTGTTCCTGGCGAAGAAGAAACATAGATATGCACATCATAGACACAGCTACAACGCTCAAATCAAATATTCATATTCTAAATCAAATATCCCACTAAGTAGTACCCCAGTAGCGAAGATTAAAAGGACAATTCAAGATATTAGAAGTGCCAGTAAATACTCACCAGATTGAAAGAGTGTTCGATTTTTGTCCCAAATATCTAAATTGATTTCAGCACAAATAACTCAAAAACAAGAAGAACGTTAACTTATTATAAGTTAACATAAGCTATCCTGATGACTTTCTTTCGTGATCAAAGAAGAACGTTATTTGACAAGACTGCAGACATACCAACAAACAGTCACCTAACGGCGATTCCAGAGAAACAAACACTTCCAACTTGTTTAGACGGTTACACATATCTGTATTCTGAGGACTCATTTTGTGACATAATTATGAACGATAGCTCAGATGATAGTTTTCGAACAGAATACAAAGACATTTTAAATATTGACATTTATTAAAGCTTAACAAGGCATTACGTTAATCTAAACCACAGCCTACATTCTGCATGTAAAATCAGTCCGATGATGTGGGTTTGTGTATAAGGCGGAAACCTTTTCACTCTAGAATGCGGAAAGTACGTCATATACTGATTTTGAATACATGACATAGGTGATCACGCTTTCAAAAGGTACCACCTTGTTACATTGGTGGTTTAAAAATTAGGGATGTAAATAATCGATCATTTGACTAACCGGATAACCGTTTAAAATTCCGAGCGGTTAACCGGTTAACCGCTCAATATTTCCTGACAGTTGCGACAAAAGATATTTTAACTTGAACGCTGGTGTACTTGAGTAAATTGACCCCATAGAAAAGTGACCCGCGGTCATTTGTTTTTTATTTAACCCCCGGTCATAGTATTTTGGTTCTCTGGTCTTAAAGTTTCGACCGCGGCACACGAAAGAAACGGATCCCTTACAAAGAATCATAACCCGTATAGAATAGCGACCTCGTGTGTAAAATACCATGTAGTTAAACGATATACAGATTATTTAATAATGATATGATTATGTTGAGTATAACATTTACAATAACACAATTTTGTTCTCTAATATTGAGTTTAAAAATATCAATGTTTTTTTTATTTTTATTGAAATACATAAAACATAGCTCGAATTTTCTCATACAAAGGACACTATTTATTTGATATATCTCACAGATTTCGAGCTATAACATGTTGCAAAAATGTATTTAGTATGCATGCAATAGTAAATTTAGGAATATATATAAAAAACAAACCTTATTCCTGTTAATATACAATTAGCTTTTTTAGCCTTTGACATTTATTATGACTTAAAGCATATCAAATATGTTTTGTAAGATGTAAAGTCTATAAATTTTACCTTAATGCCTATTAATAATCAACAGTCGGATCAAAAGTCCTGACGACGTTTTCAAAGCATGCAATGTGGCGATGAAGGGGGTTGAACTAATTGATACACAGTTTTTTAAAGTGTAGAACAAAATGCAAATCGATAACCTCCAACCACGAAGCCAACTACATGTATCAAAATTTATTTAATGCAGATCTTATAATTCAGATCAATGTACTTGAATAAAATTAACGTGATCCTTTCATCTGTCATATAAAAGGATTACGTGACGTGCATTTTACTAAATACATGTTTTTTTACATGTAGTGATGTGTTTGCCTGATATAGAAGCTAGATCTACATGTAATTTAAAACTACTCCGTTCATAGGTACCCCTGTTTAAAGCCGTGGTGAGTATAATTTTGCGAGCAAGCTCATTAAAGGATTAGCAAAGACAAAACCTAACTGTAATGATGTGACTGGTTATTTAATCCTCTTGTTTAATGTGACCAATACTCTCGGGCTATCTCCTTCAAACCTAAACAAAATAACACCCCCTGTGTGACAGCGAATATCTTCTGAAACAGAAACGTTAATGGAAATTCTGCTGTTTAGTTAAGAACTTTAATATTTTATTATTTATTTTACGATTAACCGGTTACCGATTTTTCCAACCGATGATCGGAAATTCGAACGGTTAATCGGTTAACCGATTAACCGTTGCCATCCCTATTAAAAATAAATGATCAACGTCTGGTATCGATAGAGGCGATTGTCATAATAACGTGACGTCAATTGCCGATCATATTTCCAGGTATTTTATTTTTTAAATTTCCGAACATATTTCCGTGGTATGTTAATTCTAAAAATAGATTTCCGGTTGTTGTTGTTTTTTTCATTTTTTATTTAGATTTCCGAGATACGTGAGTCCGTGAAATTCCGTGGTTTGTTAACCTCCCAAATACAACTCGTTGCGACAAAAGCCCCTTCCCTTTGACGTAAGCTATAATAACTATATGTAACGTTTTAAGTGCTTGCTTTTTGAGCCGTTGTTGTTTCTATATTTTGTGTAAAAGTTTCATTTTGCTAATCAGAAAATTGTTCATGTTCCAATTTGCTAACAATCAGACCTCTTTATATCCGTTTCATTGCATTTAAAGTTTGAATTAAGATTATATAAAGCCGTATTATTCATTGGAACCTCACTTGAAATCATGACAGGTCATGATTTCGATGAAATATAGCAATTTTTGACAATATCAGTCCTAAATCTGTTCAACAGTAACCCTCCTCTTAGTAGGTTGCTTGGCTCCTATCAGGCACCTCATAGCCTCGAAGGCACCTCTTTTAGAAAATTAGCCCATAATATTCAATGTTGCGTGTTCCGATTCACATAAAGTATACCAAATAGCCAATAGTGTTCGTGTGCATCTTAAAGCTGCGTTAGATGCAGAATAAATTCGTGCATTGCACTTTTTGGTACATAAATGTTGATGTTTTGACCACTTTCGGTTTGAAAATGATCGTGTAACGTTTGCGCCGAATGAAATTGGGGCGCCACATCGCAATAATGGAGCATACGATGATAACTAATTCGTCAAGTGGACATTTTTACGTGGAACTACATTCCCCGATTTCGAGAAAAAAGCAGAAAAAATACTGTTTTGAAGCAAAATCGAAACTTGACTCACCTTTCTGCCATGTTTTGTGTGGCCTCTATCAACGCCCGGAAATGGCCTCTCATCTAAATCGTAGTAGCTCTAAAAGAGCTGCCTAATAAGTCGACAGGGTGTGTGCTAAGGTTTGTCGTCTGGTTTGATTTATAAGTTTTGGAATTTTAAGTGTTTTTAACTTACGAAACATTGATATGAGCGTCAATTTGTAAAAAAAATTAGAATCTGATCTGTATCCAAACTATTTGTATATATTAGTGTTATAGAGCTGTCCCTTTTCATATTTTAGGAGTATGTCTAGTTTTATACAATTTTGTCCGTGCGTCTTCTCCTATAGTTTTTTGTCAATTTTGCTGAAACTTAATTACAGCTATTCTTACTGTCATTTCAACCTGAGCACTTGCAAGTTTTATTACGATTTAGCACTTTTTTCTAGAGCTACATGCCTCTTTAGGATTTTTGGAGTACGATTAGTTGTACAATTTTGTCTGGGCTACTTCTTCAATAGTTTTAGTCAAATTTGCTGAAACTTTACATTCACTCTCTCTATCATGGAAACTTTCCGTTGGGTTCAACTACTTTTACATGAGTCACTTGCCCTTTTGAAATAGGACATTAGTTCAAAACCTTAATATTGACTATTACTTCAAAAGTCTTTGACATAGCCTCGTGAAATTTGACACATTTATTTTTCATCAGGAGATGCATTCTGACCAAGAACCATATGTCTATCTTGCAATTAATTCAAATTATCCCCCTCAAATTCTAAATATTCGAAAATGCTATCATTTAAAATACTTCTTATTACGTGCACGTTCGCGCGAGTTTGTATGCGTATGTGTCTTCTGTATGGGTATGTGTGTTGGTTGTGAGAGTGCGCGTGTAAGTGTAAGTGTGCGTGTAAGTGTGTGTATTAGTGTGTATGTGTGCGTTGGTGACACTATCCAAGCGGGGTACGTCATAGGAGTACACAGCAACGAATCGAGGTACTTCAAACAACCGAGGTAGTTTTTACTAATGCCTCGGTAGGTATACCTCGCATTTAGCGTGCACAGTTCAAGACACGCACGCACAAGAAATATCTCGAGTACCTCGGTTTTCTGTGCTATTACCTATGCGTGTGTCGGTGTGTGTATGCACACAAACGATAACGATATTTGGTAATGGGAGATAATCCAGACCAGAAAATATGCGCGCGCATCAGAGAGCACACGCTTCCGGTCGAATGGCGGCAGAGCCGAGCTTCAGTCAGGACACATTTTGCAGCAATGTAAGTACCACTCTGCTTTTAGAATAATGGCGGCTATCGGCTATGTACAAGTACAAACTTTCACGAATTGGGAACAATGTATATCATATGCAGATG
This sequence comes from Gari tellinella, assembly GCA_922989275.2. Classification (NCBI taxonomy): domain Eukaryota; kingdom Metazoa; phylum Mollusca; class Bivalvia; order Cardiida; family Psammobiidae; genus Gari; species Gari tellinella. The sequence goes on along the minus strand of OV277872.1, from coordinate 32,120,826 downwards.
CTCACATATTAGATTGTTTTTGTAGAAACATTGACCCGCACATATTTCGAGTCGATGTCTTCTCCCCGTTTGCTTTGTTAAAGTTGTGCCAATTTGTTCAGAACATGGAAAGTGACGCAATTGTTGTAAATATAATAATGTCGTAATTAAAACAAAGGTATGTCAACATTTTTTGTTCTGTTTAGAATTAGCTTGGGGCGAATTGTATGGCTTTGCCGTTGGCTATATAACCAACCATCATTTGAGCAAAGGTAGTGACTCAGACTAGGGGTACGTGACAACTACCTCGGTTGTTTGAGGTACCTCGATTCGTTGCTGTGTACTCCTATGACGTACCCCGCTTGGATAGTGTCACCACGTTGGTCATGGCGTATTTATGTTTCTACTTATTACTTCTACCCCATCAATTCTGATGATAATGAGAAGGGGCACCTTTTAGGTGCACCATTGGGACTGTACCCGGTCCTGACACCGACGAACCAGTCGTAATGCTAACCTGAAATCCTGAGCGCCAAGGAGGGAAGCCATTACTACCAATTTTCAAGTCTTTGGTCTGACCCGGACGGGGATTGAACCCGCAGCCTCCCGCACTGCAAGCGGATGCTCTACCACTTAGCTATACAGACGGCCCATGGTTAAAGCGTACCGAGTCATAACGTTCCATTTTTGGTCGAAGCGTATCACATAAAGGATATATGGGGGGAAATTTCAATATGTTATTAGTTGATAATTGATTGTTTTTCACACATTATATACCTGTAAATATCGTTATTAGTGTATTTTAAATACGCCTGGATAGTTTTCACCCAGGCACAACATTATCTTTGCAGATTTAGGAACAAATTTGCCATTATGGTTATCAGTTCTCAAAGTTTCAAAATATTAATATTAGTGTCAACAATTATGTAATTGTGCACCCATGCACCACATTATCTTTGAATATTCAGTTCTCAAAGTTTCGAAATATTAATATTAGTGTCAACAATTGTGTGGATCCTGATCATTCGCCGCCATACACGGCTTCTGATCAGGCTTGAAAATAAATGTTGCACCCATTTACGCGACTTCTGATCAGGATCCAAACTGTTTAAAAAGTAATCTAAATAAATATATATATATATATATTCATAATGCAGTAAAGCAAATAGCGTCTGTTAAAAAACAAAGTGTCAATCATTGTGGATCCAAAGCAGACGCCGCTTTACACGGCTTCTGATCAGGATCTAAAATGCTTGAAAGTAAATATTTCATCCGTGAAAAGGTAGTGGTTACGCGGCTTTTAATCAGGATCCAAACTACTCGAAAATGAAAGTTGTCTGTTCTAAATCTAAAACTAATAAAATAAATGTCAAACATTGTGATCCTGATCAGACGCCGTTTTACACGGCTTCTGGTAAGAACCCACAATGCTTGAAAAGAAATCTTGCATCCGTCGTCTGCTTCTATTTGTTACTAATAACCAGTTTGGGATTTACAATGATTATAGGCGAAAGATAAATTTATTACAGGGAAATCTCTAAGGTATGTATATCTTACGTAAAATCACGGAGGACAAACACCGGTGTTGTGTTAGTCCTCCGTGGTAAAATATCGGGCAGTGTGCATATATGATCAGTATCCAAACTATTTATACCTGCTTAATAACATAGTTGTACAGTTAGATCGTGTTTTACAGTGTTTATAGGTGTGAAATACAAGTTTTACGGGCAATTTTTAAGGAAAGTAGATCAAATGTAAAATATCGGCGAGTATGCATATATTTATATGATCAGGATCGAATCTACTTAATAATATATGTATACATGTGAATCGTGTTTTACACTGATTATAGGTGTGAAAACAGATAAATTGCCACCAATAATCACTTATAACGTATTGAAATTTCCCCATATAATTATATCCTATTTGTGGTACGCTTCGACCAAAAATGGTACACTAATGCAATGGTACACCTTAACCATGGTACGCTTTGATCATAACCCATACGTGACCATACCTCCAATATTTGAAATTAGCCGTACGGTCACGTACCCCCCTAGCGAGTCAGTTGAGAGTAGGCTAGGGGTACGTGAGTCATACAATACTATATAGCAACAGTTTATTTTGTTTGCAGATATTGTTAATATCGATGTAAATGTTATTAATATCTCATTTCTACCTTCTATTATGGCTGTTTAACGCAGACAAGCAAAGAAACAATTTTTTTCTCCATTCAACATTTTTTACGGCAGCGAAAACGATACCTATCAATAAAGAACGTTCACACATTTTTACAAGCATGTATAATGTTAGGCAGCCATAATGTTATCCAATATAGGTCGTTTGCAGTTCAAAACAACACGATAAATCGGAGATCATATTAAAATTAGTGGTCGTTTTTAAATTAAATTTTGCATACACTTATGATACGCATATACCAACTCTGACAAGAAACTCAGACTTTTTGATAGACTGACTAAAATCTTTAAATTTCTTCTTTTTTTTATATAAATTGTGTGTCGCTGAAAATGGTCATTTACGTGGGGTGGTATTGGCTATTACCTTGATCACGTTTGTTTACATGGGAGAACATCACTAGGTAAAATTTCGTGATATTTGCTCTGTCTGAAAGTTGAATCCCGTGCTGTGACGAGTTCAGTAAAGAAATCGATGGCCATCGATTGCGAGTTGGCTACCGGTTTAGTACAGTAGAGAAAACATTTTCTTTCCATATAACCCCGGTTACGCTTAATCTATTATTTTCATTGCAAACAGTTAACCCGGCGTCTGATCAGGCTCCAACTGTTTGCAACTCAGATTAAACTGGTAGTCAGATTTGTCAAAAAGTTATCATTTTCTATATTTCAATGCAATGCGTTTGCGTTTGAACGAAATAATTAAGTTTTCTCCACTGTATTTCAGACCGGTTGTCAACTCGCAATCGATGACCATCGATTTCTTTACTGAACTCGTCACAGATATTGGATTTAGTAGTTGGGATAAATGAATTGTGAAGCCCGATTACATTTTAAATGTGCTAAATTCATGAACACTTCGACAGGAAATAAAAAGAATTGCATTTTTTTTCAAACTGAAGCTCTAGCATTCCTACATAATCTGTATCAGTGTTTGAGTTGTATTGTATTACGTTTATTTTATGTGACGTTTTTCGAGCTGCTCTGGAAACATTCCGTTGAATACGTGACATTTGTAAGTTGGTGTAGAGAACGTCTGTATCTTAAAACCTTCACGTATATCGTGTCGTATGAACACGTCCTCTGATATTTATCACATTTAAATTTTTTTGCTCTTAGTTTAATAAAACGTCTGTATGAGTGGCAAATAGTTTGGATCCTAGTAATATAAGATCCCGATTGGCTCCAGCCTCCGATCAGGGTCCAACATGTTTGGAAATGACAGTACGGTTGTTTTTATACTTTTAACGTATCCATGTGAGGGCCTCGTTCAGTCAGTTGTAAACTACTATGGTATGCGACAGCTTAACGGTGAGGCGTTACAGAGTCGTGGAAAATAGGCTGTTGAATAACTTGAAATCACCCTTCGGAAAACTGTCCTTTAGAAGTGTAAACGTTACATAGAAGTTATGAATAAAACTTTTTTATTACGGCGTGAAATTTTTGTTTGTCAGAGTTGGTATAGGTATATCATAAATATATGCAAACTTCCATTTTGTCTGCGTTGTCTTGTTATAAATATATTTGAAAATTATCGTGGGTTTTTGAACTGCAAACGACCTATACCAGTTTTGTTTAGAATAATTGCACTGTTTAATAAAAATTAATTGGGATCCATTGTAAACGTGTTTTTCGAGTTGATTTTTGTAACAGCTAGGTCATTAACCAGTAAACTTACATGTATCGATACTTGGTGGGAGCCGAAGCTTCGCTAGTTTCTATATTCTTACCACTTCATATTCAGCGCTAAGTTAGGAAGCTCAGTAATTTTGAACAAACTTATTAGATTCTATATATTAGTTACCTATGAATAAACTTTATAAGAAAAATGCCACTTGACATTGGTCACGCATTTGAACGGGTTTCAGATATCGGGCGTATCTGACGATAACACCATACCCTATATGAGGAATACATCTATTCTCATTGCTGCTGTGAAAACAAGTTGGATGGAGAATAGTTGTCTAAGTTTCTTTGTTTTTCTCCATCAAATAATCATAAGATAAGGTAGAAATGAGAGATTATTAATATTAGAATTAATAAAACGTATCTGCAGGCAAAGTAGTGTGTTGCTACATAGTGTAAATGACTCACGTACCCTAGTCTACCCTCACAGGACTCGCTAGCGGTACGTGACCGTACCGCTAATATCAAATATTAGAGGTACAGTCACGTACCCCTAGTCACTACCTTGAGTAAAATACCTTGTATCATCAACTCTGGTAGTTTCGGACAGCCCGGTAGTTTGGGACACTTTACAAAGGAAACAAAATGGAACACATCCACTGGCTTCAGCGTGCCAGAATTCTGTCAAAACTTTGGAAAGAAAGGCATTTGACTTTTAAAAAAGAAAAAACTAAGATTATTGACTGTTTTATAACATTTGACTGATTGATCATCGATTATCGTAATTATGGTATTCATATTGCAATACATTATTACCTTTACATACCTAAGTCACATTTGTCCGGAGAAAATTACTTCCACAATTGTTTTTTTCTCTGACCTTCGTTGTAAATAATTAATATCTCGTAGTATTCTTAATGTGAACTGAAGTTTCAAACAGTTACGTCACAAGCCTTCCTTAACCCTTTCAACCCTACAACCCTCTGTAGAGATTACTGATTACATATGCAAACAGTGTAGACCCTGATCAGAGGGCTCCTATAGGAGCCCTCTGATCAGGGTATGCACTGTTTGATATTTTTGTTGTCATACCAAACATGCAACAGTACACTGGTTCAAATTACCTGTACTAGAATAGTCCAAAAGGATTATGAATACCCACAAGAGAAATTAAGGGTTGAATCGGTTAATGTATGACGTCAAATATCTGATCGTCCGAATGTACCAGAAGGCTTCAGTGATACAAAATGATCAGGGTGCATGTTTGTTTACCATGTATGCATTTTTATATTCATTTGTTAGATTCTCTGACTATTTTAAAGACTTTTTGTATTGTGTTTGAGTTTTGGAATAAAAAATGTTACATTCATACAAGGTGTAAGTGCGCATGCGCATATAAACAGTTTAGGTGTCCGAATCTACCCCACGCCAGGCTACATGTAAGAATAAATGGAGACACTGTTTGGCAGACATTACAGGGTGGACACGCTTGAATATGCGGGTTTGTCCCGGTTTATCCCGAAATACCATTTACTCATTTCATTGGGGCCAAGTGCATGCGCATCAATTAGGTACACCGTCGGGAGTTGTCGATAAACCCGATCCAAACAATACGGTCTTCTAGGAAAAAGGCTTTAGCCTGTAACTCCCGCTCCATGCATGGTCTTCTTTTTGGGATTTTGTTCACTTGTGCATGCTTCGGACGGAATACGGTCTACCGGTGTGCTGCCAATGTCTGTCAAGTTTTCCCCTGAAGCCATTAACATCTTTGGCATTCACGACCCAGTCTGGTAATCCGTTCCACTTATTCACTACGCATAGCCCAAAGAGTGTTTGCAGATGTTCAGTCTACCTCGTTTCTTTGCCAGCTTGAAGTTCTGTCGATTTGGATGCGGCATAGCGGTCTCTCCTGATCAACTCTGTCTCTGCCATTGATGGTCTTAAAAGTTGCAATCAGATCGTCTCTGTCTCATCATTAGTACATGGATGGCAGCCTCATAGCTCTTAGTCTGTCTTCATATGAGAGATCACGTAGTGTCAAACACAGCTTGATTGCTCTGCGTTGTGCCTTTTCAACCTCGTCAATGTCTCCAGCATATTGTGAATCCTTGGTGCGTTCTCCTATTCCAAGATTAGCCTAACCATGGTAGTGTTGAGCTTCATGATGACAACTTTGTCTCTAGTATCCATTCTGCCTCACATCCTCACGGGTAATTCTGGGCAGTGCGAGTATGTGACTGTTAGTAGAGTTAAGAACAGTTCAAAGATGAGGCTTAGCGGACGAAACAAAGTTAACAATGCTAAACACTTAACAGGAAAAAAAGAGTAAAAACAGGATTAAAAGCACATTGCTGGACTTAAGTTCAGAATAATTCATGGGGCTCACTAAGGACTTAAAGTTTTCAAGTTCTCATTCAGCCCGACATCTGCAGGAAGGTCATTCCCACTGTACTACTGTAAGAGGAAAAAAAAAGTAGTTATAATAGATCTAGTCTGTTCCAGTATGAACCTGTCTGAAACTCACAGAATGACAGAGTCAAATTCAGTGATACTTCTACATTTAGTTACTGATTTACATCAATTTTTGCATATGCATTTTTAATGAAGTGTTGATGGGCGTTTTTTATTTTTCATGTGAGCTGTCCCATGAAGGACAAAGTTATTGGTCTTGATTTGGACTTTTCTGACTGAATAAAGCTTGTGGCGAGTACTACTTCTACATTTCTTTAAATGCAAATAAAGTGTTTCCATCTGGAACCAAATCTCTTTAAGGTAAAGCACCCCTGATGAAATCAGGCTAATGACGGTCAATATGGGTAATCTATGAAGTGTCATCAACCATGACGTCAACCAACGGTTCACACTGAACCATGCTCAAACATGGTTCAGTATGGCCGTCAGTTACGAGAATGGCAGATTGATCTGTAGAGTTTCGACATTGGCCTGATCCTATTAGGGGTGCTCTACCTTAAAGAGATTTTGATCAATTTGGATATCTCATTAGCAGTGTTCAATCTTAAATTTAGAGGAGTATCAAACAGTTTGTAAACGAAGCCTCGCGGAAACACTGGGTCAAATCATTGACAAAGTAGGTTAACACTCTAGATGTCACATTTTCTTCCTGATCTTCATGAAAATTGATCAGAATGTTCATCTTAATCAAATAATGTTTTTCCAGCCCTAAACTTTAATTAAGATGCCAGCTAGGAATAGCAAGAGATTGGGTATGTTGATTAATGTCTGCTATTTTAAGCTCACCTGTCATGATGTGCTTTCGTCATTTATCTTCGTCCGTTGTATTTTTTCTGTTCAATATCTTTACAAAATTTCTAACAAAGAATTTATATTATCTTATGTAAATTAATTGTCGTAATCGCTTCATTAACCCTTTCACTGCCAGGCACATTTACATTACTGTGCAGGTTGTTTGTTGGGAATATTTCCTGGAATTCAAATTAGATAGAACAGAAGTGTATATGTGCTTTGCTGGTCACAGAAAGTATACCTGTATTTTGTACAATACTATTATTTGTTATTATTCCTCCAGAGTATAGCCCTGGGGTTAAATTTGCCCTGTACTGGGGGTTACAAGTTTAACGTAAGCTTTAACAGTGTGTTTAAATTGTTGACTATGATAAAGTGAGGGATATAGAACCATCATGGTCCTCTTGTATAAATTAAAATGTTGTAAATGATTATCTTGAAAAGCGTTGGTACAATTTGGAGTTATTACCATTTGTTATTTTACACTCTTTCTGTTTAGAGCTTAACCTAAGATTTAAAAATATTCTTGTGTGAATCACAAAAATGTATAAAGTTGCCTAAATAGCCATTGTAAATTAATTGAAAATATTACTTTTCTGTTATAAATATCGCTTAACATTGTCAAAAGGACAACAATTCGTAGCAAAGACTGAATTTGTGCATGCATTTGCTTATAACAGTGATCATTGTCTTTATGTGTAACTTTCCCCTCATTGTAGGGTTGCGATTTTTTAGAAAAGTCCCTTGCCAAGTTTTAAACACACTTTCCTTAGAATGTATGCCAGTACCTCAGAATGTATGCCTGCAACTGATGTACTGTTTGTGTTATCTACCTCTCTTTGTAGGGTTGGGATTTTCACACTTGCACAAAGTTTATAATATTTTATTGTCATTTGTTATATGGATAACCAGAACCACCCATTAGCAAGTGAATCGTCAGCAGCCATTAGCAAGTGAGCAGACCACTGTCCAGTTGTGTCGGAACCTTCAAAACCATGTTTGACTGAAGATCCAAATGATTATCCTGAATCTTCAAAAACAGTAACAAAAGGTAGGTTTCTTTATAATATATGTTGTAGGATACAACATTTGTGACTGTATAAGACTTTGAGCATTGCTTACTTAGTAAAAACATTAAATATTTCATAACCAAGTGAGAAAAGTTATGTATCAAGTTTTGAATACACTTTCTTTAGCATGTGCTAACACCTCAGATTGTATGCCTGAAACTGATGTACTTTGTGTGTTATCTACCTCTCTTTGTAGGGTTGGGATTTTCACACTTGCACACAGTTTATATTTATTGTCGTTTGTTATAGTGGATAACCAGAACCACCTTTTAGCAAGTGAATCGTCAGCAACCATTAGCAAGGGAGCAGACCACTGTCCAGTTGTGTCGGAACCTTCAAAACCATTTTTAACTAAAGATCCAAATGATTACCCTAAATCTTCAAAAACAGTAACAGAAGGTAGGTTTCTTTATAATATATGTTGTAGGATACAACATTTGTGGTTGTATAAAACGTTGAGCAGTGCTTACTGAGTAAAAACATTAAATATTGCATAACCAAGCGAGAAAAGTTATGTAACAAGTTTTAAACACACTTTCCTTAGACTGTATGCCAATACCTCAGAATGTATGCCTGCAACTGCTGTACTGTGTGTGGTATCTACCTCACTTTGTAGGGTTGGGATTTTCACACTTGCACAAAGTTTATGATATTTATTGTCATTTGTTATAGTGGATAACCAGAACCACCCATTAGCAAGTGAATCGTCAGCAACCATTAGCAAGGGAGCAGACCACTGACCTGTTGTGATGGAACCTTCAATACCATGTTTGACTGAAGATCCAAATGATTACCCTGAATCTTCGCCATCAGTAACAGAAGGTAGTTTTCTTAATAATAATATATGTTGTATGATACAACGTTTGTGGTTGTATAAAACTTTGAGCATTGCTGAGTAAAAACATTAAATATTTCATAACCAAGCGAGAAAAGTTATGTATCAAGTTTTGAATACACTTTCCTTAGAATGTGCCAATACCTCAGCGTGTGTGCCTGCAACTGATGTACTTTGTGTGTTATCTACCTCTCTTTGTAGGGTTGGGATTTTCACACTTGCACAAAGTTTATATTTATTTTCGTTTCTTATAGTGGATAACCAGAACCATCCATTAGCAAGTGAATCGTCAGCAACCATTAGCAAGGGAGCGGACCACTGTCCATTTGTGTCGGAACCTTCAAAGCCATGTTTGACTGAGGATCCAAATGATTACCCTGAATCTTCAGCAACAGTAACAAAAGGTAGGTTTCTTTATAATGTTTGTTGTAGGATACAACATTTGTGGTTGTATAAAACTTTGAGCATTGCTTACTGAGTAAAAACATTAAATATTTCATAACCAAGCGAGAAAAGTTATGTATCAAGTATTAAATACACTTTCCTTAGAATGTATGCCGGTACCTCAGAATGTATGCCTACAACTGATGTACTTTGTGTGTTATCTACCTCTCTTTGTAGGGTTGGGCTTTTCGCACTTGCACACAGTTTATAACAGAGCACCAGATAAGGGTAGTTTTTAAAAAACTAAAACTCTTTATTTCTGAATTAAACCCTATGGTGTCACTACTCGTTAGAATCGTCTCTTCGACACGATTCTAATGAATAGTAACACCATAGGATTTGGTGCTGAAATGAGTGAGAAAATGTTTGATTTGTTGAAATAACTCCCTCTTATCTGGAGCCCTGTTTTAATATTTATTGTCATTTGTTATAGTGGATAACCAGAACCACCCATTAGCAAGTGAATCGTCAGCAAGCATTAGCAAGGGAGCAGACCACTGTCCATTTGTGTCGGAACCTTCAAAACCATGTTTGACTGAAGATCCAAATGATTACCATGAATCTTCACCAACAGTAACATAAGGTAGGTTTCTTGATAATAATATATGTTGTAGGACACCACGTTTGTGGCTGTATAAAACTGTGAGCATTGCTTACTGAGTAAAAACATTAAATATTACATAACCAAGCGAGAAAAGTTATTTATCAAGTTTTAAACACACTTTCCTTAGAATGTATGCCGGTACCTCAGAATGTATGCCTGCAACTGATGTACTTTGTGTGTTATCTACCTCTCTTTGTAGGGTTGGGATTTTCGCACTTGCACAAAGTTTATAACAGAGCACCAGATAAGGGTCGTTTTTCAAAAACTAAAAATCTTTATTTCTGAATTAAACCCTATGGTTTCACTACTCATTAGAATTGTCTCTTCGAGACGATTCTAATGAGTAATAACACCATAGGATTTGGTGCTGAAATGAGTGAGAAAATGTTTGATTTGTTGAAATAACTCCCTCTTATCTGGAGCCCTGTTATAATATGTATTGTCATTTGTTATAGTGGATAACCAGAACCACCCATTAGCAAGTGAATCGTCAGCAACCATTAGCAATGGAGCAGACCACAGTTTACTGTCCATTTGTGTCGGAACCTTCAAAACCATGTTTGACTGAAGATCCAAATGATTACCCTGAATCTTCAAAAACAGTAACAAAAGGTAGGTTTCTTTATAATATATGTTGTAGGACACCACGTTTGTGGCTGTCTAAAACTGTGAGCATTGCTTACTGAGTAAAAACATTAAATATTTCATAACCAAGCGAGAAAAGTTATGTATCAAGTTTTAAACACACTTTCCTTAGAATGTATGCCGGTACCTCAGATTGTATGCCTGCAACTGATGGACTTTGTGTGTTATATACCTCTCTTTGTGGGAGTGGGAATTTCACACTTGCACCAAGTTTATAATATTTATTGTCATTTTTTATAGTGGATAACCAGAACCACCCATTAGCAAGTGAATCGTCAGCAACCATTAGCAAGGGAGCAGACCACTGTCCATTTTTGTCGGAACCTTCAAAACCATGTTTGACTGAAGATCCAAATGATTATTCTGAATCTTCAGCAACAGTAACAAAAGGTAGGTTTCTTAATAATATACAGTCTAGACTGTTTTAAGAGACCTTGCCAAGCACCTAGTAGATTATACTGAATTTGACCCGTATTCCCCATGGCTATTCGTGACCAGGCACCACTTAAACTACAGTGATGCTCACTTATTACGAAATTCAGGGGACCTTGCAAATAATTTTTTCTTATCCAAACTTCGTCTTATCCAAACAACGAAATATCTTTGTGAATAGCTTGCATATAACGAAATTTTTACTCATCATACTTTTAGTTCAATATTGCTTAGAAAGAAAGAAAGATAGAAAGGCATAGAAATTGAATCTTAAATATTTGTTTTAATTGTACCAAATAGAATAAATGTTAACAAAATAAGAGTGGCTTCATGACATAAGAAATGCCATTTATTTCTTCAAAATTTAACCTGTTCCCTGTTTCGTATTAATAGAAAACTCAACCTTTTATAAATATTGAATGAGTAAACTTTATTAATATAAAAAGTTTAATATAAAAAGTTTTTTTTTATATAAATCTACTCTGTTGATATAGCATCCGTGCTATTGCAGAATATGTGTGTCAAACAGCAAGAATTCCGATCAGACACCCTGTTATCAAGCATCTGGTCTAGATCCAAACAATTAATATGCCCAGTAAACTCATTATTTCCAGTTGTTTGAATATCATATCAATAGCATATATACATTACATGTTGGTTGGGTAATGTTTTGTTATCAGAGGTGATGAGCAGCTAAGCAATTAAGTACTGTAAGCCACTTGTCAAACTGTGATTATGACCGACATTTTGTACTAACAGAACCATTTTACAAGTAAAATCCAGTATAGGGACCTAAAAATTAGTTTGTCTTATCAAATATTTCGTTATATCCATTTCATCTTAAGCAAGTCGGAGGCCATTAAAAAAAGGAAGCAGTCAGGGAATTATTTTTATTTTGTATTAAGCAGTTTTTCATCTTATTCAAGTTCGTTATAAGTGAGCTTCACTGTATACGGAATTTGACCCATTTTGCCTGTGCCCATTCGTGACCAGGCACCATATAGACTATACTGAACTTGACCCATATTCCCTGCGGCTATACGTGACCAGACACCGAGGTGACTTTACTGATTTTGACCTTTATACCATGTGGTCATGCATGACCAGACATCAAGTAGACCATTTTGAATTTGACCCATATTCCCTGTAGCCATTACCATGTCATGAGTATACTTAGGGTTGGACACCGTTAAGAATGAAACGGTACGATACGATACTGATACCAATGAAATGATACCGGTATTTTAATGATTCTTTTCGATACAATGTGATATGATACAAATTTACAATGAGAGCACCGCAAACGGGTGCTGGACGCTCGACCTTCACATACTTGAGATGGATACATATTCCAAACTTAAAGAATGTGTATTGGTATTTGACGCTTTCTTAATCATAGATGTCTGTAAACAACAACAACTAATAAATACTTGGACATACATACACAGATTTTGAAACCTAAATGTGGACCCTAAGGTCAAGGTCACAAGGGTCCTATTTTTTCTGTGCATGGAAAGGTATTGTCCATAAACACACACATACCAACTATGAAAGCAATACCTCAAAGAACATAGAAGTTATAGAAACTTTTCAAAACCTAAACACAGATTTCGAAACCTAATCGCTGGCCCTAAGTTCAAGGTCAAGGTCACAAGGGTCCAATTTTTTATGTGCATGGAAAGGTCTTGTCCGTAAACACACACATACCAACTATGAAAGCAATATACCAAAGGACATAGAAGCTACAGGCACTTTTCAAAACCTAAACACAGATTTCGAAACCTAAATGTGGGCCCTAAGTTCAAGGTCAAGGTCACAGGGGTCCAAATTTTTCTGTGCATGGGAAGGTCCATAAACACACACATACCAACTATGAAAGCAATACCTCAAAGGACATAGAAGTTACAGTTATTTTCCGAAACCTAAACGTAGATTTCGAAACCTAAACGCTGGCCCTAAGTTCAAGGTCAAGGTCACAGGGGTCCAAATTTTTTCTGTGCATGGTATGGCCTTGTCCATATACATACATATACCAAATATGAAAACAATACCTCAAAGGACATAGATTTTACAGGTGTTTTCCTCGAAACCTAAATATAGATTTCGAAACCTAAACGTGGGCCCTAAGTTCAAGGTCAAGTTCACAGGGGTCCAATTTTTTCTGTGCATGGAAATGTCTTGTCCATATACACACACATACCCACTATAAAAACAATACCTCAAAGGACATAGAAGTTATAGGCACTTTTCGAAACCTAAACACAGTCTTACAAAAACCGTAACCCAAGAACTTAACCAACGCAGACGCTGACGCAGACGACAGGGTGACGACAATAGCTCGACTTTTCGAAAAAGTCGAGTTAAAAATGACACAAGAACATGGCTATTACCGAGCAGAATAACAGGTTTTGTGTAACCCATTATCAATTACTTATCAGGGCTCCAGATAAAGATACTAACTCTTTGAACCCTAAAAATGCGTGATTTGCAAACAGAGTATCTGTGAGGAGTAGACTTGTCTTATGCAAACAGTGTAGACCTTGATCAGAGGGATCCTTAAGGAGCCCTCTGATCAGGATATACACTGTATGTCATTTTGACATATATTGTAAAACTCAACCCTAAAAAGTCAAAAATGGACTAGACTAAATTGAAAACTAGAAGTGTCCATTTGAAGTGTCAGGAATGAAAGGGTTAAGAGGTAGTAAACTGAACAAATTCAACAAACCCAACATTTTCTCACTCATTTCAGCACCAAATCATATGGTGTGACTACTCATCGTCCTGAAGAGACTATTCTAATGTCAAATGAGTAGTGATGCCATAGAGTTTAATGCAGAAATAAAGATTGTAGTTTTTGAAAAACTCCCATTATCTGGAGCTCTGCTTATGTACCGAACAATTTCAAAAAGATTCTGGTAAAATTAAGGACAAAATGCTGCACAAAATACACAATTTTAATTATGTAAGTGATTTAACTGCATCTAAGAAAATTTAATTATTGAACTAAAAAGTGTTCTAAGTCTGTACCCCATAGCATGTCTGCATTTATTTAAGACAGGTAACCACTTCAAGCACATTGAAAGTTAAGTAGAATGCCATTGAAGGCACATTCTGTTTTACTTTTATTCTCTTTTAAGCTTTCCGTCCAGCCTCTTTCTCATGCATTGTGATGCATGGCCTGGAAAATACGATGATTCATTGATAATTTAAAGCTTTTCAAAACGCCTGGAGTATCAATAAAAATACCGGTATTTATTTTCAACGGTTACGATCCAGTACAAGTTTAACCGATTATCGGTACTGTTTCGATACCGCTTACTGGTGTCCAACCCTAAGTACACTACACAAACATTGAACCATATTCCCTGTGGCCATACATTACCATGTCATGAGTACACTCCACCAACTTTGAACCATATTCCCTGTGTTCATGCTTGGGCCCGTATTCTGAAACATTCTAAGATAACTTTTTCTCTAAGTAAATCAATATTCTCTTAGTTTTGGGCAATTTACTCTAAGTATTTGATGATTTACTCTTAGAAAGTGAAAATAACTAAGAAAATTTTAAACTCGACAAATTTAACTAAGTATAACGATATACTCTTAGAAAATCAACATAGCCTTAGTTTTTGGCCATTTCAACTAAGTATTTGGGGATTCCCTCTTAGAAAGATGAAAAAACTAAGAAAATTCTCAACTGGCCAAATTTACTCTAGAATTTTCTCAAAACTTGAAAAAACTGTGACCCTCTCTTAACTGGTTATAATTTTCTAAGATGCGAACACGAACGTTTATTAAGCAACAATAACTGTCCCAGAATAGGTAGAATAGATAATTCATTGAATAAAACTATTTTATAGACCTATAGATACGTTTATCGGAGGTTTTTGTGCCGACATTTATGTTTGAATGGCTTCGTCAAATTGGGTCAAATTCGGGGTGGGGTAACAACATTACAAACGACTGAGATTACTGTTTAAGATATTATTACCTACGGTCTTTATCGCGAAAAGGTGGAAAAGATCGATATCTATTAATACTCTATATGTTTAGTAATAAATGTCACTGTATGTACCAAAACTAGCGTAAATAAATAACTAGTTCCACAATTATAATTAACTAACAAGCAGAATTTCAACGAAGTCGCCGTGGCTCAATCGGTAGCGTGTCTGACTGGCATGTCGAGGGTAGCCGGTTGGAGCCACACAGGGTATAGTCTTTTTTTTCTTAACAACCTTTTTTTAAAAAAATAAATAAAATCATCATTATTTCCATAGATTCGTTTCTTTAAATACAAAAAACTGCTTAATCCTTTCACTGCCAAACTTTCGTGAGAGTTTACGTCTTCACCGTTTCATTGTCGTCTGCTTCAATTTTGTTGCCTGTAATATCGTTTCAAAGTTAATTGTAAGGCAGTATGACTGAAAAGAATTCAATACGAGTGCCAAACAGTTTGGATCCTGATCAGACGCCGCGTTACGTCTGATCAAGCTCCAAACTGTTTGCAAACGTGCATTTAGCCGCCATTGAGAGTGAAAGGGTTAAAGCATGCTAAGATTGAAGTAAAAGTCTCCAATTAGAAGGTTTCCTTCTTATTGTCAACCTGCTAGTTCTAGAAATGACTTTCATGTTTCTACTCTTTCTTGATATTTGAAAAGCTCTATGAAAAGTGTCCTGCAGGTTGCTATTTAACCCTTGTCATACAGAATTGTCATCTGCTGCAAACACAGCATCTGCAGAGAAAAAACATAATCAATTTGATGCTTTCCAAACTTAAGAAAGGTAAATAATGACTGGCAAAAAAGTTTGGATCCAGATCAGACGCCGCATAACGCGGCGTCTGATCTGGATCTATACTGTATACAAACTGTTGACAAATTTTAATCAAGTCGCGCTTAGCATAAAAAGTTTTTTTTTAGCAGGCTGACAGTAAGAAGGAAACCTAAATACTTAAGTATTTTCTTAGAGGAAAGGTTAGAGAAAAAAAAGTCTTAGTTGAAAATGTAACAGTTAGAAAAATCTTAAGTGAAATACTTAGAATGTTTCAGAATACGGCCCAGGTCACAACTTGTGACAAGCGTGACCAGCCATTGGGTAGTTCATACTGACTCTGGGCTATATTCTCCGCGGCATTGCGCTACCAAGTTCCAAGTTGTTTATAATGACTTTGAGATGTTTTATTCGTGGCCACGTGTGACCATGACTGACTTGTACATAATTATACCAGTTAGCCATGTTTATAGAATGCATTTAACATGGAAGGTTTCGCATGTATAATTCCATTACTAGCAGAACTGTGTCATGGGCCTCATGGCAACCAATATGAACAAAATACCATGTCCAAGAGATTATGTATTTTACAATAATATTGAAGTCCTGTACAAAGATGATGTAATTCAAATTACACCACTGTTATGTGCACATATACCTCAGTTTGTTGGTACAAAATCTGGTAAAATAGCTGTCTGCACACTACCTCTGTATGTTGAGGAAATAATATGGCAAGTTTGAATTTCACATAAAGCCTTCCAATGTTCAAACTCATTTAGTCAGTTAAATAGTCCTTCATTTATATACAAGGGTTAATCGGGAAATTCGTCGACTGTTGCTAGGAAATGAAAAGCTTAATCTGTATACGTGTATTCCAAGTACATGTATATTTTTTAAGGTTGATACGGTTTTTCTACGGTGCATAAATCTTATGTAAAAATATTCACAAATAAAAAAGTTACAGCAACTAACAATAATGCAGTAGCCGGATCATATCCTCAACTAATTTGGTGTCAAATCCATGAATGTGTGAAGAGGTTTGTAACGGTAAAGATGTAAATTTTCCTCCATAAGCCCCATTTTTGCAGTGACAGCCACAATAATGTATAGCTTTTATATATTGTCCAATGAAAACGAATATATTGACAAGGGCTATAAATTTAAAAGATTTGTTTGTTTTCCATGTTATGTCAGATTATTGGAATTGCATGTTGTTCTGTTTTCTTTCGACTGGTTCTGATGGAATTCAAAAGTTAACATTCACACCTTTATGTTAATTCATACCATTAATTTCATTCATTACAGCCAGGAAGATTCAACATTTAACAGAGTAACAAAGTCGTTGCCTAAAAAGCCTTTTTCAAGCGAATGTTACCATGCGACGGGAGCTTAGAATGATAGATTGCAAAAATGCAATCCAGAAACACAAGTACTTGAGTTCTTTAAATTGGACTATATTAAACTGTGCACAATTGGATAACAGCAGAGAAACGCAAAATCAAACAGATAGCAAAGTAAAATTGGTCCTGAATTGGATGAAGACTTAAGACATGACCTACATAACTAATGAACTCAAAGGTCAAGGTCACTGTTGAACGTACATGTAATTGACATTGATATCAGTATGATAAATGAGGTCATGTTGTTAATGTTAATGACACGTAGTTAGTGCTTACCTGTATGCTACGTCCCTCGCTGTTAGTTTATCTATACTAAGTATAGCAGTAAAAATCAATATTTAACTCTCAGCTGAGGGATATAGCATACAGGTAGTCACTAACTACGTGTCATGCACCCGGGTCCTGTTCGTTTTAGTTTCTTTTTGTTCCTTGGATACATTTTGAAAAACATGTTGTTATGGTTTTACTTCAGTTTAAGGATATAATTTTGGCTTTTTTTAGTCAGGCAGATTATACATGCATATGTATGTAGTTTTTCAGTAGACCCCGCTTCTGTCACAATTTGAAAGTAAAGTTAAGTGCTTGTTTTTGGATAGTCGCAAACATTTTAGCTCACCTGGCACGAAGTGCCAATGTGAGCTATTAGCATCGCTGGATGTCTGTCGTTCACACTTGTTCGTTAACACTCTAGTGACTATAAATCTGATTTGATCTTCATGAAACTTGGTCAAACTGTTTGCCTTATTGATATCTAGGTCAAGTTCGAATGTGGGTCATGTCCGGTCAAAAACTAGGTCAATAGGTTAAATCCCAGAAAACCCTTAACGCTCTAGAGAATTCAAATCTGTTTAGATATTCATGAAACTTAGTCAAAATGCTTGCTTTTTTATGCCCCTGGCATCTGTAGATGCGGAGGCATATAGTAACCGTCCGTCCGTAACAAGGTTAAGTAGATTTTACCGTTTCATCTGGCATCAACACTACTTACGGTACTCCAATGCTTGGATACTTATACTTTTGATTGGGCTATTGTTCGGTTAGCTAGATTTTACGGTTTCGTCTAGCATCAACAAGGCTTACTCCAATGCTTGGATACTTATACAGTTGTTGCCTTGGGCCATTCCCTATCCACCACTATCACCCAACCTTGATTTTCACCTTGACTTTGACTTAATTTGGACTTAGAATATTTTGAATGGGCTATTTCTTGGTTAACTAGATTTTACCGCTTCGTCTAGCATCAACACGGTTTACTTATATATGCTTGGATACTTATACAGTTGTTGCCTTGGACCATTCCCTATCCACCAATATCACCCAACCTTGATATTGACCTTGACTTTGACCTAATTTGGACTTAGAATATTTAAATTGGCTATTTCTTGGTTAGCTAGATTTTACCGTTTCGCCTAGCATCAACACTACTTATTACAATGCTTCAATACTTATACAGTTATTGCAATGGACCATTACCAACTGACCCATATTACCCAACTCAGTTTGACCTTGAACGTATTTGGACTTAGAAAAAAATCAGAGTATATTGTCAAGGATGCCACCGGGGGAATGAGCGTTTATTGAACGCGCAGTCTTGTTTATATCTAGGTCAAGTTTCAATATGGGTCATGTCCAGTCTAAAACTATGTCACTAGGTCAAATAATAGAACAACCTTGTTAACATTATAGAGGCTACAAATATCATTGGATCTTCATGAAACTTAATCAAGATGTTTGACTTGTTGATATCTTCATGTAGGTCAAGTACAAATGTGGGCCATGTCCAGTCAAAAACTAGGTCACTAAGTTAAATCATATACAAACTTTGTTAACACTTATGAGGCTACAAATCTCATTAGATCATGATGAAACTTGGTCAAAATGTTTGACCTGTTGATGTCTAGGTCAAGTACGAATGTGGGTAATGTCGGGTCAAAATCTAGGTCACTATAGGTCAAGTTTTACATGGTGTACCAGGTGAGCGATATACGGCCATACTGGCCCTTGTTATGAATATTTTTCACATGTATACCATTATCTGCAATGTAATGTCTAAGATTTTGACTGGATCAAATGTTACTACAACAGGCACATGTTTTAGGAGAAAACTCTCGAGGTGTTGTAATAGTTTGGTTGTCGTTTGCCGTACCCTTTTGCCAACAACAAAAACTTCAACATTGGCTCTAAAATAAAAGTGTTTCCGCCTATAATTTTGATATTACTTCAAATGCAGATGCCCCTCGATGAGTTCTATTCATCACATCCTTTTTTATGTCACTAGGTCAAAGGTCAAGGCCACTATGACCTCGAATTAAAACTTTAAAATTGGCTCTGAAAAGAAAGTGCTTCAAACTTAATATGCAGATGCTCCTTTGACGTGTTCTTTTAAATCGAACCAAGTTCTGGGTCACAAGGTCAAGGTCACTGTGACCTCGAAAAGAAAACTTGAATATTGGCTCTGAAATGGCAGTGCTTTCACCTACCACCTTTAAACTCCATTTCTAGATGCATTTTGTGAGTGCTATATGTTGCACCCACTTTTGGGTCACAGGTCAATGTCACTGTGATCTCTTATAGAAAACTTTAACATTGGCTTTTAAATGAAATTGCGTCCACCTTCAAATTTCATATGTAGATGCTCCTTGATGTGTTCTTTAAGTCGCACCCATAATGGGTCATTAGGTCAAAGGTCAAGGGCACTGATCTCTTAAAGAAACTTTAATATTTGCATTGAAATGAACGCATCTCAAACTATAACCTTTAAACTTCATAGGTATAAACACCAAGATGAGTTTTACACGCCACACTTTCTTCCTGGTCACTAGGTCAGAGGTCAATATCACTCCAACAACTTATTTGGCTGTAAAAAAGAAACTGCTTTACCTACAATCTACTTATGTACACGTGTACATGTCGAGCATAAAAGTGAAAGCGTGATGAAGTGATTTTTTATATCTGAAATACATGTACAGGTACAGAAACCTCGTCTTAGGTGAGCTAGAGTTATCAATATTTGACTGTGGATTCAACCTTTCTCTGCCATTATGATGTAAAAATCCGTCTTACACAGACGTTGACATAATATCGTCTGCTTAAATTTGTCGTGTTTTTTTTATTCATAAATTTTGGAATTCTTATCGCTTTTAATTTAAAACACATTGATATGGGCGTCAAACAGGGGGGTTCCTATTGAGCCTGCCAGCGAAAGAGTTAAAAGCACTCTCGTGTGTTTTTGGAATTGTTTTATTCCAATCACAGCTGATTATTCTGGAGATACATGTACTTTAACTATGTCGCATTTACGGACTTTACACCCTCTCCTGTCGTTAAATCACCTGGTTTGAAATTGTCGTCTTCAAACTTTGTCATTATGAAGAGTAAGCATTATTTATCTAAAGTATCATGAAGTCAAGTGTCAAACAGTTTGGATTTAGATTCGACCTCGCATTTAGTGGCATCTAATCTGAATTCGAACTGTTGAAAGTTAACAACCATAGTAAGTTGGCAGGCAAAGTGTTTAGACAATTGGTAACTTAACCCTTTCACTGCAATTGTTTTACATGAGAATTTTACTCCTTCACCATTTCATTGTCGTCGTCTTCTTCAATTTTGTGTTATGCAAAATCGTTTTAAAGTAAGATTGAATGTAGTATGACTAAAAACATATCGATACAAATGTCAAACAGTTTGGATCCTGATCAGACGCAGCATTACGTGGAGTCTGATCAGGGTCCAAACTGTTTGCAATCAGGCTTATTTGCATCATTGAGCGTGAAAGGGTTAATGTTGGATAAAAGTAATACAGACAAATCCTAAAGGAATTTGCTGTATTACTTTTGTCTGCATTAAACATCTGTGAACTTTGAAATTTCTTCCTTATTAGTTTATCGCCCAGAAGTGGTTGTGACCTAAACTTGACGTATCTGGCGAATCTGAGGTCCTACTTAAATACACTATTCTTTCCCATTTATACGCAAACAAAACGCAAACCATTTGCAATAAAATGGAGAAAATGACAACTTGTTGAAATTCTGATCTGGCGTCTGGTCTTGTTCCAAACTGTCTGACCTGGAAATAACAGTTTTAGTGTAAATGTGTTTATTGGGAAAGATTAACTACAACTGTGGCAAACAGTATTTATCCAGATTTCAATTAGTTACCTGGTGTGTCATGTTGTTACCACCTTGATGTTATTTCCTTACAGAAGTCAGATGTATGTATTTTTGGATTTTCTATTTTGTAGAAGAAACTTGCAGAGGGTGATTAAGCTTATCAGTCTGAATTGTCGTCTACTTCAAATATAAAGTCTTTAAAATCTTATAATCTGTTTAAATGCCAAATGATTGAAAAGGTGTGCCAAACAATGTGGATGCAGATCAGACGACATATTACATGCAGTCTGATCTAGACCCAAACTGTTTGCAAATGTTTTCTTCGTCGTGCTTAGCACTCACGCTTTTGATGGCAAGAGTTCAATGCATTCGCTGTTTTTGCTGTGAGGGTTATGTACCAGTAAATTGTAAAACCTCCCACATGGGAAATAAAGGATATAAAATCTAAAATCAGTAAACTATATAGGTCATGCACTGCTCTTGGCTAAAGGTGTTGCTTTTTTCGAGATTTGACGATGTTGTTATTCAAGTACATTGAAATATTTTGCCCTGATCTTAAATCGGTTGATTTACACGTGAATGGTTCACTATGCATGGAAACTTTCTGCCAATGGTATATGTAACCAATCTATAACACATTTACTATCAAAATATCGTCTGCCTATACATATCATCTGCTTTTATTTCTAAAACTAGAATTTAAGGCATTTAGACTTAAACCACTTCACTGCCTTTATCAGGCCTATATAGTTATTTACAAACAGTTTGGTTCCTGTGTCACGCGGCGTCTTTTAGGATACAAACTTTTTGACAAACATTTGAATGTTTCTTAAGACAATATACTTAAAATTTAAATTTGAGAAATTAAACCAGACAACAATTATTTAAAATTGATGACGTCATGGTATTTAAGAGGTTAAAAAAAACATTGGCAGGGAAAGAGTTGACATCTTAGGACGGTCTTGTAACGACCTGGTTTGATGGAACTTATGATGATTGATATACTCGCTTTTTCCTCGAATTTCCTTGTTATTATGTTGTTGCGATGGTAATTTGTAACAGGCGTTTTCCAAACTTATCCCTTTGCACTCTTCTTAGAACAAGAACACACAGATAATACAATGGAGAAGACATTATTCTTTCCCAATAAATGCAGTTATGTTAAAATTATTATTTTTGTTGTACATATGTAAACATTTCGGAGCCAGATTAGACATCGTGTAACCTGACCAGGATCCAAACTGTTAGTGGCTTAAATAAAAAGCCAACATTGACAAAAGTTTGCATGTTCTACAGTTCAATGCGTTTGCGTTTCGCTCATGTTTAATCAGAAAATAATATTGTCTCCACTGTACTCGCCCTTTCCACAACCAACTACACTCTGGCGGTGTGAAAGCCTAATAGTTTCATAAAGCAGATTAAAAGTAACGCAGAAAGCTTTCTGCTTTGCTTTTGTCCCGCTTTAAATCAAATTTAGGGCATTTAACTCGTGAAACAAACGTTTTGATTCATAGTTAAAGCAGGCTCTCATTGACGAGTCATTGTGCTGGCATGTGGTAATGCATACATTGGAGAAGACGTTTACGCATAACCTATCGTTTTCCCTACAAACAGCTTTGAGCAAGATCAGATGCTGCGTTACCTGGCGTCTGGTCTGGCTCCAAACTGTTTGTCACTAGTTAAGATAAATAGCGAGAAATATCAGAAAGTTGTAATTTTCTCCATGTATTGCATTGTGTTAGTGTTTCGTGCCCGTATAAACGAGAAAGATCAACGTCTTCTCCAATGTAAACTATGTTGAATCTTTGCTTCTTTTGAATAAAGTAGCAATATGAGTGGTGTTTGTATCTAGCAGTGTGTCGATATAA
The DNA here is from genome assembly GCA_922989275.2 of Gari tellinella. Lineage (NCBI taxonomy): Eukaryota > Metazoa > Mollusca > Bivalvia > Cardiida > Psammobiidae > Gari > Gari tellinella. The sequence continues at coordinate 32,097,582 of OV277872.1, read as the reverse complement.
TGTCTGTATTCACTATTCTGTTGCTATTAGCGTATCTGAATAAATGTTTTCTAAAAAACAATTTGACGATATATGTTTGTTTTATATTCATACATGTATAGGCCGATTTTATTCACCTGGCAGGGCGGAGCTAACCTTTAGCAAAGATAAACTAATTCGCTTTTGATTTTAGGGATGATAGGTATACATGTAGTTCCGTATTACCGGTATATCGTTATTGTCCGATACTTTCAACATGGAGAAACACAAATTATGCGTGCATCCATTTCCATGTGAGAATGGTATATATACAATGCTCCCTCTCTACAACAATACCCAATGGGAGACAAAGATTTTGTGTATTATTCGGAGGGAGTTTTTATAGGGAGAGAAAATTAAGACTGGGCTTACAATTGCAAACAGCTTGAAACCAGTTTAAGGATCCCTATGATCAGGGTCTACAATGTTTGCACATGACAAGTGTACTCCTTACAGCTACACTGTATGCAAATGACGCATACATGCGTGACTAGGGTACACGGAGTTAACCCCTTCAATGCCAAATGCCATGATATGTCCAGCCTTCACCGTTTCATAGTCGTCTGCGTCAATTTTGTTGTTTGCTAAATAGAATCAAAGAAGTATAACTTAAAACATGCATATAATCACTGAATAAAAACAAATACAATGTATGCGGATTGAAAAGAAAACAAACCCCAAAAACATGTAAATGTGTACATTTCTCTACTAAAAGAGACATCTTTAGATCTACCATTAGCTCTAGGTATTTACCCCTGTAGAGATAGAATACTAAGTACTTACTAGTTACACCTCAAAGATTTTTGTTGATCCATAACAAAGAAGCTGTTAGCAAACACACTGTATGTTTTCACAATCTGTGCTCTCTAAACAATACTTGTATTTGAGTTTCGGGTATAGGTCCAGATCAGCTCACGCGGTTTGGCCAGACCGGGTGGTTGCGCGCTGGCTGATCTGGACTTACGCTGGCCGTAATTTCATGACCATTTACAACAGTTATTTAATGCGCACTTATCCATGATAAATACAATAAGTTAATATTAAATGTGTATTTGAAAGCAGTATAGCCTCGAAAAGATAATAATAATGTTATCAACCTCATTAAGATAATCATAAACTTACCCTGTGTGTGTGTGTGTGTGTGTGATACCCCTGTTTGTAACAGAGTTTTTTCCCATTACCTACCTCATTTTGTAGGTGATGTGTGTGGGTGTTTGTTTTACCTCTGTTTGGAACAGAGTTTTTGCCCATTACCTACCTCATTTTGTAGGTCTGGTGTTGATCCGTAATTCGTTATAAATTCAATATTTTCTTCACATCATTTGAAACTGTGACTGTCCTGAAAACCTTTTGTCATATTTGTCTTAAGCTATTTGGCTTATAAAGCGTACACCTCGGTATGGGGGTGTGAAACGTGTACCTCTGTTGGATAGTAAAACCAGTAGGTGTGAGCATGTTTGTGTGACCACTTTTGTAATTTAAATATGTTGTGTGTAACGAGGAATTTGTTAATTCAAGTTACTGAATGAATAAAGAATTGTCTATTGTCTATTTCTGGTTTCTGACTTATGAAAAGATTATGCACTTTAAATTTCTGTAATATTATTGATAGTAACTGTGCATGTGTGCTTGAAAACTTTGAGACTGGTAGTTGTGGTAGGGAGTGGGTATTCGTTAGCATTTTGCTTACAGTTCTAAAGGCATCATATACAGTAATATTATGTATATCTTTACTGAATCATATTACATTTGGAGAATACTGTATATTAATTCAGGGCTGCCATAAATTGATAATAAATTCCTTAATTTTTTCAAAGGCGGTTTTAAGAAATCGTACTTTTACGTTTACCCCATAGCCTGTTTCTAGTTTGAATACATGTACATGTACATGTATCCATTGAAACACTTTTATAAAACTCATACCCCATAGCCTTTTTCTAGTAGTTAAGATATGTGACTTATTAAAGCATGTTAAAAGTAAAGCAGGATGCGCCCTAGGGCGCATTCTGCTTTACTTTCAGCCTGCTTTAAGTTACTATCTGCTAGGATAATAGAAAATATTTCTTATGGTACGTATTCATGACAGTATAAAATGGAACTATTTTCTTTGGCGGATGAATAAAATGAATGCGCTAAAAGTCGCTTCTATAAGGGAAAGGGTTAAAGCAGGTTGAAAGTAAAACAGAATGCGCATGAAGGCGCATTCTGCTTTTCGTTCAGTCTGCTTTAAGCCGCCATCCGCTAGGATAAAAAGCAATATTTGCTTATTCATGGACCCACATTCTTGTACGTTTGTGTTCAAACCAATATACAAAATGTGTCGCACCTTTTATACAGCCTTGGTCTTTATATAGAACAAATCTACACAAAATACCAGAATAAACTTTATTTCAACAAAATCAGAGTATTTCGGTAAAAAAAAGCCGTATAGGTCCGTAGAAGTTAAGAAAATCCGAAGATTTCAGAAAAATCCAGAGAAATGGCAGTCCTTTAACCCTTATCCTGGCAAAAGATCGTCTACTTTGGATTTGTCGTCTGCAATATTCATTTCAGATTTTTACCTTTTTCAATTAAAGACATTTCCTGATCTTTTTTCGGTGGTAACACCAAACCAGGTATAAAATCATGCAGCCATGTGCGAGTTTTGTCCTTACTGCTATCTTGTCTAGGGTTATACTCATTCAAGCGTTTCATGTAAGGCCCGTACCTTAAATTTGTTAGTTTGGTTAGTAAACCCCATTGAAAAAGCCCTTGAGTGTGAGTATGTGAGGGCCCCTCTAGACAACTTGAGATTAGTGGCATTGGCTTTGCACACTTTACTACTGCGTTACCTGTATTTTCACACCTAGTGAGAACAAGGGGGGAGTCCATCAATGGACTGAGGAAATGTCTTTAAGAACATTTATAGACAAATGTTAAACAAGTTGAATCCACCCAGCCCCGACATTCCCAATCATTCTAAGTCAGAAATGTATTGTTTGGAGTAAACATGTTAATGTAGATGAGATAATTATAACATCTAATATGGATCCAAACTGTTTCCAAATATCAGTTAAGTCCCGATCAGCAGGATAAGGGTTATATTGTTGTTTTACTTATCTGTAGATGATTGGTTTTAGTAGTTATACATGTAAAATATTTTAAATAAAATTAACTGTTTCCATTGTATTTTTTGCTTCTCAATCCTAGATATACTTCTATAAAAACCTCAGCTCCATCTAATAGTTTTCCACCCCGTCTTCAGCATTCCTCCCACAACACATTCCACCGAATATCTTTTTCTGAGATATCGTGTGTTCCAACGTTTATATGGCTTGATCCTACCCTTGTTCTCACCATGTACAGTGGAGAATCTGTTATTCTGTCCCGTTTAAACGCAAACGTAAAGCACTAAAACGTAGAAAAGAACATCTGTTGGACAATTCTGAAAATTCTTGTTTATCTTGGTGGCAAACAGTTTGGAGCCTGATCAGACGCCGGGTTACCCGGCGTCTGATCTGGCTCCAAACTGTTTGTAAAAGAAAAAATAGTTTTAGCGTAAACGCGTTTATCGGGAAAGAATAACAGATTCTCCACTGTAGTTTTCCACCTCCGTCTTCAGCATTCCTCCCACAACACATTCCACCGAATATCTTTTTAGCTCACCTGGCACGAAGTGCCAAGGTGAGCTATTAGGATCGCTGGATGTCCGTCGTCTGTCGTCCGTTCACAATTGTTCGTTAACATTCTAGTGGCTACAAATTTCATTGGATCTTCATGAAACTTGATGACAATGTTTGTCTTGATGAAATCTAGGTCAAGTTCGAATGTGGGTCATGTCCGGTCAAAAACTAGGTCACCAGGTCAAATCATAGAAAAACCTTGTTAACACTCTAGAGACTACAAATATCATTAGTTCTTCACGAAAATTGGTCAAAATTATTGTCATGATGAAATCTAGGTCAAGTTCGAACGTGGGTCATGTCCGGTCAAAAACTAGGTCACTAGGTCAAATCATAGAAAACCCTTGTTAACACTCTAGAGGCTACAAATCTCATTTGATTTTCATGAAACCTGGTCAAAATGTTTGCCTCATTGATATCTAGGTCAAGTTCGAATTTGGGTCAAGTCTGGTCAAAAACTAGGTCACTAGGTCAAATCATAGAAAAACCTTGTTAACACTCTAGAGACTACAAATCTCATTAAATCTGCATGAAAATTAATTCAAATATTTGGCATGATGAAATCGAGGTCAAGTTTGAATGTGGGTCAAGTCCGGTCAAAAACTAGGTCACTAGGTCAACTCATAGAAAAACCTTGTTAACACACTAGAGGCTACAAATCTCATTAGATCTTCATAAAACATGGTCAAAATGTTCGCCTCATTGATATATAGGTCAAGTTTGAATGTGGGTCATGTCCGGTAAAAAACTAAGTCACTAGGTCAAATCATAGAAAAACCTTGTTAACACTCTAGAGACTACAAATCTCATTAGATCTTCATGAAACTTGGTCAAAATGATGATGATGATGAATGTTTTAACGTCTCTCTCTAAGCTGGCCTTAGGCGTGCGCTCTTGTGAGGGATCAGTTGTTCCCCTCAGCCGGCGGGGAATAAATGGTGGACATCTGAAGTGGCTGTTTCCGACACATCTCTGTGGTTTCCAAAGTAGAATTTCGAAGTGGGTTGAGATCCAGCGGTGACAAATTCTGTTCCTGGTGCTGGATCCCAGTTGCATGTCGAATAGAGAACAAAGGCTTCTTTGAGGTCATCTTCCTGTAGAAACGGCGCTTTTTACGGCCACACAAGCCGATGTTAGTCAAGGCTTCAGCCATTGGCCAAGCCTGCCACACTTGGCCATGGACTGAAGCCCTGTTCCTCTCCCACGACGTGAACGTCTCGGCTGGAGCGAGAGAGATTTTTGCCTAATTGATTTCTAGGTCAAGTACGAATGTGGGTCATGTCTGGTCAGAAACTAGGTCACTAGGTCAAATCATAGAAAAAACCTTGTTAACACTCTAGAGGCTACAAATCACATTTAATTTAGATCTTCATGAAACTTGATCACATTGTTTGACTTATTGATATCTAGGTCAAGTATGAATGTGGGTAATGTCTGGTCAAAAACTAGGTCACTAGGTCAAATCATGAAAGTACATTGTTTACACTCTAGAAGCTACATTTCTCATTTGATCTTAATGAAACTTGGTCAAAATGTTTGCCTTAGTGAAATCTAGGCCAAGGTTGAATATTGGTCATGTTGGATCAAAATCTAGGTCACTATAGGTAAAGTTTTACATGGTGTACCACAGTACCAGGTGAGCGATATAGGGCCATAGTGGCCCTTGTTCTTAGATATTGTGTGTTCCAAAGTTTATATGGCTTGATCCTACCCTGGTCCCCACCATGTAATATGGTCAGGACATGCAGTGTTACTACTTTCCGTCCTTCCATAATTCCCATTCAGTTTTCGTTCCATAGCTCTGCCATAGGCCTAGCCTAAAATTTGGTTTATAGATACAGTGGAGAATCTGTTATTCTTTCCCAATAAACGCGTTTACGCTAAAACTATTATTTGCAGTGCAAACAGTTTTGAGCCAGATCAGACGCCGGGTAACCCGGCGTCTGATGAGCCTCCAAACTGTTTGCCACCAAGATAAACAAGAATTATCAGAATAGTCCAAAAGTTGTTCTTTTCTACGTTTTAGCGCTTTGCGTTTGCGTACGTTTGCGTTTAAACGGGAAAGAATAACAGATTCTCCACTGTACATCATGGCAATACGCAGGCCAAACTAGAATTTGGTTTTGATTAACTCTTGCAGTACCATGGACCTGTTTAAAATATACTCGTTACATTTGCAAACAGTGTCAGATTTTAGCATTGGTGTACATGGTTTTGCTTATAAAGCGTTTGGGAGCTTTTGATTGGATAAATTTGAGCATTTTGCTGAAATCTGACCAATTAAAAGCTTGAGAACGATCTGAGAGTCATTTCAAACGCTTCACAAGCAAATATCCTGAGCTTTGGTAACATTGTGATGCGAGAATCAGGCCGTGTTACGACAGCCTTCTAAATCAGAATCTTCTTTCACAGATATCTTCAAGGACCATTCTCTGAATGCTCTTGACTCTTTAGGTATTTTATTCATGAAAATAGATGAAAGTCTTGCCATTTAATTAAAAATGGACTAATCCAATAAATAAGCATGGACTCACCCAACTGGCATACATCGGTTACGGTAAAAAAAAGTGTAGTAGTCAATTTTTGTGGTATATGTAGTGATCATTTTACCTGTGTATCCTGAGTCCTATACTCATCAAATTTGACTGGGACTCAGTATTTGAAAAGTTGTGAGTCCCATGGACCCCTAGCTTATTTGAAAACTTGTGAGTCCCATGGACCCCTAGCTTATTTGAAAACTTGTGAGTCCCATGGACCCCTAGCTTTTCTGGCCTGTATTAGCCCATTACTCAATTACACAATTTTATGCCTTTACTGTATTCTTAGAATCCACTGAAGAGAATTGTTCCACTTACATAATATGCAACATCAGAAATACTTTCTATATCCTAGCAGATAAGAGCTTAAAGCAGGTTGAAAGTAAAGCAGAATGTGCCTTAAGGCACATTCTGCTTTACTTTCAACCTGCTTTAAGTGGTCACCTGCCTTCAAAACTATAAATAAGTTGTGGGATATTGGGTTAACTCTTCACGTCAAGGACTCAATGTAAGTCTCAATGACTCGTCGTTTTAAAGAATGTGCATCCCGAGGACTCATTCATATGGTTTCTAAAATTATCACTGTACAGTGAAACCCCTCTAAACCGGAACCTCTAAATACCGGAATTCTCTCTAAACCGGACAAAAACTTTGGTCCCGTTTCAAACCCTTCTTTAGTTTAACCCGTAACACCATAAATACGCCTTTTTACCTCTTTGGTTTATTCTTACATTAAAGAAAAAAGTTTGTACATTCTATCAGATGATAGCTTAAAGCAGGTTGAAAGTGAAGCAGAATGCGCCTGAAGGCGCATTCTGCTTAACTTTCAACCTGCTTTAAGTGGTCACCTATGTTTCATACTAGAAACACTTCAAAACCCCTCTTAATCGGAAACCCCTCTAAACCGGACATTTTTGTTGTCCCCACACATGTCCGGTTTAGAGGGGTTTCACTGTAGATCTATATGTATTTCATATGAGTTAAATTGTTAATCACCAACTTTCTTTTCAGGTGGAACAGCTGAAACCAACGACTATAATGCTAATTATGCACACATTTACCCCAGAGGAACCTCTTTAAGCGAACATCCGGTGTTGGATCCCGGCACTTCTCGTGGCACCAAAGGGTATACATGTCATATCTGTAATAGGACTCTGGCCAAGGCCTGGAACCTGCGCGTTCACATGAGGATCCACACGGGGGAGAAACCGTATGAATGCCGAGTCTGTGGTAAAGGTTTCACCACCAACAGCAACCTGAAGACCCACATGGCGGTGCATTTATCGGCGGACTTTTTTAAGCAGTAGTACAGTGTTCATTCCTTCCCAAACAACGACTCCCTCATTACATCGACCCGTGTCGCTGTTCCCAAAATAGGACATTTATGTCAAACCTTTTCATGGCTGCAATTTCGTCTGGTTAAATTTGTCGTCTGTTGTTTTTCTCAAAGTTACATATACATGTAAATGATAGTTTGATAGAATAAATTAAATGACGAGTAACAAACAGCTTGGATCAAGATCAGACTCCGCGTCTTAATTCAATCTGTTTGCAAATGTAAGCCAAGTCTTTTTCCCTCCCTATAGCGACTCCATCCAAACAACACGTGTACACAATCCACTATCTGTGTCTCCCATTAGGTGTCGTTGTAGAGAGTGAGCGCTGTAGTACAGTCAAAACTCGATAATTTGAACTCGCGTTAGTTCGAACATACCTATATTTCAAGTTTTAAACGTGGCTTAGTCACGTTTTAACTGTGAAATACGGGTATGTTCGACTTAAGCGAGATTGATTAATCGAAATTAAACTTATGAAATACTTGTAATGTGTCTTAAATGACTTTCGACTTATATACAGTAAAACAGCTCTTTTACAACCACTAAATTGTATTAACTATTACATGTTTAAGACAGGTGACTTTTAAAAGCAAGGTGACAGTAAAACAGAAAGCTCCTTTTGGAGCTTTCTGTTTTACTTTCACCTAGCTTTAAGCTGTCACGTATTTTGTACAACCAATAAGCCTGTTTTTAGCTCACCTGAGCCAAAGGCTCAAGGTGAGCTATTGGGATGGCCCTGTGTCCGGCGTCCGTCGTCGTGCGTTGTGCGTCGTGCATCGTGCGTCGTCCGTCGTCGTTAACAATTGCTTCAAATGACATCTCCTCCTATACCGCTTGACAGAATTCAACCAAACTTTACAGAAATGTTCCTTGGGTCAAGCTCTTTCAAATTTGTTCAAAGAATTAAAAACAATGCAGAACTCTGGTTGCCATGGCAACCAAAGTGAAAAAATAAGGAAATCTTAAAAAATCTTCTTGTCAAAAACTGCAAGGGCCAGAGCTTAGATATTTGGTACATAGCATCATCTACAGGTCCTCTATCAAGTTTGTTCAAATAATGCCCCTGGGGTCAAAATTGGCCCCGCCCCGGGGGTCACAGTTTTACATAGAGTTATACAGTGAAATTTTCAAACGTCTTCTTCTCTGAAACCAATGTGGCCAGAGCTTTGATATTTGACATGGTGACACTTCTAGATGTCCTTTACCAAAATTGTTCAAATAGTTGTGGTCGGTTGCATAACTAGGTCACAGGAGCTAAAAATAGAATTTTTTTCAATGAAAACTTAAAAAATCTTCTTGTCTGAAACTACAAGGGCCAGAGCTTAGATATTTAGCACATAGAATTGCCTACAGGTCCTCTATCAAATTTGTTCAAATTATGCCCCTGGGGTCAAAATTGGCCCCGCCCCAGGGGTCACGGTTTTACAAAGAGTTATATAGTGAATTTTTCATACGTCTTCTTCTCTGAAACTAATATGGCCAGAGCTTTGATATTTGGCATAGTGACACTTCTAGATGTTCTATACCAAAATTGTACAAATGGTTCTGGTCCGTTGCATAACTAGGTCACAGGAGCTAAAAATAGATTTTTTACAATGAAAACTTAAAAAATCTTCTTGTCTAAAACTACAAGGGTCAGAGCTTAGATATATGGCACATATCATCGCCTTCATGTCCTCTATTAAGTTTGTTCAAATTATGCCCCTAGGGTCAAAATTGGCCCGCCCCGGGGGTCACTGTTTTACATAGAGTTATATAGAGAAAATTTGAAACGTCTTCTTCTCTGACTCTAATATGGCCAGAGCTTTTATATTCTGTATGGTGACACTTTTAAATATACTTAACATATTTTGTTCAAATTGTTCCGGTCTGTTGCATATTTAGGTCAGTCCTGGACATAAATCAATATCTCTATTTTTCCAATTATTCTCAGGTGAGCGAATATGCCCCATGGGGCTCTTGTTAACTTGATTTTTATGTCTATTAATTCAATTTAATTGAGATTTTTTTACTTTGAACATGCCATTTTTAGCTCACCTGAGCCAAAGGCTCAAGGTGAGCTATTGGGATGGCCCTGTGTCCGACGTCGTCTGTCGTCCGTCGTGCGTCGTTAGTCGTCCGTCGTCCGTCGTCTGTCGTCGTTAACAATTGCTTCAAATGACATCTCCTCCTATACGGCTTGACAGAATTCAACCAAACTTTACAGAAATGTTCCTTGGGTCAAGCTCTTTCAAATTTGTTCAAAGAATTAAAAACAATGCAGAACTCTGGTTGCCATGGCAACCAAAGTGAAAAAATAAGGAAATCTTAAAAAATCTTCTTGTCAAAAACTGGAAGGGCCAGAGCTTACATATTTGGCACATAGCATTATCTACTGGTCCTCTATCAAGTTTGTTCAAATTATGCCCCTGGAGTCAAAATTGGCCCCGCCCCTGGGGTCACAGATTTACATAGAGTTATTTAGTGAAATTTTCAAACGTCTTCTTCTCTGAAACTAATGTGGCCAGAGCATTGATATTTGGCATAGTGACACTTCTAGATGTCCTATACGAAAATTGTTCAAATGGTTCTGGTCAGTTGCATAACTAGGTCACAGGAGCTAAAAATAGATTTTTTTTCATTGAAAACTTAAAAAATCTTCTTGTCTGAAACTACAAGGGCCTGAGCTTAGATACTTGGCACATAGCATCGCCTACAGGTCCTTTATTTAGTTTGTTCAAATTATGCCCCTGGGGTCGAAATTGGCCCCGCCCCGGGGGTCACAGTTCTACATAGAGTTATATAGTGAAATTTTCAAACGTCTTCTTCTCTGAAACTAATATGGCCAGAGCTTTGATATTTGGTATGGTGACACTTCTAGATGTCCTAAACCAAAATTGTTCAAATGGTTCTGGTCGGTTGCATAACTAGGTCACAAGAGCTAAAAATAGATTTTTTTCAATGAAAACTTAAAAAATCTTCTTTTCTGAAACTACAAGGGCCAGAGCTTAGATATTTGGCACATACCATCGCCTACAGGTCCTCTATCAATATTGTTCAAATTATGCACCTGGGGTCAAAATTGGCCCCACCCCTGGGGTCACAGTTTTACATAGAGTTATATAGAGAAAATTTGAAACGTCTTCTTCTCTGACACTTATATGGCCAGAGCTTTTATATTCGGTATGGTGACACTTTTAAATATACTTTACATAATTTGTTCAAATTGTTCGTGTCTGTTGCATATCTAGGTCAGTCCTGGACCTAAATTATTATCGCCATTTTTTCAGCTATTTTCTCAGGTGAGCGAAATATGCCCCATGGGGCTCTTGTTAGTAATCATAATAGAGAGGTGTAACATCTGAAAAGCGGGTCCAAACTCACAATGTTTTAAAGCATTTGAGTTGGTTCTTTGGCCGATTTTCTTGAAACTTCGTATATATGATCATCGGTGTCTGGTCATGGCTAAACGTTGACCAGAAATCCAATAATGTGATTATCTTTAAAATGTATTTTAAACAGTAACTCAAATTCTGCAAAACAAATGTTTGTCGAAACTTGGTAGAAATGATCGTTGAATTATCCGGGCCAAACTTTGTTCCTTTCATAAATAAATGTTACATACTTCTGACCAAATATTGTTGCTTTCATGGTACAATGAAACAGCAATTTCCATGTATCTAAAAAAGTATTGACGTTTTGAATACAAATTTACATAATATATATATTAGACTATCATATGCATCAGTACAAGGGTCATGTTGACATTAATGTCAAGGTCATGAGGTCAGGGTTATCTATACATAAAAGTACTAAAGTCATGTCTAAAATGGAAGAATATTTAGCTCACCTGGTCTCAAATGTTAAACCCATCACTGCCTTACCCCGAGTGCAACAGTTATTTGCAAACAGTTTGTATCCTGATCATAGGTCGCATAACGCGGCGTCTGATCATGGTCCAACCTGTTTGATACTTAGTTCAATATAACTTGAGCCAAACTTCCTAAAACTTAACTTTTGGAAATAAAATAAAAGCAGACAACAATTGTTTACAGTTGAAGGGCTTAAGTAATCTTTAAGTCATTGTGCCTCATTTTTTCCTTTGTTTAACTGATTTGTCCCTCAAGCTAAAGTACAAAAGTCCAGATTTTAACTACGTTTAATCCATTTTTGACTGTTAAGAGTTGTTTTTAATGCCCCCGGCATCCATAGATGCGGAGGAATATACATGTAGTAATCGTCCTGTCCGTGCGTCCTTCCGTCCGTCCGCAACAAGGTTAACTAGATTTTATCGTTTCGTCTAGCACCAATACCGAAATGCTTAGATTTTTATACAGTTGTTGCCTTGGACCTTTCTCAATCCACCATTATCACCCAACCTTGACTTTGACCTTGACCTAATCTGGACAGAAAATTGTAAATGAGACATTTCTTGGATAACTAGGTTTTACCCACAGGTACTTGACACATACTTTATTATCTATTAACACCCCCCCCCCCTTTAAAAAAAATTTTTTTAAAAAAATTTGTTTTCTATACTTCTATTATAGATACTAGAAAAAAAAATTTTAAAGGGGGGGGTGTTAATAGATAATAAAGTATGTGTCAAGTACCTGTGGTTTTACCGTTGTGTCTAGCATCAACACCGCTTACTCAAATGCATGGATACTTATACGGTTGTTGCCTTGGACCATTCCCAATAAAGCAATATCACCCAGCGATGATTTTGACCTTGACTTAATTTGAACTTAGAATATTGTAAATTGGTTCCTGGTTAACTAGAGTTTACCGGTTCTTCTAGTGTCAAGACAACTAACTATAATGCTTTAATACTTATACAGTTGTTGCCTTTGACCACTTCTAAGCCGTCCAAATTACCTTATCTTGAATTGGACCTTGCCATTGACCTTATTTGGACTAAGAATATTTTGAATTGGCTATTTCTTGGTTAACTCTATTTTACCGTCTAGCATCAATACTATTGACTACAAAACATTGGCGGCCTTAGACCATTATAAATTCACCCATATTACCCGACCTTGAAGTTGGACTTAGAAAAGATTCAGAATATATTGTCAAGGATGCCACCGGGGGCATAAGCGTTTATTGAACGCACAGTCTTGTTAGCTCACCTGAGCCTTCGGCTCAGGATGAGCTATTGTGATACCATTCCGTCCGTCGTCCGTCCACACTTTCAAACAACATCTCCTCAGAAACAACTGACCCGATTTCAACCAAACTTTGTCAGAAGCATCAGTGACAAGGGGGAGCGAAATGTTGTTCAAAGATTTTGGCTAGAAATATTCCCCTTGCTTTGGGTACAGATTTTCTAACATGACCGTATAGACAACTTTTAATGCATAAGAAAATCTTTAAAAATCTTCTTCTCAGAAACCAAAAGGCCCAGACCTTTGATATTTGGTTTGTATCATGACCTAATAATATTCTACCAAGATTGTTCAAATTTTGACCCTGGGGCCAAAAATGGCCCCGCCCCAGGGCTTATCAGTTTTTCTTAGGAAAACCTTTGAAAATCTTCTTCTCTGAAACTGTATGGCCTAGATCATTAATATTTGACATGTAGCTTTGCCTTTTGGTCCTCTACCTAGATTGTTCAAATTATGACCCCCGGGTCAAAATTGGCCCCGCCCCCGGGCTTATCAGTTTTACATAGAGTTATATAGGAAAACCTTTAAAAATCTTCTTCTCTGAAAATGTGAGGCCTAGATCTTTAAAAATTGACATATAGCTTTGCCTAATGGCCCTCTACCAAGATTGTTCAAATTATGACCCCTGGACCAAAAATGGCCCCGCCCTTGGGCTTATCAGTTTTTCTTCAGAAAACCTTTAAAATTCTTCTTCTCTGAAACTGTATGGCCCAGATCATTTATATTTGAAATATAGCTTTGCCTTGTAGTCCTCTTCCATGATTGTTCAAATTATGACCCCCGGGTCAAAATTGGCCCCGCCCAGGGGCTTATCAGTTTTACATAGAGTTATATAGGAAAATCTTTAAAAATCTTCTTATCTGAAACTGTAAGGCCCAGATCTTTCAAATTTGACATGTAGCTTTGCCTTATGGTCTTCTACCAAGACTGTTCAGGTTATGACCCCTGGGCCAAAAATGGCCCCGCCCTTGGGCTTATCAGTTTTTCATAGGAAAATCTTTAAAAATCTTCTTCTCTGAAACTGTAAGGCCCAGATCATTTATATTTGAAATGTAGCTTTGCCTTATAGTCCTCTACCAAGTTTGTTCAAATTATGACCCCCGGGTCAAAATTGGCCTCGCCCCGGTGCTTATCAGTTTTACATAGACTTATATAGGAAAACCTTTAAATTTCTTCTTCTCTGAAACTGTAAGGCCCAGTTCTTTAATATTTGTCACATAGCTTTGCCTTGTGATCCTCTACCAAGATTGTTCAAATAATGACCCCCGTGCCAAAAATGGCCCCACCCTCGACTTATTAGTTTTTCATAGGAAAACCTTTAAAAAAACTTCTTCTCTGAAACTGTAAGGCCCAGATCATTTATATTTGACCTGTAACTTTGCATTATGGTCCTCTACCAAGATTGTTAAAATTATGACCCTTTGATCAAATTTGGTCCTGCCCCAAGGCTTATCAGTTTTATATAGACTTATATAGGAAAAACCTTTAAAACTCTTTTTATAGCTATATATATCACGATATTGTTTTGCCCAGTCAGCTTAGGTGCAATGTTCTCAGGTGAGCGACTTGTGGGCCATGGCCCTCTTGTGTATTAGTCCGAAGGCGAAAATAAACACGCAAAAACAGAATTATGCTTGACTTTTATTGAAACCTCTATTACATAAATTAAAATTTAATTCATTTTTTATTCATGTATCATCAAACTTCCACACGTTTACGTGTCGGAAGTCATTAAATCGCCTAGCTGTTGTTACAGAAAGCCGATTGTTTGTTTACAATTTTATCGATATCATTGGGGAATCTAAAAATAGACCCTCACTGGGTCTGTATCACTCCGCTAGCGTCATATGGCCGTCGACCAATGGGAGCTTAGTGTTAAGTGCCCGATGTAGTCTATTTTAAGCACTGGGGAAATCCGAACCGGCGTTTGTAGGTTCATCGACAGATGTACCGCATATTTTTTAATAGGTTTACATAAGGACTATACAGGTTGAATGTAAATATTAGCAAATATTTACATTCAACCTGTAAAGTCTCTATGTAATCGTATTAAAAATATGCAGGTCAATTCTCGATGAACCTACGAATCGAATCCGGTCCCAGCCAGTTAGAAAGAGGGCGGAGTCTCCGCCGCGAAGAAAATCTTCCATACGGCGGAGAGATACCGACCAAGTTAGGATCTACTTTTAGATTATCCGTTTGGGTATTTCGAAACCCCTATTTAAAGTCGCAGACAGTTCAATTAAAATCAATGTGCGATAAAAAAAAATGCTGTTTTTAAGGGAGGTTATCATATTACACTCCGTCATTAAAGCTGTACGCGTTCTCTCCCTTCTCCGAGTGAGCAGGGATCTATTTATAGATTAGACAAGTTGTCTTCCAATTACGGTTTGAAATTGACAATTTCAAACAATTTGTTCACCAGAATACATAGGAAAGTCGCTCAAACATAAAGCAAAATAATGCATTCACACTTACTAAATTGGTAACGTAATGTTCCGTTATGACATATTTAAACTAGCCTATGTGTATCGGATATGCCACGGATAGCCGCGGGTGTGTGTACACGCTGAATGTGTACATGTAGTCGCATTTCAGCGTTGCTAAGTGTAAAGCGTGTATAAAAACTTGCGCCACCTAATTGTTTAAAATATGCTTTGATAATAGATATTCAGATTGAAATTTTTGTTTTAATTTCTTATGAGCGTTCTTAAAGCACAGCGAGAAAGTTTACTGCGTAAAACCCTGAAATTATCATGCAAATACAGTACATGTAGTAAGGACTACTTTTGACACCATATTTAGAAACTGGAATGGCTATTACATCGATATTACATCTATCAAACCCATTTGGCCGGTATATGGTATATTCATATACATGAAAACAAATCTGGTCAAACTACACATTAAATGGATGACAGAAAATAAAAATATAGATATAAGGAATAAACAACATCTTTTTGCCGCTCATGACGGTATGACTACATTAGCTTCGGGGGGTAAATTAAATTGAAAACGCCCTTCGGGCGTTTACAAAATTTACCCCCTGCGAAGCTAATGTAGTCATACCGTCATGAACGTCAAAAAGATGTTGTTTATTCCTATAATGGTAACTTAAATCAGGGTGATAGTAAAGCATAATGCACCTGAAGGTGCATTCTGCAAATACTTTCAAACTGCTTTAAGTGGTCACCTATCTTAAAGACATTAAGCCAGTCCTTTCATTGATTCCCCCCTCATTGTTTAGTAGGTGTCAAAATACAGGTATATACCGGTATACAGTATGAGAAAAGTTTTCAGGCAATGGCTCAGCTTTGAATAGAGGCCCTTACATAATAGATCTCAATAGGTTTTTCAATGTGTTTTACTAACCAAGCTATCAAATATTAGGTGTGTGCCTTACATGAGACGCCTGAATGATTCTTTGCCTAGACGCTACCACCGTTAGTGCATGCTCTGCATGCTTTGAATCAAACTATATACGGGGTTAGGTGTTGCCACCCAAACTTGGCCATGTGATATCTTTAAATACCAAGACAAGGCTATATATACATGTAGGGTAATATATATAGGTTAAATCGAACATATCCGTGTTTCAAAGTAAAAACGTGGCTATATAAGTTAATAAGGGTATGTTCGACTTAAATGAGGTCGAAATACTGAAATTCACTGTAGAAGTAGATCTGTGGAAAAATAGAGTTTTAAAAGCGAGTTCGAGATATCAGTAGTTGGGCTGAATATGTAAACCCATTACCCGATAAATGTGCCTTTTTACGCGATTATTTTATTCATCCACTGTAAGAAATAACCCCACTTAATACCATAAGAATTATTTTCTATATCCTCGCAGGCAGTAGCTTAAAGCAGGCTGAAAGTAAAGCAGAATGTGCCTTAAGGCGCATTCTTCTTTACTTTCAACCTGCTATAATTAAACATGTCACCTGCCTTCAAAACTAGACTCAGTAATGGGTTAAATACTAAAATTCAGCTAAAGAAATACGGCGAGTTAAGCGAGCATCGAAGTTGGACTGAATGTGATTTTTTTTTTACTGTGCTTCTATTATCTTTAAAAGAAGTAGATCCTCTCCTATAGTAAAAAAAAAATATTTTTTTTTGGGGGGGGGGGGGGGGATCTAGATGTATGTGCCAAATACCTGTGCATTCATCGTATTAGGCATTACCGGCCTACATTGATGTATTGTTCGACAATATTGACCTGACGTTGGTGACCTCTTTTAGCATAATTTCACACTTTGTTGCATTTCTAAATATAGCTTCGGAACACTTCGTTATCATTCATACGAGAACGCACGTTGTAACCACATCGGCACCGAGAAAATATAGCATTGCACGGTTCCACAAATATCGACAAGTATTTAGCGCAATTGGTAAGGAAGACGACTATACATTATTTTCCCATTATTTTTTTTACAATTTATACTGTTTCTTTATAGTAAACATACAACATCTATTTCGATTAGAACACGATTCTTTTGTTATTCTTAAAAGCATTATGCCATAGCGTCTGTTTAGTCTATTAAATAACATTTTATAAAATAAAAACATTTTCCCCTCTATCGGGATTCGAACCCGGAACCTCGATGTTACAAATCCCTTGCTCTAACGACACACCTATTGCAGATTAGTTACATCTGGGGTATGTAAATTAGGTATATATTGGCAAGATTCGCAGGTGACATCGATGATCTTACCTGGATTAAAACCCACTCGAAAGCGCAACATGATGCGTTTTAGTAGATGCGATTATACTAGAAACTCGGGAACAACAACTTTTTGAACTTGCTCAATGTAGAGTGTTAATCCATTGAGGATCACAACTGTAACAAGATTCACGTAATCCGCCGAAACAACCCGAACTTGTACGTAGGCTATCGATTATTGATTTATACAGCGTCATCTCATTATAATTTATTCATGCATAAAGTTCAACGTTAGGTCAATATTGTCGAACAATAGATGAAGACGTTCGACGACAACATTTATCGAGATTTATAACGGGGGCTTCTCAAAATTACTTAAACATATCATCATCACTAAACCCCATCAGTATGGATCCAAGCACAGGTACTTGACACATACTTTATTATCTATTACCCCCCCCCCCCCCCTTAAATTCACGTACTGTGGCGTTATTTGACGGAATTTGATGAAATAAAAAGTAGATATTGATAAATTAATCATTTCCCGAGGATAGCACAAGAGAATATCGGCGATCGAGTCTATTTTAGCATCAGTTTAAGTCGATAGTAAAGACTAGGTGTCGAATTGCACTGTTTACCTTGTATCTATAATAGAAGTATAGTAAAAAATATATATATTTTTTTTTTTAAGGGGGGGGGGGGTTAATAGATAATAAAGTATGTGTCAAGTACCTGTGGATCCAAGCAAACGAACCTATAAATCGGCATCATCGCACATTCATTCCATAATAATTTCAAATGTTCTAAGTTATGTTATATATTTTATAAACATTGCGCTGTAAATCAGGGTATAACATTAAAATAAATCATGTGCAATCAATATCTTGTAATCTGTGAGGAATTACTTCTTAACTCATTGGTCGTATTCGAATCAGGGCAACTATCGCGTTAGTTGGATTAGTTGTCAGCAAGTTCTATTCGAATCACCACTTGATGTTTTCCGTTGACAAAATGTTGTCAAACACTAAAATCGAGCGTTGATTTAGTCACGTGACCACGTTTATACCACGTGATTAGTGTCACTAGATAAAACAAACATAAAGACTCTCTCAATTAATCGAATGGATTCAGATCACATGGCATTATATGAGTATATAAAAATTGGGAGCATTACGACTGTTTTAACGGGTGTTTGATTCATTCCATTCGTCCGGAAGTACAAAGTTTTCGTTGACTACAATTTCTATTCGAGTCGGGCCAAAATCGTTGACATCAGTAAATCTTCGCGCATTTGCTCCGCCCACTTTTCGTTGACAACAAACTCGATGATTCGAATACGACCATTAGAATGGCTTATACAGTAGAACCTCTCTAAACTGGTAAAAACCTGTACATTATATCAAGTTAAGAGACAAGTTTACAAGTTTATTTTTCTTGTTATGGCCCATATGGGCATGTAACATAGTAACATAACATAATGAAACAAAGCATTGTTGAGCCGAATTATTCACACTACGAATTCTTCACACCTGTGAGGAATTCGTAGGAATTTCATACGAATATGTCACACATTTGTGAATAATTCGTACTTACTCTCAGCCCCCCTGACAGTAGATACGAATTCTTCACATGTCGATTTTTTTTAAAAACGAATGTAAAAAATTTGTGCATACGAAAACGTCACACTTTCCAAAAAGCTTTTAGCCACCAGATGGATAGGGGGGCATATTAGGTTTGCTTTACTTGATAGATGTCTTATATTTCACATAATGACAAAACATATGTACTAGACTGCCTGTTTAAATTGGGTCATAAGGTAAAAGGTCAAGGTCACATGGGGTACAAATGTCACATTTTCGGCACACGATATAATTAATTATAGACACATAAAACTGAAAAATAGCATGGTAGTAATAGCACTTTGGTGACCATATAATTTACTCGATTCCGTCGTATCGGATATTATTCGGTCCGTCTGTACGATGCATTCTAAGAAATTTATAAATGTATGGACCGGTTTCTGTGTCACCAGCTGAAGGCAATGATGACACGTCGGGTCGGTCAACTTACCGTAGACTGTCTGTCCGATCGTCCGACTGTCATGGTTTTGTTTTTTACTGAAGTTTTAAAGGTGAAATTTCATTTAAAGAGTTTAATGAGTAGACGTGTATTGCAAACACAGTTCATAATTATTGTATAAACACCGTGAGAGGTATTCCCCTTTCTACTATTTTCCGAGAGATTCTGCCATTCCGAAGCTTTTGAAATTAAAATTTCATTAACGACTATCGCGGCAGTTTGTTCGAATTTTCAAACCATTCAGATTTTTTTCAAATTCTGCATGTTGCTTGTATATACCCTGTTGTGCAGAAATATGAAATAAAAAAGGGAGTCCCCGAACTGGTTCTTTTCTTAATAGCTTGTTTTTTGGTATACCCCTAATTATCCAGAGAGACACGTGCTGTTGATAATAAAATCTCAGAACACCCCTCTTCAGCTTTGTAATTTTCCTTAGATATTGGGTTATTCATATGTTTTCATAAAAAAGAAAAGAATATGAGGAAGTAGCATAAAAACATGGAAACAACATTTTATTCGTCAATAAAGGGAACACATCAAATAGTTATTTTTCAAAAAATTTCTCCTACAGTTCTTACATTCAGATTTTGCCAATATGTTTCACAAATATTAATAAAGCATTAATTTACTGAAATCACTGATTACAGTTATGGTTACCCGAACTATTTTTTCTACAAAATACAAAGTCTGCATTTAGAGTAACGCATGTCTATCCAATTACATATAGGGCTATCTATAAATGATATATGTTAACCACTTTTAAATGCTAAAATGTGTCAAAATCCACTGTTTAATCGTCAGCAATATATCACTTTACAAGCATTATTAGTATATATAACTTATCGTGGACGCCAAATTATATGACCACACCATTAAGGTTTTTGAGGTAGGAAAAAATACAAATTTCAAATATAAACTATATTGAATTGGTTAAAGGGAGACAACACATCAGAAGTTTTGCAAAAGTTGCTTCCGTTTGACTGTAAAAAAATAGAAACTGGCGCGATATTCCTTAATCGAAAGAGATTGATGTATAAAAGTGTTTTGCATGAGGATCATAACTCCTGCATCAGTGCGGTGGGAGTAATTCCTTCTTTCCCTGTTTTCTGCCTATAACTCCGGTTCTACTATTGTTTATCAGATGAACTTTCATTTATGGAAATAGTTTGGTGAGGGGAAGTGCCTTGCACATGGTTCATAACTCTTGCATCAGTACCATGAGATAATAATAATAATTTCCTTTTTATACAGTTTATTTTCTGGCAGATAACTTCTGCTGTACTGAAGCTGGGATTTTTACTTGTTCGACTGATCATTGCTGGCAGTTGACACATGTTTCCCGAAGAACACGCTTCTAGTTATATAACTCGGAACACGTAACAATCACAGCACGACCATACGTGATGTGCAAAACTCAGGTCTAATCAGCACAAAGACCAATAGCACAGATAACTTTGAACTTGTTGATTTTCAAAATATAAGTATTGGGGTGGTGTTACTGGTGGCAGTGTGGGGTATGGTGTCCTGTATTCTACAGGATTATAGAACAATTTGGAAAAAATCTTACTGTAAAATGAAAATGTTTCGACGCAGACTAAAATCCGTAGCTCAACGGACACGGTCACAGTGCACGTTTGAGCTATATTGATTTTAAAGTATGGTAATCGGGTTGTTGAGTATTGCCTTTGGCTTTGTTATTGGAAGCGTCCTTCAGTGCTCATGACCAAAGTGGTCATTTTCCCAGAAGAAACTTCTGCTTATGACGAAACGGTAAAAACAATTCTTCAAAGAAGTCATGCTTCATTTTTATATAACACTTCTTGTTAGTCTGTTTGTTAGTTTGTCTGTCTGTCCTCAAATTTAACCTTTTCCATATTTTTTTTAAAAATAAAGGGACAGGTATTGGAAAATATCTGACGATTTGTTTTATCTGAGTGGCAAATAGTTTGAGCTTGTGTCTGACCTGGCTCTAAACTGATTTCAATGAACATACTCGTTTAAGCACAAACATGTAATTGAAGATGAATTAGGCTAAGCTCATTTGCTTACAAGCAGCGCATGAGATCAAAACCACCAACATGTTTTTCTTTAAGTTCATAACAGAGGTGATTATCTCTGTCCAATAAACTAAAGCCCTTAAATAGCGTTAACATAGGGAGGTCTTTGGGGTTACACAAATGATACAGTTTTGACCATCTACATGCACTTGTACATGATTGGTTTCTAGTATTCTAGCTTGAACAATAAGGCCATGAGTAGGTGGGATAAGTTTAGATATGAGAGCTTAGTGAAAACTTGCCCAATTTTAATGTCGCCATTACAGTAACCATGGGCTGCAAGAAGAGCGACTCCGACCATCATGGCCCTCTTGTTTGAGGCTGATTGCAGATCTGAACATTTACACCTGTATACACAACAGATGAATGTGTTACGCGATACTCTGTCATTCAATAAGTAGCAACAGCGCTAACTTTGGTATCTGTTGCAGATGTTGTATAGGAAATATTTAAGTATTTTTGAAAATTCGAACAAACTGCCGCGATAGTCCTTAAATACCGGACGGGCAACGGTTTTAAGACGGGCGACCATCATCGCCCGATATTGGTTATCGTGGGTTCAATATATGAATGAGGTTTACAAAGACGCACTGATTTCACTTCTTTGTTATGTTGCTCACTTTCTTACATGGAACCAAACTACCGATTGCCTTATCGTGTAGTCCAGATCATGGGCATTCAGTAAAAACGTACAATACTGTGGGAGACCGAAAGGAAACCGGTGTTATCCGGTTGCCAGTCGGGCGCCGGTGTTAAGACGAAATGTGCCCCCCCCCCCCCCCCCTCTAAAGAGTGACACATGAGGACAATTTTTGACGTAGAAAACTGTCCTTGGGACATGCTTTGGCATAATACATGTAAAATGACCCGGGAGGTTAATTTTCTGAGTCGAAAAATATCCCGGGGTCACAATTCTGAGTGGTAGGGTCACTTTTTGTCATTACAACGGCCGGTATATGATAGACAAACGCCGGATGGAGACGGCCTTGTCCGACTTCTGACACGCTTGTATACGTTTGTATATTTGGTCAAAAGCTTTCTCGGGTCCGATCGACGTGTAAGGTGCCCGGAATCGACCGATTTTAAGGCGATGTCGTTTCTATGACTGTCGTTGAAACTAGCTTTTAACTCCACTTTAAAATCAAACCGAGGCCCAGAATTCTGAGTTCATACTATGTTAACAGTATTTCAGTCATATCTCGACATAAAGCTAATTGCATATGGGAGAAGAAACAGGATGCACGTCATAAACTGTAGATCAGGTAAAAAATTGCATCTGGGTAAAAGCACCGAATTTCCGATAGCCAGCTTGAAGGCTCCTCCAAATGAAAAAGCCCAAATGTTCAGATTGGGATTCGAATCAACAGCAGTAAGGAGCCAATTGAGTGTAAGTTATAGTCACTATGAGCACTGGACCACGGCCACGGGTCCCATCTCTCCCCATCCCGTTAAGAATACCAACAATCTACCAGCATTCGGCAAGCAACCTGTCGGTTGTCTGCCTATTATGCCTCAAAGGAAGCCGGGAACTAAGCATAAACTCAACGGGACTTAAGTTTGATCATTGGATAAAAAAGGCTGTACTTATCCACAGATAATTCTTCGGATTTAGGTCGGCTGCTAAAGAGCATTTTTGATCAAATAGTAAACACTGCATGTAAAAGTGGATAACAAAGTTTTAGCGCACCCGCTTCTTAACAATGCATCCCGAGTTCGATCCCGGGTCATGACAGTACGTGAAAGGGTCGCCTGTTTTCCCTAGTACTCTAGTGTCATCCCACAAAACGACACAATACACCATCTTTTGCGCTATGGAAAGTGATTTGCCTAAGCTGTTAGAACTTGTTTCATAAAGAAATGTTAAACGAAAGGTGATGTGTGAAGAATCCGTAGGTACCAACAGGTCGTTCAAAAAGGGGGTACGAAAATCTCACACTGCCATTGTGTGACATATTCGTACGAAATCTTCACACATTGGTCACACGAGTGGAAGAATTCGTACCCTTTCGTACGAATTCTTCACACCTCTAATTACGGTGTGAAGAATTCGTAGTGTGAATAATTCGGCTCAACAAAGCATGGCATTACAGTTGAGATAGATCTGTTTTAGTACAAATTAGTGAATTATCAATTTGTAATTTTTTATCAGAAAACGAACAATCACAATGTGTATGGAGGATGAGAATTCTTCTATAGCAATCAATAGATTTTTAAATGTATAAACTTTCTGTATGCGAACTGAGTAGACCCAGATCAGAGTTGACCGATCCGTTCCCAATCAGCCCATATAAGGTGTCACTATGAGGTAAACAGTTAAAGAGTGAGAAAAGGAATCCGACACCTGTCCTCCCCCAGACCACCAATTGCAGGTCTCAAGGGACAACCCGTGACAGATCCACATGGTTTTATTCCTATCAGACATATACTATGATGTAAACAAAAACATTAAAAAAACAACCAACCATAAAAGGTGACAACTACAGTCGACCAATAACTACAACAGCATAAAAATATACATTTACGTGTCCACCCGCTCACCCCGAGAATCCCGGTGTCCACTTTCAATCACCAATCCATTATCCAACCCATATCATTATAGACTGGTCGGAAATCTCAGAAATATGCTCCAAAAAAATGTTGGAGGCATTTTTGGGGAAAAGTTGACAGGCCACCTTTTTATCATAATTAAAGTGTGCTGAATCCATTTAGGGTGCCTGTCACCCTCTCCGGTGCCTTGAAAGCCCAAAAATGGTAAAAAACAAAATGGCCGCCAAAACGCTATTTTTCGCTATTAAATCCCATCTTTTTGGGATTAAATTTACCTAATACATCTGCTTCTCCTAATCTATATGGTTTATTAAAACAAATCTTCACAGGAATGTTCCTGGGTTGATTCTCCATCAAAATATTGATAACATGAAGATGTCTGGTTGCCATGGCAACCAAAGTAAAAAATAGAGAAATCTTAAAAAAAACAAGACTGCGCGTTCAATAAACGCTTATGCCCCCGGTGGCATCCTTGACAATATATTCTGAATCTTTTCTAAGTCCAAATTAGGTCAAGGTAAAACTGAGCTTGGGTATTACTGGTGGGTTGGTAATGGTCCAAGGCAATAACTGTATAAGTATAGAAGCATTGTAGTAAGTAGTGTTGATGCTAGACGAAACGGTAAAATCTAGTTAACCAAGAAATAGCCCATTCAAAATATTCTAAGTCCAAATTAGGTCAAGGTCAAAATCAAGGTTGGGTGATATTGACGGATAGGGAATGGTCCAAGGCAACAACTGTATAAGTATCCAAGCATTGGAGTAAGCGGTGTTGATGCCAGACGAAACGGTAAAATCTAGTTAACCAAGAAATAGCCCATTCAAAATATTCTAAGTCCAAATTAGGTCAAGGTCAAAATCAAGGTTGGGTATTATTGGTGGCTAGGGAATGGTCCAAGGTAACAACTGTATAAGTATCTAAGCATTTGAATAAGAGGTGTTGATGCTAGACGATACGGTAAAATCTACTTAACCTGGTTACGGACTGACGGACGGACGGACAGGACGATTACTATATGCTCCCGCATCTGTCGATGCCGGGGACATAAAAAAATTCTTGTAAAATAAATCACATGGCCCAAAGCTTAGATACTTTATTGATATATGGCAGACTCCACTTTAACCATAATTAAAGTGATTTGAGTCCAGTGGTTGCCTGTCCCCCTTTCCAATGAAGTTGAAGGCCAAACATGGGTAAAAAAACAACACAAACTGGCCAGCAAAAAGCTATTTTTCGTTATTCTATGCAGTCTTTCTGGGATCAAATACACAATACATTTTCCTCTCCTAAACAACATGGTTTATTACAACCAACTGTACAATACTTTGTTTTGGGTCAATCTCTTTAAAAATTATTTCATGCAGACTTTTTGTTGCCATGGTAACCAAAGTTAAAATCAGGTTGGTTTAATTTTGTCAAAATTTGCTAACTTTGGGCTAATTGGACATCACAGAGAGATAGAGAAGCGGATATATATAAGAGGTACCCGGGCGATACCAAACTATTGTTCAATGGAGCCCATGGTTTTTTTGTATGCCCAGTACATGTATAAATCACTTATACATTGTACATAGGTACAAAATAACCATAGCGAAATTGGCGGATAAGGAGCATTTTTGCATTTAAAGTAAGTTGAGTACAATTACTATTTACAATGCATCATGATCTACTTAAATAACTCTTATATGTTACAGTTGTTTCCTGTTTAAACGGAAGTAAATGCTTTCGCGGTTCAATAAATGTTGGAAATAACTCCTTTTGGAAACTTTTGACTTAGTGGCAAATATTTTGGAGATTAATAAAACTGGTGTCTAATCTGGTCTCAATTTGTTTACCATGGACATCATTGTTTTGGCACAAACATGGTTTTAAAGAATACAGTTGTAACTGCTGTAGTTACTATTGGTTAGTTATAACTGACATACTGCATTCAAAATATCATATAGTTCCTATTCATAGTGGCAATTGTCGTTATCCTTGGATTTGTATTGTGATGTGGACACTGGACAGTATACGGGATATTCCGCACAAGTTTTCACTGTTAAATCATATTGTTAGTATAGTCATTACAGGAAGTCAGTTTCAAACACAACTTGGGTATTGGTGTAGGTATTGGTGTAAATATCATTAAGATGGAAAACCATTGATATTCACTCTACTCTAATGTCTGAAATGTGAACGCTTCACATGTAATGATAATGCATCACTTGTTTTGACAAAGCTTTATTTACAAAGCTTTGCAGCATTCCATGATGCTCTGCAAAACATTTTATGCAGTCTATTCGCTTTGGCTAGGGAATAAGGATGTCAATCACTTCGAGTTAAAGCGTGCACGACTGGAATGGTTTCCAGGACAGTTAGGTCATACAACATAGTGTGAGCTGGAATATTATACTCCTTCTGTGACCCCAGCTCTCTAGGCCAGAGTTTGGTGTAATACATTGAATGGCAGTGAGACAGTAGAAGAATCAAAACATTAGTGTATCTGACCAGAACAACTATTTTGTCAACATCGCTTGTAAGAAAAAAGTAAAATAATCCGTTGATATCCTCCTCTGGTCAAGCTTGGGTATTTACGTGTCTACACCAGGTTTGTTTGATTCGGCTTTAGACTTTTTGCTCATCAGGGAACCCACCAGCCACAACTGTGACTTGGTCATGTTGATCAAGCTCTGCAGCCTGTTCAGAGAGAGAGAGAGCTCCTGACACTTGGAATTTCCCAAATCAACTGGCAGGGGTACCTTATATCAGCAAATAACACCCTAACTGGGTCTGATACCCTTGGTACTTCTCTTACATGCCTCAGATTTGATTGACATCCTATAATACCTGCCATGTTTATTAAAACACCAATAAGATCTTCAAATGTAGAACCTTTCTGTGTGTTCATAATGGCAATCAGAAAGGCATGTCCATCAATAATAATGAAGACAGTAGTTCCGCTGCTGCCTACATTTGTGAACACATTGTTTCTGCTGTTACAATCTGATATAGAATGGCTGAATATCATAGCAAGCGATATCAGCAAATTGCTTATGGTTCATCCAAGTCTACTGTATGATGAACAGTCAGCATTTGATACCGTATGTTTAAAACATAATCCTTTCTGTATCAAATAGAGATGAAAATATCAGTGGTTTGTTCTTCTACAACGGTATTGGAATCTGACATTCCGGTCCTTACATGGCAAAAGGCTTTCCTCAACAAATGCGTTGCGTTACCTTTGTCCTTTGCATTTAGGAATTCATTGTCATTTTATGGCTTAGTCCTTTGTTACAATGATTGGCTAATCTGCATACTCTTCAATGGCAAGCATATTGAATCATATACGACGTAAGTTCTGACACCAATTCGTCTTCGATATCTTGTGTCTGCTTTCTGAAGAATCAACAAGTATTTGATGAGTGAATTGGGTTTATCATCTCACCAACAGTTTTTCAGCTATAAAGAGATAGTGTCTTCTTGAGACAGATACATGTATAGTGCCGCAAAACCATGATACCAGTCCATAGATACATGCCATGATACCGTAATCCGTCACATTATAAATTTATATCGGGCAGACCAGTAGTGCTAGTTCAACATTTCACCAACACCGAGAGAATATTGGATATGATTTCAGAAACTTAACTGCAGCTGGAAAAATAACTCCTTCCTGATCATACAAGAGGTATGCAGTGGTCCCCTGAAGTCTTGTGAATAGGTTTTAAGAGCCGCATGGGGCTCATTATCATGACATTACATATTGATTTGTTTGTCAAAATTCAAGCGGCACACTTCTCTTGCAATTTGCTATGTGGATCTAATATCATACGATAAAACTCACTTTCTTAAGGCAGTTGTGGTCTTTGTGATACAAATAATTCCTTCTCACCATTCTTCCTTCTGTTCAGCAAACCATGGCGTTTGTCTAGATCAACTTGATTAAATCAACACTTTGATCTAATTGCTACAAGTTTCCATTTCAGAAATTCATGAAACGCATCTCTTGTACATAAAACTCTTCAATACAGTTTTTAATACGGGTATAATACCTCAAGAATGGACAATCGGAATTATCAAACCGATTTACAAAAATAAAGGTGACCCTAACAAACCTGAAAATTATCGCCCGATATCACTCCTGAGCTGTCTCGGGAAATTATTTACATGTATTCTAAACAATAGACTAAATGAATTTGCCGAGAAAACAAATTTGATACATGAGACACAGGCAGGGTTTAGAAAGAACTTTTCAACCATAGACAATGTTTTTATTCTAAAACACTTAATTGATCTTGTTCTTTCAAGTAAGAAAAAGTTTTACTGCTGTTTTGTCGATTTTAAACAAGCCTTCGATTCAGTTTGGCGAGTAGGTCTATGGCAAAAACTAAGAAAAGAACATATCAATGGAAAATGTTTTGACATTATCAAAAGCATGTACAACAATATTAAATCAAAAGTTATGACTGCAGAAGGATCTACCCCGTTCTTTGACTGCCTTGTAGGAGTAAGACAGGGAGAAAATTTATCCCCTTTTTTGTTTTCTATTTTCCTAAATGACCTTGAACAATACTTAAGTGATAAAGTACATGGCATAGCCAGTGATATAGATGTAGATGGAGTACGCATATACCTAAAGCTTTTCGTATTATTATATGCCGACGATACGATAATTTTTAGTGATAACGAGCAGGATCTACAGAATGCTCTGGACAGATTTAAGGAATACTGCGATTTATGGAAACTTAATATTAATGAAAATAAAACGAAAATTTTGCTCTTTGGTAAGGGATCTGCTAAATGTAACTGTTCATTCAAAATAGGTACACATGTTATTGAACTTGTAAATGAATATAAATATTTAGGTTTATTGTTTACAAAAAGTGGGAGTTTTCATAAAACAAAATTGCAAATTGCTGCTCAAGCTAGTAAGGCAATGTTTGCATTAATTAGACGGATTAAAGTATTGTCACTTCCATATGATATACAAATAGACCTTTTCGAAAAAACAATAAAACCAATACTCTTGTATGGGTGTGAACTCTGGGGGTTTGGAAACTGTCAAATGCTAGAGAAGGTGCAACTTAAGTTTTACAAATACATTTTTAATTTAAAAACATCCACACCATCATATATGATATACGGAGAAACCGGTGTTACTCCGTTAATACTTAATATTAAAAACAGGGTTATTGCATATTGGACCCGACTTATTGAAAATTTATCTACAAATCAAAGTACAAAATTAGCATCAAAACTTTCTGTCACAATATTCACACTACATTCCAAAAATAAAATTAAATCACAGTGGCTAGAAAATACTAAACAGTATCTTTGTAATACTGGCTTTTCTGGAATCTGGTACAGTCAAAGCTTTGTTAGTTCCAAATGGCTTATAAAAGCATCTTATCAAAAACTTAAAGATATCTTTATACAAAACTGGCACTCAGACCTTAACCAAACATCGGATTCCAGTATTTATAAATACATAAAACAAAACTTTGGCCGCAGTGGTTATTTAGACAAGTTGCCTAATTATTTTGGTAAAAATATTATTAAATACTTCACCCGAAATCATCGACTTCCTATTGAAACAGGCCGCTGGCATAATATACCTTACATTGAGCGGAAATGTATATATTGTACAGATATCGGAGATGAGTATCACTATTTACTTGTTTGTCCAACGTTTAATAACTTAAGATTGAAATATATTGATTATCAAACTAGAACGAGACCAAGTAAACGAAAATTAATGGAACTAATAACGCATAATAATATTGAAAAACTAAAAAATCTAAGTATATTTTGCAGCAAAATTAAGCAAACCTTTAAGGACTAGATCTATAGATTCTAAAATATTTTTAAATGTTTTCTAAAATTCATATCTGGCCCCATGCTTGTGAAGCGTTTGGTTTGAGTCTGGGATCGTTCTCGGGTCTTTGGTTGGTCAAATGTGAGCAGAATGCTCAAGTCTGACAAATCATGGGGTTGGGGCCGTCTCGGGCTTGTCTCGGATGCTTTATAGGCGTGGACCCAGTACATGTAAATGATTTAATACTAATTGTTTGAAATATACATGCTTTAACTCATTTACCCCTGAAACTTTTCATCGAAAATTCCAATTCCAAGATTAGTCTAGTCATTTTTTTACTATTTATGGTTGTTTTTAACAATTAATTTTCAAAATGACAAACAGTGTAGACCCTGATCAGAGAGCTCTTTAATGAGCCCTCTGATCAGGGTCTGCACTGTTTGCACAGGACAAGTGTAATCCTCATAGGTACACTGTTTGTAAATGACGAGTATACTCGTCGTCAGGGTTGAATGTGTTAATAATCATATGTTGTGCAGTTTTCTGGTAATTTGGCGCTATACATGCTTTAAGTCATTTACCCCTGAAACTTTTCATCGAAAATTCCAATTTCAAAATAAGTCTAGTCATTTTTTGACTTTTTTATGGTTGTTTTCAATAATAAATTTCAAAATGACAAACAGTGTAGACCCTAATCAGAGGGCTCCTTAAGGAGCCTTCTGATCAGGGTCGACACTGTTTGCACAGGACAAATGTAATCCGCATAGGTACTCTGTTTGTAAATGACGAGTATTCTCGTCGCCAGGGTTGAATGTGTTAATAATCGTATGTTGTGCAGTTTTCTGGTAATTGGCGCTGTGGCACAGCCGGTGTAACGAAGTATTTTGACCCCCATCGAAAAGTGACTCCCCGGTCAAAATTCGACGTCGTAGAATGACCTCCCATCGTCGAATTATGACCCCCCATCGTCGAATTATGACCCCCCTGTCGAAATATGACCCCCCTTTAAAAATCCTTGATATTTTGTTTAAAGTCAGTTTTGCATATGTTAAAGTTGTTTTAAACCTAACTAAGTTTTGAGTGAATAAATTATATTGATTGAATTGTAAGTGTGTCTGCCTATATGGGTATCGAACCCAGAACCGTTTACCCTTTTACAAGTATACATTTACGATCTACAAATTACTCTTGTTCAATTATTGATTTAATTTCGACGTAGCAGGCTGAGTAAACCCCAATCACACATGTACCACGTCTCCGAGAAAGCGTATGGTCAGAATTTACAATACGCTCGTATTGACATTCATTCCAAGAAATCTTCCTATCTTGCCGCGGTTTCTTTGGTTTAACCAACTACCCCACATCCTTTTTCTAGCTTTAAAGACAGGTGACCACTTAGAGCAGGTAAAAAGTAAAGCAGATTGCGCATTCTGCTTTACGTCAGCCTGCTTTAAGGTACACTTTGCTAGGATATAGAAAATATTTTCTTATGGTATATATCCCTGACTGTATAAATTTGATCTTTTATCTCAAGTAGAGGAATAAAAAGATCAAAGGCGTAAAATTCGTATTTATTAGGTAATGTCTTAACTTATTTTCATAGAGGATGTTTTGATTTGTCGGAACTTATCCCTTTTGTCAAGAAATAAGAAGAATGTAGGTCGGTTGTTTTGAGTGGGCTTTTTTGTCTTTTGTCAACACTTGCTATGTTGTGCGTTTATAGTTTACCATGTTAAGTGTAAAGTTAATTGCATTTACTAAACAAACAAGCAAACAAACAAACAAGTAAACAAAAAGTGATCAAAATCGGAAGCTGTGTTATGTTGCCTCATTGCACATCACACCATTCAGTGTCGTAGAAAGACTCCGGTCATTATTCTAGCTCGTATTTTGACACCTCGGCCATTATTCGATATCATAGTTTGACTCGCCGGTCATTATTCGATGTCGTAAAATGACCCCCGGTCAATATTCGATGTCGTAGAATGACTCCCCGGTCATTATTCGATGTGTAGAATGACTCCCCGGTCATTATTCGATGTCGTAGAATGACCCCCGGTCATTATTCGATGTCGTAGAATGACCCCCTGATATCATTCTATTTCATAGAATGCCACCCCTGCCCCGATATGGTAATTACCGTATTTGATGTCAAACAAATTCAATGTCGTAGTTGCGATCAGCTCCCTGAGGGTAAATTCATATCAGATTGCCAATTACCTAAATCATTGGATGCTTCTATGTTGTACAATATACTGTCAATAATCTAATCAATTTTCATAGTCACATGCCGCAATGTTTCTGTTGCGACACATTCTTAGATGGCGAATGTAATTGGAACCGATGTAAATATTACATATACATGTTCTGTAAAAGGGGGATACATATTTGCACTCGTTCACGTAACGTTTATTGGTATGGATTACCACTGATAGACTGTAAACTACGTTCAATAAATTGTCACATATCTTCAAGAATAGAAACAGGCTAAGGAGTAAAGGGTTAAATAATCAGGTCTGACATAATGCATCTAACAGACAATGTATTTGAAACTTTAATGATATTATGTGCAACAGTAACATTTATACATTTTGTCTAGGTAATTAGCAGTAATTCAATTAAGAAGTATACAGGCAAAAAAGACATGCCATTTCATATAACAGGTTTAATATGTAGAAAGCACTTCAAAGAGCTTTGTACAAAACTTTTGGTCTGTATTTACCCTTTGCTCCATAGGCAAGCTTGCAAATTAGCTACGTTTAACTGTGATTAAGGCAGGACAATGCATACAGCAATATGAATTTTATGCAGAAAGCTCATGTATGCTTTCTGCTTTACATTCATCATGTTGTTAGCTGACGCCTGTAATTAAAACTATTATTGGATTTTATTAGTATATCTTAATCCTATTTGCAGATGTAGGTGCAGGCGGCCTGGGGCGCTACTGTGGAGGAAAGGGTTAAGGGCTCACTTGCTTACAAACGTATACTTCCTTACCCAGGGGACTCTATAAAAAGGCTGTGACTTTTCAAACTGTAAACTTGCATCCATGTATTCTTAAGTTTAGAATCTTTGATTATTTAGTTGACAAATAACTTGTAAATAACCTATCAGTTATATATGATATGCTTATTAAGTTATTCGTTATTTTTCAGTAATGTTTTTGACTGTTATCAAAATGTAATGTGTGATGTAATGCATTACTTTGCTAACGTACTTGTAATTTAATACATTACAAATGTAAACGTAATAATAAGTGTATATAATACACTCTTTAGCAATGTAATTGGTGACACTTGTAATTTAATGTATAACTTTCTCAAGTAATTCACACCATGCCTGTTCCCGCCCCACCGGCCTGCATACTCCATGACTGAATTACTACCTTAACTTATTTATAAATAAGCTGTCCACGAATTATACCACAGACCCGCAGCCACATTGTTTCCCTACCATCAGTATCCAACAGATAGGCACAAGGTTAACGTAACCCATCGGGAACAGCATTTAGTATACTGTACGTTTCCATGGCGCGCTTATCATAAGTCTGAATTTTGACTTGTTTATCATCTAAATTTTATATATCTTTTAACTTATTCACACCTGCAACTTCAAGTGGACAATGCAATTGTTTTCTAGTTATGTCAAGTCAACTTTTGACTAGCTAGAGTTGTTTTATACAATATATTTCAAAACTGACATATATTGCAAACATATCAGAGAGCTCCTTTGGGATTAGTCTGATCTGGGTCTACAAAGGACACATGTACTATTGCTAGGTAGACTGTTTGTAAATGACTAATATACTCGTCGCAAGGGTCCAATGGGTTAAACTGTGTCTGTTAATTGCTAAAGAGGGGTGGGGTCATTTTTCGATGGGGGGTCGATATATTTCAGGAGGGGTCAAAACACTTCATGAGGGGAGTCATAGTACTATAACCGGGGGGGTCAAATTTCGACGTCGAATTATGACCGGGGGGTCATTGTACGATATCGAAAAATGACCGGGGGTCATTCTACGTCGTCGAATTTTGACCGGGGGGTCATTTTTCGATGGGGGTCAAAATACTTCGTTACACCGGCGAGTTTTATGTGGGACAAAATATGGAATTGGCTGTTGTTGTGTATTCAGCGCTAGGTGGCCTGAAAACTGCACCATACACTAAATTCTAGATTAGATTATGACGTCGTTTTTTAAATACAAATTACGTAACATTTACGTCATAATTATGGAATGTATATAAACAGAGCTCCAGGTTGAATAGGGGGAGTAACTCAAAACGAATAAAGTCTTTATTTCTGCATTAAACCATGTGGTGTCACTACTCATTAGAATCGACTCTCCGAGACGATTCAGGTGGGTGGTAACATCAAGGGATTTGGTGCTGAAATGTGTATGAATGTTGGATTTGTTCAGTTTACTTCCTCTTATCTGGAGCCCTGGTATAAAACTATGTGTAGCCGTTTTCCCTTATATTGTTTACTTTTGTTGTTCAATGTTACTTTGAGTTATAATTATAATGCTAATGTTTCTCACTATCCGTGGGACTTATGCATATGTAAATAAAAGTTGAAAGTTGGAAGCTGGTGCAATTTTATTCAATTATCCATCAAGTTTTATTTGTGTGATCAAAATGCTTCAACGAGAGGACCATACTGACTCTATATAGTTCAGCTGTGTTATTAGAATTTGACATAAGAGCCGCTGGGAGGGTACGATTTTGATACCAGGGCTATGATCTTAACAAACCTGATAGAGGTCTACGACGTTATTCTTTACAAAACAAATCTAGTATGTGTCACCTTTTGTTTTTGACATTGTATTAAAAAAAACCTTTTCATTAGTAATGTTTGACCATATGGCAAAATTTTTACAAATTTGAAGAATTTTACAGTGCTCCCTCTCTACAAAAACACCCATCGGGAGTCGAAAAGTGTGTTTGTTGTTTAGAGGGGGTATATTGAAATA
Organism: Gari tellinella; assembly: GCA_922989275.2. Classification (NCBI taxonomy): domain Eukaryota; kingdom Metazoa; phylum Mollusca; class Bivalvia; order Cardiida; family Psammobiidae; genus Gari; species Gari tellinella. The sequence continues at coordinate 32,062,770 of OV277872.1, read as the reverse complement.
AATTAATGTTGTTTATGCAACTGTGACAAGCATTGTTGTAAAGAGGGTATAATTGTAATGAGAGTAGTTGTAGAGAGCACTGTACTTGGTGATGATTTACACTAGATATCAAAGCTTTGGGCCTTGTCAGATTTTTGACACGAGGTTCTTACATGGACGAAAGTTACTTACAAGAACGATAGGGCAATGGTAATTTTTATCACGGATATATGCTTTTTAAAAAGATTGATAGATGTCTTCTAGGCCGTACTATACACAAAATGTCTAAGCTCTGCGTTTCACGTGTTTTTATAAACACTGATGATGATGATGATGATGACTGAACGGTTTGTGATGGCAGAGGCCAACCATCAGCCTAGGCGATGATTTAAACAAACGAGATAAAGGTCTACTGTGTTATGCTAATATACAAGCTTGAGCTTTGTGGTTTTTGACAATATTTCTTTTCCTATAGAGGATAAATCTATGCAAAACTGTTGACCCTGGTTCGGGGCCAATTTATAAATTTTGTAACATATTGAAATACCGTTTAGAGTGTATTGTTACACCCCTAAAATTTAGATCCAGGTATAAACTTGATAGAGGTCTACTAGGTTAAAGTAAGTATCCATCAATTTTCTAAGCTTTGGGACTTGTGTGTATGTGTGGAGATGGGGGAGGGGGGTATAAGTTTGTAATTCTTGGTTTTTAGGTTTCTCTTTTTCATTACCTTGGTTGCCATGGCAACTAATTTGTTTTAAGGAGATATACCCCATGAACATTCTTGTAAAGTTTTGCTTTAAAAAAACATGAGGTTAAGGAAGGAGTATTAATTTTAATCCAAGAATAACTGGATATAATAACGAAAAACCTTATTTTTTACTTTTGTTGCCATGACAACAGAAAGTCTGCATGAAATCATTTTTTAAAGAGATTGACCCAAAACATAGTCTTGTACAGTTTGTTCTTATCAGCCATGTGGTTGAGAGGAAAATGTATTGTGTATTAAATCCAAGAAAGACTGCATAGAATAACGAAAATTTAGAGTTTTGGTGGCTATTTTGTGTTGTTGATTTTTTTACCAATGTTTGACCTTCAACTTCATTGGAAAGGGGGACAGACAACAAGCTGGATTCACATGCTTTTAATTATGGTTAACATGTGGTTTGCCAGTTATCAATCAAGTATCTAAGCTTTGGGAAAAGTGATTTTTTTTACAAGAATTTTATATTTTTAAGATTTCTCTATTTTTTACTTTGGTTGCCATGGCAACGAGACATCTTCATGATATCAAGTTTTTGATGGAGAATCAACCCAGGAACATTCCTGTGAAGATTTGTTGTAATAAACCATATAGATTAGGAGAAGCAGATGTATTTGGTAAATTTAATCCCAAAAAGATTTGATTTAAAAGCGAAAAATAGCGTTTTGGCGGCCATTTTGTTTTTTACCATTTTGGGCTTTCAATGCACCAGAGAGGGTGACAGGCACCCTAAATGGATTCAGCACACTTTAATTATGATAAAAAGGTGGCCTGTTAACTTTTCCCCCAAAATGCCTCCAGAAGTTTGATTTCCCCAAAATCCGACTAGTCTATTATAGATCTTTTGCAAAAGAAAAAATGATCTCTTCACCACTGCATTGTTTGTAAGTAACATATACACTGTGACACCGTTGCTCTCAGAGGCAAGCGGGTTTAGGAACGCAATTCACAAATTATTTCAAAGGAACAAACAATGCATACCCCGAACTGAGGGCTCCCTTGGGAGCCTCGCAACCAGGGCCTACATTGCATGAATAAACAAATGAGTAACACTCCATTGCGCTGCTTGTAAATGATGCACATATGCATCGAAGTGGCAAGCAACGCAGACCCCAAACCCCAATATCTTTCAAAAGATTAAATTGCCCAACATAGCATACAGTATGTATCAAGGGAGGTAACTCAATCATCATCAAGTACTACAATAACAACTGTTCTCTCCCCTACTATGTAGATTTTGAAAGGGAGATAGACCCTGTTACATAATTATCTGTCCAAACTAGTAGACTAAGTAGCATGCCAAGATTCATCCAATGAGACAATAGGGCTCAAGTGAAAAAAAAAAAAATATATAATCAACTGTCATTTAAACATTACAACTTGTTAAACACGCACCATTCTGTCAAAACTCACCCTGGACCAACACATACTAAAGAGCTATGGGTGAAAAATCACTATCAATTGAAACAAGCCATAATTTTCTTGCAAAATATTGCTAATTTTAACAAAGTATCTTTGCTTTCGGCATTCATAAGACTGTAAAATTTCCTTTCGGTTGGATAAGTGTAGAAATATTCGTCCAAGTACCTATTTCTGTCAGCATGGAAATGATTGCAGTTAAACAGGTAATGGAATTCATCACCTAATACATTACTATTACATAAATGACAAGTTCTTAATTCTCTTGGAGTATTATTAAATCTACCCTTTTCAATTGGCAGTTTATGATCCATACATCTGAATTTACATAACAATATAGCAAGGTCATTTGGTAACAAATGAAAGTATCTTTCAAGAGCAAATTCATGTTTGTACAATCTGTAGTTCAGGCATTTACTAGAAACTCCTATAGTACTGTTCCAATTTTGTAAAAATTGGTCTTTGATTCTATTTTTAATCATATTTTTGAAAGAGTCAGGAGATTGAATTTTTTTATCATGCCAATAATTAGACAAACCTAATTTATCTAAACTGTCGTTGACGTATTTTAACCAACCAAAATTTAAATTCTGATTCCTATATAATACAAGACATGTTCTGTAAAGAATGCTACTGATTTTGTCCTCTTTGGAGTTTACTATCTTGCACCAGTAATTCAAGACTCTACTTTTGATATGAGCTGATACTGGCATAACACCTAAATCACCATATAACATACAATTAGGTGTACTTTGTTTTAATTTTAGAATCAACTTAAGATACTTTAATTGAAATCTATCAATGACATCAACATTTTCTACCCCCCAAACTTCAGAAGCATACAATAGAATGGGAGCGATCATGGTGTCAAATAAATGTATTTGTAAGTCAATTGGCAAATGTAATTTTCTGGATTTGTTTATTACAGAGAACATAGCCCTTCTTGCCTGGTCAACTAAAAAGGACTTGGTGAGTGTGAACTTACCATTGTATGAAAATTGGATACCCAAATATGAAAAATGATCAACAATCTCTAGTATACTACCTTCCAAATGAAATTTTTGAGCATTGTTCAAACCTCGTCTTGATTTCCAGAATATTACTATTTTAGTTTTAGCAGTGTTTACCTGTAGCCCCCAAAGATTACAATAGTCTGACATTGCATTTAAGGCTAATTGAAGGTCATTTTCAGTTTCTGCTAGGATCACAGTGTCATCCGCATACAACAACAGATACAGCTTAAAATATACTTCAATATCATCATCACTTAAGCAAAGGTTCACTGTATCGGACAGCAGATTAAGACCATCATATTTACTTGACATAAAGTTGCACAGATCGTTAAGAAACAAAGAAAAAAGGACAGGTGACAAATTTTCGCCCTGCCTTACTCCAGTTTGGCTTATGAAAAAATCTGATATAGAGTTCTGAACTTTAACACAAGACTTAGCCTTCTCATACATGTTATAAATTATCTTAAAACACTTTCCATCAATGTTATAATTAAGAATCTTGTGCCATAAGGCAATTCGATTTACAGAATCAAATGCTTTACGATAATCGACAAATGCACAAAACAGTCGCTTATTTTTCGCTAAATACAAATCTACAAGCATTTTTAAGGAGAAAATATGATCAACAGTGCCATAACATTTCCTGAACCCCGCTTGTTCCTCGCACAGAACATTGTTATTTTCCAGAAAGTTGTTTAATCTTATATTCAACAATGAGGTAAATAATTTTCCAAAACAGCTTAAAATTGTAATCCCTCTGTAATTATCAGGGTCCTTTGTATCTCCTTTATTCTTGTATAATGGTAGAATGACTCCTTTACTCCATTCATCAGGAAAGATTCCAGAATCTAAAATAATGTTAAATAACCGGCAAAATACTGTTAGCATAGTTTGATGAGCATGCTTTAAATATTCATTTAAGATATTATCAAACATTGAAGAAGATTTGTTATTTTTCAATAAACTAATTGCTTTTTCAACTTCTCTTTCAGTAAAAGGCATATTGAGAATATCATTATGATCTGGAACCAGATTAAGATCAATATTGTCAAAATCTCCATCCACATTTGCAAAATTTGAATTTAAGTTACTAAAATGTTCAAAGAAAACATCACAAGAGATCTTATGCATAATAGTCTTTCTTTCTCCAGAGTGTTTATTCAATAAACTCCAGTAAGACTTGGGATCTGACTGCCTAAGGCCTCTATCTCTTTTTACAAATTGGTCATTATAACTATTAAATTTTGCTTTGATTTCCTTTTTATACCTTTTACTGTAATTAATCATTGTTTCTCGGTTTATGTCACTCTTATTGCGCCTATAAGTATTTTTACTTCTGTGATAGTTTTGTCGTAACTTTTTACAGTCTTTGTCAAACCAGGGTTTACTAGGTTTATCATTATTGATGCCATGATGTAGCTTCCTTTGCTTTATAAGTGAGCAGTTATCTGCAGCATGCTAGATCTTTAAGGCCAAGCAATTCCAGGTCTGGTGTCACGTTAATATTGAAAAGGTCATCTGGTGATGAGATTGACACTTTCTTACCATTGTAAGTTGTGTAAATGTTTCCATTAAAGGTGTAAGTGTTCTATGTGCCATTAGCATTTTTTACAATGCTTCTCAATTTCAATCTTAGGGCTGTCATGTCAGGTGACTGCTTAACTCAGGACAACGACAATATAAAAATCTTCCAAGTGAGCTTTATATTATGGTATTGGCATGCATTTAGCGGCCAATTGTAATGAAATCCAAGCCGCAACAATTGTCTGTCAAGTGTAGCGAAATGATAAACTTGTGTGCGCTAAGGCCACTCCAAATAAACTAACACCGCTCCGTTTCTTGTCCTGCGTCACCTCGCATTAGCACAGCATTGCAACGGAATAAAAGGTGTTGTAAAGTTTACACTTGAAGAAAAAGTGTTGATATTGAGAAACTATCATGCAGTAACATCCAACATTATGGAGGGACGTCCATTTGATGTGTAAGAAAATCTGGTTCCTTTACGGAGGCAGCAAGATGGCATTGGTACCTGTTTATGTATGCGCGTAAACGACGCGAAACGAATTAACCCCGTCTACTAAATAGAGCAGAAAAGGCGATGGAAAACTTCTAATATAATAAAATACACATGAATATTCGATGACGTTTATTTTCATTCACCCCTGAAACTTTAAATAGACATTTCCAGTTTCGAATTAAATCTGGTCCATTTTGAAGAATTATGGTAGATTTTAACAATATTTTACAAAATGACAAACAGTGTTTACCCTGGTGAGAGTGTGATCAGAGTCTACACCGTTTGCATATATAGGACAAGTGTACTCTTGACAGGTATATGATTTGTTAATGACGAAATACTCTTCGCTAGGGTTCAATGTGTTAATGCCAGATGCACGATAATGCCACATACTTGCTTTTCTGTATACATGTACATGTATTTTATAAGCCATCTGGTTTTCAGTCTCTGTTACTCTTTCGGTGTCATTTTGTCTGTAACATTTGTTTTCTGCTTTGAAATTTCAAAGTAAATATTTTATAAATTCCGTTGCACAGACATGATAAGTATGTCAATAATTTTGGATCCTGATAAGACGCCGAGTTGCTTGGCCTAGCTCTCATCTGGACCAAAATATTTGCAAAGATATATGACCAATTTGCCTTTCGCGCCGATTGAGTTAACCCTTTGAACTCCACCCTTTATAGGAGTTATTGCAAAATATGTAGATCCAAATCAGGGGGCACCTATAGTTCTGCATTTTTCTGCTTTATTTTCGAATGCTTAACTTCGAATTTGGTGAAAACTAAAATCAATATGTTGGAGAAAAAACACTCTGTTATTCACAATGGATATGTCCATCATCCATCGACAATTTCATCATACATTCTGAAACAAAACTATTAACTCTGCCAAATACAATTTTCTGACACCATCAAACTGCTTGGACCAAGATGACACATCGAGTATCTCGGCGTCTCGTCCGGATATATGCTGTTTGATATTCAGACAACAGTTTCACAAATTTTGAGCCGTTCCGGTCAATTTTGATATTAAAACAGACGACAATTTATCAAGCAGGATAGGATAAGTTCGTGCACGACCACGTCGCCAAGACCACAGGGGTGCCGAGTTGTCCCGTGACTCCGACAGTGAAGACCCTCCACCCCGTGGACGGCGATTGGCAGATTAAATACGTGAAAATCAAGAATGGTATAACGACATCATTAGAAACAGGCTGTGCCGTATTCATGAACTTTAATTTTTGAAGTGACTTCGAGTTAGTCATGAAAATTTTAAACTATAAGTGCCACATTTGCAATACTACAGTTTATTCCACTCCCTTAAAATAACCGTAGATGTTTGCATGTTTGGCCTATAATAGTCCAAATTGAACGTACGCCTTTTGAGTATCTCCCTGGTATTGGTCAAATTTTGAGTCTTCATCTACGCAGTGTCTGAAACTATTAATAGGCATTACCGGCCTACGGACCGTAGGCCGGTAATGCCTATTAATAGTTACCAGGCACGGATTTACCGGGGGGGCACAGGGGGCACGTGCCCCCCCAGCTGGCCTGAATTTTTTTTTTTTTTTTTTGCAAAAAACAAACAAACAAAAAAACAACATTTTTTTGCTTGATTCATATATTCATCATTTAGCTGGGTATGAAGGTCGCATTGGCATATGACATTACAGGCACATATCTACTGGGAGCACGGGGGCACTTATCCCTCAGCTGGTCTGCTTGAACTTAAATCTGGAGCTGCTGCAATGGCTTGTGTCTCTTATGGCAATTAAATCCTCAGTATGCCTGGTCCGTGTTTGAACCCGACACAGGCCCGTAGTAACAAGGATGGGGGCATGGCAGTGTGCCCCCCTCCCCAAAATTAAAAATGCATGTGCCCCCAAATTGCATACCGGTATCCTACAGGCCAGTAAATCCAAAATTGCCCCTGTGCCCCCTCAAATCCTCAGTATGTCT